>CM057338.1:696073786-696757812 GCA_030015575.1 Agapanthus africanus
AAAGTCATCTTCACCGGAAGGAAGTGAGCCGCTTTCGTCAAATGATCCACGATCACCCAGATGGAGTCATACCCTCAACTAGTCCTGGGTAGACCCACAATAAAATCCATAGAAATCTGTTCCCATTTCCACTCCGGAATGGGCAACGGCTGTAGCTCTCCCGCGGGCCTCTGGTGCTCGGCCTTGACTTGTTGACAAGTCAGGCATCTCGACACGAAATCTGCGATGTTCCTCTTCATCCCGTCCCACCAGTAAACATCTCTCATGTCGTGGTACATCTTGGTGGAACCTGGATGAACACTGTACACCGATCGATGTACCCCCTCGAAAATCTCATGCCGCAGTCCCTCAGCATCTGGTACGCACAGTCTAGTCCCAAATTGTAGTATCCCCTGATCATCGATCACGAACTCGGAAAATCTGCCCTGTCCTATCTGTGCCATGATATCTGAACATCGGTCATCACTGTGCTGTGCCTCATGTATATGGTCGATCAACTATGGGCGTGCACAAACATGCGCAATCTGTCCTCCGATCGGTGTAAACTCGAACTGTACCCGGCTATCGCATAAGATCTGCCAATCTGCCGACGACTGCCTCTGTACTGCTCTCAAACAAGATAGACTACCCCCGGGCCTCCTGTTCAAAGCATCCTCCACTACATTAGCCCTACCCGGGTGTTACAAGATCTCGCAATCGTAATCCTTCACTAACTCCATCCATTGGCGCTGTCTAAGTTTTAGGTCTCGCTGCTGAAATATATACTTTAAGCTTTTGTGATCAGTGAATATCTGGCACGACTCGCCATATAGGTAATGTCGCCAGATCTTAAGTGCAAAAACCACTGCAGCCATTTCCAAATCGTGAGTGGGGTAGTTCTGTTCATGTTTCTTCCATTGCCGCGAAGCATACGTGATCACCCTGTCATGCTGCATCAATACGCACCCTAGCCCCACTAGAGAAGCATCACAATATACCACAAATCCGCCTGACCCTGAAGGCAATGATAATTCTGGCGCCGTAGTCAGTAGAGCCCGTAGCTGCTGAAAACTGTGCTCACACTCCTCCGTCCAAACAAAAGGAACTCCCTTCCGGGTCAACCCGGTCAAAGATGTAGCAATACGGGAGAAGTCCTGCACAAATCGCATGTAGTAGCCGGCCAGCCCTAAAAAGCTGCGAATCTCCGTAACTGATGTGGGTCTGGGCCAACTCCGAACGGACTCGATCTTCCTCGGGTTTACACATATACCGTCTCATGAAATCACATGCCCCAAGAATTCTACGCTGTCCAGCCAGAAAGCATACTTGGAGAATTTGGCGAAAAGCTGATGCTCCCTCAAGGTCTGCAGTGTAATCCGCAGGTGCTGCTCGTGCTCCTCACTACTCCGGGAATACACCAAGATATCGTCAATGAATACTATGATGAACAGATCAAGATACGGCCGGAAAATACGGTTCATCAAGTCCATGAATGCTGCTGGCGCATTGGTGAGTCCGAACGACATCACCAAAAACTCGTAATGGCCGTAGCGCGTGCGGAAAGCTGTCCTAGGAATGTCCTCCTGTCGAACCCGCAGCTGATGGTAGCCTGATCGCCAATCGATCCTCGAAAAGTATCCTGCCCTCTGAAGCTGGTCGAACAAATCGTCGATACATGGCAAAGGATATCTGTTCCGCACTGTAACCCTGTTCAGCTGGCGGTAGTCGATACACAAACGCATACTGCCGTCCTTCTTCCTGACAAACAGGACCGGAGCACCCTAAGGAGAAAAAAATACTGGGTCGAATAAGTCCCTTATCTAGCAAATCTTGTAACTGACCCTTCAATTCTCGAAGTTCCGCCGGGGCCATCCGATAAGGCGGTATAAAAATAGGCCCCGTGCCAGGAACCAAATCAATACAGAATGAAATATCACGCTCGGGTGGTAGCCCAGGAAGCTCGTCAGGGAACACATCATGGAACTCGCTAACAACCGGAACCTGATCCAGAGGATCCTCTGTAGCTCTAGTATCGCAAACATAGGCGAGAAACCCCTGACATCCCTTCCTCAAAAGCTGTCCAGGGCGAAAAGAAGAAATCACACTGTGAGGGGCGACACCACGATCCCCCAACACAATAAAAACCGACTCGCCGGGAAATCAAAATCTAACTGTCTTCTCACGGCAGTCTACAGAAGCATAGCACGTGGCTAACCAATCTATGCCCAAAAGAACGTCGAAGTCCAACATCTCAAGAAGGTTCAAGTCGACTGGAAACTCTCTCTCGCCAATACAGACGGTACAGGATCGGAACATGTGCCTAGCAACAAACGACTCCCCCACAGGAGTGGTCACAACAAGCGGCTGATTAAGCAAACCGGACTCTCTACCCAAACTCAGCACAAAGTGTGTGGATACGTACGAGTGCGTGGATCCGGGATCGAACAACACGTGTGCATCAACAGAACATACTGGAAGGATACCTGAGACCACCGCATTGGACGCCTGCGCGTCCTGATGTGTCAAAGCAAAAACTCGCGCCTGTCCTCCACCTGTGACTGACTGTCCTCTGCCTCGGTCATCCAGTCCTCTCTGAGCAACTCCTCCACGCCCACGACCTCTCTGTGTATGAGTCTGACGCGGAGTAACAGTAGGAACAACAGGCAACGCCCTCTGGGGTGGTGAAGGTGGTAAGGTGACGTGCGGTGCTGCTGTCTCCCTCCAGTGTATCTCAGGATAATCTCTAACGAGGTGAAGTAAACTGCCGCATCTATAGCAACCTCGCGTCGACTGCTGACTCTCCCGTGGATACGAACTAAACATCTGACCTCGTCCCGAATCTCTGCCACTCCTCGTACCTGAACGATACCTGTCACGGCATCTGAATGTCTGTCTCCGTGCTGATATACCAGTACTGTTGGAGATAGTGCCCTCATAGTCAATTATTGGATCGCAGGTACGTGATTGCAATGATTGCGGAGAACCTATACCGGTAGGACAGTCTTACTCAAGATGATAGTATGCTATCTGGTTTGCCTTTATCAGTCGTGTACATGTTCAGTTGACTGATTACATGTTACACTTTGATAGAGCCCTTAGGATCTTGCTTTACCACCAACAGTATGATGGAGATCATATATGTGAGAGTTGGGTGGTTTATACGCATATCCTTAATTGTGGTCCCTAGTTGTGGGAGTTTCGAGACAGGGCATCGATACTCCGGAGTAGACTAGTGTATGTTAGTTGTATGTATGCCCTAGAGGCCAGTATTGTACAGATGATGTATATTATATTGGATGCTTGGACATATATAGAGATGACTTTCTTGCTCAATATGATAGTATGCTATCTGGTTACTCTTTATCTTAACATGTACACTAGTCTCTTTATACTGTCTTATAGTTACATGTTGGTAAAGCCCTTAGGATGTGTACTTGACTACCTGGACTATGATGCAGATCATACTAGTGGGGACATGGTAGTCCATAAGTACATCCTTCAAGGTCCCTAGTCGTGGGTGTATCGAGACGGGGCATCGATATACCAGTGTAGACTAGCGTATACGCTTCTCGACCCATGTGATGGGTGATGGATGATCCCATATCCATTGGTGTTTGACATCAGAGATGGTATACGGGTGCTCAGTGGAGACTGGGTACACTGGACGGACTCGCCGAGAACTCCCAGATGGTATTATACCTCACGTCAGATGGCAGTTCTCACGTGACACTTGTACAGGTTAGTCTGTAGACCCGAGATCGTCATAGAGTCTTATGTGATTCCCACTGTGCTTTGATCTCCACCTTACCACGTCCATGAGGGCGTGCAAAACGGTGGTCTTTGGGTACAGTCCCGAGTCACATGGAGGCAATGAGCGATAGGAGGGGTTTCGTCTCTCCCGGTATTGGGGGTTGATGTTGCGCTGTGCTCGATTGGCCGTAACAGGAAAGTCCCTGGCCAGGGCTGATCAGAGATTTGCTGGTAAGTGTTACCAGTAGTTTCTCGACCCGTTACGAGCCTCACATCAGCACGACTTATCGGGTTATTGGGGTCTGACGTATACCACCCCTAGACTTGATATGCGACATATCAGACGAAGAGACCGGACTGTATGGTAAGTGTTACTGGTCGGATTCGCAGGAGTGTGAGCGGGCTAGCTCGTCGATCTTCTGATCGCTCAATACCCGGGTGGCCGTTACGTTTAGCAGACCGCTTGCGGCTTGTGGGTGCTTGATATGATCATCATCTGCTACCGGCGTATTGACGAGTCTTTAGAGTCCTACACAGAGGTTTCCTGGCTCAAGCGAAACGAAATAGGAGCGCATATGAGATATGTGCAGGACCGAGAATAATGCGTGTATGTGATACCGCATTTCATTCTCGCGATATATGTTTCGATTGGTTATATTCGATATGACCTAGTTATCGAATCATTGATTCGATAAATCGATACATTGGATTCTAGTCGGTTATGTACGACATGACCGGATCATTGAATCAAATGTTGATTTAATGATTTGATGCATAATTATATATTTGATATATTGCATTGCATTAACTAGTATTGGTTCACTTTAAACGGATTTTTCTCACTTGATGCACATTGTATATGTGATATACTTTTGTGCATATATTTGTATCATGTTTGATGATACATGATCTTGTTGTTAAGTATAAAGAATTAAACCATGGTTAAAAGTTGATTAGGGTTTTGCATTTTCATCTATTTATTTATTTATTTGTTTGAAAAGGATTATGATGAGAATGGTGGCTCTTTTTGTTTTAAGTTGAAGCTTCATGAAGCTTTGACTTTTGTAACCATCCTTATCTTCATGCTTAACCCTAACCCTCTCAAGTGACCATGGTTTATTCTCTACACTTAACCCTAGTTAAAGTTATGATAAGTATTTGATTTTCTATTTCTTTTTATCACAACTTATCATAACTATCTTCATCTTCTTCTTCTTCTTCAAGCTTGCTAGTTTAATGGCAACTTGAGATCTAGTGAGATAAATCCAATTCTAAAGTGAACCCACCTCCTATTTCTTCACCCTCTACCTCTTGCCAAGTTGTTTTGGGTGTTTACTTCACAAGTTTCACAAGTTTGTGAAGTCGGAGCTTGAGTTTGTGCAACCTCGACGTAGATCGTCTTTGACACGAAGCCGACGACCTATTTCGCACGTTTCTCCGATGAAGCCGTCACGAGAGTCCAAGCCTCAAGATGGACAGCGAGAGGACGCCCTCGTGGAGCTAAGGAAGTGGAAATCCGGATCTACAAAGGTTGTAGCATCTAACTTTTAGTTAAATAGTTAACTAGTTCACTTTTTCGCCTAGACATCTAGTAAACGATCCGTCTTAGGGTTTCTCGGCTTCCATAATTTTTGAAATGGGCATGGTTGATGCCTTGTGAGACTTCATTAGGATGCCTAGGAACCCTACAGTGGTATCAGAGCCTAGCTAGAGCCTTAGGCGAAGTCTAGACGGAGTTTGAAGTCCGGACGAACCCGAAACCCATATACCCATGAGCTCTCTGGAAATTTTCTGAAATCTGGGAATTTTTGATATTAAAAATGCTTAAAAAATTCACCAAAGAATTCTAAGAATTACTGTGTAAAACGTTTCCCATGAACAGTTCAATGAGCCGCGGAAACGCGGCAGAAGCATGGCTTCTGCCGCTGTTCCGCGGCCATATAGTGACGTCAGCCATGTTTCACTGCACAGTAATACCTGATAAATTCTGGTGAGTTTTCTGGGTATTTTTAAATTGATTTAAGGGTTGAGTGCTCTGGGGTTATATTGGAAATCGACGATTCGATCGGAATATCAAACTTTGTCTAAGTGTTTTTCCAGATAACTGTAGAATATGTTAAAGAGTTCGACCGGATATAAATACCCAAGTTTTCCCCTGCCGGAATAATTCCAAGTGTTGGATTTTTCTGTGGTTAAAAGACGTTCTGAGTAGTGCAAGTAACGCGATGGTCCCTCTAGAAGATAACAAACCTTAACTCGATTATGTGACCGTCTTGAACTGCCCTTTGAACCTTCGGGTTTGGGGCAGTACGGCGTGCCACATGTGAGGCGTTGGCTTGACCCTTCTACGGCTGGACCGTTGGTACTGAGGTATGAAGTGAATGTCTTTGAACCTATTTCATGTGTTGATCGGTGTCGGGAAAACTTGGGTATTCGACTGTTCGATCGGAAAGTTTTACATTTTCTGTTTATCTGGAATGTGATACAATAATTGGAATTCACAAGTAGTTATGAGATAACTGAATGAATGTTATAAATCTAGCAATTTAGTCCCATATGATATTGAAAAGAGTTTTCGATAATGAGACTAAAATGCGGGATTTATATCTGATTAGGCATGTGATGTCTAAAGCAGTTGCGGATTCCAATTGTTGTAGTTTTACACTTTCTTTTCTGTGACCGTAAGTGTAGTATGTTCATATCGCCGGTTTCGTTGCTATACGTCAACGACAATTGGGGTATGCATACTTACTTACGTTGATGACATGTGATGTTATGTGTTGCTGGATATGTTATATTGGATCGTCGTGTTTGAATAGCCGGGGGTTTTTATGTGAGATGAGTGTTTTTCATTTTCATTCATGTATAAAAACTTGTATGTAATATTCTTTCATTTGGGGCGCTTCCAGGTAGCGGAAGTTGTCACCCTTTGTATATTATTTACTTTTCCGCATTAGGATAGACCCAAGGAGGGGAGCACAAGTAACCGGGTTCTGGGGTCCAGTGGGAGACCAACTCGAGGAGTCGAGTCCGGGTCTCCTAACCCTAGAATTGGCAGGGTTGCTTGCCGCTCTCGTAGGGGTCTAGGGGTGTGGGATTGGCTATTCATCACGACCGTGGAATCCGTGTTTTATACTGGCTCGTATTGAAAACACGGATGTCCTAGTATATCCAATATTTCATATGTTGATTCTGCTGCGATATCTGTGTTGTGATTCTGTGATGGATATAGTATATAGTATATATGATATATTATATAGACGTTACTTATGTTTTACACCCGTGCTAGCCCTGCCCTGCTCTGTCGTTAGTTACCTAACCGAACGGTGCACGAGGGGACATCGAGGCAAATGCGGATGGCATAAGTGTACGTCATATCTATCTGTGATGTTTAGGTATTTAAATGATGGGACTTCATTAATGTGATTAATGAAAGATAAGAAACCTAAGATGTTGTAGAATCAGATTTTAAAATAAAACAGGTAGCTACAGTTCTTGCTTTGCATAGCGGTATATATGATATACCCTGCACCTTATTCGATGAGGAAAGGACCGAGATCCCTTCACCGGGAGTGACTCCTTTATCAATAACTGGCAGATGCTACACACTCGGTTTGATTTTTGATTGCTTTTAAGAGTTTTTTCTTTGCACAGTGATATATATGATATATCCCGCACCTCATTCGACGAGGAAAGGACCGAGATCCCTTCACCGGGAGTGACTCCTTTAGCAAAACTAGAAAAGCCTCAAAATCACTCCATTTCAAAACTTCATTTGATTCTACAACGATATCAAGTTCATTACGCTCATGGTTTTATGAAAACCTGCGTAGCCCTCCGTCATTTCAGATAAGTACTACTTAGTATTCGTGCTACGGTAGTTTGGCATTCGTCAAGGCGTAGTGTACGGTAGCTAACTAGTATTTATCTGCTTATGCATATGATGCAGATTGGATTAGGGTATTCGTACGGCGTTGTTTGGCATTCGTCAAGGGTCGTGCGGGTGGGTTTAATTCAATCAAGAAATGTATGGGTTGAACTTGACTAGTGGACTATGGGTTGTTTGGCATTCGTCAAGGTCATAGAACACTAGGGGTAAAATATTATCGGGAATTTCAAGTGTTGAAATTTGCAATGAGATTGCATACCTTCTATGAGATAGTTGGATCCCGATACCCACTGCGAGTAAGAGTTACTCCTGGGAGAGTTTTACACATTGCAATTAGCCGATCAAGTAGGTGTCTAGAAAGGTGTTAACGAGGTTACGCCTCTGGGAAAACGAGGTTTACATTAATTAGGTTCGTGCGAAAGCACGGGGGACCTCCCTCAAAGTACCGACACTGGCCTGGCTGAAAGATTGGCGAACTTGTGGTGTGTAATTAATCCCGGCTAGTCTTTCCTTTTAGGGTTTGAAGGAAGATTTGATAAAAAGCAGTGGGAGCCATCCTGATTAGATAAGATAATAACCAATCTGATCTTGCACGAGCATACGCTAAAGTGTTTTCTTCTCTCTCTCTCCAGGTAGCGACCATTTCATGCCTTAATCAAGATAATAATATGGATGTATTGACCGAACCCGCATGTTATACTGTGCAGGGGAACGTTGAACCCGTTCTATCTTATAAGTGTTATAAGAATGAACAGGAAACAGGAGAATATCTGGATTCTCACACCGCCCAAATGGAGAACATGCATGTTGATGCATCATCTTCGGGTGTGTTTGTCATTGAGAACTGTTTCTCAGTTCACCCTACGTCCTGGGTATTAGATACCGGATCAGGATCCCACATATGTAAGATGTTACATGGGCTGCGAAAAGGTAGAGAACTGGGAAAAGGTGATCATTCCGTTCAAGTAGGGAACGGTGCAAATGTTGCAGCCAAAGCAGTTGGCGAATATCACCTTGTATTACCAAGTGGTGATACAATAATTCTGAATGAGTGCTATTATATACCAAACATGATGTGCAACATTATATCAGTTTTTTTATTGAGTAAAGAAGGATATAATTTTGTAGTAAAGGAAAATGTTATGAACATATTCCTAGATCAAAAGTTGATTGCATCAGGCTCGCTACATAATGGCATATTCATTCTAAATCAAAATACAGTCCTCAATATACAAAACACACACAAGAGGAAGAGTTCAGAAATGAACGAATCCTTCTTGTGGCATTGTAGACTTGGTCACATCAATGCGACACGACTAGCTAAGTTGCATAAGGATGGGTATTTAAATCCGTTTGAATTTTCATCTTATGACACTTGCCAGTCATGTCTCAAAGGCAAGATGACCAAAACTCCGTTTACGGGACACGGAGAAAGAGTTACCGAACTCTTGGGACTAATACATAGTGATGTATGCGGTCCCATGTCTACACATGCCAGGGATGGTTCTTCATACTTCATTACATTCACTGACGATCTCTCTAGATACGGGCATGTGTTCCTATTGAAACACAAGTCTGAAGCTTTTGAGAAATTCAGAGAATATAAGCACGAAGTAGAGAACCAAACGGGCAAAAGTATTAAGATCCTTCGATTAATTCTAAGTTTACAATTATATAGCAGGGAATGCAGTATGCAACAACAGTATCCATGAACAGTCAATGTAGGTAAATGCAATATATAGCTATAAGGTCCTATCAGCCCTGACGCATAACGCCATGCGGGCGATATCCCCGTAGATGTTAAATCTACTCACCGTAGTCTCGCGCTAAGTGTAGCCGACGACTTGTTTCCCCTTCTTCGCCGCGTCCGTCTCACTCGCCTGTGAACCTAGAATTACACAATATATCACACATAAGCTCAAATCTACAAAAACGCGATATTAAGGTCAAACTAGAAACCCGCGTCGTAAACCAAGCGCACGTGTGCGCGATACGCTAAAACGTGTGATTACGCACCTGAAGCTACCCCGACGCGTCGCGATATGCAGAACACCCGAAACCCACACACGTAACACGCGTGTCGCAGAAATTTAAAATACGAGAAATAGGTTTTTAATTCCATATTTTGATACAGAAAAGATATTATAAAACTATATATACCATAAAACTCCACATAGCAGAAGACACCCATCACCCAAACCCCAACCCACAATTCCCTCATCTGGCCGCAATTTGTGGCCAGAAAGCTTTTTCCGGCGGCCTGGGTAGGGGGGTGTGCTCCAGGGTTTGGTGTGTGCACTCCATACCCCATGAACATACTATAGTAATTACAGTTTTAATTTAAGGCAACTCGGTTAGCAGCAGATTCAACAGAACCCAAATTCAAGTTAAAAATCACACTTTTGCACTAAAATGATACTTTAGGGTATTTTTCTGAAATCTGAAACAAACCCATGTCTAAAATCACACTAATATCACATTACCAAGCTAATCAAGCCTTAAAAAGCTAATTTTTAACATAACCTCACTAAAACCCCTTACATAGCACAAAACATGCATAAAAATGTGATATTTTGCTAAAACACAACAAGTTATGAAATGGGATGTTAAATATGAGTGTAATACCTTCAAAAGACCTTAGAAAAACCCAAAAGTTCCAGCTCTTTCCTCAAGTGTGCAGATTTACCACCAAACATCTCAAAAGCTCATTTTCCCCAGGTTTTGTGATGAAAAAGGGTTGTTTTGTGTAGGGTTTTGTGTAGAGATCAAAGAGAAGTGAAAAGGAGAAGAGAAGATGAAGAAAAGGTTAGGGTTTCTGCTGGAATTCTGCAGGAAGTGCAGAAAAATAAGAGAAGAGAGAGAGAAGAGAGAAGGAATGGTCAATTAAAAGTCAATTTTCCTACCTAACCACCATGCCTCATTTTCTAATTGGATTTTTTTTGAATTTTAAAAAGGATTTGACTTGATTTTAAAAGGTGGGGATAAATTATCAACCATGCAAGAAAAGCAAAGGGTTAACATGATAACACTTTTTAACCAAAGTCACCAAAATGTGCTAAGTGTGCATGTGTACACTAACACAAAAATTCCCACTTAGGGTAACACGACTAAAAATAATTAATAACCCTACAATTATATATAAATATATATATATATATAAACACGCACAATTGCTAATTAACACGAAAATATTCTAAACGAAATTTCAAGGCGTTACAAGCTCGAGGCAAGATCAGTTCAGTGCAAGTTTGTAGGATATCCCAAACATTCGCGAGGATATATATTCTACCACCTTGAAGAACAAAAGGCGTCTGTTGCTCATCATGCCACCTTTTTAGAAAATGAATTTCTTGCAAAGGAAATTAGTGGCGAGGAGGTAGAACTGGAAGAAGTTCCAGCTACACAAACTGCAACAGAAGATTTGGTGGAACCAGAGGATTCAATAGTTCCCGACGAACATCAGCTGCTCCTCCGATCTAGTAGGGTTCCTCATCCACCTGAGAGATACTACGGTTTTCTCATTGATGGTTGGAGCGAGGACTGCATCATGGAAGATAGTGACCCGACAAGCTTCGAGGCCATCACGAGTGGGGACTCTGTGAAATGGCTGGATGCAATGCGATCTGAGATGGAATCCATGTACACCACCAAAGTATGGACTTTGGAAGTTGCTCCTGAAGGGGTAAAACCCATTGGGAGCAAATGGATCTTTAAGAAGAAACTTGGTGTAGATGGAAAAGTTGATACTTTCAAAGCTAGACTTGTTGCAAAAGGTTTTCGTCAACGACCTGGTGTGGACTATGATGAAACCTTTTCTCCAGTGGCTAAGCTTAAGTCCATCGGGATCCTACTTGCCATTGCTGCATACAATGACTACGAAATCTCGCAGATGGATATTGGGACCGCCTTTCTAAATGGTGATTTAGAAGAATGCGTGTACATGACTCGGCCAGAGGGCTTTGTAGACAGTGGAAGCAGCAGGAAGGTGTACAAGCTGCTTAAATCCATCTATGGGTTAAAGAAGGCATAGCGGAGTTGGAACATTTGCTTTGATGTGGTAGTCAAAGAGTTTGACTTCATCAAGAATGTAGATGAACCTTGTATATACAAGAAGATGTTGTAGGTGTTGGAGATAGTGCCCTCAGAGTCAATTATTGGATCACAGACACGTGATTGCAATGATTGAGGGAGGACCTATTCCGGTAGGACAGTCTTACTCAAGATGATAGTATGCTATCTGGTTTACCTTTATTATCGTGTACTGCTTTAGGTGACCTTACAGGTCACTATTACACGTTGATAGAGCCTCTAGGATTCTTGCTTGACTGCCAGCAGTATGAGGGCGATCATATACGTGGGAGCTGGTAGTCTATAAGCACATCCTTAAAAGGTCCCTAGTCGTGGGAGTTTCGAGACAGGGCATCGATACTCCAGAGTAGACTAGTGTATACAGTCGAGACCCCGACGAGGGGCGGTGGCCGGTCTCACAAGCCACTGGGGTCAGTTGGTTCACCTAAGATGTATACAGGTGCTCATTGGGTTATGAGTACACTGGACAGGACTCGCCGGGAATATGCTAGTTGGTCTTATACCTGACGTCAGATAGCAGTTCCTTGGTGAAATGTGTACAGATTAGTTCATCGACCTGAGATCGTCATTTGTCTCATGTGAGTTCCCACTGTACTTTGATTACTACCCTACCACGCTCAAAGGAGACGTGCAAACAGGTTTTAGTTGGGTACAGTCCCGAGCCACATGGAGGCAGTGAGCGGATCTGCAGGGGTTCGTCTCTCCCGGTATTGCGGGTGAGGTCGCGCTGTGTCTAGGAGAGCCATTACACAAAGCCCTCGGCCGAGGCAGGAGATTTACAAGTAGGTATTCCAGTAGTATCTCAGGGTGTTCTGGGCTACACTCCGACACGACTTGTACCGCTTTTGGGGGTCTGACTTTTACCAACATCCTAGGCCCGCCATGCGATGCTCATAGACGAACGGACCTGACTGTACGGATATTGTCACTGACAGGCTCAGTAGGGTGTCAGGATGAGTTCGCTCATCGACGTCCCTTTTGGTCAATACCTTCTAGCCCGTTACGTATAGGCTAATACCTCTGACGTGCTAGTGGTTAAATCCACAACCAAAGTATTGAAGAGTCTTTAGAGTCCCCCACAGACCAGTTTCTCAAGTTTCGGGCGAAACGCTGTAGAGGCCGTATGGAGATATGGAAGGGTTCGATCAGATACGTGCGGTATTGCACGGATCAGGATCGGACGGTTAATACTAGCGGGCTTTGGTTTAAGCCGGATCCTAGTATTGTACAGTGTAGACTTTGTCTCATTGCATTTGTATTCAGTCGGAATACAAATGCGGGTATGTATATACAGTAACGGGGTTTTCCTGTAATTTATTACAGGATCAGTTTTTGGAGTTGCCAGTTTGTTTTCCGTTTCGGCCATATTTCTTTGTATCTTTCATTGGCTAAAAATTGGTGGAGGAGGGCTTATTTGCATTTGTGCAAATAAGCAATTTGGAGGGTGTTATTTGCATATTGTTGTATCATGATAATTCCTCCACCATTTGACTTCTTCTTTTCATCATGGCTTGACTTTTGGTTCATCATGGTTGTTGATGATGGGAGTGGTTTTGGATTGGATTGTGATCATCATTTCATATGATAATCATTTTCCTTTTTGCTTGTATGAGTTGCTTTCCCACCCCTTGACCTTTCCTCTCTCTCTCTCCATTCCTCACTCCCTCTTCTCATTCTCCAAGAGCTTGGCCCGGCCAAAGGGGATAGGGGCTGTCCAAAATTTTGGGTGGGGAATTTTTGTTCTATTCTTGCTACAAAAATTCCTTAGTTCATTGCAAAAGGTTCACATCTCATACCTCCACCAAAAGGCAACTTCAAGTGACCCCAAATGAGACACAGAGCACTACACGTATTCTACTGCAATCCTTGGGCACGTCGGCTCGCCAACTTCGTGCCCGAGTTGCCTCGGTCCAGAGGTGGGAGCCCATAAAAGAAGCCGGCGACGTGGTGCCCTTCCGGCGACTTAGTGGAGACCGGAGATTCTGCGGGGAGATCGTGTTAGTTGTATGTATGCCCTAGAGGCCAGTATTGTACAGATGATGTATATTATATTGGATGCTTGGATATATATAGAGATGACTTTCTTGCTCGATATGATAATATGCTATCTGGTTGCTCATTATCTTAACATGTACACTTGTCTCTTTAAACTGTCTTATAGTTACATGTTGGTAAAGCCCTTAGGATGTGTACTTGACCACCTGGACTATGATGCAGATCATACTAGTGGGGACATGGTAGTCCATAGGTACATCCTTCAAGGTCCCTAGTCGTGGGTGTATCGAGACGGGGCATCGATATACCAGAGTAGACTAGCGTATACGCTTCTCGACCCATGAGATGGGCGATGGATGATCCCATATCCATTGGTGTTTGACATCAGAGATGATATACGGGTGCTCAGTGGAGACTGGGTACACTGGACGGACTCGCCGAGAACTCCCAGATGGTATTATACCTCACGTCAGATGGCAGTTCTCAGGTGACACTTGTACAGGTTAGTCTGTAGACCCGAGATCGTCATAGAGTCTTGTGTAATTCCCACTGTGCTTTGATCTCCACCTTACCACGTCCATGAGGGCGTGCAAAACGGTGGTCTTTGGGTACAGTCCCGAGTCACATGGAGACAATGAACGATAGGAGGGGTTTCGTCTCTCCCGGTATTGGGGGTTGATGTTGCGCTGTGCTCGATTGGCCGTAATAGGGAAGTCCCTGGCCAGGGCTGATCAGAGATTTGCTGGTAAGTGTTACCAGTAGTTTCTCGACCCGTTATGAGCCTTATATCGGCACGACTTATCGGTTATTGGGGTCTGACGTTTACCACCCCTAGACTTGATATGCGACATATCAGACGAACAGACCGGACTGTACGGTAAGTGTTACTGGTTGGATTCACAGGAGTGTGAGCGGGCTATCTCGTCGATCTTCTGATCGCTCAATACCCGGATGGCCGTTACGTTTAGCAGACCGCTTGCGGCTTGTGGGTGCTTGATATGATCATCATCTGCTACCGGCGTATTGACGAGTCTTTAGAGTCCTACACAGAGGTTTCCTGGCTCAAGCAAAACGAAATAGGAGCGCATATGAGATGTGTGCGGGACCGAGAATAATGCGTGTATGTGATACCGTATTTCATTCTCGCGATTAATGTTTCGATTGGTTGTATGCGATATAACCTAGTTATCGAATCGAAGGTCGATTCGATAAGTCGATACATTGGATACTAGTCGGTTATGTACGACATGACCGGATCATTGAATCAAGTGTTGATTTAATGATTTAATGTATAATTACATATTTGATATATTACTTTACATTAACTAGTATTGGTTCACTTTAAAGGGATTTTCTCACTTGAAAGACACATTGTATATGTGATATATTTTGTGTGCACTTGATTGTATCATGTTTGATGATACTTGCTCATTTGGTTAAGTGTAAAGAATTAAACCTTGGTTAAGTAAACGATTAGGGTTTTTATTTATTCATTCATTTATCTTTTTAATTTTGGATTGAAAAGAAATGGCAAAAGAAAACAAAAGGGTTGCTTTCATTCTTGAAGCTTGTTGAAGCTTCATGAAGCTTTGACCAAAGTGACCATTTTGTCTTCATGCTTAACCCTAACCATTCATCTAACCTTAGTTAATTCTCTACACCTAACCATGGTTTACATTATGATAAGTATTCATTTTCTTTTTCATTTTAAAGGACTTATCATATATTCTTCATCCTCTCCTTCTTCTTCTTCAAGATAAACCTTGCCTTCATCAATGGCAACTTGAGCTAATGAGTGAGAAATCCAATTCTAAAGTGAACCCACCTCCTATTTCTTCATCCTCTACCTCTTGCCAAGTAGTATAGGGTGTTTACTTCACAAGTTTCACAACTTGGTGAAGTTGGAGCTTGATCTTGTGTAACCTCAACGTAGATCATCTTCGGCACGAAGCCGACGACCTTGCCCGCCCATTTCTCCGATGAAGCCGATGCTTGAGTCCGGGATTCGAGACGGACAGCGAGAGGACGTCTACGTCGAGCTAAGGAAGTGGAGAACCGGATCTACAAAGGTTGTAGCATCTTTCTTTTAGTTAAGTAGTTAACTAGTTTCACTTTGTCGCCTAAAATTCTAGTTAACGATCTAGTCTAGGGTTTCTCGGCTCCGTAAAATTTGATATTGGCATGGTTGATGCCTTGTGAGACCTCTTGAGAGTGCCTAGGAACCCTTCAGTGGTATCAGAGCCTAGCTAGAGCCTTAGGCGAAGTCTAGACGACGTTTTAATTCCGGACGAACATCGAAACCCTAATCGTTCTTGCTCTCTGGACTTTTTTCAAAACCCGGGTTTTTTCCTAATTAAAAATGCTTAAAAAATTCAGCACGGAATTCTAAGAATTACGGTGCAAAAATTATTTCCTGATACCTGTAAACCGCGGCGGAACTGCGGCAGAAGCCTGGCTTCTGCGGCGGTTCCGCGGTCACTTGATGGCATTAGACTCCAAACTTTGCACAGTAATTCATTTTTCCAGGTACTGAGTTTTCTGGGAATTTTTAATTTGCACTCAAGAGTTGAGTTTTCTGGGGTGTATTGGAGCTTCGATGATTCTATCGGAAATTTGAAACGTCGTCTATGTGTTTTCCGGATATTTTAGAATATGTTAAAAAGTTCGACCGGATGTAAATACCCAATCTTTCACCTGCCGGGAAATTTCCAATTGTTGGACTTTTCCGTAGTTTAATGACGTTCTAAGTAGTGCAAGTAACGCGATGGTCCCTCTAGAAGACAACAAACCTTAACTCGATTATGTGACCGTCTTGAACTGCCCTTTGAACCTTCGGGTTTGGGGCAGTACGGTGTGCCACATGTGAGGCGTTGGCTTGACCCTTCTACGGCTGGACCGTTGGTACTGAGGCATGAAGTGAATGTCTTTGAACTTATTTCATGTGTTGATCGGTTTCGAGAAAACTTGGGTGTTCGAATGTTCGATCGGAAAGTTTAATATTCTCTATTTATCCGGAATGGGATACAATAATTGGAATTCACAAACAGTTATGAGATAACTGAATGAATGTTATAAATCTAGCAGTTTAGTCTCACTTGATATTGAAAAGAGTTTTCGATAATGAGACTAAAATGCGGGGTTTATAATTGTTAGGCATGTGATGTCTAAGTATTTCATTTGATTAGGCATGTGATGTCTAAAGAGGTTGCGGATTCCAATTGTTGTAGTTTTACACTTTCTTTTCTGTGACCGTAAGTGTAGTATGACGATATCGCCGGTTTCGTTGCTATACGTCAACGACAATTGGGGTATGCATACTTACTTACGTTGATGACATGTGATGTTATGTGTTGCTGGATATGTTATATTGGATTGTCGTGTTTGAATAGCCGGGTTTTTTTTATGTGAGATGAGTGTTTTTCATTTTAATTCATGTAAAAACTTGTATGTAATATTCTTTTATTTGGGGCACTTCCAGGTAGTGGAAGCTGTCACCCTTTGTATATTATTTACTTTTCCGCATTAGGATAGACCCAAGGAGGGGAGCACAAGTAACCGGGTTCTAGGGTCCAGTGGGAGACCATCTCGAGGAGTCGAGTCCGGGTCTCCTAACCCTAGAATTGGTAGGGTTGCTTGCCGCTCTCGTAGGGGTCTAAGGGTGTGGGATTGGCTATTCATCACGATCGTGGAATCCGTGTTTTATACTGGCTCGTATTGAAAACACGGACGTCCTAGTATATCCAATGTTTCATATGTTTCTTCTGCTGCGATATCTGTGATGTGATCATGTGATGTTCTGTGATAGATACAGTATATAGTATATATGATATATTATATAGACGTTACTTATGTTTTACACCCGCGCTAGCCCTGCCCTGCTCTGTCGTTAGTTACCTAACCTAACGGTACACGAAGGGACATCGAGGCGAATGCGGATGGCATAAGTGTACGTCGTATTTATCTGTGATGTTTAGGTGACTTAAATGATGGGACTTCATTAATGTGATTAATGAATGAAAAGAAACCTAAGATGTTGTAGAATCAAATTTTAAACAAAACAGGTAGCTACAGTTCTTGCTTTGCATAGCGGTATATATGATATACCCTGCACCTTATTCGATGAGGAAAGGACCGAGATCCCTTCACCGGGAGTGACTCCTTTAGCAATAACTGGAAGATGCTACACACTCGGTTTGTTTTTGATTGCTTCTATAGTTTCTGCTTTGCACAGCGATATATATGATATATCCCGCACCTCATTCGACGAGGAAAGGGCCGACGATCCCTTCACCGGGAGTGACCTCTTTACCAAAACTAGAAAAGCCTCAAAATCACTCCATTTCAAAACTTCATTTGATTCTACAACGATATCAAGTTCATTACGCAATAGGTTTTCAGAAAAACCTGTCGTAGCTCTCCGTCATTTCAGATAAAGACTATTTAGTATTCGTGCTGCGTTTGTTGACCTCTGTCAAGGCATAGTGTGCGGTAGCTAACTAGTAATTATCTGTAAAGCATGTGATGTGATTGGATTAGGGTAGTCGTATGACCTTGTTGACCTCTGTCAAGGGTCGTGCGAGTGGGTTTGATTCAATCAAGAAATGACGGGTTGAACTTGACTAGTGCACTATGGTTTGTTGACCTCTGTCAAGGTCATGGCACACTAGGGGCAAAATATTATCGGGAATTTCAAGTGTTGAAATTTGCAATGAGATTGCATACCTTCTATGAGATAGTTGGATCCCGATACCCGCTGCGAGTAAGAGTTACTCCTGGAAGAGTTTTACACATTATAATTAGCCGATCAAGTAGGTGTCTAGAAAGGTGTCAACGGGTTACGCCTCTGGGAAAATGAGGTTTACAGTAATTAGGTTCGTGCGAAAGTACGGGGGACCTCCCTCAAAGTACCGACACTGGCCTGGCTGAAAGATTGGCGAACTTGTAGTGTGTAATTAATCCCGGCTAGTCTTTCCTTTTAGGGTTTGAAGGAAGATTTGATAAAAACCAGTGGGAGCCATCCTGATTAGATAAGATAATAACCAATCTGATCTTGCACGAGCATACGCTAAAGTGTTTTCTTCTCTCTCTCTCTAGGTAGCGACCATGTCATGCCCTAATAAAGATAATAATATGGATGTATTGACTGAACCCGCTTATAATATTGAGCAGGGGAACGTTGGACCCGTTCTTTCTTATAAGAGTTATAAGACTGAACAGGAAACAGGAGAATATCTGGATACTCACGCCGCCCAAAAGAACATGCATGTTGATGCATCTTCTTCAGGTGTGTTAGTTATTGAGAACTGTTTCTCAGTTCACCCTACGTCCTGGGTATTGGATACCGGATCAGGATCCCATATATGTAAATTGTTACATGGGCTACTTAAAGGTAGAGAACTGGGAAAAGGTGATCATTCCGTTCAAGTGGGGAACGGTGCAAGTATTGCAGCCAAAGCTGTTGGCGAATATCACCTTGTATTGCCAAGTCGTAATACACTGATTCTAAATGAGTGCTATTATATACCGAACATGATGTGCAACATTATATCAGTTTCTTTATTAAGTAAAAAAGGATATAATTTTGTAGTAAAGGATAATGTTATGAACATATTCCAAAATCAAAAGCTGATTGCATCAGGCTCGTTACATAATGGCATATTCATTCTAAATCAGAATACAGTCCTCAATATACAAAACACACACAAGAGGAAAAGTTCAGAAATGAACGAATCCTACTTGTGGCACTGTAGACTTGGTCATATCAATGCGACACGACTGGCTAAGTTACATAAGGATGGTTATTTGAATTCATTTGAATTATCATCTTATGATACTTGCCATTCATGTCTCAAAGGAAAAATGACCAAAGCTCCGTTTAGTGGACACGGAGAAAGAGTTAATGAACTCTTAGGACTGATACATAGTGATGTATGCGGTCCCATGTCTACGCATGCCAGGAACGGTTCTTATTACTTCATTACATTCACTGACGATCTCTCTAGATTCGGACATGTGTTCCTGATGAAACACAAGTCTGAAGCTTTTGAGAAATTCAGAGAATATAAGCACAAAGTAGAAAAACAAACAGGCAAAAGTATTAAGATCCTTCGATCTGATCGAGGAGGAGAATACTTAAGCAATGAGTTCCTAGATTATCTAAAAGAGAATGGGATTCTCTCTCAGCTTACTCCTCCTTATACACCACAGCACAACGGTGTATCGGAGCGGAGGAATCGCACCCTATTAGATATGGTGCGCTCTATGATGAGTACAGCTGAGTTACCTATTTCCTTCTGGGGGTATGCGCTTGAGACAGCAGCATACCTATTGAATCAAGTTCCAACTAAATCTGTACCTACCACACCATATGAGATATGGAGTGGGAAGAGACCATGTCTTAAACGAGTTAAGATATGGGGTTGTCTGGCCTATGTCAAAAGGCAAAATCCAGACAAACTCGAGGCACGGTCAGTTCTATGTAAGTTTGTGGGATATCCTAAACATTCAAATGGATATTTTTTCTACCACAGTGAACAACAAAAGGTGTTTATTGCTCAACATGCCACCTTTTTAGAAAAGGAATTTCTTGCAAAAGAGATTAGTGGCTCTGAGGTAGAAATGGAAGAAGTTCCAGAAACACAAACTATAACTGAAGATTTAGTGGAACCAGAAGATTCGGTAGTACCCGACGAACCCCAGCCTCTCCGCCGATCTAGTAGGGTTTCTCGTCCATCTGAGAGATACTACGGTTTTCTCATTGATGGTGGAAGCGAGGATTGCATCATGGAAGATGATGACCCGACTAGTTTCGAGCAGGCCATCACGAGTGGTGACTCTGTGAAATGGCTGGATGCAATGCGGTCTGAGATGGAATCTATGTACACCAACAAAGTATGGACTTTGGAAGTTGCTCCTGAAGGGGTAAAACCCATTGGGAGCAAGTGGATCTTCAAGAAAAAACTTGGTGTAGATAGGAAAGTGGAGACTTTCAAAGCTAGACTTGTTGCAAAAGGTTTTCGTCAAAGACCAGGTGTGGACTATGACGAAACCTTTTCTCCATTGGCTATGCTTAAATCCATCCGGATCATGCTTGCCGTCGCTGCATATCATGACTACGAAATCTGGCAAATGGATGTTAAGACCGCCTTTCTAAATGGTGATTTAGAAGAGTGCGTGTACATGACTCAGCCAGAGGGCTTCGTAGACAGTGGGAGTAGCGGGAAAGTATGCAAGCTGCTTAAATCCATTTATGGATTAAAGCAAGCATCGCGGAGTTGGAACATCTGCTTTGACGTCGTTATCAAAGAGTTTGATTTCGTCAAAAACCCAGATGAACCTTGTATTTACAAGAAGGTGGCAGAGAGTAAGATAGTCTTCCTCGTATTGTACGTGGACGACATACTCTTGATAAGAAATGATATTCCTGCAGGGTTCCTTGGCACACTAGTGAGGTCTCCCAAGCCATCAACCATGGCAATTTCAAAATTATGGTGCCTACAAACCCTAGTGTACGGATCTATAACTAGATGTCTAGGCGAAAAGAAAGCTAGCTAACAACTTAGCTAAAGAGAATACGGAAATACAACCTTTGTAGATCCGGTGCTCCACCTCCACGGCTCCGCAACGATGTCGTCTCCGCTGTCCAAATCAAATCCGGGCTCTAGAGTCGGCTTCGTCGGAGAATGGGCAAGCTAGGTCGTCGATGTCCATGCCGAAGATGATCTACGTCGAGGCATCGATGAATCAAGCTCCACCTTCACCAAACCGTGAAAAGTTGTGAAGGAAACACACTCTACTACTTGGCAAGAGGTAGAGGATGAAGAAATAGGAAGTGGGTAGACTTTAGAATTGGATTTCTCACTCATTTCCAACAATCACCATTGATGGACCTTGCTTTTCTTCACTTGAAGAAAAAATGAAGAAGAAGAAGAAAGATATTATGATAAGTTAATAGAAAATGAAAAGAAAAAAAATTCTTATCATAATTCTAACTAGAGTTAAGTGTAGAGAATGAATCATGGTTAGTAGGAATGGTTAGGGTTAAGGATGAGATAAGGATGGTTGACTTAAACAAAGCTTCATGAAGCTTCAACTAAAGAACAAAAGAAGCCACCATTCTTTTTCTCATTTTCTTTTATTCATTTATCAAAAATAAATGGATTACAAAATAAGATAAATGAATAACAAATAAGAAACCCTAACCATTTCATTAACCAAGGTTTAATCTTTACACTTGAACCCTAGCATGACATGTATCATCAAACATGATACAATCAAGTGCACAAAAGTATATCGCATATACAATGCGCACATCCGAGTGAGAAAATCCGTCTAAAGTGAACCGATACTAGTTAATGCAAAGTAATATATCAAATATATAATTATACATTAAATCATTAAATCAACACTTGATTCAATGATCCGGTCATGCGCACATAACCGACTGGTATCTAATATATCAGCTTATCGAATCAACGCTTGAGTCGATAACTAGGTTATATCGCATACAACCATTCGATACATTCATCGCGAGAATGGAATACGGTATCACATACACGCATTATTCTCGGTCCCGCACATATCTCATATGCGCTCCTATTTCGTTTCGCTTGAGCCAGGAAACCTCTGTGTAGGACTCTAAAGACTCGTCAATACGCCGGCAGCGGATGATGATCATATCAAACATCCACAAGCCGCAAGCGGTCTGCTAAACGTAACGGCCACCCGGGTATTGAGCGATCTGAAGATCGACGAGCAAGACCGCTCACACTCCAGTGAATCCGACCAGTAACACTACCGTACAGTCCGGTCTGATCGTCTGATATGTCGCATATCTCGCCTAGGGGTGGTAAACGTCAGACCCCAATAGCTCGATAAGTCGTGTCGATATGAGGTCTATAACTATTCGAGAAACTACTGGTAACACTTACCAGTAAATCTCAGCAACCCTGGCCAGGGATTTCCTGTTATAGCCAATCGAACACAGCGCAACATCAACTCCCTATACCGGGAGAGACGAATCCCCTCCTATCGCTCATTGCCTCCATGTGACTCGGGACTGTACCCAAAAACCACCGTTTTGCACGCCCTCTTGGACGTGGTAAGATGGAAATCAAAGCACAGTGGGAACCACACGAGACTCTATGACGATCTCGGGTCAACAGACTACTCTGTACCAGTGTCACCAGAGAACTGCCATCTGACGTGAGGTATAATACCATCTGGGAGTTCTCGGCGAGTCCGTCCAGTGTACCCAGTCTCTACTGAGCACCCGTATATCATCTCTGATGTCAAACACCGATGGATATGGGATCATCCATCGCCCATCTATATGGGTCGAGAAGGTACACGCTAGTCTACTCTGGTATATCGATGCCCCGTCTCGATACACCCACGACTAGGGACTTTGAAGGATGTACTTATGGACTACCATGTCCCCACTAGTATGATCCGCATCATAGTCCAGGTAGTCAAGTACAGATCCTAAGGGCTTTACCAACATGTAACAGAGAGACAAACAGTATACACATTAAGGTAAAGTTCAACCAGATAGCATACTATCATGTCGAGCAAGAAAGTCCTCCCTATATATGTCCCAGCATCCACTACAATATACATCCCATGTATAATAATGGCCTCTAGGGCATACATATAACTAACAATCTCCCACTTGCACTAGGGCCATCTGTAGCAGTGGTTTGAAGTATCTCATACTCAACCATCCCATAAAAGTGTCTCTCTCTGGGAACAGGCCTTTGTGAGTGGATCCGCTGTGTTGTCCTCTGAGTCTACTCTCCAAACCTCGATCACCCTGGAGATCAATCATCTCCATGATCAGGCGATGCTGCCTTAGAATATGTCTGGATCACTGATGGGACGGACGTTCCTTGGCATAAGCCACAACTCCATTGTCTCACAATGGTAGGAACATAGTTCATCTCATGAACCAATTATACACCCAAACAGCCTCTTTGGTAGCATCTTAAGTAGCGATGTATCCTGCCTTTATCGTCTAGTATGTCACGGTATCCAGCTTGGAACTCTTCCAACATACCGTCCCTTTACTGAGGGTAAAGACAATGCCTGTGACTGACATTCAGTCGTCTTTATCACCCTGGAACCCTTCCAGTGATTCTCCCCAGGATCGGTTGATACCGTCTCACTACATCTAGTGAGTATCCTAACATCCATTTAAATCTATCTCATAGATCCAAAATCCAGGATTTAGTAGGTATCACTTTGATCCTATATAGAGAATCATTGTGATAAGCGGAGATTGATCGAGCGTAGCATAGGAAACTCCTTCCCTATCAAGAGTATGTCATCCACGTACTCTACGAGGATCGTCAGCATACTCCCTACTACCTTTTTGTTTATACAAGGTTCATCTACCATTTTGATGATGTCAAACTCTTTGACTAATTCATCAAAACAGATGTTCCAACTCCGCGATGCCTGCTTTAATCCTATAAAGTATCTTGCACACGTTTCCGCTGCTCCCACTGTCTACGAAGCCCTCTGGCTGTGTACTTATAGACGCTCTCTTCTAAATCATCATTTAGAAAAGCAGTCAAGACACCCAACCACCAGATATCGCAGTCATGGTATGTAGCCGTGGCAAGTAGGATCTGGATGGACTTAAGCATAGATCCTTGAAAAGGTTTCATCATGATCCACGCCTGGTCAACGAAGAAAACCTTCAACAAGTCTAGCTTTGAAAGTCTCAACTTTTCCATATACACCAAGTAGTCTTCTCAAGATATACTTGCTTCTGATGGGGATTTAACCCTTCAGATATAGCAACTAAAGTCCATACTTTGTTGGTGTATAAGGATTCCATCTCAGATCGATAAGCATCCAGCCATTCTTACAGAGTCTTACTCCTGATGGCCAGCTCGAAACTAGTTGGGTCATCATCTCATGATGCAATCCTCGCTCCCACTGTCATAGAGAAACCAAAGTATCTCTCAGGTGGGTGAGGAACCCTACTAGATCGGCGGAGAGGCTGAGGTTCGTTGGAATCTACTGAATCCTTTGGCTCTATCAAATCATCTGCTGCAGTTTGTATAGCTGGAACCTTTCCAGTTCTACATTACAGTCCTTGCCTCGAACTTGTCCGGATTTTATTTTTCAGACATAGGCCGGACAGCCCCAAATCTTAACTGATTTAAGACATGGGCTCTTCCCATACCATATCACATATGAAGTGGTAGGCCACTGATTTGATTTGAATCCTATTCAATAGGTATGCAGCTTCTCAAGCGCATAACTCCCAAAAGGAAAAAGGTAACTCAGTAGTACTCATCATAGAGCACACCATATCAAATAGGGTGTATCTGCTCCACCCCGATATACCATCGTGCTATGGTGTATTCAGAGGAGTAATGCTGAGAGAGAATCTCATTCTCCTTTAGAATAATCCAGGATTTCCGTGCTCAAGTATTCTCCTCCTTGATCTCATCATAGGACATAATACTTATACCCTTATTTTGGTTCTCTACTTCTCGCTTATATTCTGTGAATATCTCAAAAGGTTCGGACTTATGTTTCAACAGGAACATATGACTAAATCTTGAGAGATTATCAGAGAATGTAATGAAGTACAAAGAACCTGTCCTGGCATGTGTAGACAGGGGACCTTACATACATCAACATGTATCAATCCCAAGAGTTTACCAACTCTTTCTCTGTTTCCATTAAACAGAGCTGTGGTCATCTTATCTTTGTGACATGACTGGCGAGTTTCACAAGATGTAAATTCAAACTAATTTAAATATGCATCTTTATGTAACTCTAGCTAGTCGGGTCACATTGATCTGACCTAGTCTACAATGCCTCAAGAAGAATTCGTTCATTTCTGAACTCTTCCTCTTATGTGTGTTCCGTATATTAAGAACTGTAGTTTGATTTAGAACATTAATGCTTTTAGATAACGTGCCTGAACCGATCAACTTTTGATATAGGAAATGTTCAAAACATTATCCAACAATACAAAATTTTATCATTTCTTTACTAATAAAGAGACTGATATGATTTTGTATATCAGGTTCGGTATCTAATAACATTCGTTCAGAATCAATGTATTGTAATACAGGGTGACAGTGACCGACAGACTTGGCTGCAACTCTTGCCCCGTTTTCTGCCTCATGAAACTTATCACCCGATCTCAGTTCTCTTCCTTTCTGTAGCCCTATGTAACAGATTATATATCTGGGATCCTGATCTGGTATCACATACCCAGGACGTAGAGGATACAGAGAAACAGTTCTGTATAATGAACACACCCGAAGATGATGCATCAGCATGCACTCTCTTCGTTTGGGCGGCACGGGAAATCTGGTATTCCCCAATTTCCTGCTCTGTCTTATAACAATTATAAGTTGGAGCGGGTCCAACGTTCCCCAGCTCAGTATAACAAGCGGATTCGGTCAATATTCCGTATTATTATCTTGATTAAGGCGTGATATGGTCGCTACCTGGAGAGAGAGAGAAGAAAACACTCAGCGTGCGCTCTTGCAAGAATAGATTGGTTATTATTTTATCTAATCAGGATGGCTCCCACTGCTTTTTATCAAATCTTCCTTCAAACCCTAAAAGGAAAGACTAGCCGGGATTAATTACACACTACAAGTTCGCCAATCTTTCAGCCAGGCCAGTGTCGGTACTTTGAGGGAGGTCCCCCGTGCTTTCGCACGAACCTAATTACTGTAAACCTCGTTTTCCCAGAGGCGTAACCTCGTTGACACTTTTCTAGACACCTACTTGATCGGCTAATTGTAATGTATAAAACTCTCCCAGGAGTAACACTTACTCGCAGCGGGTATCGGGATCCAACTATCTCATAGAAGGTATGCAATCTCATTGCAAATTTCAACACTTGAAATTCCCGATAATGTTTTGCCCCTAACGTGCTATGACCTTGACGCAGGCCAACAAACCATAGTCCGCTAGTCAAGTTCAACCCGTCATTTCCTGATTGAATTAAACCCACCCGCACGACCCTTGACGCAGGCCAACAAAGTCGCACGACTACCCTAATCCAATCACATCATATGCTTATGCAGATAAGCACCAGTTAGCTACCGCACACTACGCCTTAACGCAGGCCAACAAACGTAGCACGAATACTAACTACTACTTATCTGAAATGACGGAGGGCTACGATAGGTTTTTCTGAAAACCTATTGCGTAATGAACTTGATATCGTTGTAGAGTCAAATGAATTTTGAAATGGAGTGTTTTTGAGGCTTTTCTAGTTTTGCTAAAGGAGTCACTCCCGGTGAAGGGATCGTCGGTCCTTTCCTCGTCGAATGAGGTGCGGGATATATCATATATATCACTGTGCAAAGCAAAAACACTTAAAAGCAATCAAAAGACAAACCGAGTGTATAGCATCTGCCAGTTATTGCTAAAGGAGTCATTCCCGGTGAAGGGATCTCGGTCCTTTCCTCATCGAATAAGGTGCAGGATATATCTCATATACCGCTATGCAAAGCAAGAACTGTAGCTACCTGTTTTATTTTGAAATTCGATTCTACAACATCTTAGGTTTCTTTTAATTTCATTAATCACATTAATGAAGTCCCATCATTTAAGTACCTAAACATCACAGATAGATATGACGTACACTTATGCCATCCGCATTCGCCTCGATGTCCCCTCGTGCACCGTTAGGTTAGGTAACTAACGACAGAGCAGGGCAGGGCTAGCGCGGGTGTAAAACATAAGTAACGTCTATATAATATATCATATATACTGTATACTATATCCATCACAGAAACATCACATGATCTCATCACAGATATCGCAGCAGAAGAATCATATGAAATATTGGATATACTAGGACGTCCGTGTTTTCAATACGAGCCAGTATAAAACACGGATTCCACGGTCGTGATGAATAGCCAAACCCACACCCCTAGACCCCTACGAGAGCGGCAAGCAACCCTACCAATTCTAGAGTTAGGAGACCCAGACTCGACTCCTCGAGTTGATTTCCCACTTGACTCCAGAACCCGGTTACTTGTGCCCTCCTCCTTGGGTCTATCCTAGTGCGGAAAAGTAAATAATATACAAGAGGTGACAACTTCCGCAACCTGGAAGCGCCCCAAATAAAAGAATATTACATACAAGTTTTTACATGAATGAAAATGAAAAACACTCATCTCACATAAAAACCCCTGGCTATTCAAACACGACGATCCAATATAACATATCCAGCAACACTTAACATCAGATGTCATCTACGTAAGTAAATATGCGCATCCCAATTGTCGTTGACATATAGCAACGAAACCGGCGATATCACATATTACACTTACGGTCACAGAAAAGAAAGTGTAAAACTACAACAGTTGGAATCCGCAATCACCTCAGACATCACATGCCTGACCAAATGAATTCCTTAGACATCGCATGCCTAACAATTATAAACCCCGCATTTTAGTCTCAAAATCGAAAACTCTTTTCAATATCAAGTCGGGCAATTCAACAAGATTCCCGACATCCTGATCGAATGCTCGTCGCAAACTTCAGTAGACGGCCGCACCCCCGATACCGTCGACGAAGTGCACCAAGGCGGAACACCGCCACCGCGAGCACCCGAACGGATGCTTTCGGCGACGGGGTTCTCCTACAGTCACTTGGTCGGGGCTATGGAGCGAGGCTGTCTATTAAGTTTACCCGGCGAGTATCCGCGTACGCTACGTGATTGCGACGGACTTTTGATCACATCAAAATTCCGTGGCAACCGATCAAATGAGACTAAATTGCTACGTTTATAACATTCATTCAGTTATCTCATAACTATTGTGAATTCGAATTATTGTATCCCATTCCAGATAAACAGAAAATGTTAAACTTTTCGATCGAACAATCGAACACCCAAGTTTTCCCGATACAGATCAACACATGAAACAAGTCTAACAACATTCCGTTCGTGCCTCAGTACCAACGATCCAGCCGTAGAAGGGTCAAGCCAACGCCTCACATGTGGCACGCCGTACTGCCCCAAACCCGAAGGTTCAAAGGGCAGTTCAAGACGGTCACATAATCGAGTTAAGGTTTGTGTCTTCTAGAGGGACCATCGCGTTACTTGCACTACTTAGAACGTCGTTAAACTACGGAAAAATCCAACACTTGGAAATTTCCCGACAGGGGAAAAGTTGGGTATTTATATCCGGTCGAACTTTTTAACATATTCTAAAATTTATCCGGAAAGCCACACAGACAAAATTTGATACCCCGATCGAAATACCGAATCCCCAAAACAACTGCAGAAATTTCAACTCTTGAAAAATTATTAAAAATTCCCAGAAACACCAGCACAGTACAATAAGAATTACTGTAGAAAACAAGCTGCGCAAAACGACAAAATGGCCGCTCTTCCGCCGCACAAGCATAGCTCGTGCCGCGGAAGCGCCGCTCTTTGAAGGAATTGGGTGCACGAAATTTACAGTATTTCTTAGAATTGCCTGCTGAGTTTTCTGAATATTTTTAATGTTGAAAAATCCCAGATTTTAAAAATTGTACAGAGAGCAACTTTGAATCGGGGTTTCGAGTTCGTTCGGACTTCAATTTCCGTCTGGACTTCGCCTAAGGCTCTAGCTAGGCTCTGATACCACTGCAGGGTTCCTTGGCACACTAGTGAGGTCTCCCAAGCCATCAACCATGGCAATTTCAAAATTATGGTGCCTACAAACCCTAGTGTACGGATCTATAACTAGATGTCTAGGCGAAAAGAAAGCTAGCTAACAACTTAGCTAAAGAGAATACGGAAATACAACCTTTGTAGATCCGGTGCTCCACCTCCACGGCTCCGCAACGATGTCGTCTCCGCTGTCCAAATCAAATCCGGGCTCTAGAGTCGGCTTCGTCGGAGAATGGGCAAGCTAGGTCGTCGATGTCCATGCCGAAGATGATCTACGTCGAGGCATCGATGAATCAAGCTCCACCTTCACCAAACCGTGAAAAGTTGTGAAGGAAACACACTCTACTACTTGGCAAGAGGTAGAGGATGAAGAAATAGGAAGTGGGTAGACTTTAGAATTGGATTTCTCACTCATTTCCAACAATCACCATTGATGGACCTTGCTTTTCTTCACTTGAAGAAAAAATGAAGAAGAAGAAGAAAGATATTATGATAAGTTAATAGAAAATGAAAAGAAAAAAAATTCTTATCATAATTCTAACTAGAGTTAAGTGTAGAGAATGAATCATGGTTAGTGGGAATGGTTAGGGTTAAGGATGAGATAAGGATGGTTGACTTAAACAAAGCTTCATGAAGCTTCAACTAAAGAACAAAAGAAGCCACCATTCTTTTTCTCATTTTCTTTTATTCATTTATCAAAAATAAATGGATTACAAAATAAGATAAATGAATAACAAATAAGAAACCCTAACCATTTCATTAACCAAGGTTTAATCTTTACACTTGAACCCTAGAATGACATGTATCATCAAACATGATACAATCAAGTGCACAAAAGTATATCGCATATACAATGCGCACATCCGAGTGAGAAAATCCGTCTAAAGTGAACCGATACTAGTTAATGCAAAGTAATATATCAAATATATAATTATACATTAAATCATTAAATCAACACTTGATTCAATGATCCGGTCATGCGCACATAACCGACTGGTATCTAATATATCAGCTTATCGAATCAACGCTTGAATCGATAACTAGGTTATATCGCATACAACCATTCGATACATTCATCGCGAGAATGGAATACGGTATCACATATACGCATTATTCTCGGTCCCGCACATATCTCATATGCGCTCCTATTTCGTTTCGCTTGAGCTAGGAAACCTCTGTGTAGGACTCTAAAGACTCGTCAATACGCCGGCAGCGGATGATGATCATATCAAACATCCACAAGCCGCAAGCGGTCTGCTAAACGTAACGGCCACCCGGGTATTGAGCGATCTGAAGATCGACGAGCAAGACCGCTCACACTCCAGTGAATCCGACCAGTAACACTACCGTACAGTCCGGTCTGATCGTCTGATATGTCGCATATCTCGCCTAGGGGTGGTAAACGTCAGACCCCAATAGCTCGATAAGTCGTGTCGATATGAGGTCTATAACTATTCGAGAAACTACTGGTAACACTTACCAGTAAATCTCAGCAACCCTGGCCAGGGATTTCCTGTTATAGCCAATCGAACACAGCGCAACATCAACTCCCTATACCGGGAGAGACGAATCCCCTCCTATCGCTCATTGCCTCCATGTGACTCGGGACTGTACCCAAAAACCACCGTTTTGCACGCCCTCTTGGACGTGGTAAGATGGAAATCAAAGCACAGTGGGAACCACACGAGACTCTATGACGATCTCGGGTCAACAGACTACTCTGTACCAGTGTCACCAGAGAACTGCCATCTGACGTGAGGTATAATACCATCTGGGAGTTCTCGGCGAGTCCGTCCAGTGTACCCAGTCTCTACTGAGCACCCGTATATCATCTCTGATGTCAAACACCGATGGATATGGGATCATCCATCGCCCATCTATATGGGTCGAGAAGGTACACGCTAGTCTACTCTGGTATATCGATGCCCCGTCTCGATACACCCACGACTAGGGACTTTGAAGGATGTACTTATGGACTACCATGTCCCCACTAGTATGATCCGCATCATAGTCCAGGTAGTCAAGTACAGATCCTAAGGGCTTTACCAACATGTAACAGAGAGACAAACAGTATACACGTTAAGGTAAAGTTCAACCAGATAGCATACTATCATGTCGAGCAAGAAAGTCCTCCCTATATATGTCCCAGCATCCACTACAATATACATCCCATGTATAATAATGGCCTCTAGGGCATACATATAACTAACAATTCCTATGCTGCAATCAGTCAAGCTCTTCTTATCACAAAGATTCTCAATGAAAGATCTAGGTGATGCCTCATGCATATTGGGGATTAGGATCTATAGAGATAGATCCAAACGGATACTGGGATTGTCCCAATCCAGGTACATTGACACCATACTAAAAAGGTTTAGTATGGAAGAATCCAAGCGTGGGAACCAACCCACGATCTCTGGACTCACTCTCTCCAAAACGATGTCTCCCAAGACTGATTTGGAGAGAGCCCGCATGCAAGGGATACCCTATGCTTCGGCAGTAGGCTCTATCATGTATGCGATGCTATGTACCAGACCCGATGTTGCATACTCACTAAGTGTAGTGAGTCGGTATCAAGCAGATCCTGGAGAGAGTCACTGGACAGCTGTGAAGAACATTCTCAAGTACTTGCGAAGGACTAGAGAAATGTTCTTGGTGTATGGTAACGGAGAACTCCAAGTGGAGTCCTTTACCGATTCAAGCTTCCAGAGTGATAAGGACGACTCTAAGTCGCAGTCGGGATTTGTCTTTACCCTTTACGGAGGGGCGGTTAGCTGGAAGAGTTCCAAGCAGGAAACCGTGGCAGACTCGACGATGGAGGCTGAATACATCGCTGCCAACGATGCTGCCAAAGAGGCTGTCTGGATCAAGAAGTTCATTACTGAACTTGGAGTGGTTCCATCCATTGAGCATCCAATACTTTTGTATTGTGATAACAATGGAGCGGTGGCTTTGGCCAAGGAACCCAGGTCCCATCAGCGATCCAGGCATATTCTGAGGCGGTATCACCTGATCCGGGAGATAGTTGATCGCCGGGAGATCGAGGTCAGGAGAGTTGACACGAAGAACAACACGGCGGATCCACTCTCGAAGACCATTCCCCAGATACAGTTTGAGAGACTCTTCGGGATGCTCGGTATGCGATACTACAGTAGCTGGCCCTAGTGCAAGTGGGAGATTGTTAGTTGTATGTATGCCCTAGAGGCCAGTATTGTACAGATGATGTATATTATATTGGATGCTTGGACATATATAGAGATGACTTTCTTGCTCGATATGATAATATGCTATCTGGTTGCTCTTTATCTTAACATGTACACTTGTCTCTTTAAACTGTCTTATAGTTACATGTTGGTAAAGCCCTTAGGATGTGTACTTGACCACCTGGACTATGATGCAGATCATACTAGTGGGGACATGGTAGTCCATAGGTACATCCTTCAAGGTCCCTAGTCATGGGTGTATCGAGACGGGGCATCGATATACCAGAGTAGACTAGCGTATACGCTTCTCGACCCATGAGATGGGCGATGGATGATCCCATATCCATTGGTGTTTGACATCAGAGATGATATACGGGTGCTCAGTGGAGACTGGGTACACTGGACGGACTCGCCGAGAACTCCCAGATGGTATTATACCTCACGTCAGATGGCAGTTCTCAGGTGACACTTGTACAGGTTAGTCTGTAGACCCGAGATCGTCATAGAGTCTTGTGTAATTCCCATTGTGCTTTGATCTCCACCTTACCACGTCCATGAGGGCATGCAAAACGGTGGTCTTTGGGTACAGTCCCGAGTCACATGGAGACAATGAGCGATAGGAGGGGTTTCGTCTCTCCCGGTATTGGGGGTTGATGTTGCGCTGTGCTCGATTGGCCGTAACAGGGAAGTCCCTGGCCAGGGCTGATCAGAGATTTGCTGGTAAGTGTTACCAGTAGTTTCTCGACCCGTTATGAGCCTCATATCGGCACGACTTATCGGTTATTGGGGTCTGACGTTTACCACCCCTAGACTTGATATGCGACATATCAGACGAACAGACCGGACTATACGGTAAGTGTTACTGGTTGGATTCACAGGAGTGTGAGCGGGCTATCTCGTCGATCTTCTGATCGCTCAATACCCGGATGTCCGTTACGTTTAGCAGACCGCTTGCGGCTTGTGGGTGCTTGATATGATCATCATCTGCTACCGGCGTATTAACGAGTCTTTAGAGTCCTACACAGAGGTTTCCTGGCTCAAGCAAAACGAAATAGGAGCGCATATGAGATGTGTGCGGGACCGAGAATAATGCGTGTATGTGATACCGTATTTCATTCTCGCGATTAATGTTTCGATTGGTTGTATGCGATATAACCTAGTTATCGAATCGAAGGTCGATTCGATAAGTCGATACATTGGATACTAGTCGGTTATGTACGACATGACCGGATCATTGAATCAAGTGTTGATTTAATGATTTAATGTATAATTATATATTTGATATATTACTTTACATTAACTAATATTGGTTCACTTTAAAGGGATTTTCTCACTTGAAAGACACATTGTATATGTGATATATTTTGTGTGCACTTGATTGTATCATGTTTGATGATACTTGCTCATTTGGTTAAGTGTAAAAAATTAAACCTTGGTTAAGTAAATGATTAGGGTTTTTATTTATTCATTCATTTATCTTTTTAATTTTGGATTGAAAAGAAATGGCAAAAGAAAACAAAAGGGTTGCTTTCATTCTTGAAGCTTGTTGAAGCTTCATGAAGCTTTGACCAAAGTGACCATTTTGTCTTCATGCTTAACCCTAACCATTCATCTAACCTTAGTTAATTCTCTACACCTAACCATGGTTTACATTATGATAAGTATTCTTTTTCATTTTAAAGGACTTATCATATATTCTTCATCCTCTCCTTCTTCTTCTTCAAGAAAAACCTTGCCTTCATCAATGGCAACTTGAGATAATGAGTGAGAAATCCAATTCTAAAGTGAACCCACCTCCTATTTCTTCATCCTCTACCTCTTGCCAAGTAGTATAGGGTGTTTACTTCACAAGTTTCACAACTTGGTGAAGTTGGAGCTTGATCTTGTGTAACCTCGACGTAGATCATCTTCGGCACGAAGCCGACGACCTTGCCCGCCCATTTCTCCGATGAAGCCGATGCTTGAGTCCGGGATTCGAGACGGACAGCGAGAGGACGTCTACGTCGAGCTAAGGAAGTGGAGAACCGGATCTACAAAGGTTGTAGCATCTTTCTTTTAGTTAAGTAGTTAACTAGTTTCACTTTGTCGCCTAAAATTCTAGTTAACGATCTAGTCTAGGGTTTCTCGGCTCCGTAAAATTTGATATTGGCATGGTTGATGCCTTGTGAGACCTCTTGAGAGTGCCTAGGAACCCTTCAGATCGGGACGACGACGAGAAGACCGAAGGACACGGATCGCTCGGTATATCTCTCTACCCCCTTTCTCTTGTTAGATAGGACTAGATTAATGGCCCGATCCGGGATTTTTGTGCGCGGTGGTGCCGGTTTACAAGTTCGTAAAAAGTTTCGTTTCCGCATTCCGGCGTCGGATTGACGGCCGGGGCACCGCCGTGCACTTACATGGTATCAGAGCCACGCCATTAACCTAGTCTAGCTTTGTCTAATGTGTTTACATTTCCGATCGAACAAAGTTCCAAAAACCGTGTTATCATGTGCAACAGTTTCTGTCGAATTTTTTTTGGCTCCAAATTTTTTTCAGGTAGTTGCAGAATGATGTGCAGGGAAGTATAAGAACTCTGGTAAAATTTGGTCGCCTGAACCCATTACCCCACCGCAGAACCGCGGCCAAACCCATGCTTGGGCCGCGGTTCCGCCGCCATTTTCACTGTTCAGCCTATCAAAATTTTACAGAGGCTCTTGGACTTGAAAATAGGGGTTTTGGAATATTTTTTTTGGGCCCAGAATTTCTTTAAGCGCTACAGTAGTGCTTGGGGGCCCACTTAGGTAAATTTGATCGATTGAAAATTTTAAACACATTAGTTCACAGTATTTACATTATATCTGCGACCGTGAATGTCACTTGATCGGTAAATCCTGTCTAACTGCTATAGCCCGGTTAGACGGATTTGCGAACGTGACATTCACGTTGATGTTCTGTGTTGTGCTGTGATGTTGCGGATTGGTCGTGGGGGATAGCCTGAGTGCAATGGTAGTACAGTTTTGGTTGTATTATGTACATTTGATATTGCGGGGCGAGCGTCCGACATGTGGACTGCCGTCACTGCCTGTTTGTATATTATTCTTTTAGGGCACGACCGGGTCGAGGTCGATATACCCGTTGTATGTATATTTTACTTTATGTACTAGGATTACCCTAAGGTGGGGTGCATGGATAGCCGGGTTCTAGAGGGCAACAAGCCTGCATCTCATGGCATTGAGACGGACGGGCTTCACTCTAGAATTGGCGGGCTATTCGCCGCACTCGTAGGGGGTACAGGTTGACCCAGGAGGGGTGCGCAAGTTACCGGATTCCGTGAAGTGCCGGATGGTCCATTCACGTTGCTGAAGGGGGCTGCCTCGCTTCAGGTTTTGGCGGGTAACTTGCCGCGCCCGTAGGGGTCTAGGATTTCATTGCACAGGCTATCCACACGACCAGGGGAACATCGGGTTTCAGTGGCGGCTCTGTGAAACCCGGGGATCCCAGATATCTGTATTGTTCTGTGATGCTTATTACATTTCTGTGATGTTGCATTTTAACACGCCTTGAGCGAAAATATTATATATTGATATATATACTAGTAGATGTTGTATATTTTTTGCATTCGCGCTAGTCCAGTCCCCGCTCTGTCGTTAGTTAAGTAATCTAACGGGTAATGACGGGACCCAGGGGCGAATGCGGATGGCATATACGTACATCATTATTTTCGTTCTTTATTGGTGTGATCAATTGATGGGACTGCGTTGATTTGAATCAATGCAAGCTAAACAAACCTATTCTGATGTTGTTGGAACACTTTTCAAAAAGCTGTTATTGCAAGAACGTTCACTTTTTCTTTGCACAGTGGTATTCAGTTGGAATATCCTGCTCCTCAGTCGACGAGGCAAGGGCCGAGATCCCTTCACCGCGAGTGACCCCTTGGACAGAAGTTTGCGTCAGGGCAATAACTTCACTATAGCCGATTACTTTTGCTTTGCATCGTGGTATTCAGTTGGAATATCCTGCACCTCATTCTACAGGGAAAGAGCCGAGATCCCTTCACCGGGAGTGACCTCATTAGCAAAGGTTTTCGTTACTATATTTTTATAAAAGCTACTCGGTTCCTTCAACGATATCAAGTTCATTACGTTAAAGGTTTTCGCCAGAAACCATTCGTAGCCCTCCGTCGTTTCATATGGATAGTCAATAGTATTCAAGCTGTGTATATTGGCCAAAGTCAAGGCACAGTGATTGGTAGCTGTTGGGTCTTCATATGCAGCAGAGATAGATGCGTTGGTTTAGGGCAGTCGTACTACTATTTTGGCCAAAGTCAAGGGTATGTACGGGTGGGCTCAAATTAACCTAGAGAATGACGGGTAGAACTTGACATGTGACTTATGATATGTTGGCCAAAGTCAAGGTCATAAGAGCATGGGGTAAAAATCCACATCGGGAGTTTCTAAAGAAACTGAAACTTGCCAGATATGCGCATACCTTATGGAGTGTGATGACGTGAGCGGATTCCGTCACGTTATCATGCGATGATAGTTGGATCCCGATTCCCACTGATGAGTTGGTTTACTCCTCGGGTGATCCCGACTAATTCTTCTTTCAGGTTTGGAGGAGAATTTGACGGTACAGTGGGAGGTTTCCAGATTAGATAAATTGGTAACCATTCTGATCTAGGTTAAAGTGCACACTGAGTGTTTCTTTTCTCTCTCTCTTTGGCAGCGACCATTGACCCGACCCTAAGACTATGACTCAGTGACCAAGTTGACCGAACCTTCTTAAACACTGACTTTTGGATTGTCAGAGTTGCAAACCTCATTGCCACTCCTACTTTTACCCTTTTCTCCAGGACACCCCGTATTACTACGAACGTCCACTTCCATTGGACAAAACCATCGTATGGTTATATACGAACTCGAAGGAATTTATTCTAGGATGGTTTCCGGTTCTGGAGAAAACGAATAGGACTATTCAGTTTTCTTTTCCTTTTACCTTCTCTCAGGTTGAGAGTACTCCTTGGTTTAGGAGATAGTACACCTATTACGCAAATTGTATAGTCTTCTTCCAAACCATAGGCAGGTACCGAACGGTAGGGAATGAAGAAAACCAGTTAGTATAACGATGGTGTACAGAAGGTATTAAGTTAAGACATATCAAGGGATTAGTAAGAGGGCAAAGTAAATTGCGACTGCTATTCATGACCAGACCAAGTATTTCTTCGCCAATCCTAAATCACCTTTGTATTTCTCCAGGACACTCCGTATCACTACGAAGATCCACAGTTTATTGGATACTCCATCGTATGGTTATATACGAACTCGAAAGGAACTTGTTCCAGTTCGGGGATGGAATCTGGTTCAGGAGAAATAGGAATAAGGTTTATTCGGTTGTCTTTTATCTTCACCTTCCCTCGCATTGCGAGTGCTCCTAGGATTAGGACAGTACACCCATTATGCTTATTGGATAGTCTTCTTCCAAACCATAGGCTGGTGCCGAACGGTAGGGAAGGAAGAAAACCATTTGGCCTAAAGGGGTGTACAGAAGGTAATGACTAAAAACATATAAAGGGATTTGGAAAGATGGCAAAGAATTACACGGTTACAGTTGTGAATCTGGATAACAGAAGAGGCATTACTAGGAATACCGAGATACCCCATCGAAACTTTTCAATGTTTCAGTTTCACTGTGTACTGTTAAAGGAAAACTGATTTCCCGATTAGATACTTACTCTAGGGTATTTATTTACCAGGTATGATTCTCACATCTGTATGGTTTTAAAGATGATGAGTGGGAGTAAGTTATTGGGAATTAGGTGATCTACCTCATTATATCGGAATTCGTTGTAATTTGTGATATTTGAGGAAGTCACCTGGGTTGTTTGCCGGACGGCAAATATTTGGTTTTGAATATCCGTTGCTATGCACCAATTTCAAACTGATATATCTGTACGTCTATTTTTATAGAGTGAGATATACCTTTTTGAAATTGTGTCTATGACATTTACCTATATCAGTGGATGGTTAGGTAAGAAGCATTAAACAGCGGTGTAATTCTTCTTAACCATAAGTACAGTTTTCAACCTGCAACACACAGGGAGTGAGTTATTAGACTCAAGGGACTTATACAGAGTATTGTATGTTGTCCAGTGTCCATTAGGACAGAGGGGTTGGTCCTCGTACTATATTCGGTTTACTTATGACTTCTCTAGTTTTTAGACAGGTGTTTCGTAGAAACACAAGGTCCGAATTTTGAGAAGTTATAGGTATTTGAATAAAGTAGAGAACCAGGTATTGCAAGTATCGGGATTCTTCAAAGTGATCGAGGATGTAGATACTTGTGTATGGTATTCAGTTGATAGTAATGGTTAAGAGAACTTGCTTCTCTTTCAGGTTACTCATAATTGGAAGTGCTCCTAAGTTGAGTAATGCTGATCGGCCTTTTTCCATTTAGTTAACATGCACTAGAGATAGCTGCATGATTTGAATCTGGTTCAATTAAATCAGTGTCTCTGGTTCTATATTGGATATAGAACAGTTCATATCTTGACATTGTTAAGGTACGGGGAGTTGTCCGGCTTATGCTTAAAACCAGACTCTGGATAACTCAAGGCACGTTTCTGTAATAGCTGTTTGTGGGTTGACCCAGGCTATGACGAGGGTTGACTTTCTACCATCTGGAAGATCAATAGCGATATTGTTCTAGACTCGCCACAGTTTTAATAAAATGGATTTTTTCAGAAAACAGTAGTGGGAGTATGGTAGAACTGGAAGTGATTCCAGAACCGCAAACGATTACTGAAGATTTGATAAGGAACCTAAAGATTCAATCTGGCTTGACATTCCATTGGCCACTCTGTAGATACGGTGGGTAACCTCAGGCACCCGAGAGGTACTCCGGTAGCCTCAAGGACGGTGACAGGGAGGTTCTTGTTTACCCAGACTTGCCATTGCTGTTGTTCCAGGCTGCGAGACCCGGCAGGAGGATGGGTATAGCGTCGTTCTAAACTAGCTTTAGAAGTGTACGTGTATATGACTCTGCCAGAGGGTTGTCGTAGTCAGTGGGAGAAGCGGAAGCATTGGTGGACAAGTGGCTTATGTCTATTTATAGACTAAAGTAGATATAGCGGAGATAGATCATCTATTTCTGACGTGACAGTCATAGGTTTGACTTCATCAGAATAGGGGATGGATCTGTTAAGAAGGTAGTAGGGTGTGATGTCTTGGTATTTAGATGACATACATAAAGTAGGAAGTGAAGTTCCTATACTACGATCGGTTTCATTTTGGTTGTCACACAGTGTTTTCTCCATATGGGACTTGGATATTATATCAGACATTCTGGTTACTGGATCTATGGTTTTAGATCTAGATTTGGGTAGTTTCCCAATCAGGGTACTTAGACGGCATTCTAGAGGTGCTTTAGAATGGACGACTCCTGGCATGGTGGTGTACCTGCAGGTGATGGAGTCACCCTCTTTAAAGGTGTCTTATAGACCAAAGGGGAGAGGGATGTGCATGATTGTCAGATCACTTGCTTAGGCAATTGAGTCAATCATGAGATGTCAAGTACCACACCAGATGTTGTTTTTGCACTAGATGCAATAAGTTGACATTGATCCAATCCTGGAGAAACAGTCGGAAGCAGTTTTAGAACATAAGTGGATGTTCTAGGGATATGATAACCGCATCCTCCTTCGGGAGACAGTTATCATTCCAGGCTTCCAAGGTGACCTGGACGGCAGAGTGGCTGTCAGAGTTATAGTTTTCCCTCTGACTAGGGGCTGTATTTTGGACAGGTGGTCCAGGAGGATACTGAGGGAGGCATGGCGCAGGATACTGATTAAGTTCAGTTGACGATGTTAGTGTATATGCCCTAGGGGCCATTATTGTATCATACTAGTTTGTATACTACTTAATGGAAGCTTGGGATATTCACATGTATATAACAGTCTTGCTAAACATGGTAGTATGCTACTTGGTTTTTCTATCTTAATATGTGAGTATACGTATTGATAGAGATCTTAGGATCTTGCTTGACTACCAGCGTTGTGATGGCAGTCACACTAGTGGGGGCTGGGTAGTCTACAAGCACATCCTTATTCAGGTCCCTAGTCGTTGGATTATCGAGACAGGGCATCGATACTCCGGAGTAAACTAGTGTGTACGCTTCTCATCCCAGTTGGGGAGATGGTCTGTCCCACAGCCGTCAGTACGTCGTACTGGAGATAGTATGCAGGTGCTCGTTGGGTTACGGGTGCACCGGACAGGACTCACAGGGAACTGTTGGATGGTTTTATACCAGTCGTCAGTGAACAGTTCCCAGGTGACATGAGTACAGCATAGTCCGCAGACTTGACACTGCTACTTCGCCTCGAGTGTGTCCCACTGTTCTTAGATTGCTACCCTACCACGGCTCAAAGGAGTCGTGCAAACAGGTAGCAGTTGGGTGCAGTCCCGAGCACTTGGAGGCAGTGGCGGTTAGACAGGATTCGTCTCTCCCGGTATTGGGGGTAGATATCGCGCTGTGTCAGAGAGCCATTACGCAAAGTCCCTGGCCAGGGCAAGCGAGATTTGCTGGTAGGTTCCAGTAGTTTCTCAGGGTGTAATGGGCTTCGCTCCGACACGACTTATACCGCTATTAGGGGACTGATGCTTGCCGCCCCCCTAGGCCCGATATGCGATAGTCTTAGACGAACGGACCGGACTGTACGGAGATTGTCACATCAGACTCAGTAGGAGTTCGGATGGGTTTCCTCATCGGCCTTCTTATCGACATCTACCTGGGGACCGTTATGTACAGCTAGTGCCGCTTGCGGTCTGTGGTTAAACCCACTGCCAGCGTAGTAGTCGAGTCTCTAGAGTCCCACACAGAGAGTTTCCCTACTCCAGGCGAAACGATATAGAGGTCGTATGGTTTTACGACAAGGGTTCGGACGCATACGTGTGTTTACGCACGTACGACTTTCGGACAGTTTTTACCAGTCGGCTTTGGTTTAAGCCAGTTACTGGTATCCGGTTATTGGATTTATACAGTCTAAAGTTTTTCCGTATTTTTGCGGAAAGGAGAGGCGTTCTCGTAATTGCGCGAGAAGCTTCTAGAAGTTGGTGACTAAGGGGGTTTAGGTGGCATATACAATGAATGTGATTAGTGAGTCATATGGATGATTCATCCATGTCATTAATGCATCATAAATGCTTAATGACTCATGGAGATGAATCATCACTAGATATTATCAAGCATGGTTGTTAAATTGATTTATTTTCTTTTCTTGATAAAAAGAAATGCTTGATATATATTATCATAACTCATTATTCTCACTTCATTATTATGTTCACCTTCTCTCTCCTCAAGCTCTCTCTCTTTAAACCCTAATCCTCCCCTCTCATGTGTTGAGTACAAGGATTAGTTAGACTTATTAAACCATAACCCTCACTCTATTTCACATAGCTTCTTTGATTAGCACTTAAAGAAGTTTAGTTGCCTCAAGTTTAGAGGCTAAGCTTGGAGTAAAACTCTCGGGTGGATCATCTACTACTTTGGGAAGGCCGAGGAGGAAGTGGAGTTCGTAAAGACGAAGGACACGGTTCTTCAGGTATAATCCCTTTACATAGTAGTTGTTAACTTCTATGTTTGTTGTTAGTTATCGTTTAGCTTCGATTCATGCGGTTAGTCGATGTTTAAGCAAAGAACAAGATCGTTTTTCATATTTCCGCCTCCCTGCAAATCGTGGGGTGTTGTATATCGACTTACAGTGGTATCAGAGCCTCGCTAAACAATAAATAACTTACTTGCAAATTTGTATGAATTTCGAACGGAAAAAACGAAACCGTAAAAGCCCGAAATCACAAGTTTCTGTCGATTTTTAAATGAAGTCCAAAAATTTTTCAGGGATATTCAGAAAGCTTGAAAAGACAGTATAAGAACACCCAAGAAAATTAGGCCCCTGAATCGCCTAAAGCGCCGCGGAACCGCGGCGGATCCCACCGATCCGCCGCGATTCCGCCGCCGAGTTGGCGATTCAGGAACCCAATTTTCCTGTGTTGCTTCTTTGTGATATTTGGTATTTTCTGGAATTTTTTATTTTTGCTCAGGTTTCAGATTTACAGAGAAGTATTGGAGCAAAATTAAAAGTGTTTAATCGATCGAAATTATATAGTATATGCTTGTTGGATTATATCTGTGTTTGTATAATGTGTTCGTAAACCTCCCCTCACTGCTAGTATGTCGGTTGGCAGGGGGTTGCACATTTCTGTAATGGATTTTATCTGTTTGTGTATATAAACTGTGTTGGACTGTTGTGATGTATAGCCGGGGTTTCGTGATGGGTTATTATTTAATTCATTTGATGTAAATGTAATTTGTTGTAATATTATTTTGCGGGACACATCCAGGTTGCGGTTGTAGCCACCGTTGTATTATTTCTTTTTACTGTTTTTGCTCCTAGGACAGACCCAAGGTGGGGTGCACAAACTGCCGGGCGGGTAGTTTGCCGTACCCGTTGCGGTCTTGGGTGGGGTAATGGCTATTCATCACAACTGTGTAATCCGTCTTTTGTTGCAGGCTCAAAACAAACACGGATTGCTTGCAAATCCAATAAAGTTCATCTGTGATCTGGAATGCCTATTATTGCGTCTGACGAATGTACAATATCTATATATGATAGCTATTTAGACGTCACTTATGTTTTACACCCGCGCTAGCCCAGCCCCCGCTCTGTCGTTAGTTAAGTAACCTAACGGGTGATGACGGGACCCCGTGGCGAATGCGGATGGCATAAGAGGACGTTGTATTTTCGTTGTTTTCTGCAATGATAGGTTAATGATGGGACGCATTATTTATAATGCAAAGAAAATAAACCAAAAAGTTTAATCGTTGGAACAATTTAAAAGAAACCACTCGGTTAATTTTTAAAAAAAATAGATATTTTTAAATGCGGAGCTTTAACCACTCCTTTTAAAAGCTATCAGGTTCCTTCGGTTATATCAAGTTCACTACGTTCACGGTTTCGCCAAAACCATTCGTAGCCCTCCATCATTTCATTTGGGTATTCAGTAGTATTCAAGCTATTCATTTTGGCCAAAGTCAAGGCATAGTGTTTGGTAGCTGCTGGGTTTTCATTTGTTGCATAAGATAGATGAGTTGGTTTGGGACAGTCGTATTATCATTTGACCAAAGTCAGGGGTATATACGGATGGGTTCAAATTGACAAGATAATGATGGGTAGAACTTGACATGTGACTTATGACATTTTGACCAAAGCCAAGGCCATAAGAGCATGGGGCCAAAACAAATATCGGGAATTTCTAAAGAAACTGAAATTTGCAAAGAGATGCATACCATTTGGAGTTTGATGAATGTTGGTAGCATTCCTTCAACATTATCATACGATGATATTTGGATCCCGATCCTACTGTGAGTATATGCTACTTATCAGGATATTCGTCACTTAACGATCAATGCTATAAACCAAGTAGGTGTCAAGAAAAGTGTCAGCGGGGTTACGACCCCAGAAAAAAGAGGTTCTTTAATTAAGGAACTTCGCGAAAGCGTTGGAAAACCTCCCTCGAAGTATCGACACTAGCCTGGCTGAACGGTTAAGCAAGAATTGTACAGTGAGAATAGTCCTGGCTAATTCTTCTTTTATGGTTTGAGGAAGGATTCGAGAAACAGTGGGAGCCATCCAGTTTAGATAAACTAAAAACCACTCTAAACTTGCAAAAGCATCATGCTAAAGAGTTTTCTTCTCTCTCTCCTAATTGCAGCGACCCTGAAAATGACTGGACTTAAGTTACTTTTAGAGAAAAATATACTGACGGGGCCAAACTATAAAGATTGGCTGCGGAATGTCAAAATGGCTTTGACCTATGACAAATTGGGGTACGTCCTCACCGCTACGGCACCTGTTGTCCCTGGTCCCAAATCCAGTAATGCGGATAAGGAAATACGCAAAACCTGGGATTTAGATTGCGCGAAAGCCAAGTGCATCGTGCTTGCCTCGATGAACAATGAACATCAGAGGAGGCACGAGGATATGGACCTAGATGGCATATTTCTCCATACAAAGAAACTTTATGGAGAGCAATCTCGTATAGCAAGATACGAGACCTCTAAGAACTTGTTTCGAGCGAGGTTGGCTGTCGGGTCATCGGTAGGAGAACATGTCCTAAAGATGATCGGCTATATTGAAGAGCTCGCAGACCTTGGGACGACTTTGGATAATGAGCTCTATACAGACCTTATTCTCCAGTCCCTTCCTCACACCTACGCCCAGTTTATCCTGAACTTCAACATTCAAAGAAAAGAAGTTGAACTTCCGGAACTCCTGAACATGTTAATGAGTGCAGAGGGCACCTTGCAGAAGACAAGGGAAACACCCGCTATGTTTGTTAGCGGTGCATCTTCTTCCGGGTCCAAGACTAGGGCCAAAGGAAGGAAGAAGAAGGCCACCACCAAACCTAGAGGAGGTGTTAGTAAGGTGGGAGGGAAGGGAAAGAAAAAGTTTGCGGTACCGGTAGTTGGCCAGGATGAGTGCTTCCATTGTCACAGGAAAGAGCACTGGAAGAAGGATTGCAAGGCGTGGAACGCCAAGAACCAGGAAACGAAGCAAGCTGTGGCTTCGACTTCAAGTGTGTTTGTAATTGAGAATTGTCTGTCGATCAACTCTACTTCCTGGGTATTGGATACCGGATCAGGATCTCATATTTGCAATTCATTGCAGGCACTGAGAAACCGTAGAGTGCTGAAGGAAGGTGATATGACCCTAAAGGTTGCTAACGGAGCTAGCATGGGAGCTGCGTCCGTCGGGGATTATCACCTAGGATTGACGAGTGGACACATTTTGGTTTTACATAACTGTTTTTTTTGTACCAAGCTTAACGTGTAATATCATATCAGTTTCCTTGTTATCAAATAAAGGTTATGATTTCACGTTTGTAAGAGATGTTATTAACATCCACCTTAATCATGGTTTGATTGGGTCCGGTACACTAAATAACAGTATATATGTTTTAAACCAACTCCAAATTTTCAATGTCCAGAACACACTAAAAAGAAAGTCTCCAGATTTAAATAAAGCTTTCTTATGGCATTGTAGACTGGGTCACATTTATGAGAGAAGGTTGACTAAGTTGCATAGAGAAGGATATTTAGACTCGTTCGAATATCAAACTTATGACACTTGTCAATCTTGTCTCAAAGGAAAGATGACAAAGACTCCATTCACTGGACAAGGGGTAAGAGCGAGCGAGCTCTTAGGACTCATACACAGCGATGTATGTGGTCCATTGTCTACACATGCAAGAGGTGGTTTTTCCTATTTCATTACTTTCATGGATGATTACTCAAGATACGGATTCATTTATCTGATGAAACATAAATCCGAGGCTTTTGAGAAATTCCAAGAGTATAAGAATGAAGTAGAAAACCAAACCGGCAAAAGTATCAAGACACTTAGATCTCATCGAGGTGGTGAATACTTGAGTGCCGAGTTCCTAGGTTACCTAAAAGAGAAAGGAATTCTCTCTCAGCTTACTCCTCCATACACTCCACAGCATAACGGTGTATCGGAGAGACGAAATCGAACCCTATTGGATATGGTACGATCCATGATGAGTAATGCTGAGTTACCGCGATCTTTTTGGGGTTATGCGCTAGAATCAGCAGCATATCTTCTGAACAGGGCTCCTACCAAGACTGTGCCTACCACTCCATATCAGATGTGGACTGGGAAGAAACCCCATCTTCAGCATATGAACATTTGGGGATGTCCAGCTTTTGTTAAAAAGCAGCATGTGGACAAGCTCGAGGCACGATCAGTAAAATGTATGTTTGTGGGATATCCAAAGAACTCCAAGGGATATTATTTCTATTACGCAGAGGAACAAAAGGTTTTTGTTTCTCGTAATGCCCATTTTCTAGAACATCAGTTTTTAGAAAAGGAAATAAGTGGGAGCGAAATAGAACTGGAAGAAATTCCAGAACCACAAGCTGCTACTGAAAGTTTGGTAGAACCGGAAGTTCAAGAAGAACAGGACATTCCCGCACCCCTCCGCAGGAGTAGTAGGCCGTCTCATCCGCCTGAGAGATACTACGGTTTTCTCATAGATGGGGATAGAGAGGATTGCATCATAGGTGATGATGAACCTACTGACTTCCAGCAGGCCATCTAGAGCGGCGACTCGGTACGATGGCTAGATGCAATGCGGACCGAAATGGAGTCCATGTACACCAACAAAGTATGGACTTTGGACTTTGCTCCAGATGGGGTAAACCCATAGGATGCAAATGGATCTTCAAGAAAAAGATTGGTGTAGATGGACAGGTGGAAACCTATAAGGCTAGACTTGTTGCAAAGGGTTTTCGTCAAAGACCTGGTTTGGACTATGACGAAACTTTTTCTCCAGTGGCTATGCTCAAATCCATTCGGGTCCTTCTTGCTATTGCTGCCTTCCATGATTATGAAATCTGGCAGATGGACGTAAAGACGACTTTTCTGAATGGAAATTTAGAAGAGTGCGTCTATATGGATCAGCCAGAGGGTTTCAATCAGAGTGGGAGCAGCGGGAAAGTATGCAAGCTGCTTAAGTCCATTTATGGACTAAAGCAGGCATCACGGAGTTAGAACATCTGTTTTGATGAAACAGTCAAAGAATATGACTTTATCAAAAATCCAGATGAACCGTGCATATATAGTAAAGTTTTAGCCAGAAGTGTCGTATTCCTCGTCTTGTACGTGGATGCCATTCTATTGATAGGAAATGACATTCCTATGCTACAATCTGTCAAAGGATTCTTGTCACACAGGTTCTCCATGAAAGACCTGGGTGATGCCTTTTACATTTTGGGGATCCGGATCTATCGTGATAGATCCAAGAGGATGTTGGGACTTTCGCAGTCCAGGTATATCGACACTGTACTGAAAAGATTCAGTATGGAAGATTCTAAGCGCGGTAATCTACCGGCTTGTCACGGAATCACCCTCTCTAAAGAGATGTCTCCCAAGACTGATTTGGAAAGGGAACGCATGTCTATTATACCCTACGCTTCTGCGGTAGGCTCTATAATGTATGCGATGTTGTGCACCAGACCAGATGTAGCTTACGCACTGAGCGTGGTAAGCCGGTATCAGTCAGACCCAGGGGAGAAGCACTGGATAGCAGTAAAGAACATTCTCAAGTACCTGAGAAGGACCAAGGAGATGTTCTTGGTTTACGGCGGAAAAGACCTCAGGTTGGAGGCCTTTGCTGATTCCGGCTTCCAGAGTGATAAGGACGATTCCAAGTCCATGTCGGGTTATGTCTTTACCCTCAATGGAGGGGCGGTGTGCTGGAAGAGCTCCAAGCAGGACACCGTTGCTAACTAGACGATGGAAGCGGAGTATATAGCTGCTTGCGATGCCGCAAAAGAAGCAGTCAGGATGAAGAAGTTCCTAACAGAACTTCAGGTGGTTCCTACCATAGTTGATCCAATACCTCTGTATTGCGACAACAACGGAGCTATAGCTTTAGCAAAGGAACCAAGGTCCCATCAGAAGTCCAGACACATCTTAAGGAGGTATCACCTGATCAGGGAGATCATTGATCGTCGGGAGATCGAGGTTCGGAGAGTTGCTTCTGAAGAAAACATTGCTGATCCATTCACGAAGGCCCTACCTCAGATTCAGTTCGAGAGGCTACTCGAGATCATCGGTCTTCGATATGCCAGTACATGGCCCTAGTGCAAGTGGGAAATTGTTAGTGTATATGCCCTAGGGGCCATTATTGTATCATACTAGTTTGTATATTACTTAATGGAAGCTTGGGATATTCACATGTATATAACAGTCTTGCTAAACATGGTACTTTGCTACTTGGTTTTTCTATCTTAATATGTGAGTATACGTATTGATAGAGCTCTTAGGATCTTGCTTGACTACCAGCGTTGTGATGGCAGTCACACTAGTGGGGGCTGGGTAGTCTACAAGAACATCCTTATTCAGGTCCCTAGTCGTTGGATTATTGAGACAGGGCATCGATACTCCGGAGTAGACTAGTGTGTACGCTTCTCATCCCAGTTGGGGAGATGGTCTGTCCCACAGCCGTCAGTACGTCGTACTGGAGATAGTATGCAGGTGCTCGTTGGGTTACGGGTACACCGGACAGGACTCACAGGGAACTGTTGGATGGTTTTATACCAGTCGTCAGTGAATAGTTCCCAGGTGACATGAGTACAGCATAGTCCGTAGACTTGACACTGCTACTTCGCCTCGAGTGTGTCCCGCTGTTCTTAGATTGCTACCCTACCACGGCTCAAAGGAGTCGTGCAAACAGGTAGCAGTTGGGTGCAGTCCCGAGCACTTGGAGGCAGTGGCGGTTAGACAGGATTCGTCTCTCCCGGTATTGGGGTAGATATCGCGCTGTGTCAGAGAGCCATTACGCAAAGTCCCTGGCCAGGGCAAGCGAGATTTGCTGGTAGGTTCCAGTAGTTTCTCAGGGTGTAATGGGCTTCGCTCCGACACGACTTATACCGCTATTAGGGGACTGACGCTTGCCGTCCCCTAGGCCCGATATGCGATAGTCTTAGACGAACGGACCGGACTGTACGGAGATTGTCACATCAGACTCAGTAGGAGTTCGGATGGGTTTCCTCATCGGCCTTCTTATCGACATCTACCTGGGGACCGTTACGTACAGCTAGTGCCGCTTGCGGTCTGTGGTTAAATCCACTGCCAGCGTAGTAGTCGAGTCTCTAGAGTCCCACACAGATAGTTTCCCTACTCCAGGCGAAACGATATAGAGGTCGTATGGTTTTACGACAAGGGTTCGGACGCATACGTGTGTTTACGCACGTACGACTTTCGGACAGTTTTTACCAGTCGGCTTTGGTTTAAGCCAGTTACTGGTATCCGGTTATTGGATTTATACAGTCTAAAGTTTTTCCGTATTTTTGCGGAAAGGAGGGGCGTTCTCGTAATTGCACGAGAAGCTTCTAGAAGGTGGTGACTAAGGGGGTTTAGGTGGCATATACAATGAATGTGATTAGTGAGTCACATGGATGATTCATCCATGTCATTAATGAATCATAAATGCTTAATGACTCATGGAGATGAATCATCACTAAATATTATCAAGCATGGTTGTTAAATTGATTTATTTTCTTTTCTTGATAAAAAGAAATGCTTGATATATATTATCATAACTCATTATTCTCACTTCATTATTATGTTCACCTTCTCTCTCCTCAAGCTCTCCCTCTTCAAACCCTAATCCTCCCCTCTCATGTGTTGAGTACAAGGATTAGTTAGACTTATTAAACCATAACCCTCACTCTATTTCACCTAGCTTCTTTGATTAGCACTTAAAGAAGTTTAGTTGCCTCAAGTTTAGAGGCTAAGCTTGGAGTAAAGCTCTCGGGTGGATCATCTACTACTTTGAGAAGGCCGAGGAGGAGGTGGAGTTCGTAAAGACGAAGGACACGGTTCTTCAGGTATAATCCCTTTACATAGTAGTTGTTAACTTCTATGTTTGTTGTTAGTTATCGTTTAGCTTCGATTCATGCGGTTAGTCGATGTTTAAGCAAAGAACAAGATCGTTTTTCATATTTCCGCCTCCCCGCAAGTCGTGGGGTGTTGTACATCGACTTACAGACAATACAGTCTAAGAAGTTTGGATTTGGAGTTCATTTATGAGCTAGGTCCCATCAGACATCCAGACATATTCTAAGACAGGTATTGCTCATTTCGAGAGATGGGTTTTCTCCGCGAACTTGAGATATAGAGAGACATAGAAAGAAACATCACAGCGGATCCACTCGCTGAGGCTATTCCTCGAACGCAATAGTTTCGCAAACGGGTTTTGTGATACTGATTAGTAGAGGAGTTGGGTGTTCGGTATCACACGGGCTGTGAGTATGCGATATCGCAATAATTAGCCTTGAGTGCAAGTGGGAGATTGTTGGAGATAGTGCCCTCAGAGTCAATTATTGGATCACAGGCACGTGATTGCAATGATTGAGGGAGGACCTATTCCGGTAGGACAGTCTTACTCAAGATGATAGTATGCTATCTGGTTTACCTTTATCATCGTGTACTGCTTTAGGTGACCTTACAGGTCACTGTTGCACGTTGATAGAGGCCCTAGGTTCTTGCTTGACTGCCAGAAGTATGAGGGCGATCATATACGTGGGAGCTGGTAGTCTATAAGCACATCCTTAAAAGGTCCATAGTCGTGGGAGTTTCGAGACAGGGCATCGATACTCCAGAGTAGACTAGTGTATACAGTCGAGACCCTGACGAGGGGAGGTGGCCGGTCTCACAAGCCACTGGTGTCAGTTGGTTCACCTAATATGTATACAGGTGCTCATTGGGTTAAGAGTACACCGGACAGGACTCGCCGGGAACATGCTAGTTGGTCTTATACCTGACGTCAGATAGCAGTTCCCTGGTGACATGTGTACAGGTTAGTTCATCGACCTGAGATCGTCATTTGTCTCGTGTGAGTTCCCACTGTACTTTGATTACTATCCTACCACGCTCAAAGGAGACGTGCAAACAGGTTTTAGTTGGGTACAGTCCCGAGCCACATGGAGACAGTGAGCGGATCTGCAGGGGTTCGTCTCTCCGGGTATTGGGGGTGAGGTCACGCTGTGTCTAGGAGAGCCATTACACAAAGCCCTCGGCCGAGGCAGGAGATTTACTGGTAGGTATTCCATTAGTATCTCATGGTGTTCTGAGCTACACTCCGACATGACTTGTACCGCTTTTGGGGGTCTGACTTTTACCAACCCCCTAGGCCTGCCATGCGATGCTCATAGACGAACGGACCGGACTGTACGGATATTGTCACTGACAGGCTCAGTAGGGTGTCAGGATGAGTTCGCTCATCGACATCCCTTTTGGTCAATACCTGGTAGCCCGTTACGTATAGGCTAATACCTCTGACGTGCTAGTGGTTAAATCCACAACCAAAGTATTGACGAGTCATTAGAGTCCCCTACAGACCAGTTTCTCAAGTTTCGGGCGAAACGCTGTAGAGGCTGTATGGAGATATGGCAGGGTTCGATCAGATACGTGCGGTATTGCACGGATTAGCATCGGACGGTTAATACTAGCGGGCTTTAGTTTAAGCCGGATCCTAGTATTGTACAGTATAGACTTTGTCTCATTGCATTTGTATTCGGTCGGAATACAAATGCGGGTATGTATATACAATAGCGGGGTTTTCCTGTAATTTATTACAGGATCAGTTTTTGGAGTTGCCATTTTGTTTTCCGTTTCGGCCATATTTCTTTGTATCTTTCATTGGCTGAAGATTGGTGGAGGATGGCTTATTTGCATTTGTGTAAATAAGCAATTTGGAGGGTGTTATTTGCATATTGTTGTATCATGATAATTCCTCCACCATTTGACTTCTTCTTTTCATCATGGCTTGACTTTTGGTTCATCATGGTTGTTGATGATGGGAGTGGGTTTGGATTGGATTGTGATCATCATTTCATATGATAATTATTTTCCTTTTTGCTTGTATGAGTTGCTTTCCCACCCCTTGACCTTTCCTCTCTCTCTCTCCATTCCTCACTCCCTCTTCTCATTCTCCAACAGCTTGGGCCGACAAAAGGGGATAAGGGCTGTCCAAAATTTTGGGTGGGGAATTTTTGTTCTATTCTTGCTACAAAAATTCCCTAGTTCATTGCAAAAGGTTCACATCTCATACCTCCACCAAAAGGCAACTTCTAGTAACCCCAAATGAGACACAGAGCACTACACATATTCTGCAGCAATCCTTGGGCACGTCGGCTCGCCAACTTCGTGCCCGATTTGCCTCGGTCCAGAGGTGGGAGCCCGTAAAAGAAGCCGGCGACGTGGTGCCCTTCCGACGACTTGGTGGAGACCGGAGATTCCGTGGGATGATCGGGACGACGACGAGAAGACCGAAGGACACAGATCGCTCGGTATATATCTCTACCCCCTTTCTCTTGTTAGCTAGGACTAGATTAATGGCTCGATCCGGGATTTTTGTGCGCGGTGGTGCGGGTTTACAAGTTCGTAAAAAGTTTCGTTTCCGCATTCCGGCGTCGGATTAACGGCCGGGGCGCCGCCGTGCACTTACAGTAGGGTTCCTAGGCACACCCATGAGGTTCTACAACTGATCAACCATGTCCAATTTAAATTTTTTATGTGCCGAGAAACCCTAAACTAGATCGTTAACTAGAGGATAGGCGAAAGACATAAAAGTAAACAACTTTACTATAAAGTGAAAGTGACTACAACCTTTGTAGATCCGGTCCTCCACTTCTCTAGCTCCATGTTGACATCCCTCCGCTGCGATCATCGGAATCCGGACTCTAGCGTCGGTTTCATCGGAGAAATGGGCGGGCTAGGTCGTCGACTTCGATGCCGAAGATGATCTACGTTGAGGCAACTCAAGATCAAGCTCCATCTTCACTTGGTCATAGAACTTGTGAAGATAACACACTCTACTATATGGCAAGTGGTAGAGGATGAAGAAATAGCAAGTGGGTTCACTTTGGATTTGGATTTCTCACTTGATTTCATCACATAGAATTTTCTCGCAAGTTTTTCTTTTCTTCATGAAGAAGAAGAAGAAGAAAGAAAAAGAATTATCTCATAAAGAAAATTCAAGTGATATCTATCATATTGCAACCATGGGTGAGATAAACTCTTGTAGAGAGTAAACTAGGGTTTAGGCTAATGGTTGGGTTAAGGAATAAAAACAAAATGGTTACTTTGTCAAAGATGCATGAAGCATCAAGAAGCTTCTTGCATAAAGACAAAGAAAGCAACCATTCTATTTTACAAAAATAAATAAATAAATAAATAAGGTAATGGAACCCTAACCATTAACTGAACATGGTGTATAGCATACACACACCCAAGTTTGCATGTATCATCAAACAAGATACAATCTAGTGCACTAAAATATATCACATATACTACTTGTGCACATCAAGTGAGAAAAACAATCTTAAGTGAACAAATAATAGTTAATGTAAAGTAATATATCAAATATATAATTATACATTAAATCATTAAATCAACACTTGATTTAACGATCCGGTCATTTTGCATATAACCGACTAATATTAAGTGTATCAATGTATCGAATCAACACTTGATTCGGTAACCCGGCTATATCATATATAACAGTCCAATGATACAAATCGCAAGAATAGAATACAGTATCACATACTGGTATTATTCTCGGTCCCGCACATATCTCATATGCGCTCCTATTTTGTTTCGCTTGAGCCAGGAAACCTCTGTGTAGGACTCTAAAGACTCGTCAATACGCCGGCAGCGGGTGATGATCATATCAAACACCCACAAGCCGCAAGCAATCTGCTAAACGTAACGACCACCCGGGTATTGAGCGATCAGAAGATCAACGAGCAAGCCCGCTCACACTCCTGTGAATCCAACCAGTAACACTTACCGTACAGTCCGGTCTGTTCGTCTGATATGTCGCATATCTCGCCTAGGGGTGGTAAACGTCAGACCCCAGTAGCTTGATAAGTCATGCCGATGTAAGGTCCATAACATAGCATGAAACTACTAATAACACTTACCAGTAGATCACTGCAACCCTGGCCAGGGATTTCCAGTTATGGCCAGTCGTGCATAGTGCAACATCAACCCCCAATACCGGGAGAGACGAATCCCCTCCTATCGCTCATTGCCTCAATGTGAATCGGGACTGTACCCAAAGACCACCTTTTTGCACGACTCAGTAGAGCCGTGGTAGGGTGGAAATCAAAGTACAGTGGGAGACACACAAGACTCTATGACGATCTCGGGTCAACAGACTAAACTATACCAGTGTCACCAGAGAACTGCCATCTGACGTGAGGTATAATACCATCTGGGAGTTCTCGGCGAGTCCGTTCAGTGTACCCAGTCATCACTGAGCACCCGCATACCATCTCTGATGTCAAACACCAATGGATATGGGATCATCCATCGCCCATCACATGGGTCGAGAATATATACGCTAGTCTACTCTGGAATATCGATGCCCCGTCTCGATATTCCCACGACTAGGAACATTAAAGGATGTACTCATGGACTACCCAGGCCCCACTAGTATGATCTACATCACAGTCCTGGAAGTCGAGTACACATCCTAAGGGCTTTATCAACATGTAACAGAGAGACAGAAAGTATACATGTTAAGATAAAGAGCAACCAGATAGCGTACTATCATGTCGTGCAAGAAAGTCTTACCTATATATGTCCCAGCATCCACTACAGTATACATCCTATGTACAGTAATGGCCTCTAGGGCATACATATAACTAACAATCTCCCACTTGCACTAGGGCCATCTGTAGCAGTGGTTGCAGTATCTAATACTCAACCATCCCATATGAGTCTCTCTCTGGGAAAAGGCCTTTGTGAGTGGATCCGCCGTGTTGTCCTCTGAGTCTACTCTCCTTACCTCGATCACCCTGGAGATCAACTATCTCCGTGATCAGGTGATGCTGCCTCAGAATATGTCTGGGTCACTGATGGGATCGGGGTTCCTGGGCTAAAGCCACACTTCCATTGTCACACAATGGTAGGAACCTAGTTCATCTTATGAACCAATATACACCCAAACTGCCTCTTTGGTAGTATCTTTGATAGCGATGTCACCAGCCTTTATCGTCTAGTCTGCCACGGTATATAGCTTGGAACTCTTCCAACATACCGTCCCTCCACTGAGGGTAAAGACAATGCCTGCGACTGACATTCAGTCGTCCTTATCACCCTGGAACCTTTCCAGTGATTCTCCCTAGGATCGATTGATACCATCTCACTACACCTAGTGAGAATCCTAATATCCATTTAGATCTATCCCATAGATCCAAAACCCAGGATTTAGGAGGTATCACCTTTATCCTATTTGGAGAATCCTTGTGATAAGAGGAGATTGACCGTGTGTAGCATAGGAAACCCTTTTCCTATCAAGAGTATGTTGTCCACGTACAATACGAGGATGACCACCTTACTCTCTACTACCCTTTTGTATATACAAGGTTCATCTACCATTTTGATGAAGTCAAACTCTTTGACTACCACATCAAAACAGACGTTCCAACTCCGCGATGCCTGCTTTATTCTGTAAAGCAACTTGCACACGTTTCCGCTGCTCCCACTGTTTACGAAGCCCTCTGGCTGTGTACTTATAGACGTTCTTTTCTAAATTATTATTTAGAAACATAGTCATGGCACCCAACCATCAGATATCGTAATCATGGTATGTAGCCGTGGCAAGTAGGATCCGGATGGACTTAAGCATAGTCACTGGAAAAGGTTTCATCATTATCCACGCCTGGTCGATGACGAAAACCTTTAACAAGTCTAGCTTTGAAAGTCTCAACTTTTCCATCTACACCAAGTAATCTTCTCAAGATATACTTGCTCCTGATGGGGATTTAACCCTTCAGATATAGCAACCAAAGTCCATACTTTGGTGGTGTACATGGATTCCATCTCAGATCGCTAAGCATCCAGCCATTCTTACAGAGTCCCCACTCTTGATGGCCAGCTCGAAACTAGTTAGGTCATCATCTAATGATGCAATCCTCGCTCCTACTGTCACCGAGAAACCGAAGTATCTCTCAGGCGGATGAGGAACCCGACCAGATCGGCGGAGAGGCTGAGGTTCGTTGGGGACTATTGAATCCTTTGGTTCTGTCAAATCATCAGCTGTAGTTTGTATAACTGGAACTCCTTCCAGTTCTACAGAACTGACCTTGCCTCGATCTTGTCCGGATTTTGCTTTTGACATAGGCCGGACAATCCCAAATCTTAACTTACTTAAAAGATAGGCTCTTCCCATACCATATCTTATATGGAGTGGTAGGCACTGATTTGATTGGAATCTAATTCAATAGGTATGCAACTTCTCAAGTGCACAACCCCCAAAAGGAAATAGGCAACTCAGTAGTACTCATCATAGAGCACACCATATCTAATATGGTGCGATTGCTCCGCCTTGATACACCGTTGAGCTGTGGTGTATTCAGAGGAGTAACACCGAGAGAGAATCTCATTCTCCTTTAGAATAGTCCAAGAATTCCATGCACAAGTATTCTCCTCCCTGATCTCATCATAGGACATAATACTTATACCCGTAATTTTGGTTCTCTACTTCTAACTTATATTATGTGAATATCTCAAAAGCTTCGGACTTATGTTTCAGCAGGAACATGTGACTGAATCTTGAGAGATCATCAGAGAATGTAATGAAGTACAAAGAACCGGTCTTGGCATGTGTAGACAGGGGACCTTACATACATCATCATGTATCAGTCCCAAGAGTTTACTAACTCTTTCCCTGTTTACTTCAGCCAGTCGGGTCGCATTGATATGACCTAGTCTACAATGCCTCAAGAAGGATTCGTTCATTTCTGAACTCTTCCTTTTGTGTGTGTTCTGTATACTAGGAACTGTAGTTTGATTTAGAACGTCAATGCTTTTAGATAACGTGCCTGAACCGATCAACTTTTGAAATAGGAAATGTTCAAAACATTATCCAACAATACAAAATTATATCCTTTCTTTACTAATAAAGAGACTGATATGATTTTGTATATTAGGTTCGGTATCTAATAGCATTTGTTCAGAATCAATGTATTGGTAATACAGGGTGACAGTGACAAACAGACTTGGCTGCAACACTTGCCCCGTTTTCTGTCTCATGAAACTTATCACCCGTACTCAGTTCTCTACCTTTCTGTAGCCCTATGTAACGGATTACATATCTGGGATCCTGATCCGGTATCAGATACCCAGGACGCAGAGGATACTGAGAAACAGTTCTGTGTAACGAACACACCCGAAGAAGATGCATCATATGCACTTTCTTCGTTTGGGCGGCATGGGAATCTTGGTATTCCCCTAATTCCTGCTCGGTCTTATAACAATTATAAGTTGGAGCGGGACCAACGTTCCCCAGCTCAGTATAACAAGCGGGTTCGGTCAATACATCCATATTATTATCTTGATTAAGGCGTGATGTGGTTGCTACCTGGAGAGAGAGAGAAAAAAACACTCTGCGTGCGCTCTTGCAAGATTAGATTGGTTATATATTTTATCTAATCAGGATGGCTCCCACTGTTTTTATCAAATCTTCCTTCAAACCTTAAAAGGAAAGACTAGCCGGGATTAATTACACTCTACAAGTTCGCCAATCTTTCAGCCAGGCCAGTGTCGGTACTTTGAGGGAGGTTCCCCGTGCTTTCGCACGGACCTAATTAAAGTAAACCTCGTTTTCCCAGAGGCGTAACCCCGTTGACACCTTTCTAGACACCTACTTGATCGGCTAATTGCAAAGTGCAAAACTCTCCCAGGAGTAACAATTACTCGCAGAGGGTATCGGGATCCAACTATCATATAGAAAGTATGCAATCTCATTGCAAATTTCAACACTTGAAACTCCCGATAAAGGTTTTTACCCCTAGCACTTATGACCTTAACTATGGTCAACAAATCATAAGCACCAGTCAAGTTCTACCCGTCATTTCGTGATTAATTAGACCCACCCACATAACCCTTAACTAAGGTCAACAAAGTCACGCGACTGTCCTAACTAATCGCATCATATGCGGTGTAGGAAGACATCACTTAGCTACCGTATACTGTTCCTTGACCATGGTCAACAAACACAGCACGAATACTAAGTACTCTACTTCCTAAAATGACGGAGGGTTGCGGATGGTTTTTAAGAAAACCTTTAACGCTTTGAACTTGATCTCGTTGCGGAATCAAATGGTTTTTAAATGGAGTGTTTTTGAGGCTTTTCTAGTTTTGCTAAAGGGGTCACTCCCGGTGAAGGGATCGTCGGCCCTTTCCTCATCGAATAAGGTGCAGGATATATCATATATACCATTGTGCAAAGCAAAAACTATAGAAGCAATCAAAAGACATACCGAGGGTTGTAGCATCTGCCAGTTATTGCTAAAGGAGTCACTCCCGGTGAAGGGATCTCGGTCCTTTCCTTATCGAATAAGGTGCAGGATGTTCTACAAGGAACACCGCGATGTAAAGAAAGAACTGTAGCTACCTGTTTTATTTTGAAATTTGATTCCACAACATCTTTTAGGTTTATTTTCTTTCATTAATCTCATTAATGAATGTCCCATCAATTAAGTCCACCTAAACATCACAGATAAATACAACGTACGCTTACGTCATCCGCATTCGTCTCGATGTCCCGTCTGCACCGTTAGGTTAGGTAACTAACGGCAGAGCGGGGCAGGGCTAGCGCGGGTGTAAAACATAAGCAACGTCTATATAATATATCATATATAGTATATACAGTATCCATCTGAACAAATCACATGATCACATCATAAATAACGCAGCAGAAAATATCATATGAAATATTGGATATACTAGGACGTCCGTGTTTTCAATACGAGCCAGTATAAAACACGGATTCTACGTTCGTGATGAATAGCCAATCCCTCACCCCTAGACCCCTACGAGAGTGGTAAGTAACCCTACCAATTCTAGAGTTAAGAGACCCGGGCTCGACTCCTCGAGATGGTCTCCCACTGGACCCTAGAACCCGGTTACTTGTGCTCCCCGCCTTGGGTCTATCCTAATGCAGAAAAGTAAATAATATACATCAACGGTGACATCTTCCGCAACCTTGAAGTGCCCCAATAAAAGAATATTACATACAAGTTTTTACATGAATGAAAATGAAAAACACTCGTCTCACATAAAAAAACCCGGCTATTCAAACATGATGATCCAATATAACATATCCAGCAACACATAACATCACATGTCATCAACGTAAGTAAACATACGTATCCCAATTGTCGTTGACATATAGCAACGAAACCGGCGATATCACATATTACACTTACGGTCACAGAAAAGAAAGTGTAAAACTACAACAGTTGGAATCCGCAACCTACTTAGATATCGCATGCTTAACCATCTGAATTCCTTAGACATCACATGCCTAACAATTATAAACCCCGCATTTTAGTCTCAATATCGAAAACACTTTTCAATATAAAGTCAGGCAATTCAACAAGATTCCCGGCATTCAGAACGAATGCTCGTCGCAAACTTTAGTAGACGGACGCACCCCCGATACCATCGACGAAGTGCACAAAGGCGGAACACCGCTGCCGCGAGCACCCGAACGGATGCTTTCGGCGACGGGGTTCTCCTACAATCACTTGGTCGTGGCTATGGGGTGTGGCTATCTATTAAGTTTATCGGCGAGTATCCGTGTTTACTACGTGATTGCGACGGACTTTTGATCGCATCAAAATCCCGTGGCAACCGATCAAGTGAGACTAAACTGCTAGATTCATAACATTCAAATCAGTTATCTCATAACTACTTGTGGATTCCAAGTATTGTATCACATTCCAGATAAATAGAAAATGTTAAATATTCCGATCAAACTATCAAACACTCAAGTTTTCCCGAAACAGCTCAACACATGAAATAAGTTTAAAAACATCCACTTCATGCCTCAGTACCAACGGTCCAGCCGTAAAAGGGTCAAGCCAATGCCTCACATGTGGCACGTCGTACTGCCCCAAACCCTAAGGTTCAAAGGGCAGTTCAAGACGGTCACATAATCGAGTCAAGGTTTGTTGTCTTCTAGAGGGTCCATCGCGTTACTTGCACTACTTAGAACGTTCTTAAACCACGGAAAAATCCAACACTTGGAAATTTCCCGGCAGGGGAAAAAGTGGGGTATTTATATCCGGTCGAACTTTTTAGCATGTTCTAAAATTACCCGGAAAAACACATAGAAGAAATTAGACTTCCCGATCGAAACACCGAGTCCCCAATACAACCCAGAAAACTCAACTCTTGAGTAAAATTTAAAAATTCCCAGAAAACTCAGCATGTACAGAAAGAAATTACTGTGCAAAAAGCAAGGGATTACGTCATCATATGGCCGCGGAACCGCCGCAGAAGCCAAGCTTGTGCCGCGGTTCCGCGGCGCTTTGGGCGCATCATTTTGTCATTTTGCATAGTATTTCTTAAAACTTCCTGCTGAATTTTTTAAGCATTTTTAATCTGGAAAAAACCACAGTTTTAGAAAATGTACAGAGAGGGGTATTCGATTAGGGTTGGGTTCGAACGGACTTTTAACTTTGTCTACACATCGCCTAAAGCTCTAGCTAGGCTCTGATACCACTGTTGGGTTCCTAGGCACACCCATGAGGTTCTACAAATGAGATTGGCGAACTTGTAGGGTGTAATTAATCCCGACTACTCTTACCTTTTAGGGTTTGAAGGAAGATTTGATAAAAATAGTGGGATCCATCCTGATTAGATAAAATAATAACCAATCTGATCTTGCAAGAGCGCACGCCGAGTGTTTTCTTCTCTCTCTCCCCTGGTAGAGACCAAGTCACGCCTTAATCAAGATAATAATATGGATGTATTGACTGAACCTGCTTATTATACTGAGCTGGGGAACGCTGGTTCCATTCTTTCTTATAATTGTTATAAGTCTGACCAGGAAATAGGGGAATATCGGGATTCCCATGCCACCCAATCGAAGAAAATGCATGTTGATGCATCTTCTTCGGGTGTGTTCATTACCGAGAACTGTTTCTCAGTATCCTCTACGTCCTGGGTATGTGATACCGGATCAGCATCCCGCATATGTAATATGTTACATGGGCTAAGGAAAGGTAGAGAACGGGGAATGGGTGATATGTCTCTACGTGTAAAGAATGGTGCAAGTGTTGTAGCCAAATCAGTGGGCAAATATCACCTTTTATTAATACATTGATTCTGAACGAATGTTATTACATACCGAACCTGATATACAACATTGCATCGATTCTTTAATAGGTTAAAGAAGGATATAATTTTTTATTGATGGATAATGTTGTGAACATTTTCCTTAATCCAAGGTTTATTGGGTCCGGCACGTTATGTAATAGCATATACGTTCTAAATCAAACCACATTTCAAAATAACTAGAACACACATAAGAGGAGTAGTTCAGAAATGAACGAATCCTTCTTGTGGCATTATAGACTAGGTCATATCAATGCGACACAACTAGCTAAGTTACTTAAGGATGAATATGAGAATCTGTTCGAATTTTCATCTTATGATACTTGCCAGTCATGTCTGAAAGATAAAACGACCAAAACTCCGTTTAATGGAAGCGGAGAAAGAGTTAGTGAACTCTTGGGACGGATACATGATGATGTTTATGGTCCTATGTCTACACTTGTCAAGGTTGGTTCTTTGTACTGCATTACATTCATCGACGATCTCTCAAGATTCGAACATGTGTTCCTTTTGAAACACGCGTTTGAAACTTTTGAGAATTTCAAGAAATATAAGTTTGAAGTTGAGAACCAGACGATTATAAGTATTAAGTCCTTAGATGTGATCGAAGAAAGGAATACTTAGTCATGGATTTCCTGGATTTTCTAAACAGAGAATGGGATTCTCTTTCAGCATACTCTTTCGTATACACCACAACACATTGGTGTAAATGGGCGGAGGTATCACACCCTATGAGATATGGTGCGCTCTATGATGAGTACTGCTGAGTTGCCTGTTTTCTTTTGGAGTTATGCACTTGAGAAGCTGCATACCTATTGAATAGGGTTCCGACCAAATCGGTGCCTACCACTCCATATGTGATATGGTATGGGAAGAGACCATATCTTAAACGAGTTAAGATATGGGGTTATCCGGCATATGTTAAAAGACAAAATCCGAAAAAACTCAAGGCAAGGTCAGTTCAATAAGTTTGTTGGATATCCCAAATATTTGCGAGGGGATATCTTCTACCAAACCGAAGAACAAAAGCTGCTTTGTTTCTCAACATGCCACCTTTTTACGAAAAGTAATTTCTTGTGAAGAAATTTGTGGACATGAGGTAGAATTGGAAGTAGTTCCAGCCAGATAAATTAGCACTGATGATTTAGTGGAACGAAACGATTCGATAGTATCCAACGAACCTCAGCCTCTCCGTGAATCTGGTAGGATTCCTCATCCACTTGAGAGATACTACGGTCTTCTCGGTGACTGTGGAGGTGAGGATTGCATCATGGTAGATGACGTCCCAACTAGGTTCAGGAAGGCCATCATGAGTGAGGACTCGGTGAAATGGCTGGATTCTATGCAATCAAAGATGTAATCCATGTACACCAACAAAGTATGACTTTGAATGTAGCACCTGAAGGGGTAAAACCCATCGGGAGAAAATGAATCTTGAGAAGATTCTTAGGGTAGATGGAAAAGTTGAGACTTTCAAAACTATGCTTAAGTCCATCAGGATGAAAGCAGGCATCACGGAGTTAGAATATCTGTTTTGATGAGGCAGTCAAAGTGTTTGACTTCATCAAAAAGGTAGATGAACCTTGTATAGACAAGAAGGTTGTAGAGAGTAATATTGTCTTCTACGTATTGTACGTAGATGACATACTCTTGATAGGAAATAGTTTCATATGCTACACCCGGTCAATCTCCACTTATCACAAGGATTCTCCAAAGAAGATCTGGATGATACCTACTATATCTTATGGAATATGATCTATGATGATAGATATAAGTGGAAGTTGGGAGTGTCCCAAATCCAGGTACACTAACACCGTACTAAAGGGGTATTAGTATGGAGGATTCTAAGCGTGGTGGTTCGCCCACTCACTCAGGAATCACTCTTTCCAAAAAGATGTCTTCCAAGACTGGTTTGGAGAGAGCTCGCGTGCAAGGGATACCTTTTGCTTCGGCACTAGGCTCTATCATGCATGCGATGTTATGTACCAGACGAGATATAGCTGACTCACTAGGAGTAGTGATCAGGAATCAATCGGGTCTTGGGAGAATCACTGGACAACTATGGAGGACATTCTTATGTACTTGAGAAGCACTAAAAGAATGTTCCTGGTTCGATCTTCAACAGTGATAAGGTCGACTGATAGTCAGTCACAAGCTTTTTCTTTACCCTCAGTGGAGGGACGGTATGTTAGAAGAGTTCCATGCTAGATACCGTGGCTGACTAGACGATAAAGGCTAAATATATAGCTACCAACGATGCTACCAAAGTGGATGTCTGGATATTTCTAGTTCATGATATGAACATGGTTCCTACCATTAAGCGTCCAATAACTGTTATTGTGACAACAATGGAGTTATGGCTTTATCCTAGGAACACCGGTCCCATCAGGGATCCAGACATATTCTGAGGTTAATATCACCTGATCACGGAGATGGTTGATCTTCAGAGGATCGAGATCAGGAGAGTTGACGCGGAGGATAACACGGAGAATCCACTCACAAAGGCCTTTCCCTAGAGAGACTTCTATAGGACGTTGAGTATGAGATACTACAACAAATGGCCTTAGTGCAAGTGGGAGATTGTTCGTTATAGGTATGCCCTAGAGGCCATTACTGTACATACGATGCATATTGTAGTGGATGCTTGGACATATATAGGGAGGAATTTCTTGCTCGACATGATAGTATGCGATCTGGTTGCACTTTATCTTAACATGTACACTTATTGTCTCTCTATTACATGTTGATAAAGCCCTTAGGATGAGTACTTGACCACTAGGATTATGATGCAGATCATACTAGTGGGGCAGATGTAGTCGGTAAGTACATCCTTCAAATGTTCCTAGTCGTGGGAGTATCGAGACAGGACATCGATATTCCAGAGTAGACTAGCGTATACGCTTCTTGACCCATATGATGGACTATGGATGATCCCACATCCATTGGTGTTTGACATCAGCGTATACGCTTCTTGACCCATATGATGGACGATGGATGATCCCACATCCATTGGTGTTTGACATCGGGTATACGGGTGCTCAGTGGAGACTGGGTACACTGGATGGACTCGCCGAGAATTCCTAGATGGTATTATACCTATCGTTAGATAGCGGTTCTCTGGTGACACTAGTACATGTTAGTCTGTAGACCCAAGATCGTCATAGAGTCTTGTTTGATTCCCACTGTGCTTTGATTTCCACCTTACCACATTCAAGAGATCGTGCAAAACGGTGGTTTTTGGGTACAGTCCCGAGTCACTTGGAGGCAATGAGCGATAGGAGGGGATTCGTCTCTCCCGGTATTAGGGGTTGATGTTGCGCTATGCTCGATTGGCCATAACAGGAAATCCCTGGCCAGGGATGCTGAGATTTACTGGTAAGTGTTATCAGTAGTTTCTCGAATAGTTATGGACCTTGCATCGGCATGACTTATCAGGCTATTGGGGTCTGACGTTATACCACCCCCAGGATGTGATATGCGACATATCAGACGAAGAGACCAGACTGTATGGTTTGTTACTGATTGGATTCGCAGGAGTATGAGCAGGCTTGCTTATTGATCTTCTGATCGCTCAATAACCGAGTGGCCGTTATGTTTAGCAGACCGCTTGGGGCTTGTGGGTGACTGATATGATCACCACCTACTGCCGGCGTATTGACGAGTCTTTAAAGTCCTACACAGAGGTTTCCTGGCTTAAGAGAAACGAAGTAGGAGCACATATGTGATATGTGCGGGACCGAGATTAATTCGCGTATGTGATACCGCATTCTATTCTCGCGATATGTGATATCGGTCGGTTATATGTGATATAGCCGAGTTGTCGGATCAAGTGTTGATTCGATAAGATGATACATTTGATATTAATCGGTTATATGTGATATAACCGGATTATTAAATCAAGTGTTGATTTAATAATTTAATGTACAATTATATATTTGATAAACTAACTTACATTAACTAATATTAGCTCACTTTAGATTTCTTTTCCTCACTTGTGTGTACACTTAATATACATGTGATATATATTATTGTGTCATGCTTGCTACCACATGCTACATGGGTGTATGAGACTCACACCATGCTTGATATAATGAAGGGTTTTATTTATTTAAAGTTGATCAAAATTAGATGGAAATTGGTTTAATGGTTGAAGCTTGGAGAAGCTTGTCGAACTATTGACTAAGTCCACTAATTTTGTTTTACTTAAGATATTTATTAACCCAACCATTACATTAGCCATGGTTTAGTCTCTACAAGGGTAAGTATATGATATTAACTCACCCATGGTTTCCATTCTACACTTGACTTTTCCATGGTTTCTTTTCTTCATCTCCTTCCTCTAGCTCTCTTGCAATTTGGGAGGTGAAGAAAATGAGTGAGAAAAATAGTTCTAAAGTGAGTAAAATTCCTAGTTTATCATCCTATGCTAGATTAGACATTTAGTTTAGGATGTTTGCTTCACTAATTCCATATTAGTGAAGAGGTAACTTGAGTTGGTGTCTCCTCGACGTAGATTATCTTCGGCCTCGAAGACTTCAAGCAAGCTTGTTCCTTTTATCTTGTGGAGCCTTTCTAGAGTCAAAGTGTTCACTACTTGGAGCGAAAGGACTACTATACGGAGCTATTGAAGTGAAGGACCAGTCTACAAAGGTTGTATTCCTTGTTCACTTAGATGTAAAGATGTTTACATTCTAGTTTCGTCTATGTCTCTAGTTAAGATTCTAGGTTATTGTTCTTTAGTACGGCAACATGAATGATGCCTCTCGAAACCTTGCTGCCACCCTAGGGAACCCTGCAGTGGTATCAGAGCCATGCAAGAGAATTAGACAATGTTTGTAGAATTTCGAAACCGAAACAACTCCGAAACACCCGATACAAATACTAATTTCTGTCGAGTTTTTCATGGTGTCTAAAATTTTTTTAAGCAGTTGCAGAATGTTGCATGATATGTAACATGAACACCATAGAAATTTGAGCCCTCATCGCCGGAAAATGGCCGGCCACATGTCAAGAATTTCCGGCCTGGCCAGTTTGGGAAGTCTTCTGGGCTTCAAATTTTTATCGTATTCCAGTTTCTAGGTTTTGGTGTTTTAGTTTTTGCTTGTTTTTGCTGAAATTGCATGAGATGTTAACTTTCTTTAAAGGCAAATCGGAGTGTTTCGTAATCATAATTCTAACATCTATTCGGATTATTTAGAAAACGTAAAAAGTTCGAACGGATATCAATAACCCATTTTTTCCCTTGCTGGAAATTTTCCAAGAGTTGGATTTTTCCGTGTTTGAAATCTTCAGAAAATCATGCAGGTGTTTTCTATGGACCCTCTAGAAGAACGAAACCCTAACTCGATTCTGTGACCGTCGAAACTGCCATCAAACCCTAGGGTTTAAGGTAGTTCCACGGCGCCACAGGTAAGGCAAGGGTTGACCCTTCTACAATTTGTCCATAGGTGTTGTGGCATGTTCTTGGTGCTTTTGAACTCCGCTCAAGTGTTGAGCTCTTTAGAAAATTTTGGGTGTTTGTTTATTCGATCGAAAAGTTTAATATCGTCTGGCTATCTGTGATTGTGATACAATATTTGGAATCCACATATTTAGTTATGTGATAACTAATTTGAATCTTATAAATCTAGCAATTTAGTCGCAATTGATCGGTTGCCACGGGATTTTGATGTTGATCAAAAGTCCGTCGCAATTACGTAGCGTATGCGGATACTCGCCGGGTAACCTTACTAGATAGCCATGCCCTATAGCCCCGACCAAGTGACTGTAGGAGAACCCCGTTGCCAAAAGCATCCGTTCGGGTGCTCGCGGCCGCAGTGTTCCGCCTAAGTGTACTTCGTCGACGGCATCAGGGGTGCGGCCGTCTACTAAAGTTTCCGACGAGCATTCGATCAGGTTGTCGGGAATTTTGTTTGAATTACCCTACTGGTTAATGGAAAGTGTTTTCAATATCGAGACTAAAATGCGGGGTTTATAATTGTTAGGCATGAGATGTCTAAGGAATTCATTTGGTTAGGCATGAAATCCAAAGTATGTGATACATTGGGTTTATGATGTCTAAGGTGGTTGCGGATTCTAATTGTTGTAGTTTTTCACTTTCTTTTCTGCAACCGTAAATGTAATATGTGGTGTATCACCGATTTCGTTGCTATACGTCAACGACAATTATGATACGCATATTTACTTACGTTGATGACATGTGATGTTTTGTGTTGTTGTGATATGTTATATTGGATCGTCGTGTTTTGAATAGCCGGGTTTTTTTTTATGTGAGATGGGGGTTTTTAATTTTCGTTCATATAAAAACTTGTATGTAATATTCTTTTATTGGGGCACATCCAGGTTGAGGATGATGTCACCATTGATGTATATTATTTACTTTTCCGCATTAGGATAGATCAAAGGCGGGAAGCACAAGTAACCGGGATCTAGAGTCCAGTGGGAGACCATCTCGATGAGTCGAATCCGGGTCTCCTAACTCTAGAATTGGTAGGGTTGCTTGCCGCTCTCGTAGGTTCTAGGGATATGGGATTGGCTATTCATCGCAACTGTGGAATCCGCGGTTTTTATTGGCTTAATTAAAACACGGAATTCCTAGTATATCCAATATTTCATATGTGTTCTTCTGCTGCTGATATTCTGTGATGTGATCACTTGATATTCTGAGACGAATGCTTATATTATATATAGGATATATAATAAATATTGTTGCTTTCGTTTCTTCTGTGATGCTTAGGAAGCATAATTGATGGGACTTCATTAATGAGATTAATGAAAAGAAAAGAAACCTAAAGATATTGTAGAAACTTGTTTTAAAACTGGTAGATCTAGTTCTTGCTTTGCATAGCGGTATTCCTTGTAAGATATCCAGCACCTTATTCGATAAGGAAAGAGCCGAGATCCCTTCACCGGGAGTGACCTCTTTAGCGAAACTAAAGATGGTACAACCCACTCGGTGTTGTCTTTTGATTACCTTTTTAGTTCATGCTTTGCATAGTGGTATTTGTGAAATATCCAGCCCCTCATTCGATGAGGAAAGAACCGAGAACCCTTCACCAGGAGTGACCTCTTTAGTAAAACTAGTAAAAGCCTCAAAAACACTCCTTTTAAAATTCAATCGATTCTACAACGATATCAAGTTCATTACGTAAAAGGTTTTCTTAAAAACCTGTCATAGCCCTCCGTCATTTCAGATAAGTAGTATTTAGTATTCGTGCTACGTTTGTTGGCTTTCGTCAAGGCGTAGTGTGCGGTAGCTGATTACTGCTTATCTGCTTAAGCATATGATGCGATTTGATTAGGGTAGTCGTACGACTTTGTTGGCTTTCGTCAAGGGTCGTCCGGGTGGGTTTAATTCAATCATGAAATGTACGGATTGAACTTGACTAGCGGACTATGGTTTGTTGGCTTTCATCAAGGTCATAGGACGCTGGGGGCAAAATATCATCGGGAATTTCAAGTGTTGAAATTTGCAATGAGATTGCATACCTTCTATGAGATAGTTGGATCCGGATACCCTCTACGAGTGAGAGTTACTCCTAGGAGAGTTTTACACATTATAATTAGCCGATCAAGTAGGCGTATAGAAAGATATTAACGGGGTTAAGCCCCTTGGAAAATGAGGTTTATTTTAATTAGGTCCGTGCGAAAGCACGAAGAACCTCACTCAAAGTACTGACACTGGCCTGGCCGAAAGATTGGTGAACTTGTAGGGTGTAATTAATTCCGGCTAGTCTTACCTTTTAGGGTTTGAAAGAAGATTTGATAAAAACAGTGGGAGCCATCTCGATTAGATAAAATAATAACCAATCTAATCTTACAAGAGCGCACGCAGAGTGTTTTCTTCTCTCTCTCCTGGTAGCGACCATGTCACGCCTTAATCAAGATAATAATATGGACGCATTGACCGAACCTGCTTATTATACTGAGCTGGGGAACGTTGGTTCCATTCTTTCTTATAATTGTTATAAGTCTGAGCAGGAAATAGGGGAATATCCGGATTACTATGCCACCCAATCGAAGAAAGTGCATGTTGATGCATCTTCTTTGGGTGTGTTCATTACCGAGAACTGTTTCTCTGTATCCTTTACATCCTGGGTATGTGATACCGGATCAGGATCCCACATATGTAATATGTTACATGGGATAAGAAAAGGTAGAGAACTGGGAATGGGTGATATGTCTATAAGTGTAGAGAATGTTGCAAGTGTTGCAGCCAAATCAGTTGGAAAATATCACCTTGTATTATATATTGGTTCTTAACGAATGTTATTACATACCAAACCAGATATACAATATTACATCGGTTTCTTTAATAAGTTAAATAAGGATATAATTTTGTGTTGATGGATAATGTTGTGAACATTTTCCTTAATCAATAGTTGATTGGGTCAGGCACGTTATGTAATAGCATATACGTTCTAAATCAAACCACAGTTCAAAGTAATTAGAACACACACAAGAGGAGTAGTTCAGAAATGAACGAATCTTTCTTATGGCATTTTAGACTAGGTCATATCAATGCGACACAACTAGCTAAGTTACGTAAGGATGAATATGAGAATCTGTTCGAATTTTCATCTTATGATACTTGCCAGTCATGTCTCAAAGATAAAAGGACCAAAACTCTGTTTGCTGGAAACAGAGAAATAGTCAGTGAACTCTTAGGACAGATACATGATGATGTATACGGTCCTATATCTACATATGCCAGGGTTGGTTCTTTGTACTTCATTACATTCATCGACGATCTTTCAAGATTTGGACATGTGTTCCTGTTGAAACACGAGTCTGAAACTTTTGAGAAATTCAAGGAATATAAGCTTGAAGTTGAGAACCAGACGGGTATAAGTATTAAGTTCTTCGATGTGATCGAAGAAGGGAATACTTAGTCATGGATTTCCTGGATTTTCTAAACAGAGAATAAGATTCTCTCACAGGTTACTCCTTCGTATACACCACAGCACAATGGTGTATCAGGGCGGAGGTATCGCACCCTATGAGATATGATGCGCTTTATGATGAGTACTGCTGAGTTGCCTGTTTCCTTTTAGAGTTATGCACTTGAGAAGCTGCATAACTATTAAATAGGGTTCCGACCAAATCGGTGCCTACCACTCCATATGTGTTATGGTATGGGAAGAGACCATGTCTTAAACGAGTTAAGATATGGGGTTGTACGGCCTATGTTGAAAGGAAAAATCTGGACAAACTCAAGGCAAGGTCAGTTCAATAAGTTTGTTGGATATCCCAAACATTTGCGGGGGAATATCTTCTACCAAACCGAGGAACAAAATATGTTTTGTTTCTCAACATGCCACCATTTTACGAAAAGGAATTTCTTGTGAAGAAATTTGTGGACATGAGGTAGAACTGGAAGGAGTTCCAACCAGACAAACTAGGACTGATGATTTAATGGAACCAAAGGATTCGATAGTCTCCAACTAACCTCAGCCTCTCCGCGAATCTGGTAGGGTTCCTCATCCACTTGAGAGATATTACGGTCTTCTCGGCGACAGTGGGGGCGAGGATTGCATCATGGTAGATGATGGCCTAACTAGGTTCAGGTTGGCCATCACGAGTGGGGACTCTGTAAAATGGCTGGATGCTATGCAATCAAAGATGGAATCCATGTACACCAACAAAGTATGACTTTGAATGTTGCACCTGAAGGGGTAAAACCCATCGGGAGCAAATGAATCTTGAGAAGATTCTTGGGGTAGATGGAAAAGTTGAGACTTTCAAAGTTATGCTTAAGTCCATCAGGATGAAAGCATGCACGTGGAGTTGGAACATTTATTTTAATGAGGCAGTCAATGTGTTTGACTTCATCAAAAAGTTAGATGAACCTTGTATATACAAGAAGGTTTTAGAGAGTAATGTTGTCTTCCACGTATTGTATGTAGAAGACATACTCTTGATAGGAAATGGTTTCCTATGCTAGACTCGGTCAAGCTCCTCTTATCACGAGGATTCTCCATGGAAGATCTGGATGATACCTATTACATCTTGTGGAATATGATCAATGATGATAGATCTAAGTGGAAGTTGGGAGTGTCCCAAATCCAGGTACACTAACACCGTACTAAAGTGGTTTAGAATAGAGAATTCTAAGCGTGGTGGATCGCCCACTTACTCAGGAATCACTCTCTCCAAAAAGATGTCTTCCAAAACTGATTTGGAGAGAGCTCGCGTGCAAGGGATACTTATGCTTCGGCACTAGGCTCTATCATGCATGCGATGTTATGTACCAGACCAGATGTAGCTGACTCACTAGGAGTAGTGATCAGGAATCAATCGGGTCTTGGGAGAATCACTGGACAGCAATGGAGGACATTCTTAAGTACTTGAGAAGCACTAAAAGAATGTTCTTGGTTCAAGCTTCCAGAGTGATAAGGTCGACTGATAGTCAGTCACAGGTTTTGTCTTTACCCTCAGTGGAGGGACAGTATATTGGAATAGTTCCAAGCTAGATATCATGACAGACTAGATGATAAAGGCTGAATACATCGCTACCAACAATGCTACCAAAGTGGATGTATGGATATTTCATGTTCATGAGATGAACATGGTTCCTATCATTGAGCATCCAATAATTCTTATTGTGACAACAATGGAGTTGTGGCTTTAGCCTAGGAACACCGGTCCTATCAGCGATCCAGATATATTATAAGGTTAGTATCACCTGATCCCGGAGATGGTTGATCTCCAGAGGATCTAGATCAGGAGAGTTGACGCGGAGGATAACACGGCGAATCTACTCAAAATGTCCTTTCCCTTGAGAGACTTCTATTGGACATTGAGTATGAGATACTACAACAAATGGCCTTAGTGCAAGTGGGAGATTGTTAGTTATATGTATGCCCTAGAGGCCATTACTGTACATACGATGTATATTGTAGTGGATGCTTGGTTATATATAGGGAGGACTTTCTTGCTCGACATGATAGTATGCTATCTGGTTGCACTTTATCTTAACATGAACACTTATTGTCTCTCTATTACATGTTGATAAATCCCTTAGGATGAGTACTTAACTACTAGGATTATGATGCAGATCATACTAGTGGGGCAGAGGTAGTCGGTAAGTACATCCTTCAAATGTTCCTAGTCATGGGAGTATTGAGACAGGGCATCGATATTCCAGAGTATACTATCGTATACGCTTCTTGACCCATATGATAGGCGATGGATGATCCCACATCCATTGGTGTTTGACATCAGAGAGGGTATACGAGCACTCAGTGGAGACTGGGTACACTGGACGGACTCGCTGAGAACTCCTAGATGGTATTATACCTATCGTTAGATAGAAGTTCTCTGGTGACACTGGTACAGGTTAGTCTGTAGACCCGAGATCATCATAGAGCCTTGTGTAATTCCCATTGTGCTTTGATTTTCACCTTACCATGTTCAAGAGATCATGCAAAATGGTGGTTTTTGGGTACAGTCCCGAATCATATGGAGACAATGAGAGATAGCAGGGGATTCGTCTCTCCAGGTATTGGGGGTTGATGTTGCGCTATGCTCGATTGGCCATAACAGGAAATCCCTGGTCTGGATTGCTGAGATTTACTGGTAAGTGTTATCAGTAGTTTCTCGAACTGTTATGGACCTTGCATCGGCATGACTTATCAGGCTATTGGGGTCTGACGTTATATCACCCCCAGGCTGTGATATGCGACATATCAGACGAAAGGAACGGACTGTACGGTAGTGTTACTGATTGGATTCGCAGTAGTATGAGCAGGCTTGCTTGTTGATCTTCTGATCGCTCAATACCTTGGTGGCCGTTACGTTTAGCAGGACGCTTGCGGCTTGTGGGTGACTGATATGATCACCACCTACTGCCGGCGTATTGACGAGTCTTTAGAGTCCTACACAGAGGTTTCCTGGCTTAAGCGAAACGAAGTAGAGCACATATGTGATATGTACGGGACCGAGATTAACGCGTGTATGTGATACCACATTCTATTCTCGCGATATGTGATATTGGTCGGTTATATGTGATATAGCCGAGTTGTCGGATCAAGCGTTGATTTGATAAGATGATACATTTGATTATTAGTCGGTTGTATGTGATATAGCCGGATTATTAAATCAAGTGTTGATTTAATAATTTAATGTATAATTATTTATTTGATATATTAAGTTATATTATCAAATATTAGCTCACTTAAGATTTCTTTTTCTCACTTGTGTGTACACTTAATATATATGTGATATATATTATTGTGTCATGCTTGCTACAACATGCTACATAGGTGTATGAGACTCACACTATGCTTGATATAGTGTAGGGTTTTATTTATTTAAAGTTAATAAAAATTAGATGGAAATTGGTTTAATGGTTAAAGCTTGGAGAAGCTTGTGGAACCATTGACTAAGTCCACTAATTTTGTTTTACTTAAGATATTATTAACCCAAACATTACATTAGCCATGGTTTAGTCTCTGCAAGGGCTAGTATATGATATTAACTCACCCATGTTTTCCATTCTACACTTGACTTTTTCCATGGTTGCTTTTCTTCATCTCCTTCCTCTAGCTCTCTTCCAATTTGGGAGGTGAAGAAAACGAGTGAGAAAAACATCTCTAAAGCGAGCAAAATTCCCACTTCATCATCCTCTACTTGATTAGACATTTAGTTTAGGGTGTTTGCTTCACTAATTCCATATTAGTGAATAGGTAGCTTGAGTTGGTGTCTTCTCGACGTTGATCATCTTCGGCCTCGAAGACTTCAATCAAGCTTGTTCATTTCATCTTGTGGAGCTTTTCTAGAGTCCAAGAGTTCACTACTTGGAGCGAAGGGACCACTACACAGAGCTATTGAAGTGAAGGACCGATCTACAAAGGTTGTATTTCTTATTCACTTAGATATAAAGATGTTTACATGCTAGTTTCGTCTAATTCTCTAGTTAAGATTCTAGGTTAGGGTTCTTTAGTTCTGCAAAATTTTGAAAACGACATGGATGATACCTCCCTAAACCTTGCTTCCACCCTAGGGAACCCTGTATATGATATAGATCATACTAATGGGGCTTGGGCAATCTAAAAGCATATCCTTTAATAGTTCCTAGTCGAGGGTATATCGAGACAGAGCATCGATATTACCAGAGTAGACTAGTGTGTACATTTCTTGACCGTGGGGGGGATGGTTTATCCCACAACCATTGGTGTTAGACATCAAAGATTGTACACAGGTGCTCATTGGAGAATGGGTACACCGAACAGGACTTGCCGAGAACTTCTAGATGGTATATATACTTATTGTCAGATAGCGGTTCTCTGGTGACACTTGTACAGGTTAATCTGTAGACCCGAGATCATCATAGTGTCTTGTATGATTCCTATTGTGCTTTGATTTCCTCCCTACCACGGCTCTACTGGGTCGTGCAAACAGGTGGATTTTGGGTACAGTCCGGAATCACATGGAGGCGGTGAGTGATAGGAGGGATTTCATCTCTCCTGGAATAGGGAGTTGATGTTGCACTATGCTTGATCGGCCATAACAGCAAATCCATGGCCAGGGTTGTCGAGATTTACTGATAAGAGTTATCAGTAGTTTCTCAAACCGTTATGAGCCATACATCAGCATGACTTATAAAGTTACTGGGGTCTGACGTTTACCACCCCTAGACTTCATATGCGACGTATCAGATGAAGAGACCGGACTGTACGATAAGTGTTGCTTACAGGCTCGTTGGGGTTGGGATGAGTTCACTCATCGGCCACTTTTCGTCATGTACCTGGGTAGCCGTTACGCACGGCTAGTGCCACTGACGTGCTTGTGGTTAAACCCACTGCCAGCGTACTGTCGAGTCTTTAGAGTCCTACACAGAGGGTTCCCTGGTTCACGCAAAAGATATAGAGGCCGTAAGTTGTTACGACAGGGTTTCGATCATATTCGTGTACTGGCTACACGAATGGTGATCGGAAGGATAATACTAGTAGGCTTTGGTTTAAGCCGGATACCAGTATTATATTTTTGGATTATTGGTATCTGATTGTATTCGTATTTTTTCAGAATACGAATACGGGTATACTTATACGTTATATAGTGAGGGGTATTCTTGTAATTGTACAAGGATGGCTTCTAGAAGGAGATACCTCATAAATAGATTTTTATTTTCTGAAAAATGAAAATTGTGAGGTGGAATTTGGAGACTTATCAAAGCATGGATGAAAGAATGGCTCATTTTATTTTTTTATTCATTTGGGATTACTATTGAAATATGGTGCATTGTTTTTGGATAAAAATAATACATACTTCAATAATTTCCCTTGAGCCATATCATTTTGTTTATGCTTCATTTTTCCTCATTCTTACTTTCATCTTCTCTCTCCAAATTATCTCCTTCTTCTTTCTCAAAACTATACCTTCACATGAGTTGTGAATAAAAGGTTTAGAGATCACAATAATCCTCTATATTATCTCTACATCATCTAAGTAGTCATTTCTAGCACACTTGACTTCTTGGTTAACTCTTATGAAGAGTTTGAAGCTTGTTCCAAAGCTCTCGGGTGGATCACCTATGTCTTAAAGGTGACCGGAGATCGAGATCGTTCCAAGCATACAAGGAGCCAAGGAGTCGCATCCGATAGAAGACCCGAAGGACCAATTCTTAAGGTATAACCCCTATCATAGTAGTTAACATCTCTAGATAGGATTTCTAGTTATGGTTTAGTACAAGATCAAGGGTTAAAAGTCGATGTTGCATGTAAGAAAATTTTCGTTTTCCACTTCCGCCTCATCACAAGTGTTGTGATAATGTGCAACATCCACTAACACCCTCTACCCTACTGACACTGCCTATCGGCTTGGTGAAGGCCTTCTTCTTCTCTCTCTTGGCTTTTTCCTTGGATCCAGAAGAGGAAGATTCTCCAATGAGCCGAGCGGGTGTCTCCCTGGATACCTGCAGGGTGCCCTCTGTTCTCCTCAATATGTTGAGAAGTTCTGGAAGTATAACTTCATTCTCTTGAATATTTTTAATTCAAGATAAACTGGGCGTAGGTGGAGGGGAGAGACTGTAGAATCAAGTCGATACATAACTCGTTCTCCAATATGGTCCCATGGTCCGTGAGCTGTTCAATATAGCTAATCATCGTAAAGACGTGGTCCCTTACAGATGACCCGACAGCCAACGACGCCTGAAGAAATATCTTCGAGGTTTCATATCTTGCGATACAAGATTGCTCTCCATATAAAACTTTGGTATGGAGGAAGATGGAAGCTAAGTCCATATTCTCGTGATACCTCTGGTGTTCACTATCCATTGAAGCTAACACGAGGCACTTGGCTCTCGCACAATCCTTTTGCCATGTCTGACGGATATTAACATCCGCGATGGTGGAATCTGGACCTGGGACGGCATGGCTTTTGGTAGTAAGGAGGTAGTCCAGCTTGTCATACGTAAGTGCTATCTGGACATTCCTTAGCCAATCATTATAGTTTGGCCCAGTCAATTTATTATCTAATAACCTATGTCCGGTCATTGTGGTTACTGCAATTAGAAGAGAGAGAAGAACACTTAGCATGATGCTCTTGTACGTTTAGATTTGTTATTAATTTATCTAAACAGGATGGCCCCCACTGTTTCTTCGAATCCTTCCTCAAACCATAAAAGAAGAATTAGTCAGGATTAATCTCGCTCTTACAATTCTTGCTTAAGCTTTCGTCCAGGCTAGTGTCGGTACTTTGAGGGAGGTTTTCCAACGCTTTCGCGAAGTTCCTTAATTACATAACCTATTTTCCCTGGAGGTATAGCCCCGCTAACACTGTTCTAGACACCTACTTGGTTTATAGCATTGATTGTTTAGTGAAAAAATCTCCCGAAGAGTAGCGGATACTCACAGTAGGATCGGGATCCAAATATCATCGTGTGACAACTTTGATGGAATCCTACCAAAATCATCACACTCCAAATGGTATGCAACACTAGCAAGTTTCAATTTTCTTAGAAACTCCCGATTTGGATTTTTTCCCCATGTTCTTATGACCTTGACGAAGGCCAACATATCATAAGTCACATGTTAAGTTCTATCCGTCATTGTCCAGGTTAATTTGAACCTACCCATACATACCTTTGACGAAGGCCAACATAGTAGCACGACTATCCCAAACCAACACATCTATCTATGCTACATATGAATACCCAGGAGCTACCAATCACTATGCCTTGGCGAAGGTCAAAATACATTGCTTGAATACTAATACCCATATGAAATGACGGAGGGATACGAATGGTTTTGGCGAAACCGTGAACGTAATGAACTTGATATAGTCGAAGGAACCATGCTAGCTTTTTAAAATGAGCGGTTTAGGCTCCGCATTTAAAATTTGCTTTTTGAAGAAAACCGAGAGGTTTTGAAACTATTCCAACGATTAAGCTTTGGTTTGTTTTTCCTTGCATTAATCAATGTTAATGCGGTCCCATCCGCATTCGCCACGGGGCCCCGTCATGCTCCGTTAGGTTACTTAACTATCGGCAGAGCGGGGACTGGACTAGAGCGGGTACAAAACATAAGCAATACCTACTATATATCATATATATATATATATATCCATTCGTCTCATGCAATAATAGACATTCCATATCGCAGATGAATATATTGGATATACTAGGAATTCCGCGTTTCGCTAAAGCCTATAACGAAAGACGGATTGCACGGTCATGATGAATAGCCAAACCCTACCCTAGACCCCTACGGATGCGGCAAAAAACCCGCCAAATTCCCGAAGTGAAGCAACCTCCCTCAGTAAAATGAGTAGGCCACTCGGCACTTCAAGAGCCCGGTAGTTTGTGCATCCCACCTTGGGTCTATCCTAGGAGCAAAAAACAGTAAAAGAAATAATACAACAGTGGCGACAACCTCAACCCGGATGTGCCCCGCAAAATAATATTACATCACTTTTACAAATTACATGAATGAAAGAAAATAAAAGACTCTTCTCACATCCCCGGCTTTTCATCCACGACGATCCAATATTCTATATACACAAACCACAATAGCATCACAGATATGTGCAACCCCTACTAATCAACGTATAGCGATTAGCAAACGTTCAGCATCATAAATCAAACACAGAAAACCCGATTAGCCAAGTAATCTTAGAATTTCGATCGATTAACCAAATCCGAGTCTACCCCATGCACAATCCAGCACACAAACAATCTGGGTAGAAACCAAATATTCCCAAAATCACAATTCCAGAAAATAGATCCATAGAAGAAAACCGAGTCAACTCGGCCTCGACTCGGCCACGGAACCGCGGCGAAACGCACTGTTTCGCCGCGTTCCATTATGGTCTTTGCGAGTTCGCCACTCGTTTTTCTTTAGTGTTCTTTAAAAACCCTGCTTGTATTTTTAAGTCCTCTGAAAAGATTTTTAGACCAGTTTTGAAAATCGAAAGAAACATGGTTTTCGAATTGTGTTTTTAGTATATTTTGGACGATCGAATTTCTAACTACTTGCTAACTAGCTAGTTAAGGTTTTATAGACTCTGATACAACTGTAAGCCGATGTCGTGCACCCCGCGGGTTTGTGGGGAGGCAGAATTTTCAAAAAACGATTTTAACATGCTTCACAACACCGGCTAACTCCAGGATCTATACTAAAACCTTAACTAACTAAACTAACTAGGAGGTTTAGCTACTCGGTAAGAGTGTTATACCTCCATGTACTAGTCCTTCTGGTCTTCTTGTCCTCCTCTCCTTGGCTCCTAGAAGTAAGGATCGAGCTTGCGACGTCAGCCTCCTCGCGTCAAAGATGATCCACCCGAGAGTATTTTCTTTGAGCTCCAACCTTTAAACCGAGGTAACTAGGGTAAATGGTTGGCTAATCCAAGTAGCCTAGGTGATGTAGAGAAGCTATTAGATTGTTTTGTCTCATGAGACTCTTTATTTCACAACTCATGTGAGGGTAAGAGTCTCACTTGAGGAAGAAGAGGAAAACATGGAGAGAGAGAAAGAAATGAGAAATGAGATAGGTTGTGAAGTGTAAGGAATGGCTCAAGGGTTTTCATTAATGAAGCATGTAATATTTTCACATAGAAAATACCTCCCATGCTTCAATAGTGCATCCAAACTAATAAACAATTCCTTGAGCCATGCTTTATACCGTACCACAAAAGTCTCCTCCATTTCCACCTCATTAATCCATTTTGCAAAATAATCCAATAATGAGGTGTCCCCTTTTAGAAGCATACCTTGCCAAATTACAGGAATGCCCTCTCCGTATATACATACCCGTATTCGTATTCCGAAAAATAAGAATACACTGAGATGATAACAATCCAATAATATAATAAAAGGATCCGGCTTAAACCAAAGCCCACTAGTATTGTCCGCCCGAACATCATCCGTGTACAAGTACACGTATATGATCGTGGCCCTGCCGTAAAACCATACGTCCTCTACATCTTTTTTCCGAAGTAGGGAAACCCTTTGTGTGGGACTCTAAAGACTAGACAGTACGCTGGCAGTGGGTTTAACCACAAGCACGTCAGCGGTACTAGCTGCAAGTAATGGCTACCCAGGTATCTATCGATAAGAAGCTCGATGAGCAAACTCATCCGAACTCCTACTGAGCCTATCTGTGACAATCTCCACACTATCCGGACTGTTTGTCTATGATACTCGCATATCGGGCCTAGGGGGATGGTAAACATCAGACCCCTAACAGCCCAATAAGTCATGCCGGAGGAGACCCCAATACACCCTGAGAAACTACTGAAGTACGTACCAGTAATTCTCGACTGCCCTGGATAGGGACTTTGTGTAATGGCTTTCCGAACACTGTGCGAAATCAACCGCCAATACCGGGAGAGATGAATCCTATTTGACTGCTACTGCCTCCAAGTGCTTCGGGACTACACCCAACTACCACCTGTTTTCACGACTCCTTTGAGCCGTAGTAGGGTAGTAATCTAAGTGCAGTGGGAACACACTCGAGACGAAGTAGCGATGGCAATTCAACAGAGTAACTTGTACTCATGTCACCTGGGAACTGCTTCTATAATACCAACCAGCAATTCCCGACGAGTCCTGTCCAGTGTAACTCATAACCTAAAGAGCACCTGCATACTATCTCCAGTATATCATACTAATGGTTGTAGGATAGACCATATCCCCTGCTGGGATGAGAAGTGTATATACACTACTACAATATGGGGTTGCCCTTACGGGTACAGGAATCCACGGTGGCAACTTTTTATTTCCCCTACGGATTCAGCCGTAGGTCCTCATGGTTGTCCCTACGGTGCCCTACGTTTTAATTTAGAAATATTAAATCGTATTTTGTTGTTTGGCCCTACGGAGCTGCAAACAAATGCCCTACGGTTAAATCCATAAGGGCATATATGTGTATTTAATAAAAAAAAAAGGCAGAGAAAAGCCCTCGCCGTTCCTAAAATTCTCTCTCTCACTCTCTCCCGCGTCTCGATCGATCGTTCCCGTGCCTCGATTTTTCGCCTCGTCGCCACCGCCCTCCGCCCGCGGTCCGCCGCCGCCCTCGATTGTTCCCAAAACTTCCTCGTTGCTACCACACGCAACTCGTCGCCGATTACGTCGTCGACCACCTGTCTCCTCCGTCGTCTCCTCCACCGCCCGCTACAGGTTAGTAAATCTCTAATTACTTATAATTTTGATGATGTTAGGGATAGGGTTCTTGGTCTGTAGGGTTCGGGTAGGGGTGAGGGTTATGGTTAGGCATCGGGTTCAGTTTAGGTTAGGGTTAGGTTTAGGGTTCAGTTGGGGTTGGAGTTTGGGTTAGGGTTAGGGTAATCCAGATTGGGGTTGGGGTTGGGGGTTAGGGTTGGGGTTCGGTTGGGGTTGGGGTTGGGGTTAGGGTTGGGGTTAGAGTTCAGTTAGGGATAAGGTTAGGGTTAGGATTAGGGTTAGGGTTCGGTTGGGTTTGGGGTTAGGGTTAGGGATAGGGTTAGAGTTCGGTTGGGGTTAAGGTTAGGGTTCGGTTAGGGTTGGGGTTAGGGTTAAGGTTAGGGTTCGGTTGGGGTTGGGGCTAGGGTTATGGTTAGGGTTAATTAGTTGGGCTTAGGGTTAGGATGTTGATTAGGGTTCGGTTGGGGTTAGGGTGTTGATTAGGGTTAATTAGGTTAATTTGGGTAAATTGGGTTATGTTTGGGTTGATTAGGGTTAATTAGGTTAGTTTGGGTAAATTGGGTTATGTTTGGGTTAATTAGGGATAATTTGTGTTAGGGTAACGATTATGGTTAATTGTGGTTAATTAGGTTAATTTGGGTTATTTATGGTTAGGGTTTAGGGTGCACTAGTTCATTGCAGTAGGATACTTGATGATAACGTAAATATACAACTTGACCGTAAACGCAAGAAAAATTTACCCTAAACTTGAAATTTTGAACCCTTAATAAGGAAACGTAAACGTAAAACCTATTCATGTTAAATGTTCAAGTTAAAACCAATATATGATACTCGATAATAATATGAAACTTTTATATTCTCATCGATACTCATATATGAAACTCAAAGCGCCACTTAGTCCCCGTCTATCGGTTAACATACGTTCGATGTTCGTCGTGACATAGAACAATACGAAGGTTATTAAATATCGGACGGTATAGCTCGGTACTAACAACCGTCGTGTAGTCTATATGACGAGAAGATTCAATCGTATGATAACAGATAGATTTTTCACGTGTGGACAAGTTAGGAATGTATAAAGCAAACACCTGCATTCACTTGTGTTTTCATCCATTTCGAGATATTTCGTCGGTAATTTTTCGCTGGTTCTCTGTGTACAAAGATAGATTAGATGTTCATTTCAACGTTGTTTCATAGCTTTGAAATGATTATCTATTCTATTAAAGTGTACTCGGAGAACAGCGTGGGGTGCTGCCGAAATTTACTCGAAACGGTTGAAAGCACAAGCGAATAGGTGTTTGCTCTATACATTCTTAATGGGATAGAAGCCTTACCCCCGACAGCCGAAACACACACATACAACATGAATACACAACAAACACATCATTAGAGAGTGATTCAAGATGTTCAAGTTAAAACCAATATATGATACTCGATGATAATATGAAACTTTCATATTCTGATCAAAACTCATATATGAAACTCAAAGCGCCACTTAGTCCCCATCTATCGGTTAACATACGTTCGATGTTCGTCATGACATAGAACTATATGATGGTTGTTAAATGTCGGACAGTATAGCTCGGTACTAACAACCGTCGTGTAGTCTATGTGACGAGAAGATTCAATAGTATGATAACCGATAGATTTGTCCCATGTGGACAAGTTAGGAATGTATAAAGTAAACACCTGCATTCACTTATGTTTTCATCCGTTTCGAGATATTTCGTCGGTACTTTTCCGCTGGTTCTCCATGTACAAAGACAGATTAGATGTTCATTTCAACGTTGTTTCACAGCTTTGAAATGATTATCTATTCTATTAAAGTGTACTCGGAGAACAGCAGGGAGGTGCTGCCGAAATTTAATCGAAATAGTTGAAAGCACAAGCGAATGGGTGTCTGCTCTATACATTCTTAATGGGATAGAAGCCTTACCCCCGACATCTGAAACACAGACATACAACACGAATGCACAACAAACGCACACGCAACACATACACACTAACAACCCTTTACTTAAGCGAAATAATAAATTGAAACACACATATATAGAATACAACTCATACATGGGTATCCTCAAATCTAACTTTGATTATCGATAATTTATTCTTTTCAACGACAAACGCTCACACAAAGCATATACACGGATTTTCCCCTTTGTCAGTAACCATCCCGTTCTTAGATTTCTCATTATAGTCATCATAACCTACAATTTATATGTTATACAGTCTAACATGGCCCACGAGTATCAGAGTTAAGGACTTGATGTATGTGGACTGGCAACAATGTATGCAACCTAAGTTTGTCGCAGGAGTTGCTGCTTTTATTGAATTTGCACGTGCACATAATAAGATCGTGATAGAGAAGATTCTCTGCCCGTGCGATAGATGTGGGAATAAGTACTGGCAGAAGGTAGAATTTGCAGAGCTTTATATCGTTAAACATGGTTTTACTAGACTTTATACAACTTGGCTATATCACGGGGAAGGAGAAGAACACAGTAATGCGGCAGAAGAAGAAGGAGTAGACGATAATGCTGTAGAAGAATAAGAAGAAGACGGTAATGCGGCAAGAGAAGAAGACGGTAATTTCTTTCCATCAGAAGAAATAAAGGATATGGTTGAGGCTGCCCTAGGTTAATCTATTCGTAGTGAAGATGACATTCCTTCCGGTCAAGGACCGCGTGCGGATAAGTATGGAAATTTAAAGAATGATGCTAGAAAACTAATTTATGAGAATGCAAAGCATTTCACCCTCTCATGGTTCGTCCAACTTTCTAGATTAAGTGCCTAAATGGATGGAGCAACAAGTCATTCACAATGCTTTTTTCGTTCTTGAAAGATTCTATGCCCCCAGGAAATAACGTGCCCGACAGCTGGTACGGAGCCCAGAAAATGATGTCTGATTTGCGTCTGAAGTGTGAGAAGATTCAAGCATGTCCTAAAAATTGCGTGTTGTAACTGTTGGATATATGTATGCCCTAGAGGCCATTATGTGATAGTGGATGTATTTATACATGTATATATATATATATATATATATTCAGTGTACATTCTTGCTCGACATGATAGTATGCTATCTGGTTCTTCTTTATCTGACATGTTGATTTGATCATGCTTTTACTCATTCATACATGTCGATAAAGCCCTGAGGATATTGGCTTGACTACAGTGATTATGATAGAGATCATACTAGTAGGACATCTGTAGTTTATAAGCATATCCTGAAATATCCCTAGTCGTAGGTGTATCGAGACGGGGCATCGATATACCAGAGTAGACTAGCGTATATGATACTAGACTCATATGATGGGCGATAGATGTTCCCACATTCATCGATGTTTGACATCAAGATCATATACGGGTGCTCAGTGATGACTGGGTAAACTGGACGGACTCACCGAGAACTCCTATATGGAATTATATCTATCGTCGGATAGCAGTTCTCAGGTGACACTGGTACAGGTTAGTCTGTAGACCCAAGATCGTCATAGAGTCTTGTGTGCTCTCCCACTGTACTTTGATTACCATCCTACCACGGCTCTACTGAGTCGTGCAAAAAGGTGGCCGTTGGGTACAGTCCCGAGACACACGAAGGCGATGAGCGATAGGAGGGATTTCGTCTCTCCCGGTATTGGGAGTTGATGATGTGCTGTGATCGACTGGTTATATCAGTAAGTCCCTGGCCAGGGCTGCTGAGATTTACTGATAAGTGTTATCAGTAGTTTCTCGATCTGTTATAGACCATTCACCGGCATGACTTATTGAGTTATTGGGGTCGACGTTACCATCCCTAGACTCGATATGCAGCATATCTGACGAAGAGACCGGACTGTACGGTAGTGTTGCCGGTTGGCTCGACGGGAGTTATAGCAGGTTCGCTTGTTTTCTTCTGATCGCTTAATACCCGGGTGGCCGTTACGTTTAGCTGACCGCTTGCGGCTTGGGAGTGCTTGATATGATCATCACCCACTACCGGAGTATTGACGAGTCTTAGAGTCCCACAAAGGAGTTACCTAGTCCAGGCGAAACGTTGTGGTGCGCGTATGCGATATGCGCATGGACCCGGTTAAAATGCACGTATGAGATACCGTATATTAATCGGGCGGCTTGCTTTTGGTCGGGTCGTATGTGATATGACCGGGTTGATAAATCAAGTGTTGATTTATTATTTAACCATTAGCTTCTCACTACAAATCCTATCTTGTCCTTTTTGGATGTATGCATGCATGTATGCATTCATTCTTGTTCATGCACATATGGATGTGCATGCACACAGGCATACATACATCATTCTATCATGGTTGTTTATACATAGAAAATGGTGGCAATATAAGACTCACACCATGGTTTTATATATATGATTTATTATAGCATTTATTTTAAAACAAAATGAAAAAGGAAAGGATAATTCATGGTTTGTTTCTACACTCTTCTTTGACCTAACCATGCTCACCTACTTTAACCATGGATTAAACTTTCCTTTCATGTTTTAACTCAAATTAAATAATATCTTTATCATTTAACCATGGTTTGAGATGAGAAGAAATAAATATATATACATATATTTTCTTTTTTCCTTTCATGAGATTATCTTTTCTCTTCTTCTCATCAAAGCCATCATCTTCTTCAACCTTGCTCCTTTTGCTCTCTAGATTTTTCAAGTGAGCAAAATACTCAACAAGATAGGATTTTGAAGTGAGAAAGAGAACCACAACACCATTCTACACAAGTCTAGCCCACTTGTTTAGAGTGTTAGCTTCATTTCATTCTCTTGATAAAGAGAAGTTGCAAGTTTAGACAAAGGAGTTTCGGGTGGATCGTCGTGGACGCTAGAAGACCTCAAGCTAACCGTTTTCCAACTCTCAAGTGGCCAAGGAGTCAAGAATAGGGAGCTACAAAGGTTGTACTCTCAAAACCCTAGCCTTTGTTACTTGTAAAGATTTGAAACCCTAATTTTCTAGGATAGATCCTTTGTATGCTTACTTAGCACCATAAAAATCTAATCTTTGTGAGATGTGATGCTTTCAAACCTTTCATAGGGTGCTAGGTAAACCTAACATTGGTATCAGAGCTACTAGGTATTAGATGTCGACCTATGGGGGGTTCTCACTGTGTGACAGTGTGGCGAAGCATAGGCTCTTACCCCCACGGTGTCCCGAGACCGGAAGGTGTTCCGACGGGTTGTAGTCCTCGCGAGGGGGCATGCGTAAAAAGTAGCTGCTGAGGGACCCGTTGCTGCTACGGTGACCCCATTGGATGGGGTGGCTGCCTGTCTAACATTGGTATCAGAGCCGACCTAGAGCATTAGGCGATACTTTAGCGAAATAAAAACTCCGATCGAACCGAAATACGGTATTTTGGGACACTCTCTGGACATTTTTTTAAATCTGTTATCTTTCAGAATTAAAATTCCTTAAAAAATTCAGCAGGTAAATATAAGTACAACTGTAAAAAACGAGCCCATGAACAGTTAATTCCACCGCGGAACCGCGGCCAAAGCTTGCTTGGGCCGCGGCTCCGCTGCCGTACAGAGGCTATATTTTGTTATTTTTATACAGTAATGCTTATAATTGCTTGAATATATTTTTGGGTATTTTTAATCTGAGTCTAGTGTTGTATGTTCTGGATATTGTTCTGGATTCTACGATTCGATCGAAATTTTAATTTCGTGTTTTTCCGGGTAATTTAGAAAGTATTCAATTGTTCGAAAAAGTATCATTTACTCACTTTCTCACGGGGTTTAAATCTTTCGGAATACGTGCAAGTTTTTTGTGGTGGACCCTCTAGAAGACAACAAACCTTAACTCGATTATGTGACCGGCTTGAACTGCCTTTTGAACCTTAGGGTTTGAGGCAGTACGGCGTGCCACATGTGAGGCGTTGGCTTGACCTTTCTACGGCTGGACCGCTACTACTGTGTCACACTCCGGGTTTTTGAACTCATCTCAAGTGTTGAGCTTTAGGGAATTTTTGGGTATTTGATTATTCGTTCGAAGAATTTAATACTGTCTATTTATTCGGAATGTGATACAATATGTGGAATTCATATCGTTAGGCATGAAATACGAAGTATGTGATATTTCGCATTTACGATGTCTAAAGAGAATATGGATTCCAAATATTGTAGTTTTACACTTTCTTTTCTGTGACCGTAAGTGTAGTATGTTCGATATCGCCGATTTCATTGCTATACATCAACGACAATTGGGGTACGCATACTTACTTACGTTGATGATATATGATATTATGTGTTGCTAAGATATGATGTGCAGGATTGTCGCGATTGAATAGCCGGGGGTTTTTATGTGAGATGAGAGTTTTATTTTTTCATTCATGTAAAATTCAAATGTAATGTAATATTCTTTTATTTGGGGCACTTCCGGGTTGAGATTGATACCACCAGTGTTGTATATTATTTACTTTTCCGCATTAGGATAGACCCAAGGAGGGGAGCACAAGTGACCGGGTTCTGGGGTTCAGTGGGAGGCCATCTCGAGGAGTCGAGACCGGGTCTCCTAAACACCAGGATTGGTAGGGTCACTTTCCGCTCTCGTAGGGGTCTAGGGGTGTGGGCTTGGCTATTCATCGCGACTGTGGAATTCGTATTTTCTATTGTTGGCTAAATACTAAATACGGACGTCCTAGTATATCCCACATTATATATATGTTTCTGCTGCCTGTGTTCTGTGATATCTGAGACGAATGATATATTATATATGAGATATATAGTAGACATTGCTTATGTTTTACACCCGCGCTAGTCCCGTCCCGGTATGCCGTTAGTTAAGTAACCTAACGGTGCATAACGGAACATTGCGGCGAATGCGGATGGCATAAGCGTACGTGTTATTTTCGTTTCTTTTCTGTGATTTGCTTAAGGACTTAAATGATGGGATTACATTAATATGATTAATGTAAAGAAAATAAACCTAAAAAGATGTTGTAGAATCGGATTTGAAAACCACTCGGCTCTTTATGAAAAAGCTGTATTTCAAAAACTGCGGAGCACAAGCCACTCCTTTTCAAAACCATTTGATTCTACGACGATATCAAGTTCAAAGCGTTAAAGATTTTCTTAAAAATCATCCGCAACCCTCCGTCATTTTAGGAAGTAGAGTACTTAGTATTCTTGCTATGTTTGTTGACTATAGTTAAGGCATAGTGTACGGTAGCTAAGTGATGTCTTCCTATACTGCATATGATGCAGATTAATTAGGACATCCATGCGACTTTGTTGACCATAATTAAGGGTCATATGGGTGGGTCTAATTGATCAAGAAATGACGGATAGAACTTGACTGGTACTTATGATTTGTTGACCATAGTTAAGGTCATAAGTACTAGGGGTAAAAATCATATCGGGAATTTCAAGTGTTGAGATTTGCAATGAGATTGCATACCTTCCATTTGATGGTTGGATCCCGATCCCACTGTGGGCAATAGTTGCTCCTAGGAGAGTTTTGCAGTTTACAATTAGCTAACTCATTAGGTGTCTAGAAAGGTGTTAACGGGGCAACGCCTCTGGGAAAACGGGGTTTACTTTAATTAGGTCCGTGCGAAAGCACGGGGAACCTCCCTCAAGTACCGACACTGGCCTGGCTGAATGGTTAGCGAAGTTGTAGACTGTAATTAATCCTGGCTAGTTTTCTTTTTAAGGTTTGAAAGAAAAACTTGATTAAAGCAGTGGGAGACATCGATTAGACAAGATAATAACCAATCTGATCTATGCAAGAGCTTTCTCTGAGTGTATTCTTTTCTCTCTTTTAATGGCAGATACCAATGACTGGACTCAAGCTTCTACTAGATAAAAACAAACTGAATGGGACCAATTATAAAGACTGGCTGAGGAATCTGAAAATAGCCTTGACTTATGATAAAGTATCATATGTCCTCATGGCTCCAGCCCCGCCCGTCCCAGGCCCAAAATCCTCAGTTGCGGATATTGAAGTCCACAAGACATGGGATGCTGACTGTGCCACGGCCAAATGCCTCGCGCTTGCATCGATGGAAAATACACATCAAAAGCAGCACGAGAATATGGACATTCAAACCATATTCCTCCATACAAAGGAGTTGTATGGAGAGCAATCCCGCGTATTACGATACGAAGCATCAAAGAAATTGTTTCAGATGCGATTGGCCCCTGGCACACCAGTAGGAGACCATGTTCTGAAGATGATAGCTCTTATAGAAGAGCTTAAGGACCTTGGATGGACAATGGACAATGAACAGTATACGGATATTATTCTACAGTCCCTCCCCTCTACCTTTGCTCAATTCATAGTTAACTTCAACATGCACAGCATGGAGAAGGAGCTACCTGAACTCCTTAATATGTTAAGGAGTGCAGAGAGCACTATGAAATCAGTAAAAACTCCCGTTATGACTATTGGACAATCTTCCTCTTGTAGGGTTCCTAGGCACACTAAAGAAGTCTCACAAGTGATCAAACATGCACAAATCAAATTTTACGGGTGCCTACAAACCCTAATACGGATCGTCAACTAGATATATAGGCGATGCAAGCAAGTAAACGGAAATATAGCTAAAGGGAAGGGGATACAACCTTTGTAGATCTGGTCCTCCACCTCCTAGGCTCCGTGATGAAGTCCCCTCGCTGTCCAAATAGTATCTTGGGCTCTAGCATCGGCTTCATCGAAGAAATGGGCGGGCTTGGTCGTCGGTTCGATGCCGAAGATGATCTACGTTGAGGCATCACAAGATCAAGCTCTCACTTCATCAAGTCATGAAAACTTGTGAAGGAAACACCCTATACTACTTGGCAAGAGGTAGAGGATGAAGAAATAGGAAGTGGGTAGACTTTAGATTTGGATTTCTCACACTTTTTCATCAATCACCATTGATGTAGCAAGCTTTCTTCATGGAAGAAGAAGATGAAGAAGAAGAAGAACATATGATAAGTGTTAAAGAAAAATGAAAAAGAATTAATTCTTATCATCTTCTAACCTTAGTTAAGTGTAGAGAATGAATTAGGATTAGTTTAAATGGTTAGGGTTAAGTAAAAGACAAGAATGGAGACTAAGTCAAAACTTCATGAATGTTCAACTAAAAACAAAACAAGTAACCATTCATTTATCCTTTTCATTTTCCAAAATGAATAAATAAATAAGATAAATGAATAAGTAATTAAGTAGACAAAACCCTAATCATTAACTTAACCATAGTTTAATTCTTTACACTTAACCAAATAAGCATGTATCATCAAACATGATACAATCATGTGCACAAAAGTATATCACATATACAACTTGCACAATTCAAGTGAGAAAATCCTTTTAAAGTGAACCAATACTAGTTAATGCAAAGTAATATATCAAATATATAATTATACATTAAATCATTAAATCAACACTTGATTCAATGATCCGGTCATGTCGCATATAACCGGCTAGTATCCAATGTATCGGCTTATCGAATCAATCCTTGATTCGATAACTAGGTTATATCGCATACAACCATTCGAAACATTCATCGCGAGAATGAAATACGGTATCACATACACGCATTATTCTCGGTCCCGCACATATCTCATATGCGCTCCTATTTCGTTTCGCTTGAGCCAGGAAACCTCTGTGTAGGACTCTAAAGACTCGTCAATACGCCGGCAGCAGGTGATGATCATATCAAACACCCACAAACCGCAAGCGGTCTGCTAAACGTAACGGCCACCCGGGTATTGAGCGATCAGAAGATCGATGAGCAAGCCCGCTCACACTCTTGTGAATCCAACCAGTAACACTTACCGTACAGTCCGGTCTGTTCGTCTGATATGCCGCATATCTCGCCTAGGGGTGGTAAACGTCAGACCCCAGTAGCTCGATAAGTCATGCCGACGTGAGGTCCATAACATTCGTGAAACTACTGATAACTCTTACCAGTATATCACTGCAACCCTGGCCAGGGATTTCCTGTTATGGCCAGTCGAGCATAGCGCAACATCAACCCCCAATACCGGGAGAGACGAATCCCCTCCTATTGCTCATTGCCTCCATGTGAATCGGGACTGTACCCAAAAACCATCTGTTTGCACGACTCAGTAGAGCCGTGGTAGGGTGGAAATCAAAGCACAGTGGGAGACACACAAGACTCTATGATGATCTCGGGTCAACAGACTAAGTTGTACCAGTGTCACCAGAGAACTGCCATCTGACGTGAGGTATAATACCATCTGGGAGTTCTCGGGGAGTCCGTTCAGTGTACCCAGTCTTCACTGAGCACCCGCATACCATCTCTGATGTCAAACACCAATGGATATGGGATCATCCATCGCCCATCACATGGGTCGAGAAGATATACGCTAGTCTACTCTGGAATATCGATGCCCCGTCTCGATATTCCCACGACTAGGAACATTGAAGGATGTACACATGGACTATCCAGGCTCCACTAGTATGATCTGCATCATAGTCCTGGAAGTCGAGTACACATCCTAAGGGCTTTATCAACATGTAACAGAGAGACAGAAAGTATACATGTTAAGATAAAGAGCAACCAGATAGCGTACTATCATGTCGAGCAAGAAAGTCCTACCTATATATGTCCCAGCATCCACTACAATATACATCCAATGTACAGTAATGGCCTCTAGGGCATACATATAACTAACACCTCTTCTCGCCTAAAGGCTAAGGCCAAGGAAAAGAAAAAGAAGAAGCCCACCAATTCTAAGGATGGAGTTAAAAAGGTAAAAGGAAAGGAAAAGTCCAAAGCTGGAGACTCGGGGAAAGGTGAATGTTTTCATTGCCACAAGACAGGACATTGGAAGCGCAACTGTATGGAGTACTTGAACCTCAAGAAGAAGCATGGGGATGCTTCCGCTTCAGGTGTGTTTGTGACAGAAAACTGTTTTTCAATAAACTCTGCTTCCTGGGTATTAGATACCGGTTCAGGTTCTCACATTTGCAATTCTATGCAGGGGCTGAGAAATAGCAAAGTTTTGAAGACAGGTGACCATACTCTCCGCGTTGGAAATGGTTCCAATGTACATACAGTCGCAGTGGGAGAGTATCACTTGGGGTTGCCATCTGGGTGTATATTGGTTTTGAACCCATGTTATTTTGTACGAAGTATGCTATGTAATATAATATCTGTTTCTTTGTTAGACAATGAAGAATATAATTTTGTATTGCAGAACAATGTTATGAACATTCACCTAAATCAAATGTTGGTTGGGTATGGTACACTTAATAACGGGATATACGTCCTAAATCAACACACAGTTTTCAGTATACAACACACTAAGAAAAGAAAACTTTCAGAAATAAATGAAGCTTTTCTTTGGCACTGTAGACTTGGTCATATTAACGAAATAAGACTAAACAAGTTACACAATGATGGATATTTAAACCCTTTTGATTATAAATCTTATGCGACTTGCCAGTCTTGTATCAAGGGTAAAATGACCAAAACTCCGTTTACAGGACACGGAGAAAGAGCTACCGAGCCCCTAGGACTCATACATAGTGATGTATGTGGTCCAATGTCTACACAGGCTAGAGGCGGTTTTTCATACTTCATTTCGTTCACTGACGATTTCTCAAGCTTCGGTCATGTATTTTTATTAAAGCACAAGTCCGAAGCTTTCGAGAAATTCATTGAATATAAACAAGAAGTAGAAAAACAAACCGGCTTGAGTATCAAGATGCTTCGATCAGATCGAGGTGGGGAATACCTTAGTACAGAATTTGCAAACTTCCTAAAAGAGAATGGGATTCTCTCTCAGCTCACTCCTCCTTACACACCACAGCACTGTTGGAGATAGTGCCCTCAGAGTCAATTATTGGATCACAGGCACGTGATTGCAATGATTGAGGGAGGACCTATCCCGGTAGGACAGTCTTGCTCGAGATGATAGTATGCTATCTGGTTTACCTTTATCATCGTGTACTGCTTTAGGTGACCTGACAGGTCGCTATTGCACGTTGATAGAGCCCCTAGGATTCTTGCTTGACTACCAGCAGTATGAGGGCGATCATATAAGTGAGAGCTGGAGTCTATAAGCACATCCTTAAAAGGTCCCTAGTCGTGGGAGTTTCGAGACAGGGGATCGATTCTCCAGAGTAGACTAGTGTATACAGTCGAGACCCCGACGAGGGGCGGTGGCCGGTCTCACAAGCCACTGTTGTCAGTTGGTTCACCTAAGATGTATACAGGTGCTCATTGGGTTATGAGTACACCGGACAGGACTCGCCGGGAACATGCTAGTTGGTCTTATACCTGACGTCAGATAGCAGTTCCCAGGTGACATGTGTACAGGTTAGTTCATCGACCTGGGGATCGTCATTTGTCTCGTGTGAGTTCCCACTGTACTTTGATTACTACCCTACCACGGCTCAAAGGAGTCGTGCAAACAGGTTTTAGTTGGGTACAGTCCCGAGCCACATGGAGGCAATGAGCGGATCTTCAGGGGTTCGTCTCTCCCGGTATTGGGGGTGAGGTCGCGCTGTGTCTAGGAGAGCCATTACACGAAGTCCTTGGCCAAGGCAGGAGATTTACTGGTAGGTATTCCAGTAGTATCTCAGGGTGTTCTGGGCTACACTCCGACACTACTTGTACCGCTTTTGGGGGTCTGATTTTTACCCACCCCCTAGGCCCGCCATGCGATGCTCATAGACGAACGGACCGGACTGTACGGATATTGTCACTGACAGGCTCATTAGGGTGTCAGGATGAGCTCGCTCATCGACGTCCCTTTTGGTCAATAGCTGGTGGCCCGTTACGTATTGGCTTATACCTCTGACGTGCTAGTGGTTAAATCCACAGCCATAGTATTGACGAGTCTTTAGAGTCCACCACACTTTCAGTTACTCAGCTTTCGGGCGAAACGCTGTAGAGGCCGTATGGAGATATGGCAGGGTCCGATCAGATACGTGCGGTATTGCACGGATCAGGATCGGACGGTTTGTACGAGAGGCCGTATAGATATATGGCAGGGTTCGGTCAGATACGTGCGGTATTGCACGGATCAGGATCGAACGGATATTATTAGCCGGCTTTGGTTTAAGCCGGATCCTAGTATAGTACAGTGTAGATTTTGTCTCATTGCATTTGTATCCGGACGGAATACAGATGCGGGTGTGTATGCACAGTATGGGGTTTTCCTGTAATTTATTACGGGACCAGTTTTCTGGAGTTGCCAATTTGCATTCCGTTCCGGCCGGTTTTCCTTTGTTCTTTCCCGGCCGGACTTTTCCGATGGAAGGGGGTTATTTGCAAGTTTGCAAATAACATTTTGTGGAGGGGTTTATTGCAAAAGGATTTATTATGAGAGCATCTTTTGATACCATTCTTTTCTACATCATTCTTTTGCATTTATTATGATATGAAAGGGTATGGTTTAGATGTAAGTTTGACGATGATGATGTTTGTATATGATCACCTTCCACCTTTATCCTACAATCACCTTCCTTCATATTTTTTTGGTTCACCCTCCACCATTCTCACCATATATGTGGCCGGCCAATTTTTTTGAGAGAAGAAGAGCTTTGATTTTGGTGGTGTGGCAAATTTCATTCATCTCATTTTTGATACAAGGAAAAATGAAAGCACCATTTTTCATACCTTCATTCCTCCATCTTCAAAAGGCAACCAATACCCCAAAGTGAGACATGCACTCTACACTACATTATACAGCATATCTTGGGCACGTCGACTTGCCAGCTTCGTGCCCGAGTTGCCTCGGTATTGAGGTGGGAGCCCGTAAAAGATACAGACGATGTGGTGCCCTTCCGGCAAGAAGGTGACGACCGGAGTTTCCGCGGGAGATCGGGACGATGACGAGAAGACCGGAGGACTCGGATCACTCGGTATATCTCTTCCCATCTTGTAGTTAGCTAGATCTAGTTTAATGGCCCGATCCGGGGTTTAGTGTGCGGTGGTGCCGGTTTGCTAAGTTCGCAAAATTAAAGTTTATCACCGTTTCCGCATTTGGCCGTCGGATTGACGACCGGGGCGCCGCCGTGCACTTACATTGGTATCAGAGCCTCGCCATTAACTTCGTCTAGCTTCGTTTGATGTGTTTTGCATTTCCGATCGACCAAAATTCCAAAACTTGCATTTTTGTTCACATCAGTTTTCTGTTGAAATTTTTTGGTCTCGAAAATTTTTTCAGGTTGTAGAAAACTAATGTACTGGAAATTCTAAGACCACTGGAAAAATTCGACACAGTCAGTCGACTATTGAAGCGCGTAACCGCGGCCAAACCCCCCCTTGGGCCGCGGTTCCGCCGCACATTAGTGTCGTCACTGCATCAATTTTTCCCAGTGGGCTTCTGGGCTAATTTTAGGGGTTTTGGAATATTAATATTGGGCCCAGATTTTCTGTGAGTGCTACAGTATTGCTTGGGGGCCCACTTGTTAATTTTTGATCGATCGGATATTTTAAACACATTATTTCACAGTATTTACATTATATCTGCGACCGTGAATGTCACTTGATCGGTAAATCTAGTCTAACTGCTATAGCCCGGTTAGACGGATTTGCGAACGTGATTTTCACGTTGATATTCTATGTATTTGCTGTGATGTTGCGGATCGGTCGTGGGGGATAGCCTGGATGCAATGCTAGTACAGTTTTGTTGTATTATGTACTTTTGATATTGCGGGGCGAGCGTCCGACATGTGGACTGTCGTCACTGCCTGTTTGTATTATTCTTTTGGGACACGACCTGGGTGCGGTCGATGTACCCGTTGTATGTATATTTTACTTTCTGTACTAGGGTTACCCCGCGGAGGGGTGCACGGATAGCCGGGTTCTAGAGGGCAACGGGCCCGCATCTCAGGGCATTGAGACGGAGGGGGCTTCAGTCTGGAATTGGCGGGCTATTCGCCGCACTCGTAGGGGGTACAGGTTGACCCAGGAGGGGTGCCCAAGTTACCGGATTCCGTGAAGTGCTGGGTGGTCCATTCACGGCGCTGAAGGGGGCTGCCTCGCTTCAGGTTTTGGCGGGTGACTTGCCGCGCCCGTAGGGGTCTAGAATTTCTTTGCACAGGCTATCCACACGACCAGGGGAACGTCGGGTTTCAGTAGTGGCTCTGTGAAACCCGGGGATCCCAGATATCTGTATTGTTCTGTGATGATGTACATTTCTGTGATGTTGCATTTTATTCACGCCTTGAGCGAAATACTATATATTGGTATATATATTAGTAGATGTTGTATATGTTTTTCATCCGCGCTAGTCCAGTCCCCGCTCTGCCGTTAGTTAGCTAACCTAACGGGTGATGACGGGACCCAGTGGCGAATGCGGATGGCATATACGTACGTCAGTATATTTTCGTTCTTTGTGGTGTGATCAATTGATGGGACTGCGTTGATTCGGATCAATGCAAGATAAACAAACCTATTCTGATGTTGTTGGAACAATTTTCAAAAAGCTGTTATTGCGAGGACGTTCACTTTTGTTTTGCATCGTGGTATTCATTTGGAATATCCTGCTCCTCAGTCGACGAGGCAAGGGCCGAGATCCCTTCACCGGGAGTGACCCCTTGGACAGAAGTTTGCGTCAGGGCATTAACTTCACTATAGCCGATTACTTTTGCTTTGCACCGCGGTATTCATTTGGAATATCCTGCACCCCATTCTACGGGGAAAGAGCCGAGATCCCTTCACCGGGAGTGACCTCTTTAGCAAAGGTTTTCGTCACTATATTTTCTAAAAAGCTATCCGTTCCTTCAACGATATCAAGTTCATTACGTTAAAGGTTTTCGCCAGAAACCATTCGTAGCCCTCCGTCGTTTCAGACGGGTAGCACGTAGTATTCATGCTATGTTTGTTGGCCTTCGTCAAGGCATAGTGTATGGTAGCTGCTTGTTGCCTTTCTGCAGCATAGATAGATGCGTTGGTTTGGGACAGTCGTATAGCCTTGTTGGCCTTCGTCAAGGGCTTGTGCGGGTGGGTTCAAATCAACCTGGAGAATGACGGGTAGAACTTAACATGTGACTTATGATTTGTTGGCCTTCGTCAAGGTCATAAGAGCATGAGGTAAAAATCACATCGGGAGTTTCAAAAGAACTGAAACTTGCCAGATATGCGCATACCATCTGGAGTGTGATACCATGAGCGGATTACGTCACGTTATCATGCGATGAGAGTTGGATCCCGATTCCCACTGATGAGTTGGTTTACTCCTCGGGTGACCCCGACTAATTCTTCTTTCAGGTTTGGAGGAGAATTTGAGGTACAGTGGGAGGTTTCCAGATTAGATAAATTGGTAACCATTCTGATCTAGGTTAGAGTGCACGCTGAGTGTTTCTTTTCTCTCTCTCTGGCAGCGACCATTGACCCGACCCTAAGACCATGACTCAGTGACCAAGTTGACCGAACCTTCTTAACACTGGCTTTTGGATTGTCAGAGTTGCAGACCTCATTGCCACTCCTACTTTTACCCTTTTCTCCAGGACACCCCGTATTACTACGAACGTCCACTTCCATTGGACAAAACCATCGTATGGTTAGATACGAACTCGAAGGAATTCGAGGATGGTTTCCGGTTCTGGAGAAAAACGGATAAGGTTTATTCAGTTGTCTTTTCCTTTTTGCCTTCTCTCAAGTTACGAGTACTCCTTAGTTTAGGAGATAGTACACCTATTATGCAAATTGGATAGTCTTCTTCCAAACCATAGGCTGGTGCCGACCGGTAGGAAATGAAGAAAACCAATTAGCCTAAACGGTGTGCAGAAGGTATTAAGATTAAGACAAAGCAAGGGATTAGTAAGAGGGCAAAGTAAAATGCGACTGATATTCACGACCAAACCAAGTATTTCTTTGCCAATCCTAAATCACCTTTGTATTTCTCCAGGACACTCCGTATCACTACGAAGATCCACAGTTTATTGGATACTCCATCGTATGGTTATATACGAACTCGAAAGGAACTTGTTCCAGTTCGGGGATGGATTCTGGTCCAGGAGAAATAGTAATAAGGTTTATTCGGTTGTCTTTTATCTTCACCTTCTCTCGCATTGCGAGTGCTCCTAGGATTAGGACAGTACACCCATTATGCTTATTGGATAGTCTTCTTCCAAACCATAGGCTGGTGCCGAACGGTAGGGAAGGAAGAAAACCATTTGGCCTAAGAGGTGTGCAGAAGGTAACGACTAAAGACATATAAAGGGATTTGGAGAGGTGGCAAAGAATTATTCGGTTATAGTTGTGAATCTGGATAATGGTAGAGGCATTACTAGGAATACCAGGATACCCCATCGAAACATTTCAATGTTTCAGTTCACTGTGTACTGTTAAAAGAAAACTGATTTCCCGATTAGATACTTACTCCAGGGTATGTATTTACCAGGTATGATTCTCACATCTGTATGGTTTTACAGATGATGAGTGGGAGTAAGTTATTGGGAATTGGGTGATCATCCTCATTATATCGGGATTCGTTGTAATCGGTGATATTTGAGGAGATCACCTGGGCTGTTTGCCGGTCGGCAAATATTTGGTTTTGAATATCCGCTGTTGTGGACCAATTTCAAATTAATATATCTGTACGTCTATTTTCATAGAGTGAGATATACCTTTTGATATTATGTCGATGACATTTACCTATATCAGTGGATGGTTAGGTAAGGAGCATTAAACAGCGGTGTAATACTTCTTAACCATAAGTGCAGTTTTCAACCTACGACACACAGTGAAAGAGTTGTTAGACTCGGCGGACTTATACAGAGTATTGTATGTTGTCCAGTGTCCATTAGGACATAGGGGTTGGTCCTCATACTATATTCTGTTTACTTTTAACTTCTCTAGTTCTTAGACATGTGTTTCGTAGAAACACAGGGTCTAAGTTTTGAGGAGTTATAGGTATTTGAATAGAGTAGAGAACCAGGTGTAGCAAGTATCGGGATTCTTCAAAGTGATCGAAGATGTAGATACTTGTGTACGGTATTCAATTGATAGTAATGATAAAGAGAAATTGCTTCTCTTTCAGGTTACTCATAATTGGAAGCATTCCTAAGTTGAGTAACGCTGATCGGCCTCTCTCCATTTAGTTGACATGCACTGGAGACAGCTGCATGATTTGAATCTGGTTCATTTAAATCAGTGCCTCTGGTTCTATATTGGATATAGTACAGTTCATATCTTAACATTGTTAAGGTACGGGGAGTTGTCCGGCTTATGATTAAAACCAGACTCTGGATAACTCAAGGCACGTTTCTGTAATGGCTGTTTGTGGGTTGACCCAGGCTATGACGAGGGTTGATTTTCTACCATCTGGAAGATCAATAGTGATATTGTTCTTAACTCGCCACATTTTAAAAAGAAATGGTTATTTTTCAGAAAACAGTAGTGGGAGTATGGTAGAACTGGAAACGATTCCAGAACCGCAAACGATTACTGAAGATTTGATAAGGAACCTAAAGATTCAATCTGTTTTGACATTCCATTGGCCACTCCGCAGATAAGGTGGGTAACTTCAGGCACCCGAGAGGTACTCCGGTAGCCTCAAGGACGGTGACAGGGAAGTTCTTGTTTACCCACACTTGCCATTGTTGTTGTTCCAGACTGCGAGACCCGGCAGGAGGATGAGTATAGCGTCGTTCTAAACTAGATTTAGAAGTGCACATCTATATGACTCTGCCAGAGGGTTGTCGTAGTCAGTGGGAGCAGCGGAAGCATTGGTGGACATCAGGCTTATGTCTATTTATAGACTAAAGCAGATATAGCGGAGTTAGATCATCTGTTTCTGATGTGACAGTCATAGGTTTGACGTCATCAGAATAGGGGATGGATCTGTTGAGAAGGTAGTAGGAAGTGATATTCCTATACTATGATCAGTTATATTTTGGTCGTCACACAGTGGTTTCTCCACATGGGATTTGGACATCATATCAGACATACTGGTTACTAGATCTATGATTTTAGATCTAGATTTGGGTGGTTTCCCAATCAGGGTACTTTGACAGCATTCTAAGAGTATTTAGAATGGACGACTCCTGGCATGGTAGTGTACCTGCAAGTAATGGAGTCACCCTCTCTAAAGGTGTCTTATAGACTAAAGTAGAGAGGGATGTGCATGATTGGCAGATCACTTGCTTAGGCAATTGAGTCAATCATGAGATGTCAAGTACCACACCAGATGTTGTTCTTGCACTAGATGCAATAAGTTGATATTGATCCAATCCTGGAGGAACAGTCGGAAGCAGTTTTAGAACATAAGTGAATGTTCTAGGGATATGATAACGGCTGCCTCCTTTAGGAAACGGTTATCACTCCAGGCTTCCAAGGTGACATGGACGACAAGGAGGTTGTCAGAGTTATAGTTTTCCCTCTGACGAGGGACAGTATTTTGGACAGGTGGTCCAAGGCAATACTGAGGGTGGCATGGCGCAGGATACTGATTAAGTTCAGTTGACGATACAGTCTAAGAAGTTTGGATTTGGAGTTCATTTATGAGCTCGGTCCCATCAGACATCCAGACATTCTAAGACAGGTATTGCTCATTTCGGGAGACGGTTTTCTCCACGAACTTGAGATATAGAGAGACATAGAAAGAAACATCTAGGCGGATCCACTCACTGAGGCTTTTCCTCGAACGCAATAGTTTCGCAAACAGGCTTTGTACGACTGACTAGTAGAGGAGTTGGGTGTTCGGTATCACACGGGCTGTGAGTATGCGACATCGCAATAATTAGCCTTGAGTGCAAGTGGGAGATTGTTGGAGATAGTGCCCTCAGAGTCAATTATTGGATCACAGGCACGTGATTGCAATGATTGAGGGAGGACCTATCCCGGTAGGACAGTCTTGCTCGAGATGATAGTATGCTATCTGGTTTACCTTTATCATCGTGTACTGCTTTAGGTGACCTGACAGGTCGCTATTGCACGTTGATAGAGCCCCTAGGATTCTTGCTTGACTACCAGCAGTATGAGGGCGATCATATAAGTGAGAGCTGGAGTCTATAAGCACATCCTTAAAAGGTCCCTAGTCGTGGGAGTTTCGAGACAGGGCATCGATTCTCCAGAGTAGACTAGTGTATACAGTCGAGACCCCGACGAGGGGCGGTGGCCGGTCTCACAAGCCACTGGTGTCAGTTGGTTCACCTAAGATGTATACAGGTGCTCATTGGGTTATGAGTACACCGGACATGACTCGCCGGGAACATGCTAGTTGGTCTTATACCTGACGTCAGATAGCAGTTCCCAGGTGACATGTGTACAGGTTAGTTCATCGACCTGGGGATCGTCATTTGTCTCGTGTGAGTTCCCACTGTACTTTGATTACTACCCTACCACGGCTCAAAGGAGTCATGCAAACAGGTTTTAGTTGGGTACAGTCCCGAGCCACATGGAGGCAGTGAGCGGATCTTCAGGGGTTCGTCTCTCCCGGTATTGGGGGTGAGGTCGCGCTGTGTCTAGGAGAGCCATTACACGAAGTCCTTGGCCAAGGCAGGAGATTTACTGGTAGGTATTCCAGTAGTATCTCAGGGTGTTCTGGGCTACACTCCGACACGACTTGTACCGCTTTTGGGGGTCTGATTTTTACCCACCCCCTAGGCCCGCCATGCGATGCTCATAGACGAACGGACCGGACTGTACGGATATTGTCACTGACAGGCTCAGTAGGGTGTCAGGATGAGCTCGCTCATCGACGTCCCTTTTAGTCAATAGCTGGTGGCCCGTTACGTATTGGCTTATACCTCTGACGTGCTAGTGGTTAAATCCACAGCCATAGTATTGACGAGTCTTTAGAGTCCACCACACTTTCAGTTACTCAGCTTTCGGGCGAAACGCTGTAGAGGCCGTATGGAGATATGGCAGGGTCCGATCAGATACGTGCGGTATTGCACGGATCAGGATCGGACGGTTTGTACTAGAGGCCGTATAGATATATGGCAGGGTTCGGTCAGATACGTGCGGTATTGCACGGATCAGGATCGAACGGATATTACTAGCCGGCTTTGGTTTAAGCCGGATCCTAGTATAGTACAGTGTAGATTTTGTCTCATTGCATTTGTATCCGGACGGAATACAGATGCGGGTGTGTATGCACAGTATGGGGTTTTCCTGTAATTTATTACGGGACCAGTTTTCTGGAGTTGCCAGTTTGCATTCCGTTCCGGCCGGTTTTCCTTTGTTCTTTCCCGGCCGGACTTTTCCGATGGAAGGGGGTTATTTGCAAGTTTGCAAATAACATTTTGTGGAGGGGTTTATTGCAAAAGGATTTATTATGAGAGCATCTTTTGATACCATTCTTTTCTACATCATTCTTTTGCATTTATTATGATATGAAAGGGTATGGTTTGGATGTAAGTTTGATGATGATGATGTTTGTATATGATCACCTTCCACCTTTATCCTACAATCACCTTCCTTCATATTTTTTTGGTTCACCCTCCACCATTCTCACCATATATGTGGCCGGCCAATTTTTTTGAGAGAAGAAGAGCTTTGATTTTGGTGGTGTGGCAAATTTCATTCATCTCATTTTTGATACAAGGAAAAATGAAAGCACCATTTTTCATACCTTCATTCCTCCATCTTCAAAAGGCAACCAATACCCCAAAGTGAGACATGCACTCTACACTACATTATACAGCATATCTTGGGCACGTCGACTTGCCAGCTTCGTGCCCGAGTTGCCTCGGTATTGATGTGGGAGCCCGTAAAAGATACAGATGATGTGGTGCCCTTCCGGCAAGGAGGTGACGACCGGAGTTTCCGCGGGAGATCGGGACGATGACGAGAAGACCGGAGGACTCGGATCACTCGGTATATCTCTTCCCATCTTGTAGTTAGCTAGATCTAGTTTAATGGCCCGATCCGGGGTTTAGTGTGCGGTGGTGCCGGTTTGCTAAGTTCGCAAAATTAAAGTTTATCACCGTTTCCGCATTTGGCCGTCGGATTGACGACCGGAGCGCCGCCGTGCACTTACAAGCACAACGGTGTGTCAGAACGACGGAATCGGACCCTGTTAGATATGGTCCATTCCATGATGAGTGATGCTGAGTTACCTGTCTCATTTTGGGGGCATGCATTGGAGACTGCAGCGTTTCTACTGAACAGGGTTCCAACCAAAACCGTGTCTACCACGCCATATGAGATATGACATGGGAAGAGACCATCTCTTAAAAGAATTAAGATTTGGGGTTGCCTGGCCTATGTTAAAAAGCAGAATCCGGACAAACTCGAGACACGGTCAGTCATGTGTAATTTTGTGGGGTATCCAAAGAATTCTTATGGATATCTATTCTACCACAAAGAGGAACAAAAGGTGTTTGTTTCGCAGTATGCCACCTTCTTGGAAAAAGAGTTTTTCACAGATAAAGATGATGGCAAAGTGGTGGATCTAGAAGAGGTTCTAGAGAAACAAACTACAAATGACGATTTGGTTGAACCGGCTGTTGCAATAGAAACTGAGGAATCTCGGCCACTCCGAAGGTCTGGTAGGACTTCTCACCCACCGGAGAGGTACTACGGTTTCCTCATTGATGGTGACGGAGAAGACTGCATCATGGATGATGATGATCCTGCCAGTTTTCAGCAAGCTATCACGAGTGGAGACTCTGTGAAATGGCTGGATGCCATGAGATCCGAAATGGAGTCTATGTACACCAACAAAGTATGGACTTTGGACGTTGTACCCCCTGGGGTAAAACCTGTGGAATGCAAATGGATCTTTAAAAGAAAGATTGGTGTAGATGGGCAGGTAGAGACCTATAAGGCAAGACTTGTGGCGAAGGGTTTTCGTCAAAGACCAGGTTTGGAATATGACGAAACTTTTTCGCCCGTAGCCATGCTTAAATCCATTCGGATCCTACTTGCTATTGCTGCTCACTACGACTATGAAATCTGGCAGAAGGACGTTAAAACAGCATTTCTAAATGGAGATTTAGAAGAATGCGTTTATATGGATCAGCCAGAGGGCTTCATTGACAGTGGGAGCAGCGGGAAAGCATGTAGATTGCTTAAATCCATATATGGGTTAAAGCAGGCATCACGGAGTTGGAACATCTGTTTCGATGATGTTATCAAAGAGTTTGATTTCATCAAAAATCCAGATGAACCTTGTGTTTATAAGAAGGCTGTAGGAAGAGCTGTCACATTCCTCGTATTGTACGTGGATGACATTCTTCTGATAGGAAATGATATTCCTATGCTACAGTCGGTCAAATCTTTCTTATCACTGAGGTTCTCCATGAAGGACCTGGGTGATGCCACATACATCCTGGGCATAAGGATTTATAGGGATAGATCCAAAAAGTTATTGGGATTGTCCCAAACCAGGTACATCAACACCATCCTAAAAAGGTTTAGTATGGAAGACTCCAAGCGGGGTGCCTTACCCGCTTGCCATGGGGTCACTCTCTCCAAGGACTCTTGCCCAAAGACCGATGAAGAGAGAGCTCGCATGAGCATTATACCCTATGCTTCGGCAGTAGAATCTATAATATATGCAATGTTATGTACACGCCCAGATGTAGCTTATGCACTTAGTGTTGTAAGCAGGTATCAATCCAACCCAGGGGAGAACCACTGGACAGCTGTGAAGAACATTCTTAAGTACTTACGAAGGACTAAAGAATTGTTCTTGGTGTATGGTAATGGAGATCTCCAAATGGAGGCCTTTACCAATTCGAGCTTCCAGAGCGATAAGGACGACAGCAAATCTATCTCTGGGTTTGCATTTACCCTCAATAGAGAGGCGGTAAGTTGGAAGAGTTCCAAACAGGATACCGTTGCAGACTCTACGATGGAGGCTGAGTACATTGCTGCAAATGATGCCGCCAAGGAAGCCGTCTGGATGAAGAAGTTCATCTCGGAGCTAGGAGTAGTTCTAACCATTATTGATCCAATACCATTGTATTGTGATAATAATGGGGCTATGGCGTTAGCCAAGGAGCCCAGGTCCCATTAGCGGTCCAGACACATCCTGAGGCGCTTTCATTTGATCCGGGAGATTGTAGATCGCCGCGAGATCGAGATTAAGAGAGTAGACACAAAGAATAACGCCGCGGATCCACTCACCAAGGCACTCCCTCAGCCGCAGCATAAGCGACTTTTTAAGATGTTGGGTATGAGATACGCCAATAACTGGCCTTAGTGCAAGTGGGAGATTGTTGGATATATGTATGCCCTAGAGGCCATTATATGATAGTGGATGTATTTATACATGTATATATATATATATATTCAGTGTACATTCTTGCTCGACATGATAGTATGCTATCTGGTTTTTCTTTATCTGACATGTTGATTTGATCATGCTTTTACTCATTCATACATGTTGATAAAGCCCTGAGGATATTGGCTTGACTACAGTGATTATGATAGAGATCATACTAGTGGGACATCTGTAGTTTATAAGCATATCCTGAAATGTCCCTAGTCGTAGGTGTATCGAGACGGGGCATCGATATACCAGAGTAGACTAGCGTATATAATACTAGACCCATATGATGGGCGATGGATGTTCCCACATTCATCGATGTTTGACATCAAGATCATATACGGGTGCTCGGTGATGACTGGGTACACTGGACGGACTCACCGAGAACTCCTATATGGAATTATATCTATCGTCGGATAGCAGTTCTCAGGTGACACTGGTACAGGTTAGTCTGTAGACCCAAGATCGTCATAGAGTCTTGTGTGCTCTCCCACTGTATTTTGATTACCACCCTACCACGGCTCTACTGAGTCGTGCAAACAGGTGGCCATTGGGTACAGTCCCGAGACACACGAAGGCGATGAGCGATAGGAGGGGTTTCGTCTCTCCCGGTATTGGGAGTTGATGCTGTGCTGTGCTCGACTGGTTATATCAGTAAGTCCCTGGCCAGGGCTGCTGAGATTTACTGATAAGTGTTATCGGTATTTTCTCGATCTGTTATAGACCATTCACCGGCACGACTTATTGAGTTATTGGGGTCGACGTTACCATCCCTAGACTCGATATGCAGCATATCTGACGAAGAGACCGGACTATACGGTAGTGTTGCCGGTTGGCTCGACGGGAGTTGTAGCAGGTTCGCTTATTTTCTTCTGATCGCTCAATACCCGGGTGGCCGTTATGTTTAGCTGACCGCTTGCGGCTTGGGGGTGCTTGATATGATCATCACCCACTACCGGAGTATTGACGAGTCTTAGAGTCCCACAAAGGAGTTACCTAGTCCAGGCGAAATGTTGTGGTGCGCGTATGCGATATGCGCATGGACCCGATTAAAATGCGCGTATGAGATACCGTATATTAATTGGACGGCTTGCTTTTGGTCGGGTCGTATGTGATATGACCGGGTTGATAAATCAAGTGTTGATTTATCATTTAACCATTAGCTTCTCACTACAAATCCTATCTTTTCCTTTTTGGATGTATGCATGCATGTATGCATTCATTCTTGTTCATGCACATATGGATGTGCATGCACACATGCATACATACATCATTCTATCATGGTTGTTTATACATAGAAAATGGTGGCAATATAAGACTCACACCATGGTTTTATATATATGATTTATTATTGCATTTGTTTTAAAACAAAATGAAAAAGGAAAGGATAATTCATAATTTGTTTCTACACTCTTCTTTGACCTAACCATGCTCACCTACTCTTAACCATGGATTAAACTTTCCTTTCATGTTTTAACTCAAATTAAATAATATCTTTATCATTTAACCATGGTTTGAGATGAGAAGAAATAAATATATATACATATATTTTCTTTTTTCCTTTCATGAGATTATCTTTTCTCTTCTTCTCATCAAAGCCATCATCTTCTTCAACCTTGCTCCTTTTGCTCTCTAGATTTTTCAAGTGAGCAAAATACTCAACAAGATAGGATTTTGAAGTGAGAAAGAGAACCACAACACCATTCTACACAAGTCTAGCCCACTTGTTTAGAGTGTTAGCTTCATTTCATTCTCTTGATAAAGTGAAGTTGCAAGCTTGGACAAAGGAGCTTCGGGTGGATCGTCATGGACGCTAGAAGACGTCAAGTTAACCGTTTTCCAACTCTCAAGTGGCCAAGGAGTCAAGAATAGGGAGCTATAAAGGTTGTACTCTCAAAACCCTAGCCTTTGTTACTTGTAAAGATTTGAAACCCTAATTTTCTAGGATAGATCCTTTGTATGCTTACTTAGCACCATAAAAATCTAATCTTTGTGACATGTGATGCTTCCAAAGCTTTCATAGGGTGCTAGGTAAACCTAACAGTAACGAAAAGAGAATTTAGATTTGAAAGAGTGTCCAACATGCAGAGATGCCAGATATAAGCCGAAAGATTCTGATAAAAAGCCCGATATACCTATCAAGATAGCACGATACTTCCCATAACACAGAAGCCGCAGAGGCTATTCAGGTGCAAGAAAATAGCCGAGGCAATGATTTGGCATCACCGTGATCCTCCAAGTGAAGATGGAAAAATGAGTCATCCAAGAGATTCACCAGCATGGAAGGATTTCGGTAGTAGGCACTCAATATTCAGTAGCGATCCTCGCAATGTCAGGCTCATACTGGCTAGTGATGGTTTCTGCCCATTCAACTATATGGCTGGTAGCCACAGCACATGGCCCGTTGCAATGATAGTTTATAATCTGTCGCCTTAGTTGGTTATGGACCGATCATACTTTATGATGCCTCTTCTTATCGACTGACCAAACTCACCGGTAAACAATATCGACGTCTATCTCTGACCTCTGATCGAGGAGTTAAAATCTCTATTCATTGATGGTGTAGAGACTTATGATACAAACACAAATACAACCTTCATACCGCGTGCGGCTTTAATGTGGACAATTAATGACTTTTCTGCATATGGAATGCTATCAGGTTGGTCCGTACATGGTCACAAAGCATGTCCTCATTTCCATCAACATACAACATCAAAATTCTTGAATTTTAGCAGGAAGGTTCGTTATTGCGGCCATCGACGTTTCCTGCCTCTAGACTACCCCTACAGGTTAGACACTGTTCAATTTGATGGTCATCAGGAGCTTCTTGGACCTCCAGCCCCATTGTCCGGAGAGGATGTGATGGTTACGATAATGTGACCTTCGGGATGGATCCGACAAAACAGGTCAAACCACTATTCTGGAACAAGTTAAGCATTTTTTTGAGCTTCCGTACTGGTCAACAAATTTAGTAAGTCATTGTCTGGACGTCATGCATATAGAGAAGAGAGTATACGAGCACGTACTCAACTTGCTTCTTTGTAAAGACGGGAAATCGAAAGACAACCTCAATGCTCAGATGGATCTACAGGACTGGGAAATTAGAAGTGAATTGCATCCTAAACCGGTAGCGGGTAAACCAGGAAAGTTTGTACTTCCTAATGCCGCTTATCATATATCACAACTGGAGAAGAAAAGATTCCTGCAGGTGTTGCATGATTTGAAAGTTCCCACAGGTTTCTCAGGTTCATTCAGCAAGAAGATAAAAATTGTGAAAGGCAAGATCGATGGGCTGAAAAGTCATGATCACCGTGTTATCGTGGAGCACCTTCTCCCATTAGCCCTCAGGACTTCCCTCCCCGAATCGGTTGGTCTATTAATTAATGACCTATGTTGTTTTTTCAAAGAGTTATCCGCTAAAACACTGGATGTTATGACGCTGGAGAAACTAGAAAATTCTATTGCGTTGATACTTTGCAAGTTTGAGCGTATTTTCCCACCGTCATTCTTCGATATCATAATACACCTGACGGTTCATCTTGCAACTGAAGCTAAGTTAGCCGGACCGGTACAATATCGATGGATGTATCCCGTTAAGACGTACATGGAATTTTTCGTTTCGCGCAATTATTAAAATTATTGTTGTCATGTATTCCCGTATTTATTTATTCAACATATTTTCTTTAGGTACCTCTACACTCTTAAAAAGTATATACGCAATAGAAATCGACCAGAGGGTTCTATCATTCAAGGTTAATTTCTAGATGAAGCAACCATATTTTGTTCCCGCTATCTGGACGAGAACATTGAAACGAAACTTAACCGGCCTCGAAGAATTCAAGACGGGCCATATGGTAAAGCCGATTATAAGAGGGTATACACTATGTTTATCAACAAGATATACCGGTTTATCTTGCTCAATAGCACATGTCTTAAAAAAATTAGAGAGAAAGTTTTTTTGGATTAATTGTTATATTTATGTTTGTGTGTGTATGAAATGATATGATATTAATGTCATAATTTATTGTCGAGAACAGAATTCATTTTAACGAGGTACGTGAGGGGCTTCCTGATTGGAACGATGAACGATTGGAAAAATATCATCAGGATAATTTTTGCGATTGGGTTGCAGATCATGTAAGTTATTCGAATAACATATTATTGCTATCAGTTTTAATCTAAACTTATATCGTTATGTATTTGTCATAAAATTTGTTTTGTTAGATCCACGATCCAAACTTTTCTGCATCATTAGAGAGTGATTCAAGATATTTAGCTCAGTTTCCTAGTATGGAGGTTGCGTATTATAAAGGATTCGGTGTCCTTGGATACAAATTCAAAGTTAAGGACATAGAAACATCTAGAACCGCATAGAATAGTGGGATTGCGACGGTAGTGTAGGGTTCCTAGGAACACTAATGAGGTCTCACAAGGCATCAACCATGCCAAATTCAAAAATTTCTAGGTGCCGAGAAACCCTAATGCGATCGTTAACTAGAAATTAGGCGAAACTACGAGCTAGTAAACTGCTTTACTAATAAGTGAATGGAAATACAACCTTTGTAGATCCGGTCCTCCACTTCCTTAGCTCCGTGATGATGTCCCTCCGCTGCGATCATCGGATCCCGGACTCTAGCGATGGTTTCGTCGAAGAAATGATCGGGCTAGATCGTCGACTTCGATACCGAAGATGATCTACGTCGAGGCAACTCAAGATCAAACTCCAACTTCACCAAGTTATGAAACTTGTGAAGAAAACACCCTATACAACTTAGCAAGTGGTAGAGGATGAAGAAATAGGAAGTGGGTTCACTTTGGATTTGGATTTCTCACTTCGAATCATCACTTGACATTTTTGTAGAAAGCTTTTCTTTCTTCATCTTGAAGAAGAAGAAGAAGAAGAATGAAAAAGAATAATAATTTCAAACAAAATCAAGTGATGGTTATCATTTTGTAACCATGGGTGAGTGTAGAGAATAAACTAGGGTTAAGTTGAATAGTTAGGTTAAAGGAAAGAAACAAAATGGTCAAGCTTTCAAACCTTCATGAAGTTTCAACAAAAGAACAAAACAAGCCATCATTTCATTTATCTTTCCAAAAGAATAAATAAATAAATAAAAACCTAACCATTTACTTAAACATGGTTTAATCAACACAAACCCAAGTTTGCATGTATCATCAAACATGATACAAACTAGTGCACAAACATATATCATATATACAATGTGCACATTCAAGTGAGATAATCAATCTTAAGTGAAAAAATACTAGTTAATGCAAAGTAATATATCAAATATATAATTATACATTAAATCATTAAATCAACACTTGATTTAACGATCCGGTCATATCGCATATGACCGACTAATATCCAATGTATCGACTTATCGAATCAATCCTTAATTCGATAACTAGGTTACATCGCATACAACCAATCGATACATTCATCGCGAGAATAGAATACGGTATCACATACACGCATTATTCTCGGTCCCGCACATATCTCATATGCGCTTCTATTTCGTTTCGCTTGAGCCAGGAAACCTCTGTGTATGACTCTAAAGACTCATCAATACGCCGGCAGCAGGTGATGATCATATCAAACACCCACAAGCCGCAAGCGGTCTGCTAAACGTAACGGCCACCGGGTATTGAGCGATCAGAAGATCGATGAGCAAGCCCGCTCACACTCCTGTGAATCCAACCAGTAACACTTACCGCACAGTCCGGTCTGTTCGTCTGATATGTCGCATATCTCGCCTAGGGGTGGTAAGCGTCAGACCCCAGTAGCTCGATAAGTCGTGTCGATATGAGGTCTATAACAGTTCGAGAAACTACTGGTAACACTTACCAGTAAATCTCAGCAACCCTGGCCAGGGATTTCCGGTTATAGCCAATCGAACACAGCGCAACATCAACTCCCTATACCGGGAGAGACGAATCCCCTTCTATCGCTCATTGCCTCTATGTGATTCGGGACTGTACCCAAAAACCACCGTTTTGCACGCCCTCTTGGACGTCGTAAGGTGAAAATCAAAGCATAGTGGGAATCACACAAGTCTCTATGGCGATCTCGGGTCTACAGACTAACCTGTACCGGTGTCACCAGAGAACTGCCATCTGACGTAAGGTATAATACCATCTGGGAGTTCTCGGCGAGTCCGTCCAGTGTACCCAGTCTCCACTGAGCATCCGCATACCATCTCTGATGTCAAACACTAATGGATATGGGATCATCCATCGCCCATCACATGGGTCGAGAAGATATACGCTAGTCTACACTGGAATATCGATGCCCCGTCTCGATATTCCCACGACTAGGAACATTGAAGGATGTACTCATCGACTACCCAGGCCCCACTAGTATGATCTACATCATAGTTCTGGAAGTCGAGTACACATCCTAAAGGCTTTATCAACATGTAACAGAGAGACAGAAAGTATACATGTTAAGATAAAGAGCAATCGGATAGCATACTATCATGTCGAGCAAGAAAGTCCTCCCTATATATGTCCAAGCATCCACTACAATATACATCCTATGTATAGTAATGGCCTCTAGGGCATACATATAACTAACAATCTCCCACTTGCACTAAGGCCATCTGTAGCAGTGGTTGCAGTATCTCATACTCAACCATCCTATAAAAGTCTCTCTCTGGGAATAGGCCTTCATGAGTGGATCCGCCGTGTTGTCCTCTGAGTCTGCTCTCCTAACCTCGATCACCGTGGAGATCAACTATCTCCATGATCAGGTGACACTGCCTTAGAATATGTCTGGATCACTGATGGGACGGGCGTTCCCTGGCATAGGCCACAACTCCATTGTCATACAATGGGAGGAACGAAGTTCATCTCATGAACAAATATACACCCAGACTGCCTCTTTGGTAGTATCTTATGTAGCGATGTATCCAGCCTTTATCGTCTAGTGTGCCACGGTATCTAGCTTGGAACTCTTCCAACATACCGTCCCTTCACTGAGGGTAAAGACAATGCCTGTGACTGACATTCAGTCGTCCTTATCACTCTGGAACCTTTCCAGTGATTCACCCCAGGATCAAGTATACCTCTCACTATATCTAGTGAGTATCCTAACATCCAATTAGATTTATCTCATAGATCCAAAACCCAGGATTTTAGTAGGTATCACTTTGATCCCATATAGAGAATCCTTGTGATAAGCGGAGATCGACCGAGCGTAGCATAGGAAACTCCTTCCCTATCAAGAGTATGTCATCCACGTACTCTACGAGGATCACCACCATACCCCTTACTACCTTTTTGTATATACAAGGTTCATCTACCATTTTGATGATGTCAAACTGTTTGACTAACACATCAAAACAGATGTTCCAACTCCGCGATGCCTGCTTCATCACATAAAACATCTTGCATATGTTTCCGCTGCTCCCACTATCTACGAAGCCTTCTGACTGTATACTTATAGACTTTCTCTTCTAAAACATCATTTAGAAAAGCAGTCATGACACCCAACTGCCAGATATCGTAGTCATGGTATGTAGCCGTGGCAAGTAGGATCTGGATGGACTTAAGCTTAGTTACTTGAAAAGGTTTCATCATTTTCCACGCCTGGTAGATGACGAAAACCTTTAACAAGTCTATCTTTGAAAGTCTCAACTTTTCCATCTACACCAAGTAATCTTCTCAAGATATACTTGCTCCTGATGGGGATTTAACCCTTCAGATAAAGCAACTAAAGTCCATACTTTGTTGGTGTATAAGGATTCCATCTCAGATTGCTAAGCATCCAGCCATTCTTACAGAGTCCCACTCTTGATGGCCAGCTCGAAACTAGTTGGGTCATCATCTCATGATGCATTCCTCGCTCCCACTGTCATAGAGAAACAGAAGTATCTCTCAGGTGGGTGAGGATCCCTACTAGATCGGCGGAGAGGCTGAGGTTCGTTGGAAACAATTGAATCCTTTGGTTCTACCAAATCATCAGCTGCAGTTTGTATAGCTGGAATATTTCCAGTTGTACATAACAGACCTTGCCTCGAGCTTGTCCGGATTTTGCTTTTTAGACACAGGCCGGACAAACCCAAATCTTAACTGACTTAAGAGATGGGCTCTTCCCTTTCTATATCTCATATGAAATGGTAGGCATCTGATTTGATCAGAACCCTATTCAATAGGTATGCAACTTCATAAGTGCATAACTCCCTAAAAAGGAAATAGGAAACTCAGTAGTACTCATCATAGAGCACACCATATCACATAGGGTGCTATTGCTCCACCCCGATACACCGAACTAATGTGGTGTATATGGAGGAGTAATGCTGAGAGAGAATCTCATTCTCTTTTAGAATAATCCAGGAATTTCGTGCTCAAGTATTCTCCTCCTTGATCACATCAAAGGACATAATACTTATACCCGTTTTGGTTCTCTACTTCTAACTTATATTCTGTGAATATCTTAAAAGCTTCGGACTTATGTTTCAACAGGAACATATGTCTGAATCTTGAGAGATCATCAGAGAATGTAATGAAGTATAAAGAACCGGTCTTGGCATATGTAGACAGGGGACCTTCATACATCAACATGTATCATCCCAAGAGTTCAGTAACTCTTTCTCTGTTTCCATTAAACAGAGCTATGGTCATCTAATCTTTGTGACATGACTGGCAAGTTTCACAAGATGTAAATTCAAACTAATTTAAATATGCATATAAATGTAACTTCAGCCAGTCGAGTCGCATTGATATGACCTAGTCTACAATGCCTCAAGAAGGATTCGTTCATTTCTGAACTCTTCCTCTTGTGTGTGTTCCGTATACTAAGAACTGTAGTTTGATTTAGAACATCAATGCTTTTAGATAACGTGCCTGAACCGACCAACTTTTGATATAGGAAATGTTCAAAACATTATCCAACAATACAAAATTTTATCATTTCTTTACTGATAAAGAGACTGATATGATTTTGTATATCAGGTTCGGTATCTAATAACATTCATTCAGAATCAATGTATTTATAATACAGGGTGACAGTGACCAACAGACTTGGCTGCAACACTTACCCCGTTTTCTGTCTCATGAAACTTATCACCCGTTCTCAGTTCTTTACCTATCTGTAGCCCATGTAACAAATTACATATGCGGGATCCTGATCCGGTATCACATACCCAGGACGTAAAGAATACTGAGAAACAGTTCTGTATAATGAACACACCCGAAGATGATGCATCAGCATGCACTCTCTTCGTTTGGGCGGCACGGGAAATCTGGTATTCCCCAATTTCCTGCTCTGTCTTATAACAATTATAAGTTGGAGCGGGACCAACGTTCTCCAGCTCAGTATAACAAGTGGGTTCGGTCAATATATCCGTTTTATTATCTTGATTAAGGCGTGATATGGTCGCTACCTGGAGAGAGAGAGAAGAAAACACTCAGCGTATGCTCTTGTAAGATCAGATTAGTTATTATTTTATCTAATCAGGATGGATCCCACTGTTTTTATCAAATCTTCCTTCAAACCTTAAAAGGAAAGACTGGCCGGGATTAATTACATACTACAAGTTCGCCAATCTTTCAGCCAGGCCAGTGTCGGTACTTTGAGGGAGGTTCCCCGTGCTTTCGCACGGACCTAATTACAGTAAACCTCGTTTTCCCAGAGGCGTAACCCCGTTGACACCTTTCTAGACACCTACTAGATCGGTTAATTGTAATGTGTAAAACTCTCCCAGGAGTAACAATTACTCGCAGCGGGTATCGGGATCCAACTATCTCATAGAAGGTATGCAATCTCATTGCAAATTTCAACACTTGAAATTCCCAATAATTTTGCCCCTAGCACCCTTTGACCTTGACGGAGGTCAATAAACCATAGGCTACTAGTCAAGTTCAACCCGTCATTTCTTGATTGAATCAAACCCACCCGCACGACCCTTGACGGAGGTCAACAAGGCCGTACGACTACCCTAACCCAATCTTCATCATATGCATAAGCAGATAAATACTAGTTAGCTACCGCACACTACGCCTTGACGGAGGTCAACAAACGTAGCACGAATACTAAGTAGGACTTATCTGAAATGACGGAGGGCTACGATAGGTTTTTCTGAAAACCTATTGCGTAATGAACTTGATATCGTTGTAGGATCGAATGAATTTAAAATGGAGTGTTTTTTAGGCTTTTCTAGTTTTGCTAAAGGGGTCACTCCCGGTGAAGGGATCGTCGGCCCTTTCCTCATCAAATAAGGTGCAGGATATATCATAAATACCGCTGTGCAAAACAGAAACTATAGAAGCAATCAAAAACAAACCGAGTGTGTAGCATCTGCCAGTTATTGCTAAAGGGTCACTCCCGGTGAAGGGATCTCGGCCCTTTCCTTATCGAATAAGGTGCAGGATGTTCTACAAGGAACACCGCGATGCAAAGCAAGAACTGTAGCTACCTATTTTTAAGAAATTCGATTCCACAACATCTTAGGTTTCTTTTCTTTCATTAATCATATTAATGAAGTCCCATCATTTAAGTTACCTAAACATCACAGATAAATACGACGTACACTTATGCCATCCGCATTCGCCTCGATGTCCCCTCGTGCACCGTCAGGTTAGGTAACTAACGATAGAGCGGGGCAGGGCTAGCGCGGGTGTAAAATATAAGTAACGTCTATATAATATATCATATATACTATATACAATATTTAACACAGAACATCAAATGATCATATCACAGATATCGCAGCAGAAGAAACATATGAAACATTGGATATACTAGGACGGCCGTATTTTCAATACGACCCAGTATAAAACACGGATTCCACGGTCGCGATGAATAGCCAAACCCACACCCCTAGACCCCTACGAGAGCGGCAAGCAACCCTACCAATTCTAGAGTTAGGAAACCCGGACTCGACTCCTCGAGTTGGTCTCCCACTGGACTCCAGAACCCGGTTACTTGTGCCCTCCTCCTTGGGTCCATCCTAGTGCGGAAAAGTAAATAATATACAAACGGTGACACCTTCCGCAACCTGGAAGTGCCCCAATAAAAGAATATTACATACAAGTTTTTACATGAATGAAAATGAAAAACACTCATCTCACATAAAAAAAACCCCGGCTATTCAAACACGACGATCCAATATAACATATCCAGCAACACATAACATCACATGTCATCAACGTAAGTAAATATGCGTATCCCAATTGTCGTTGACATATAGCAACGAAACCGGCGATATCACATATTACACTTACGGTGGCAGAAAAGAAAATGTAAAACTACAACAGTTGGAATCCGCAACCTCCTTAGACATCGCATGCCTAAACCAATGAATTCTTTAGGCATCACATGCCTAACGATTATAAACCCCGCATTTAGTCTCGTTATCGAAAGCACTTTTCAATATCAAGTCGGGCAATTCAACAAGATTCCCGAAAAACTGATCGAATGCTCGTCGCAAACTTTAGTAGACGGCCGCACCCCCGATACCGTCGACGAAGTGCACCAAGGCGGAACACCGCCACCGCGAGCACCCGAACGGATGCTTTCGGCGACGGGGTTCTCCTACAGTCACTTGGTCGGGGCTATGGGGTGAAGCTGTTTATTAAGTTTATCCGGCGAGTATCCGCGTACGCTACGTGATTGCGACGGACTTTTGATCACATAAAAATTCCGTGGCAACCGATCAAGTGAGACTTAACTGCTATGTTTATAACATTCATTCAGTTATCTCATAACTACTTGTGGATTCCAAGTATTGTATTCCATTCCAGATAAATAGAAAATGTTAAACTTTCCGATCGAACATTCAAACACCCAAGTTTTCCCGAAACAGCTCAACACATGAAACAAGTTTAAAAACATCCAGTTCATGCCTCAGTACCAACGGTCTAGCCGTAGAAGGGTCAAGCCAGCGCCTCGCATGTGGCACGCCGTACTGCCCCAAACCCGAAGGTTCAAAGGGCAGTTCAAGACGGTCACATAATCGAGTTAAGGTTTGTTGTCTTTTAGAGGGACCATCGCGTTACTTGCACTACTTAGAACATCATTAAACTACGGAAAGATCCAACACTTGGAAATTTCCCAACAGGGGAAAAATTGGGTATTTATATCCGGTCGAACTTTTCAAGATTTTCTAAAATTATCCGGAAAAACACAGACGAAGTTAAACTTCCCGATCGAAACACCGAGTCCCCAATACAACCCAGAAAACTCAACTCTTGAGTAGAAGTTAAAATATCCCAGAAAATACAGCACTAAAATATAGGAATTACTGTGCAAAATTGAAAAGCTAATGTCACTACATGGCCGCGGAACCGCCGCACGAGCCATGCTCGTGCCGCGGTTCCGCCGCGCTTTAGTTGAATCAGGCGTACGTGCTTCACAGTAATTCATAAAAAAGCCTGCTGATTTTTCTGCATATTTTTAATTTGGAAAAAACCCAGTTTTGAAAAAATGTACAGAGAAGGGGTCGGATTAGGGTTTCGTGTTTCGATCGGACTTCTAACATCGTCTACGCATCTCCTAAGGCTCTAGCTAGGCTCTGATACCACAGTAGGGTTCCTAGACACACTAATGAGGTCTCACAAGGCATCAACCATGCCAAATTCAAAATTTTCTAGGTGCCGAGAAACCCTAATGTGATCGTTAACTAGAAATTAGGCGAAACTACGAGCTAGTAAACTGCTTTACTAATAAGTGAATGGAAATACAACCTTTGTAGATCCGGTCCTCCACTTCCTTAGCTCCGTGATGATGTCCCTCCGCTGCGATCATCGGATCCCGGACTCTAGCGATGGTTTCGTCGAAGAAATGATCGGGCTAGGTCTTCGACTTCGATGCCGAAGATGATCTGCGTCGAGGCAACTCAAGATCAAGCTCCAACTTCACCAAGTCATGAAACTTGTGAAGAAAACACCCTATACTACTTAGCAAGTGGTAGAGGATGAAGAAATAGGAAGTGGGTTCACTTTGGATTTGGATTTCTCACTTCGAATCATCACTTGACATTTTTGTAGAAAGCTTTTCTTTCTTCATCTTGAAGAAGAAGAAGAAGAAGAATGAAAAAGAATAATAATTTCAAACAAAATCAAGTGATGGTTATCATTTTGTAACCATGGGTGAGTGTAGAGAATAAACTAGGGTTAAGTTGAATAGTTAGGTTAAAGGAAAGAAACAAAATGGTCAAGCTTTCAAACCTTCATGAAGTTTCAACAAAAGAACAAAACAAGCCACCATTTCATTTATCTTTCCAAAAGAATAAATAAATAAATAAATAAATAAAAACCTAACCATTTACTTAAACATGGTTTAATCAACACAAACCCAAGTTTGCATGTATCATCAAACATGATACAAACTAGTGCACAAACATATATCATATATACAATGTGCACATTCAAGTGAGATAATCAATCTTAAGTGAACAAATACTAGTTAATGCAAAGTAATATATCAAATATAAAATTATACATTAAATCATTAAATCAACACTTGATTTAACGATCCGGTCATATCGCATATGACCGACTAATATCCAATGTATCGACTTATCGAATCAATCCTTGATTCGATAACTAGGTTATATCGCATACAACCAATCGATACATTCATCGCGAGAATAGAATACGGTATCACATACACGCATTATTCTCGGTCCCGCACATATCTCATATGCGCTCCTATTTCGTTTCGCTTGAGCCAGGAAACCTCTGTGTAGGACTCTAAAGACTCGTTAATACGCCGGCAGCAGGTGATGATCATATCAAACACCCACAAGCCGCAAGCGGTCTGCTAAACGTAACGAAAAACTTTAAAAAAAGAATCCGTTTTCCGCGGGTATTGAGCGATCAGAAGATCGACGAGCAAGCCCGCTCACACTCCTGTGAATCCAACCAGTAACACTTACCGCACAGTCCGGTCTGTTCGTCTGATATGTCGCATATCTCGCCTAGGGGTGGTAAACGTCAGACCCCAGTAGCTCGATAAGTCGTGTCGATATGAGGTCTATAACAGTTTGAGAAACTACTAGTAACACTTACCAGTAAATCTCAGCAATCCTGGCCAGGGATTTCCGGTTATAGCCAATCGAACACAGCGCAATATCAACTCCCTATACCGAGAGAGACGAATCCCCTCCTATCGCTCATTGCCTCCATGTGATTCGGGACTGTACCCAAAAACCACCGTTTTTCACGCCCTCTTGGACGTGGTAAGGTGGAAATCAAAGCACAGTGGGAATCACACGAGACTCTATGGCGATCTCGGGTCTATAGACTAACCTGTACCGGTGTCACCAGAGAACTGCCATCTGACGTAAGGTATAATACCATCTGGGAGTTCTCGGCGAGTCCGTCCAGTGTACCCAGTCTCCACTGAGCACCCGCATACCATCTCTGATGTCAAACACTAATGGATATGGGATCATCCATTGCCCATCACATGGGTCGAGAAGATATACGCTAGTCTACACTGGAATATCGATGCCCCGTCTCGATATTCCCACGACTAGGAACATTGAAGGATGTACTCATCGACTACCCAGGCCCCACTAGTATGATCTACATCATAGTTCTGGAAGTCGAGCACACATCCTAAAGGCTTTACCAACATGTAACAGAAAGACAGAAAGTATACATGTTAAGATAAAGAGCAACCGGATAGCATACTATCATGTCGAGCAAGAAAGTCCTCCCTATATATTTCCAAGCATCCACTACAATATACATCCTATGTATAGTAATGGCCTCTAGGGCATACATATAACTAACAGGTAGGATCGGATGTGTGATTTATTATGGATACTTAAATTGTATACTTGGCATCCAATATCACGGACGATCAGAATCCTTTTATATATTTCAGTGTTCATGGTACGATACACGAACCGATACGGATAAGTAGAGAAGCAATATCGGGACTTGAAAAGATGAATATGGATTGACCGGTGTGAACACACTTCGATTTTACGGTCAGGAATATCTGTTTATCTTTCCGAACCGAGCATCCCAAGTATACTACTCACAGCGTTTGAAGCATCCGGGATGGAGTGTCGTATGCCGTTGGAAATCCAGGGATGTCTACGATATCCCAGAATTCGAGGACAGCGATGAGGATGAAGAAGAGAGAAAACTTAGATTGCTCCAAACGTTTGTTTCGAAAGACGGGTTGTCTTCGGCTGATCATGAAGTTACATGAGTTAAAAATGATATCGATGATGAAATCCAAGTAGATATGTCTAATGCGCCCATGAAACGAAAAAGGTTATCAGTAATGTTATATTATTACTTCACATTTTACGATCTATACATATATAGTCAATGCTTGAAATGATTTTCTAATGCTTCCATGAACTGTTTTATCTAGATTTGTTGACGATGACGGTAGCAGCGAGGGGCGGCAGGAGCTCCAGCCACGGCACCGGCAAAGGCAGAGGCAGAGGCATAGCGGTTCTGCCGCCCGGAGAGCTGCGTAGGGAGCTTCAGAGGGCCGGTCTTCCACCCAGATCGTAGACCCCTTCTGATACCTCCTTCCGTGTGGACTTTGCCACACATACAGGTATATTTCATGCATATTCATTTTGAATGTAATATTATAGATATACATGCATGTTCATGTCAAAATTACTTACATTTTCAATGTTTGATTGTCTAGCTGTTGGCGATGCGTCCACATCAGGGAAAAAGGCCACTCTTGCACCTACAGGTATGTTTATATATCATATAGTACATGTATATTGATTTAGAATGCTATATCATAAATATACATACATTCTTTTTGCTCTTACGTACTTACATCTCGGGCTGTAGGTGGTGCCTTCACATCTCCGGCAGAGCCCACCACCGCACCTGCGGGTATGTTTATATATCCTATAGTGTCTACATGTTGATTTAGAATGTTATATTATTGATATACGCATTCTTTTTGCAATTACTTATATAGTCAATATTTGATTGTCTAATTATAGGTGGTGCGTCCTCGTCTGGTCCAGGGGCCACTCCCATCACTTCCATACCCTCCGCTCAATCTGCCGGTTTGTATGAATAAATATAAAACATTTATTCATTTTACATATCCTTTAAGAATAAACATGAACTTCATGTAATTTTATCGATGTTTATTTTCTAGTTGGACATGCGTCCACGTCCGGGTCACCGGCTGTTCCTCACCGGAGGAACTATCGTCCCGCTAGTGCTGCTGCCCGGGCCTAGGCTCATGTTTCTGTCGCCGGAGGTATATATCACACTTCAATTTTCATTAAACCTTTATTTCTTAACACTTTGTCTTAATATTGATTTTCTTGATATTTCTTGTAGACGCAGGGCCTCCCCATCCCGAATGGGGGACTCGAGGCCCGAATCAGTCCCATAGGTTGAGGCCCGACAAAGTAAGGTGGAGGCAGCATTCCCCCTCTTTTTTACCACTGATTATCGCTATACCGGCGATTATGCCGAGAGGTTCGGCCGTTATATGGGGGATGAGAGCCACCTCGTGAAGAACTATCTACTTCACGTTGAGTGGGGCGACCAGCACCGGCGCTCATTCGCCCTCTTCTGGGATCAGGCTCGGGTATTAATATATATTTTCATTTGATTTATCCAATATATTTATTATTAACACTTGAAATTTAATAACATTGTTTTTTTGTATTTTCAGTTGGATTACGATTTTCAGCCTGTACTCGACCCTGATCACCTTGGGAGGGTGCTCGATCTTCACGCTTTGTACCATGGCCTGATGAAGAACATGCAATCGAAGATCCGATACAATAGGAATGAGCTGAAGATCGACTGCTATTCCCTGTGGATGGCGACCCGCGAGGCAGAAAGAGCGGCGCTCCTATATACTCCGGCATTTGCGAGAGTCGACATAGATACATGGCCTCTATTGTTCTAATATTTCGACTCTCAGCGCAAACATGTATGTATTTTAAATGTAATTCATTGTTTAGTATATAATTTATTTTTTTTGTGTTCCTTAATTAGAAAACTAAATCTGAATGTGTTGTGTAGAAACAGGCCGATCAAAATAAAGAGAATAGGAAGTAGGCGAAGAGGGGTCGCCCCACTTATACAGGTGGCTCGAGGAATATTACTCGTGCCATGGAGTTATCGGTAAATTACAATAGACTTACTGTGATATAATGTAATATTAGGAGTTATTTTCTAATATATGTAATTTTTTGGCGAATTGCAGATAGCTCAGACCCTGGCACAGGGTGGTACTCCGAGCGTGCCGTTCGCGTATCTTGCCGTCCATGGCACCTCGACAGATCCCGCCACGGGCGAGCTTCGATACCCCGACACCGCTACCCAGGAGTATTGCATAAGTGTTAATATTTATTCAACCCCTATTTGAAATTTTTGTTTTGAAAGGTTAAAATTTAAATGATATACTTATATTTTACTGGTTAATGTGGGTGTAGGAGCGGGTGGTTGAGCGGGCGGAGGCATCGGGGATCGATTTTACTGGACAGAACGATCCGATGCTGCTGACCCCAGTCCTAGACGCCGCACACGGAGGGCACCACGGAGGTTGGGAGAGAGGCCGGGGACTGGGTCCTAGCAGGGCCCATATGAGGTTGGACTCCACTCCGGCGGTTACTTCCTCTATCTCCTATGAGCGACGTCTAGAGCAAGAACTGGACACCTTGAAAGCCACCGTCCAGGAGTTGAAGGAGATGATGGTATGTATACTAGTTAATAGTAAAATATTATGTCATATTATAAATAGCAACATATCCAATATTAGTACGTAGCCTGAGCTTATTTGGTTGTAGACTTAGCTTTGATTAATCATACATATATAGAACTGTCTAATTAAAATAAACTACGGTTTTCCAAACTAGATATCCAAACAAGGCCTAAGTCCCTAAGTATACATAGATTGGGGTTTCGCAATAACCTGATAATGATACGAATTCGACTAATACACAGTTCTTACTCGTTTATTACACAAAACTGAATAGACGCGACAGGGTACTTCGGCTGAGCCTCCACATGCATCTCCTTCGGCTGCGGATCCGCAAGCCACTACCTTGGCTGCGGTTGCGCAGACCACTCCTATAACTCCACAGCCCGCTCAGACTCTTGCAGCTGCGGCTTCGCAAGCCACTTCCTCGGCTGTGGTTGCGCAGACTAATCCTACAGCTCCACAGCCCGCTCAGACTCCCGCACACTCCGCATTGCTCGAGATGTTGACTCAGGGTATATCCAAGGAGTAGGCGCGCCAGATTACAGCGTTTATCTGAGGTGGAGCAGAACCGAGCTAGGGTAGCATTTTGATTCTTATATTTTAAACATGTATTTACTTATATGATACATATTGTATATATTTTGGACGATATTGATATTAGTGGTGTTTGCGTGTTCATATTGATTTAGAATGATATCGTATTCTTCTTGTTGATTTCTTTTATATATTATGCATGAGATGTTGATTATGAATACTGCGGTATATATTCTGCGTGTTGATTACTTTTATATATGATGTATATATTATTGTGCACAGGGCAAGGAAAAAACAGGCAGCCCTTTTTTTTTAAAAAAACTGATAATATGTCCCTACGGATTAATCCGTAGGGCCACAGTTTTCACCTACCGTTTAATCCGTAGGGTGAAACATTGCCCCTACACATATATTCGTAGGGGCAAAATATCAAGATTCCTGATATTTTGCCCCTAATATCAGGTAGCCTTGTACCTACGATCCAATCCGTAGGGGTATAATTTTACCCCTACACAGTTATCCGTAGGGATAAGCTATCAGGCTACCTGATATTTTGCCCCTACACATCTGGACCTACGCATGGAGCCGTAGGGGCATATATTTGTCCCTACGGAGTTATCCGGAGGGGCACCTATTTTATTTTATATACCGATAAATTTAATAAATTTTTTGTCCCTACGGTGTAATTCGTAGGGACAGATGGCCCTATGCATTAAGCCGTAGGGGCAATTATTTAACCGTAGGGGCATGTTGAGGGCTAAGACTTGCACCTGCGGCGTGTGCACCTACGGCCTATTTTTGTGCCCCTATGAATATAGCCGTAGGGGCAGTGGTTTGCTCCTATGGATATATCCGTAGGGGCAACCCCTATTTGTAGTAGTGACACTAGTCTACTCCGTAGTATCGATGCCCCGTATTGATAATCCTGTGACTAGAGACCTGTATAAGGATGTGCTTATAGACTACCCAGCCCCTACTAGTGTGCATGCCATCACAACGCTGGTAGTCAAGCAAAGATCCTAAGGGCTCTACTGTCACGACCCAATTTAGACACATGACCGGCACTTAAACCACGTGACGTCAACAGGCGTAACGCAATTTAAGTAAGACGAAAACCCAGAAATCTAAACCATCAAAAGAAGTAAGTGATGAAAACATTGTTAAAAACATTGGAAATCTTAAGTAAAAATCTTTAAGCTTAAGTTTATTTTCTTAAAAATTTCGGCAGCACCTAGTTTGTAAAAACTAGCCCCGAAATGGGTACAAACATAGAATATAAATAAAGCATCCCCAAACGGGAGTAAATCATGCCCAAAGGCGGAAACAACCACTACAAGCATTTTTTGGAGATAATGCCCTCAGAGTCAATTATTGGATCACAGGCACGTGATTGCAATGATTGAGGGAGGGCCTATTCCGGTAGGACAGTCTTACTCAAGATGATAGTATGCTATCTGGTTTACCTTTTTCATCGTGTACTGCTTTAGGTGACCTTACAGGTCACTATTGCACATTGATAGAGCCCATAGGATTCTTGCTTGACTGCCAGCAGTATGAGGGCGGTCATATACGTGGGAGCTGGTAGTCTATAAGCATATCCTTAAAAGGTCCCTAGTCGTGGGAGTTTCGAGACAGGGCATCGATACTCTAGAGTAGACTAGTGTATACAGTCGAGACCCCGACGAGGGGTGGTGGCCGGTCTCACAAGCCACTGGTGCCAGTTGCTTCACCTAAGATGTATACAGGTGCTCATTGGGTTATGAGTACACCGGACAGGACTCGCCGGGAACATGCTAGTTGGTCTTATACCTGACGTCAGATAGCAGTTCCCTGGTGACATGTGTACAGGTTAGTTCATCGACCTGAGGATCGTCATTTGTCTCGTGTGAGTTCCCACTGTACTTTGATTACTACCCAACCACGCTCAAAGGAGACGTGCAAACAGATTTTAGTTGGGTATAGTCCCGAGCCACATGGAGGCAGTGAGCGGATCTGCAGGGGTTCGTCTCTCCCGGTATTGGGGGTGAGGTCGCGCTGTGTCTAGGAGAGCCATTACACAAAGCCCTCGGCCGAGGCAGGAGATTTACTGGTAGGTATTCCAGTAGTATCTCAGGATGTTCTGGGCTACACTCCGACACGACTTGTACCGCTTTTGGGGGTCTGACGTTTACCAACCCCCTATGCCCGCCATGCGATGCTCATAGACGAACGGACCGGACTGTACGGATATTGTCACTGATAGGCACAGTAGGGTGTCAGGATGAGTTCGCTCATCGACGTCCCTTTTGGTCAATAGCTGGTAGCCCGTCACGTATGGCAAATACCTCTGACGTGCTGGTGGTTAAATCCACAGCCATAGTATTGACGAGTCTTTAGAGTCCCCCACAGACCAGTTTCTCAAGTTTCGGGCGAAACGCTGTAGAGGCTGTATGGAGATATGGCAGGGTTCGATCAGATACGTGCGGTATTGCACGGATCAGGATCGGACGGTTAATACTAGCGGGCTTTGGTTTAAGCCGGATCCAAGTATTGTACAGTGTAGATTTGTCTCATTGCATTTGTATTCGGTCGGAATATAAATGCGGGTATGTATATACAGTAGCGGGGTTTTCCTGTAATTTATTACGGGATCAGTTTTTTGGAGTTGCCAGTTTGTTTTCCGTTTTGGCCATATTTCTTTGTATCTTTCATTGGCTGAAGATTGGTGGAGGAGGGCTTATTTGCATTTGTGCAAATAAGCATTTTGGAGGGTGGTCTTTGCATATTATTGTTTCATGATGGTTGCACCATCATTTGACTTTCTTTTAGTCATCATGGCTTGACTTGTGTAGTGATAATGGTTGGTAAAGTGTTGGTTTTGATTTGTGATCATTTCTTCACATGATAACCTTTTTCTCTCTCTTGTTTTTGGCTCCCTCTTGCATGATTGAGACACACTCACTCTCTCCTCTCATTCCCCCCTTCACCAAGTTTGGCCAGCCATGCTCTAAGGGGAGGGGCTGAAATTTTTTGGGTAGGGGATTTTCATTCTCTTCATGTTTGCAAAATCCCCAAGTTCATCCACAAAAATTCCACACTTCATTACCTCCACTAAAAGGGAAACTTCCAATACCCCAAATGAGACATAGCTTTCTACACTATATTCTACAGCAAATCTTGGGCACGTCGACTCGCCAACTTCGTGCCCGAGTTTCCTCGGTCTAGAGGTGGGAGCCCGTAAAAGAACCCGGCGATCTGGTGCCCTTCCGGCGAGGAGATGAAGACCGGAGATTCCGCGGGGAGATCGGGACGACGACGAGAAGACCGAAGGACACGGATCGCTCGGTATATCTCTCTACCCCGTTCTTTAGTTAGCTAGGACTAGTTTAATGGCCCGATCCGGGATTTTTGTGCACGGTGGTGCCGGTTTACAAGTTCGTAAAAAGTTTTATTTCCGCATTCCGGCGTCGGATTGATAGCCGAGGCGCCGTCGTGCACTTACATGGTATCAGAGCCACGCCATTAACCTAGTCTAGCTTTGTCTAATGTGTTTACATTTCCGATCGAACAAAATTCCAAAAACCGCGTTTTCATGTGCATCAGTTTCTGTCGAATATTTTTTGGCTCCAAAAATTTTTCAGGTAGTTGCAGAATGATGTGCAGAGAAGTATAAGAACTCTGGTAAAATTTGGTCACCTGAACCCATTACCCCACCGCGGAACTGCCGCCAAACCCATGCTTGGGCCGCGGTTCCGCCGCCATTTTCACTGTTCAGCGTATCAAAATTTTACAGAGGCTCTTGGACTTGAAAATAGGGGTTTTGGAATATTCTTTTTGGGCCCAGAATTTCTTTAAGTGCTACAGTAGTGCTTGGGGGCCCACTTAAGAAAAATTTGATCGATCGAAAATTTTAAACACATTAGTTCACAGTATTTACATTATATCTGCGACCGTGAATGTCACTCGATCGGTAAATCCTGTCTAACTGCTATAGCCCGGTTAGACGGATTTGCCAACGTGACATTCACGTTGATGTTCTGTGTTGTGCTGTGATGTTGCGGATTGGTCGTGGGGGATAGCCTGGATGCAATGGTAGTACAGATTTGGTTGTATTATGTACATTTGATATTGCGGGGCGAGCGTCCGACATGTTGACTGCTGTCACTGCCTATTTGTATATTATTCTTTTGGGGCACGACAGGGTCGAGGTCGATGTACCCGTTGTATGTATATTTTACTTTCTGTACTAGGATTACCCCAAGGTGGGGTGCACGGATATCCGGGTTCTAGAGGGCAACGAGCCCGCATCTCATGGCATTGAGAAGGAGGGAGCCTCACTCTAGAATTGGCAGTCTATTCGCCGCACTCGTAGGGGGTACAGGTTGACCCAGGAGGGGTGCCCAAGTTACCGGATTCCGTGAAGTGCCGGGTGGTCCATTCACGTTGCTGAAGGGGGCTGCCTCGCTTCAGGTTTTGGCGGGTAACTTGTCGCGCCCGTAGGGGTCTAGGATTTCATTGCACAGGCTATCCACACGGCCAGGGGAACGTCGGGTTTCAGTAGCGGCTCTATGAAACCCGGGGATCCCAGATATCTGTATTGTTCTGTGATGCTTATTACATTTCTGTGATGTTGCATTTTATCACGCCTTGAGCGAAAATATTATATATTGATATATATACTAGTAGATGTTGTATATGTTTTGCATCCGCGCTAGTCCAGTCCCCGCTCTGTCGTTAGTTAAGTAACCTAACGGGTAATGATGGGACCCAGTGGCGAATGCGGATGGCATATACGTACATCATTATTTTCGTTCTTTATTGGTGTGATCAATTGATGGGACTGCGGTGATTCGGATCAATGCAAGTTAAAACAAACCTATTCTGGTGTTGTTGGAACACTTTTCAAAAAGCTGTTATTGCAAGGACGTTCTCTTTTGTTTTGCATCGTGGTATTCAGTTGGAATATCCTGCTCCTCAGTCGACGAGGCATGGGCCGAGATCCCTTCACCGGGAGTGACCCCTTGGACAAAAAGTTTGCGTCAGGGCAATACCTTCACTATAGCCGATTACTTTTGCTTTGCATCGTGGTATTCAGTTGGAATATCCTGCACCTCATTCTACGGGGAAAGAGCCGAGATCCCTTCACCGGGAGTGACCTCTTTAGCAAAGGTTTTCGTCACTATATTTTCTTAAAAGCTATTCAGTTCCTTCAACGATATTAAGTTCATTACGTTAAAGGTTTTTCGCCAGAAACCATTCGTAGCCCTCCGTCGTTTCAGACGGGTAGCAAGTAGTATTCATGCTATGTTTGTTGGCCTTCGTCAAGGCATAGTGTATGGTAGCTGCTTGTTGCCTTTCTGCAGCATAGATAGATGCGTTGGTTTGGGACAGTCGTATAGCCTTGTTGGCCTTCGTCAAGGGCTTGTACAGGTGGGTTCAAATTAACCAGGAGAATGACGGGTAGAACTTGACATGTGACTTATGATTTGTTGGCCTTCGGCAAGGTCATAAGAGCATGGGGCAAAAATCACATCGGGAGTTTCTAAAGAAACTGAAACTTGCCAGATATGCGCATACCTTCTGGAGTGTGATAATGTGAGCGGATTCCGTCACGTTATCATGCGATGATAGTTGGATCCCGATTCCCACTGATGAGTTGGTTTACTCCTCGGGTGATCCCGACTAATTCTTCTTTCAGGTTTGGAGGAGAATTTGACGGTACAGTGGGAGGTTTCCAGATTAGATAAATTGGTAACAATTCCGATCTAGGTTAGAGTGCACGCTGAGTGTTTCTTTTCTCTCTCTCTTTGGCAGCGACCATTGACCTGACCCTAAGACTATGACTCAGTGACCAAGTTGACCGAACCTTCTTAAACACTGGCTTTTGGATTGTCAGAGTTGCAAACCTCATTGCCATTCCTACTTTTACCCTTTTCTCCAGGACACCCCGTATTACTACGAACGTCCACTTCCATTGGACAAAACCATCGTATGGTTAGATACGAACTCGAAGGAATTTATTCGAGGATGGTTTCCGGTTCTGGAGAAAACGAATAGGACTATTCAATTGTCTTTTCCTTTTACCTTCTCTCAGGTTACGAGTACTCCTTGGTTTAGGAGATAGTACACCTATTACGCAAATTGGATAGTCTTCTTCTAAACCTTAGGCTGGTGCCGAACGGTGGGGAAGGAAGAAAACCAATTAGCATAACGATGGTGTACAGAAGGTATTAAGTAAAGACATATCAAGGGATTAGTAAGAGGGCAAAGTAAATTGCGACTGCGATTCACGACCAAACCAAGTATTTCTTCGCCAATCCTAAATCACCTTTGTATTTCTCCAGGACACTCCGTATCACTACGAAGATCCACAGTTTATTGGATACTCCATCGTATGGTTATATACGAACTCGAAAGGAACATGTTCCAGTTCGGGGATGGATTCTGGTTCAGGAGAAATAGGAATAAGGTTTATTCGGTTGTCTTTTATCTTCACCTTCTCTCGCATTGCGAGTGCTCCTAGGATTAGGACAGTACACCCATTATGCTTATTGGATAGTCTTCTTCCAAACCATAGGCTGGTGCCGAACGGTAGGGAAGGAAGAAAACCATTTGGCCTAAAGTGGTTTACAGAAGGTAATGACTAAAGACTTATAAAGGGATTTGGAAAGATGGCAACGAATTATACGGTTACAGTTGTGAATCTGGATAATGGAAGAGGCATTACTAGAAATACCCGGATACCCCATCGAAACATTTCAATGTTTCAGTTTCACTGTGTACTGTTGAAAGAAAACTGATTTCCCGATTAGATACTTACTCCAGGGTATGTATTTACCAGGTATGATTCTCACATCTGTATGGTTTTACAGATGATGAGTGGGAGTAAGTTATTGGAAATTAGGTGATCATCCTCATTATATCGGGATTCGTTGTAATCGGTGATATTTGAGGAAGTCACCAGGGTTGTTTGCCGGACGGCAAATATTTGGTTTTGAATATCCGCTGTTATGCACCAATTTCAAATTGATATATCTGTACGTCTATTTTTTATAAAGTGAGATATACCTTTTTGAAATTATGTCTATGACATTTACCTATATCAATGGATGGTTAGCTAAGGAGCATTAAACAGCGGTGTAATTCTTCTTAAACATAAGTACAGTTTTCAACCAACGACACACAGGGATTGAGTTATCAGACTCAAGGGACTTATACAGAGTATTGTATGTTGTCCAGTGTCCATTAAGACAGAGGGGTTGGTTCTCGTACTATATTCGGTTTACTTATGACTTCTCTAGTTTTTAGACAAGTGTTTCGTAGAAACACAGGGTCCGAATTTTGAGAAGTTATAGGTATATGAATAAAGCAGAGAACCAGGTATTGCAAGTATCAGGATCCTTCAAGGTGATCGAAGATGTAGATACTTGTGTATGTTATTCAGTTGATAGTAATGATTAAGAGAACTTGCTTCTCTTTCATGTTACTCATAATTGGAAGCATTCCTAAGTTGAGTAACGTTGATCGGCCTCCTTCCATTTAGTTTACATGCACTGGAGACAGCTGCATGATTTGAATCTGGTTCAATTAAATCAGTGCCTCTGGTTCTATATTGGATATAGAACAGTTCATATCTTGACATTGTTAAGGTACGGGGAGTTGTCCGGCTTATGCTTAAAACCAGACTCTGGATAACTCAAGGCACGTTTCTGTAATGGTTGTTTGTGGGTTGACCCAGGCTATAACGAGGGTTGACTTTCTACCATCTGGAAGATCAATAGCGATATTGTTCTAGACTCACCACAGTTTTAATAAAATGGATTTTTTCAGAAAACAGTAGTGGGAGTATGGTAGAACTGGAAGTGATTCCATAACCGCAAACGATTACTGAAGATTTGATTATAACCTAAAGATTCAATCTGATTTGACATTCCATTGGCCACTCCGCAGATAAGGTGGGTAACCTCAGGCACCCGAGAGGTACTCAGGTAGCCTCAAGGACGGTGACAGAGAGGTTCTTGTTTACCCAGACTTGCCATTGCTGTTGTTCCAGGCTGCGAGACCCGGCAGGAGGATGAGTATAGCGTCGTTCTAAACTAGCTTTAGAAGTGTACGTGTATATGACTCTACCAGAGGGTTGTCGTGGTCAGTGGGAGCAGCGGAAGCATTGGTGGACAAGTGGCTTATGTCTAGCTATAGACTAAAGCAGATGTAGCGGAGATAGATCATCTATTTCTGATATGACAGTCATAGGTTTGACTTCATCAGAATAGGGGATGGATCTGTTAAGAAGGTAGTAGGGTATGATGTCCTGGTATTAGGATGACATACACAGAGTAGGAAGTGATGTTCCTATACTACGATCGGTTATACTTTGGTTGTCACACAGTGGTTTCTCCACATGGGACTTAGACATTATATCAGACATTCTGGTTACTGGATCTAGATTTGGGTAGTTTCCCAATCAGGGTACTTAGACAGCATTCTAAACGTATTTGGAATGGATGACTCCTGGCATGGTGGTGTACCTGCAGGTGATGGAGTCACCCTCTCTAAAGGTGTCTTACAGACTAAAGTGGAGAGGGATGTGCATGATTGGCAGATCACTTGCTTAGGCAATTGAATCAATCATGAGATGCCAAGTACCACACCAGATGTTGTTTTTGCAGTAGATGCAAGAAGTTGACATTAATACAATCCTGGAGAAACAATCGGAAGCAGTTTTAGAACATAAGTGGATGTTCCAGGGATATGATAACGACAGCCTCATTCGGGAGACAGTTATCATTCCAGGCTTCCAAGGTGACCTGGATGACAGAGAGGTTGTCAGAGTTATAGTTTTTCCTTCTGACGAGGGGCAGTATTTTGGACAGGTGGTCCATGGGGATACTGAGGGAGGCATGGCACAGGATACTGATTAAGTTCAGTTGACGATACAGTCTAAGAAGTTTGGATTTGGAGTTTATTTATGAGCTAGGTCCCATCAGATATCCCAGACATACTCTAAGACAGGTATTGCTCATTTCGGGAGATAGGTTTCTCCGCGAACTTGAGATATAGAGAGACATAGAAAGAAACATCCAGGCGAATCCACTCACTGAGGCTATTCCTCGAACGCAATAGTTTCGCAAACGAGCTTTGTGAGACTGACTAGTAGAGGAGTTGGGTGTTCGGTATCACACGGGCTGTGAGTATGCGACATCGCAATAATTAGCCTTGAGTGCAAGTGAGAGATTGTTGGAGATAGTGCCCTCAGAGTCAATTATTGGATCACAGGCACGTGATTGCAATGATTGAGGAAGGGCCTATTCCGGTAAGACAGTCTTACTCAAGATGATAGTATGCTATCTGGTTTACCTTTATCATCGTGTACAGCTTTAGGTGACCTTACAGGTCACTATTGCACGTTGATAGAGCCCCTAGGATTCTTGCTTGACTGCCAGCAGTATGAGGGCGATCATATACGTGGGAGCTGGTAGTCTATAAGCACCTCCTTAAAAGGTCCCTAGTCGTGGGAGTTTCGAGACAGGGCATCGATACTCCAGAGTAGACTAGTGTATACAGTCGAGACCCCGACGAGGGGCGGTGGCCAGTCTCACAAGCCACTGGTGTCAGTTGCTTCACCTAAGATGTATACAGGTGCTCATCGGGTTATGAGTACACCGGACAGGACTCGCCGGGAACATGCTAGTTGGCCTTATACCTGACGTCAGATAGCAGTTCCCTGGTGACATGTGTACAGGTTAGTTCATCGACCTGAGGATCGTCATTTGTCTCGTGTGAGTTCCCACTGTACTTTGATTACAACCCTACCACACTCAAAGGAGACGTGCAAACAGGTTTTAGTTGGGTACAGTCCCGAGCCACATGGAGGCAGTGAGCGGATCTGCAGGGGTTCATCTCTCCCGGTATTGGGGGTGGGGTCGCGCTGTGTCTAGGAGAGCCATTACACAAAGCCCTCGGCCGAGGCAGGAGATTTACTGCTAGGTATTCCAGTAGTATCTCAGGGTGTTCTGGGCTACACTCCGACACGACTTGTACCGCTTTTGGGGGTCTGACTTTTACCAACCCCCTAGGCCCGCCATGCGATGCTCATAGACGAACGGACCGGACTGTATGGATATTGTCACTGACAGGCTCAGTAGGGTGTCAGGATGAGTTCGCTCATCGACGTCCCTTTTGGTCAATAGCTGGTAGCCCGTCACGTATGGCTAATACCTCTAGCGTGCTGGTGGTTAAATCCACAGCCTTAGTATTGCCGAGTCTTTAGAGTCCCCCACAGACCAGTTTCTCAAGTTTCGGGCGAAACGCTGTAGAGGCCGTATGGAGATATGGCAGGGATCGATCAGATACGTGCGGTATTGCACGGATCAGGATCGGACGGTTAATACTAGCGGGCTTTGGTTTAAGTCGGATCCTAGTATTGTACAGTGTAGATTTGTCTCATTGCATTTGTATTCGGTCGGAATACAAATGCAGGTATGTATATACAGTAGCGGGGTTTTCCTGTAATTTATTACGGGATCAGTTTTTTGGAGTTGCCAGTTTGTTTTCCGTTTCGGCCATATTTCTTTGTATCTTTCATTGGCTGAAGATTGGTGGAGGAGGGCTTATTTGCATTTGTGCAAATAATCATTTTGGAGGGTGGTCTTTGCATAATATTATTTCATGATGGTTGCACCATCATTTGACTTCATTTGACTTTCTTTTAGTCATCATGGCTTGACTTGTGTAGTGATGATGGTTGGTAGAGTGTTGGTTTTGATTTGTGATCATTTCTTCACATGATAACCTTTTTCTCTCTCTTGTTTTTGGCTCCCTCTTGCATGATTGAGACACACTTACTCTCTCCTCTCATTCCCCCCTTCACCAAGTTTGGCCGGCCATGCTCTAAGGGGAGGGGCTGAAATTTTTTGGGTAGGGGATTTTGGTTCTCTTCATGTTTGCAAAATCCCCAAGTTCATCCACAAAAATTCGATACTTCATTACCTCCACTAAAAGGGCAACTTCCAATACCCTAAATGAGACATAGCTTTCTACACAATATTCTACAGCAAATCTTGGGCACGTCGACTCGCCAACTTGGTGCCCGAGTTTCCGCGGTCTAGAGGTAGGAGCCTATAAAAGAACCCGGCGATATGGTGCCCTTCCGGAGAGGAGATGAAGATCGGAGATTCCGCGGGAAGATCGGGACGACGACGAGAAGACCGAAGGACACGGATCGCTCGGTATATCTCTCTACCCCGTTCTTTAGTTAGCTAGGACTAGTTTAATGGCCCGATCCGGGATTTTTGTGCGCGGTGGTGCCGGTTTACAAGTTCGTAAAAAGTTTCGTTTCCGCATTCCGGCGTCGGATTGACGGCTAGGGCGCCGCCGTGCACTTACAGCATATATACGACGCCGTAGCGAACAAATAGACGATATAAATGAAAAACAACATAAAGAGGTAAAACTACATAATAAAGGCCGGCTCACACGAGCACGACACCCAGAGTCACAAAATAATACAATATCAATCCTCACAACTCGTCTCTAACTCAATACATGGAAATGGTAGATGGAGAATACTAGATACAATAAGATGTACAATAGATAGAATCGGATAGCCGCAACCCACCTATACTAAACGGCCTCACAGCCAACCGTAGCGGTATCCGCAAAAATAAAGATAATAAGAAGCCCTGCCGCGACAACTCTGAGGGTCAAGCCTGCAAAACACTATGGCGCAAAGGAGGTGAGTTGCCAACTCGTGAATAGTAAGTAACATCATACCGATAATCGCAGGTATGCACGAACATCGATAATCTATTACATGCAATCTGATAGCATAAATATGGCAATATGGATATGCAACAATCATGACCAAGGTACTCCATCAGGTACTACAAATACATGAAGCAATGCATATCAAAAATTGTTGAGTATGGGATAAAACATAACATCATCAATGAATCAACATTGTGGAAAATCCTGGTGTCCATCAATGACACCTCAAATCCAATTACCTCAGGTGCCGTCACTCTGATCGGCCCTCATATCTGTAAATCTTATGGAACCTGAGTGTCAAACATCGACACTCGAAACATCATGAAAAATCATGTCCATCAACGACACGTAAATACTCATCTTTCAGGCGCCAAATACCCAGATCGGCCCTCAATATATCTCATGTCATAACTCCCACACGGTATCCTCCGGATATCCGTCGGGTTCCATACTATCACCGGTAGGTAGTACTCCCTCCAACGGGCCCACCTCCTTTCTATACGAGTCTTCTTTCCCCGGGGTACCTCATCGGGTCCACCATGTACCCGCAGACGGGTCTACCGCTCCTCGAATCGGGTATCTAACACAAGTCTCAGAACCGAGAAAACTCATGGTGGACACATCGAAATATCATATCAAGAGAAACCGGGTTTTCAAAACAAATGCATAATTTCTGGAAATATCCCCACGGTTCTTAAATCCATAAATCACATGAAATCCGTATCTCAATGGGTAAATCCATGAAATATGATATATGCAACATAAAACAGTAATATAAGCATATTAAGGGAAAACCGCTCTTTTAAATGAATCCAGTTTTTAAATATATCACGGGGTTCCCAATTCCTCCGAAATCAAATGTAACATCATATAAAGGTGTAGATGTAGCTATAGCAAGGTATGGGTGTATACATGTAAGTATGTATGTATGATGCATTTCATATGCGCAATAGCACAAGAATCAACGTCTCAATGTCAATAACAATACAATACCACATAGGTGTATATGTAGCTATAGCAAGGTATGTGTATATACATGTAAGTATGTATGCATGATGCATTTCATATGCGCAATAGGACAAGAATCAACGTATCAATGTCAATAATGATACAATAAGCGTGTCATGGCAATTACCAATGGTGTGGGTATAGCATACAATTTAATGCTCGTGCAACATGAACCGTCAGTAATGGTGCGGTGTCCAATAAGTACTAAGTCAAGGCACAACAAGTAATAATATGCAATTATGCTCATGCACAATAAACTCATATGCGTATAAACATTCGGCTATAATATCATATCTAGCCCTGACGCATAACGCCATATGGGCGATTTCTACGTAGATGTTAAATCTACTCACCGATGATCTCGAGCTAGATAAATCCAACCACCTACTTCCCTTTTCTAGTAGCGTCCAAATTTCCCGCAATCGACCATAAAATTTCACAAACACAATACATAAGGCTAAATATCCTGAGCCGACAAAAGACGACAAAACGCAAGAATAACGTCCACAAGATAGACACATTGTGCAATTGGTGCACAAAACGCGTACGACATCGCCACAACCTTAACTAAGGTCGCTAAGCGACACAACCACCAAGACTAAAACCAAATCGTACCGACCGCTCATTCACAACACAATATATATCGTAGAAGATAATATATATATCATCACAACGTCAATTAAAAGCCACGTCTAATTATACCGAAAACCTAATAAGCAACCGAAAGGAGTTTTGGTGCAAAACCTCATGGATTAGCAATCTAGTGGCTACCATGTTCATCTAATATCATAATTAGGTTTCACAACTCTTAACTAAATTTTAAGCTCACTTATTTTCATAGATTCTAGAAACCTATTTTGGACAATTATATCATTTAGAAAATTTTAAAATAACAATTTGCAAATTAACAACTAGCTTAGATTTTTCATTTCTTAAGATGTTAAACTACACATATAACCATATCCAATTGATAAAAACCCTAACTTGATCTCAACCCTATTCTTGAAGTTTCTAACTTTCAATTAAAACCATATTTAAACACCTAATAAGCTAGATTAAAGTAATTATCTAACAATTAAACCTTAGGGTTAGGATTTATACCTCACAAACTTGATATCAAACTTGCAAATTTGACTCCCAAAATGGCCTCTAAAATGCTAACTTGCTCCTTGATCCAAGCTAGATTAGGCTAATAAATAATGGGTAAGGATTTGATTTATAGTTTGTGGGATTTTGTATTGAATTTTTGATGGATTTTTGAAGCTTTTTGAGTTGGAAATGGAGTGGGGAAAATTTTGGGGCTGCCACTAAGAGGCTCGGCCAAGTGAGGAAGAGGGAGGGGTTTTGGGTTAGTGTGTGGAAATTTCTAGATTAAACAAGCCTTAAGTCTCAATTAATGCACCTCACATCAATTTATTCTTTAATTCATTTTCTTTTCTATTTTTCATTAACCCTAGAAAAGTCTACAACCCTTAAGATTTTGGAGAAAAAGAAAACAATTTTGTAAACTTGTATTTAAGTTGACATGGTTCACATTTGTATATTTAACCCATTCCAATTTGTAATTACCACTAATTAAATGTATAAATAAAAGCTTATAATAAAAATTTAATTAAGGAAAAATATTTAACTGAACTAATAATTATAAGTGACTAAATAAATACCACATACTAGCAATTTCCTAATTAAACTAGGTGCATTTAAGTCTATATTGAAAAATGATTATATCTTGGTTTTTACGGAAAACACAAATTATTTTACCTATTATCGGAAAATTCGCCTAAATGATTTCTAAAACGTTACAATCTTCCCCCTTAAAGAAATTCGGTCCCCGAATTTAAAATTCTTACTATGCGTACCTCAAAGAGATGAGGGAATTTCTTCCGCATCTCGCTCTCGGCCTCCCAAGTGACCTCTTCATTATTCGGGCCACGCCAAAGAACCTTCACAGATGACAAGACCTTTGACCGAAGTTTCTTCACCTGCCGATCCAATATAACTACCGGCTGCTCGGTGAATGAAAGATCGCGCTCTAGCAGAACGGTCTGGTGTTGAATCATGTGAGAAGGGTCATGAAGGTACTTGCGAAGTATCGACACATGAAATACGGGGTGAACATCTGGGAAACAGGGCGGAAGTGCCAAACGATAGGCAACGGTACCAACTCGCTCAAGGATCTCAAAAGGACCTACAAATCTGGGACCGAGTTTCCCTTTCTTCCCAAATCTCATTACGCCCTTCATCGGAGAAATCCGTTGTCACGACCCGAAAATTTTGTTCGTGACCGGCACTTGAACTACGCAACATCAAAAGGTGTAATGTAACTTAAGTAAGCCGAAACCCAGAAATCTAAAACCTTTTTAAAGAAAATATAAGAGGTGAAGTTTTGAAATTAAACGTATGATGAAATCAAATGTTTTCTTAAAGGTATAAATAATTGAACATGAAAATACAAGTGGATTTACTAATTGAAAAACATGTTTCGTCTTTTAAAAATTTGGGCAGCACCTCCTTTGTATAATTTGATCCAAAACTGTCACGACCCAAAATTTGGCACGTGACCGGCACTTAAACCACGAAACGTCTACAGGCGTAACACAATTTAAGTAAGCCGAAACCCAGAAATCTAAACCATCAAAAGAAGTAAGTGATGAAAACATTGTTAAAAACATTTGGAAATCTCAAGTAAAAAATTTTAAAGTTTAAATTATTTTCTTAAAATTTCGGCAGCACCCCCTTTGTAAAAACCAGCCCCGAAACAGGTACAACATAAGATATAAGTAAAGCAACATATGAAATAAATAACGTATCCCCAAATGGGAGCAAATCACGCCTAAAGGCGGAAACAACCACCACAAGCATAGTATACGACGCCGTAGCGAAGAAATGGACAATATAAGTGAAAAACGGCATAAAAGATAAAACTGCATAATAAAATCCGGCTTACATGAGCTCGACACCCAGAGTCACAAAATAATATACAATATCGTCCTCACAACTGGTCTCTAGTCAATACATGAAATGGTAGATGGAGAGTACAAGATACAATAAGATGTACAATGAATGTATAAATGGATAACCGCAACCCACTTATAGCAAAAATGGTTCACAGCCAACCGTAGCGGTATCCGCTGCAAAAAGATACAATAAGATAGCCCCTACCGCGATTACTCTATGGGTCAACCTGCAAAACACTGTGGCACAACGAGGGTGAGTTGCCAACTCGTGAATAGTATGTAACATCATACAGGTAATCGCGGGTATGCACGTATTGCGATACCCTATCACATGTAATCAGATAGTATCAATATAGTAATCTGGGTATGCAACCATCATGAAAGGTGTTGGAAGTAGTGCCCTCAAAGTCAATTAATGGATCGCAGGTACGTGATTGCAATGATTGAGGAGGACCTATACCGGTAGGACAGTCTTACTCAAGATGATAGTATGCTATCTGGTTTGTCTTTATCATCGTGTACAGTTTTAGGTGACATGTTCACTATTACACGTTGATAGAGCCCCTAGGATTCTTGCTTGACTACCAACAGTATGATGGAGATTATATACGTGAGAGTTGGGTAGTCTATAAGCACATCCTTAAAAGTGGTCCCTGGTCATGGGAGTTTCGAGACAGGGCATCGATACTCCGGAGTAGGCTAGTGTATACAGTCGAGACCCCGACGAGGGGCGGTGGCCGGTCTCACAAGCCATTGGTGTCAGTTGGTTCACCTAAGATGTATACAGGTGCTCATTGGGTTATGAGTGCATCGGACAGGACTCGCCGGGAACATGCTAGTTGATATTATACCTAGCGTCAAATACCAGTTCCATGGTGACATGTGTACAGGTTAGTTCATCAACCTGAGGTCGTCATTTGTCTCGTGTGAGTTCCCACTGTGCTTTGATTACTACCCTACCACAGCTCAAAGGAGTCATGCAAACAATTTTTAGGTGTACAATCCCGAGCCACATAGAGGCAGTGAGCCGATCAGCAGGGGATTTGTCTCTCCCGGTATTGGGGGTGAGATTGCGCTGTGTCTAAGAGAGCCATTACACCAAGTCCTTGGCCAAGGCAGGTGAGAATTACTGGTAGGTATTCCAGTAGTTTCTCATGGTGTTCAGGGCTACCCTCCGACACGACTTATACAGCTATTTCGGGTATGACGTTACCAGCCCCTAGGCTCGATATGCGATGCTCATAGGCGAACGGACCAGACTGTACAGATATTGTCACTGGTAGGCTCAGTAGGGTTCCAGGATGAGTTCGCTCATCGGTTTCCCTTTCGGTCAGTACATAGGCAGCCGTTATGCACAGCTAGTACCGCTGACGTGCTTGTGGTTAAACCCACTGCCAGGGTACTGACGAGTCTTTAGAGTCCCCCATAGATAGTTTCCCAAGTTCGGGCGAAACGTTATAAAGGCCGTATGATTTTATGGTAGGGTTCGAACATGCACGTGCACTTTTGCACCTGTCATGTTTCGGACAGATAATACTGGTGGGTTTTGGTTTAAGCCGGATCCAAGTATTATATTGAGTCGAAATATTTTAGTCTCATCGTATTCGTATTCGGTCGGAATACGGATACAGGTATGTATATACAGGTGAGGGGTATTCTCGTAATCCGTTACGAGAATATTTTAGAAGATGCATTTCTTTTTGGATTAATCATTCTGGTTTAAATGATTAGTGATTTGGAAAGTGTGACTCATTTGGATGACACATTTCTTCTAGCATGTTCATTAGTGACTCATGCTAATGAGTCACTAAGTGAGTCATGATAGAATTAATGGGGTTTTGTTTGGGTGTAGATATTTTAGGGTTTGTGGAGATATTTTTGGGAGAAATTTTTATGAGATATTTTCTTTACACAACCTTATATATCTACTCACAAAAGAAAGAGAAAGACGATGATAAGTTTTATGCTTGAGTCTTTGCTCTCTTGATAGTTTCTTAAGCTCACAATTTCCATCTCCTAGCATCTTCTTCAACCTCCACTCTTACCCTCTCATGTGATGAGAACCAAAGAGTGTTTGAGAAAAAGTATTCCACTCATTCTCTACTTCATCTTGGACATGTCGATTGATATACTTCATGTCCGAGTTGCCTCGGTATAGAGGCGGGAGCCCGTATAAAGATCCGTTGACGTGGTGCCACCTTGACGAGGAGACGGGAGATTGGAGATGCCGCGAGGAGCGAGGGATGATGGCTAAAGACCGAAGGATGCGGATCGATCGGTATAGCCTTTCTACCTCTTTATAGTTTGTTGGTTTAGCCTTAATGGAAAGATCCGGGTTATAGTATGCGATAGCGCCAGTTGTAAAAGTTTTTGTTCCGCGTTTGGCCTCAGATTATTGGCCGGGACGCTACCGTAGACTTACATGGTATCAGAGCCATGCCATTAACCTTTGCTAGCTTGTCCTAATGTGTTTAAAACATCAATCGAACGAAATTTCCAAAACCGCGATTCCAAAATTAAAGTTTCTGTCGAATTTTATTTGTCGTCTAAAAATTTTTTTGAGCATCTCAGAAAATCGTGCAGGCTTTTTTAAAACTCTGGAAGAAATTTGGTCGACTGAACCTTCAAGACCGCCGCGGAACAGCCGCACAAGCCTTGTATTGGCCGCGGTTCCGCCGCCGTTTTGAGGCTTCAGTGCACCATTTTTCTTCTGGGTGTCTTTCATGTGGAATTGTGGTTCTGGAATATTTTGTTTGGGCCCAGATTTTGTTTGTGTACTGGAGTTGTACTTAAGGCCCATTTCGGAAGTTTTGTCGATCGGAATTTTAAATGTGTTAGTTTACAGTACTTACATTATATCTCCGACCGTGAATGTCATTCGAGCGGTAAATCGTGTCTAATTGCTATAGCTCTTTTAGACGGGTTTGCGAACGTGACATTCGCGTTGATGTTCTATGTTGTGCTGTGATGTTGCGGATTTGTCGTGGTGGATAGCTGTGTGCAATGGCAGTGCAGTTTGGATTTATTTGTACATTTGATATTGCGGGGCGAGCGTCCAACATGTGGACTGTCGTCACTGCCTGTTTGTATATTATTCTTTTGGGGCACGACCGGGTTGAGGTCGATGTACCCGTTGTACATATTTTCATTACTTTACTAGGTTTACCCTGCGACGGAGTGTACGGATAGCCGGGTTCTGGAGGGCAACGGGTCCGCATCTCATGGCTTTGAGAAGGAAGGGGCCTCACTCTAGAATTGGCAGACTATTCGCCGCACTCGTAGGGGATACAGCTTGACCCAAGGTGGAGTGCCCAACTTACCGGATTCCGTGAATTGCTGGGTGGTCTATTCATTTTCCTGTAGGGGTCTGCCTCGCTTCAGGTTTTGGCGGGTAACTTGCCGCACTCATAGGGGTCTAGGTTTTCATTGCATAGGCTATCCACACGACCAGGGGAACGTCGGGTTTAAGTAGCGTCTCTGTGAAACCCGGGGATCCCAGATTATCTGTATTGATCTGTGATGCTTATTACTTTTCTGTAATATTGCATTTATCACGCCTGGAGAGATTATTGTTTATTGGTATATACACTAGTAGATGTTGTATATGTTTTACACCCGCGCTAGTCCAGTCCCCGCTCTGTCGTTAGATAAGTAACCTAATGGGTGATGACGGGACCCAGTGACGAATGCTAATGGCATATACGTACATTTTATTTTCTTTCTTTTCTGGTGTGATTAATTGGTGGGACTGCATTGATTTTTATCAATGCAAAGAAAACAAACCTGTTTTACGTTGTTGGAACAGTTTTCAAAAAGTGTTATTACAAGGACGTTTTCTTTTGTTTTGCACAGTGGTATTCAGTTGGAATATCCTGCACCTCATTCGACGAGGCAAGGGCCAAGATCGCTTCACCGGGAGTGACCCCTTGGGCAGAAGTTTGCGTCAGGGTAATAACTTCACTATAGTCGATTACAGGTTGCTTTGCATTGCGGTATTCAGTTAGAATATCCTGCACCTCATTCCACGAAGAAAGAGCCGAGATCCCTTCACCGGGAGTGACCTCTTTAGCAAAGGTTTTCGCCACTATATTTTTGTAGAAAGCTATCAGGTTCCTTCAGCGATATCAAGTTTGTTACGTTAAAGGTTTTTCGCCAAAAACCAGCCATAGCCCTCCGTCATTTCAGTTGGGTATTCAGTAGTATTCAAGCTATGTATTTTGACCAACGCCAAGGCATAATGTTTGATAGCTGCTGGGTATTCATTTGTTGCATAGATAGATGAGTTAGTTTGGGACAGCCGTTCTGCCATTTGTCCAACGTCAAGGGTATATACGGGTGGGTTCAAATTAACAAGATAATGATGGGTAGAACTTTACATGTGACTTATAGCATTTGACCAACGTCAAGGTCATAAGAGCATAGGGCAAAAATCCACATCGGGAGTTTCTAAAGAAACTGAAACTTGCCAAGTATGCGCATACCTTCTGGAGTGTGATAACTTGAGTGGATTCCTTCACGTTATCATGCGGTGAGAGTTGGATCCCGATTCCCACTGATGAGTTGGTTTATTCTTCGGGTGATCCCGACTAATTCTTCTTTCAGGTTTGGAGGAGAATTTGATGGTACAGTGGGAGGTTTCCTGATTAGATAAAGTGATAACCATTCTGATCTAGGTTAGAGTGCACGCAGAGTGTTTCTTTTCTCTCTCTCTCTCTTTGGCAGCGACCATTGACCGACCCTAGATTATGACTCAGTGACCAAGTTGACCGAACCTTCTTAAAATACTGACTTTTGGATTGTCCGAATTGTATAAGTCATTGTCGTTCCTTCTTTTACCCTTTGCATTTCTCCAGAACACCTCATATTACTACGAACATCCACTTCCTTTGGATAAATCCATCATATGGTTATATACGAACTCGAAGGAACTTGTTCCAGATTCGAGGATGGATTCAGGTTCAGGAGAAATTGAATTGGTTTATTGAGTTGTCTTTTATCATCACCTTCTCTCAGGTTACGAGTACTCCTTGGTTTAGGAGAGTACACTTTATTGGATAGTCTTCTTTCAAAACATGGACAGGTGCCGAAAGGTAGGGAATGAAGAAAACCAATTAGCCTAAGTAGGGTGTATAGAAGGTAATAAGTAAATACAAAATAAAGGGATTAGAAAGAGGGCAAAGTAAATTGTGACTGCTATCATTCACGACCAAACCGCGTAGTTCATTGTCACTCCTACTTCACCTTTGCATTTCTCCAGAACACCCCGTATTATTACGGACATCCACTTCCATTGGATAAATCCATCGTATGGTTATATACGAACTCAAAGGAACTTGTTCCAAATTCGAGGATGGATTCAGGTTCAGGAGAAATAAAATTGGTTTATTCAGTTGTCTTTTATCATCACCTTCTCTCAGGTTGAGAGTACTCCTTGGTATAGGAGACGGTATACCTATTACGTTTATTGGATAGTCTTCTTCCAAACCATAGGCTGGTGCCGAACGGTAGGGAAGGAAGAAAACCATTAAGCCTAACGATGGTGTACAGAAGGTAATGACTAAAGACAAATAAAGAGATTTGGAGAGATGACAACTAAATATACGGTTATAGTCATGAATTTGGTTTATGGAAGAGGCATTACTATGAATACCCGGATACCCTTTCGAAACATTTTCATGTTTCAGTTTCACTATGTGTTGTTAAAGGAAAACTTTTTTCCCGATTAGATACTTACTCCAGGGTATGTATTTACCAGGTATGATTCTCACATCCGTATGGTTTTACAGATGATGAGTGGGAGTAAGTTATTAGGAATTAGGTGATCATCCTCATTATATCGGAATTCGTTGTAATTGGTGATATTTGAGGAAATCGCCTGGGTTTTTGCCGGACGGCAAGTATTTGGTTTTGAGTATCCGTTGTTGTGCACCAATTTCAAACTGATATATTTGTACGTTTATTTTTATAAAGTGAGATATAACTTTTTGAAATTATGTCCGTGACGTTTACCTATATCAGTTGACGATTGGGTAAGGAGTATTGAACAGCGGAATAGTTCTTAACCATAAGTTCAGTTTTCAATCTACGATGCACAGGTTTTGAGTTATTCAACTCAGCGGACTTATACAGAGTATTGTATGTTGTCCAATGTCCATTAGGACAAAGGGGTTAGTCCTCGTACTATGTTCTTTTTACTTGTGACTTTTCTAGTTTTTAGACAAGTGTTTCGTTGAAATACAATGTCTAAGTTTTGAGAAGTTGTGGGTATAGGAATAAAGTAGAGAACCAGGTGTCGAAAGTATCGGGATTCTTCAAGGTGATCGAAGATGTAGATACTTGTGATTGATATTCAGTTGATATTAATGGTTTTGAGAAACTTTTTTCTCTTTCAGGTTACTCATAATTGGACGGACTCCTAAGTTGAGTAATGATGATTAGCCTCTTTCCATTAAGTTGATGTGCACCGGAGACAGCTGCATGATTTGAATCTGGCAGTTTGTGGGTTGACCCGGGCTATGTCGAGGGTTGACTTTCTACCATCTGGAATATCAATAGTGATATTGTTCTTGACTCGCCACAGTTTTAGTAAAATGGATTTTTTCAGAAAACGGTAGTGCGAGTATGGTAGAACTGGAAGTAATTCCAGAACCGCAAGCGATTACGGAAAATTTAATAGGACCTAAAGATTCAATCAAGTTTGACATTCCATTAGCCACTCCGCAGATATGGTGGGTAACCTCAGACACCCGAGAGGTACTCCGGTAGCCTCAAGGACGGTGAAAGGGAGGGTCTTGTTTACCCAGACTTGACACTACTGTTGTTCCAGACTATGAGACCCGGCAGGAGAATGAGTATAACGTCGTTCTAAACAAGTTTTAGAAGTGCACGTATATATTATTCTGCCAGAGGGTTGTGGTGGTCAGTGGGAGCAACGGAAGCATAGTGGGCAAGTATCTTATGTCTATTTATAGACTAAAGAAGATATAGCGGAGATAGATCATCTATTTTTGATGTGACGGTCATAGGTTTGACTTCATCGGAATAGAGGATGGATCTGTTAAGAAGGTAGTAGAGTGTGATGTCCTGGTATTTGGATGACATACACAGAGTAGGAAGTAAAATTCCTATACTACGATCGGTTATACTTTGGTTGTCACACAGTTGTTTCTCCACACAGGATATAGATATAATATCAGACATTCTGGTTACTAGATCTATGGTTTTAGATCTAGATTTGGGTAGTTTCCCAATCTGGATACTTAGACAGTATTCTAAAAGTATTTAGAATGGATGACTCCTGGCATGGTGGTGTACCTGCAGGTGATGGAGTCTCCCTCTCTAAAGGTGTCTTACAGACTAAAGGGGAGAGGGATGTGCATGATTGGCATATCACTTGCTTAGGCAATTGAGTCGATCATGAGATGTCAAGTACCACACCCGATGTTGTTTTTGCACTAGATGCAATAAGTTTATATTAATCCAATCCTGGAGAAACATTCAGAACCGGTTTTAGAACATAAGTGGATGTTCTACGGATTTGATGATGGCAGCCTCCTTCGGGGGACGGTTATCATTCCAGGCTTCCAAGGTGACATGGATGACAGAGTTACTGTCAGAGTTATAGTTTTCCCTCTGACGGGGGGCGGTATTATGGACAGATGGTCCAAGAGGATACTGTGGGAGGTATGGTGCAGGATACTGATTAGGTTCAGTTGACGATACAGTCTTAGAAGTTTGGATTTGGAGTTCATTTATGAACTAGGTCCCATCAGATATCCAGACATATTCTAAGACAGGTATTACTCAATTCGGGAGATGGCTTTCTCCGTGAACTTGAGATTAAGAGAGACATAGAAAGAAACATAAGGGCGGATCCACTCACTGAGGCTATTTCTCGAACACAAGAGTTTTACAAACAGGCTTTGTGAAACTGATTAGTAGAGGAGTTGGATGTTTGGTATCACACCGGCTGTGAGTATGCGACATCGCAATAATTAGCCTTAAGTGCAAGTAGGAGATTGTTGGAAGTAGTGCCCTCAAAGTCAATTATTAGATCGCAGGCATGTGATTGCAATGATTGAGGAGGACCTATACCGGTAGGACAGTCTTACTCAAGATGATAGTATGCTATCCGGTTTGTCTTTATCATCATGTATAGCTTTAGGTGACATGTTCACTATTACATGTTGATAGAGCCCCTAGGATTCTTGCTTAACTGCCAACAGTATGATGGCGATCATATACGTGAGAGTTGGGTAGTCTATTGTTCATATCAGATTTTTGCATTTTTATACCGCCCATTTTTTATAACATTGCTTATCGGTAGGTACTCTTGAGCCGTGTTTGCTAGTTAATTGCTGGATACAGGTTCTCAGCTCTAACCAGTGAAATTCATGGAAAAGCGCGACAAATTCTGGATTACTGCTAACCACAGATAAAATACGGGTCTCCGCTATCTATCCGTATGTTGCCGCACACCAGTTTAAGGGACAAAATAGCAAATCGATGGTCATTTTCATGCACAAAGCACAATGTCAACACAAGATCCAATATGTCTACGCGGAGCTCAAGAAAATCATGGCAAAAGATCCACATCAAATCACCTTTTGATCTGCTGAAAATCTAGAAGAAATGTGAAGAGATTCTGAGAAACATACTATACCACACTGAAGAGAACAGCAAAAAAGGAAAACCCACCAAAACCCATGAGCCAACTCCTCTTTATGGCTGCGGATCCGCGGCCAACAGGGCGACTCGGCCGCGGATCCACGGCCGAGTTAACTCGGCAGTGGATTATTTTTCTGGGCCAGTTTGGTAATTTTATTTGGTGACAGATTGTTGCCCTATGGTTTCTGTTTCCTGCCTATAAATAGCCCAAAATATTGCCAAGCCAAGGGTTCTGAATTCTTGTATTAGGTTTTAGATATGCTTTGTTGTTCTTCTTCCTCTTATTATCTTTCTCTATTAAAATCTTGTAGTGAGCTTTTATGAGTGAAGTGATGAATAAAAGAGTTCTTTTTGTTATCATGCTTGTCTTGTTATGTTGTTAATTATAATTGCTTGTATTTTTCATTTGCTAATCTAGTTGTTGTTATTTGTTGTTTATTCCTTTCTTCTTCCATTTTACTTTATCCTTAACAACAATGATGCTTAAGCTTGATCCTTGCCAACGTGAGGTCTCAAATAGCTAGTTGTAAACTTCTAACCTCTTTCTTTCTATCTTCCTCATTTTGTTGTATTTTCTTTTTCTTTGTTATGGGTGAGTAGTTTCTCACTTGTTAGGGTAGGATAAGGAAACTTTGAGAGAAGGAAATCTCTCTCACTCTTTTCTTGCCCAACATCTTAATTCGGACTCCAGCTAATTGAACGATAATCCGCTCCCTACGGCACCCTATCCTACATGATAGCGGTGATTCCTTAGTGAGACCGGTTGTGGTTGAATTAACCGAAGGTTAAGGCTAAGAGCCAAGAACGGACGGACAAGGACCAAAAGGAAGGAACTAAGCGTTGGAAATCCTAGCTTATACTCGCAAGTTCCTTCCTAGTCGTGCTAATCCCCGTTATTACCGATTACCGTAACACCGATATTAAGAGTGGCAAAGAAAGAAGTGAGCGATTCCTAACTCAAACTAACATAATCCTTACCCTAACAAGCTCTCTTTATATACATTTTAGCACATAGTTAATCTTAAACAAACCTGGACATTTTGACTTAACTCGTTAAAGCACATAGAAAAAGATTCCTATCTCCCTGCGGACGACCCGTACTCAACCGGCTAGCTACAAGCAAAACCGTCTTGATTGCGGTAATTAACTAAGCACGCAAAAACTCCAACAATCAAATGGCGCCGTTGCCGGGGAGACGGTAGTTTATTTCTTTGTTTAATTTCGGGTTAATTTGTGAATATAAATATAACCGAAAAAACAAAACAAAAAATACATTGTAAAAATCATCTTGTTATTTTTGATTAGTTTTTGTGCAATTGTGCAGGATAAAAAAGAAGGTCGAGTTCAGTGCCAAAGATGTGGGAAGTTAGACCCGTATCTCGTGGCTACACCGCGGTGTATCAAGACGGAACCAACGGTCTACTGAAAAAAAAATATTCTGGAGCAAACCCAGTGAGCAAATCAAGATTCAGGAGCTCCAGACAAGAAGAGGACACCCCAGCCAGCACACACAAGAAATCTAGAAGTCCAACTATACTATCTGGCCGCAGAACCGCGGCATAAGCACGTGTTTGGCCGAGGAACCGCGGCTTGTTGCTGACATCAGCAGCCCAAATCTTCTGTGAGTATTTCTACCCTCTTCCCCACTCCTCTGCACTCCACTAAACTGTGTTTTCTGCAGCATTCTTTGCGCAAACTCTCTCCCCCCTTCCAATAAATTGTTTTTGTGCAGGATTCTTTGCGCTGCGCTAAAAAATAAAAAAATTGATTGCAGTTGATTGTTACTGCTTTGCATATTTTAATCGGACTTTAAGGGGCTTAAAACCAATCCAGATTGGGTGGGGATTTCATCACCCTTCCCAGGACCCCAAAAATCACAAAAAGCATATGCATTGACCATTATTTAATTAAAAAATACTAGACTCAGCCCTAAGGACGTCGCGCTCAATAGGACAGAGGACTGGTTGTAGGCATCGGCCGTTTATCCTATCCGGACTTTGCGGTGTCTAGGCAAGTGTGTCTAAGGAAAGTGGTTACTTAATTAGGACCACTACTTATGTAGTGGGGAGCCTCCCACTTACCTGGCCGCAATTGGCGGAGAAGAGGCGGTTTGAGGTCCTATTTCTAGCCCTTTGGAACAGTTAGGAGCTGTCTAGCTGACCTAGGTGACCCTAGATCTAGGTGTGATTGTGCATATTTTTTTTGTAATTGTTTGAAGCCGTAAGTCAGTACATATTTCTGTAAAGCGCTTTCTAAAAAATAAAAAGGAAAAAAAAAACACAAAACAAAAACTTTTTATAAAAACATGCCCTTTGTCGCCAGAATCCCATTTTTTCACCCACCTCCCATCGTATTTCTCCATTGACGTTTTCTTACCCTCACCTTCTCCTCTTTTGACTACACTAAACTCGTTTATTGTATGTCCGGTTGGACTCGGGGCACAAGTGCCCGCCTAGTCCGCGTTACGTTAGTCGCTACCGACTACGCGATCGACTCAGACGTCGAAACTCCTTCAACGCTTCTTTCACCCTTACCTTTGCCGGCCAACTCCAACGTTGACCGGGATTCTGTTCATACATACTCACCTTCACTATCACCAACCTCTTCTTCTGCGATGTCAGGATTTAATCCAAACACCCCTTCAACTCCCTCGGGATTGATTCCACCTCCTATGGATGCGAATAACCCACAACCACCGCCTGTTGTAGCGCCACAGCGAATCGCGCTCCAGGATCGTTTTTATCCCACCCGCTCTGCACTTCCCACCTGTCTTTCCCTTCCACCGGCCAATGGGGATAATTTTGAAATTAAGCCCCACTTCATTAACATGCTTCCGAAATTTCATGGGCTTGAATCTGAAGATGCCTATATCTTCATCAACAAGTTCCAGAATGTTTGTGCCATGATGAAAACAACCCAGCTGTAAGACGATGCTATACGGCTACGGGTCATTCCATTCACTTTGTACGATCTTGCTGAAAAGTGCTGTATAGCACTGCTTCCCACTCCATAACTAGTTGGGATGAGTTTGTGAAAGCGTTTCTCAAGAAATTCTATCCAAATCATAAAACCGCGAAGATCCGTAATGAAATCAACCAATTTGCCCAGCTTCCTACTGAACCTTTTTGGAAGTGCTTTGACCGGTATAAAGACCTTCTTGTTCAGTGCCCTCACCGTGGTATTGAGAAATGGAAACTTTGCCAAACTTTATACGAGGGCCTGAATCCAGCAACCAAGCAGTTGTTGGAAATCATTTGTCAAGGCCACTTCCTATCGAAATCTGACGAGGAAGCATGGAAATTCTTCGACGACCTTGCGGAACAAACGCTTCAATGGGAGAGCACCAGACCAAGTACTTCTTATTCTTCCTCTACTTCTACTGGTCAGTCTAGGGTAGGCATTCACCAACTCGATGTCTCTATTGCAATGAAAGCCGAAATGGCTGCAATAACGAGAAAACTTGAAGCGATAGAAAGCAAATTTTCATCTCCTACTCCTGCCCCTGTTCTTCCCCTTCGTACCATTTGTGCTTGTTGTTTTGATCCATCTCACCTAACCGAAGAGTGTCCTTACAATCCACCATCTCAAGGACAGGATCAGGTTAATGCTACATTTCAGCAAAGACCAAGAAACGATCCATACTCTTCCACCTACAATCCCGGTTGGAGGAACCACCCCAACTTCGCCTGGAATCAGAACCAGCATCAATTCCAAGGCAACAATTTCCAGAGGCCCCTCCGCCGCAACAACAAGCTCAGCAACAAACTCAACATCAATTTCAGCAGCCCTTCTAACCTAAACCTTTTCAAAATCAGACGAACAACTTTGCACCCAAAAATTCTTTTCCTCAAAACAACTTTGTTCCGTCAAACAACGATAAGGTTTCCTCGCTAGAACGAAGTCTGGAGGTGTTCGTTAAACAATCGACACAATCCACCGCAAACATCCAGTCGTCTATTTAGTCTTTGGTGCAACACACTGCTGCACACGGGTAAAGCATCAAGACCATCGAAGCCCAGATTGCACAGCTGAATGTGGCGTTAAGCGAGCGAGAAAAGGGGAAGCTTCCATCTCAACCACTCCTAAATCCTGGTGTAACATTTCAAAAAATATAAAATATTATTTTTGGGAATTTTTATAATTTAATATTATTTTATTGAATATTTTAATATTTTGGTATTATTAAATACAAATAAATGGAAAAAATTTTAGAAAAATTATGGAAAATTCTAAAATAGGGTAATTTATAGAATTATGCCATTTTTAAGTTTTTATGATTAGTTATATACTAATTTAGTGCTAATCGCGATTAAAAATCGCTAATCGGTTTTTTAGTAATTGTGTGCAAAACATGCACATATCTTTTTCTACACTTGTGTTACATTTTTCTTGCCATGGTTTTACTTTGGGGTTACTATTCTAGTGAGAAGGTTTTGGAGGAAAAAGAAAAGGAAAAGAAAATGGAATAAGATAATGAGGTATGGTGTGAAAGAGAGAGGTATTGGCTTCTTTGACCAAACACATAGCCATTCTCTTCATTCTTCCTCTCATTTTCTCTCTCTCTCTCTTCCCCTTCTCCTGCTTCTGCTGCTCCTTCATTTCCCTGCCCTCTTCAGGCCCCAAATCATCTCACAAACTTCACTAAAACCCCACTCTCATTTCACAAAAAATGTGCACAAGCTTGCAAGCTATAGGATGGACCAAGAAAGTTTTCATTTTGGCGCTGTTGAGGATTCATGTGGGTCTTATGAGGTAATTCCTTCACGATTAGAGTGGTATTTCTTGTGCTTAAGCTTCGATTCAAGTTTCATATCGATATTGTGTGTTTTTATGGATTTGAGGATAACCTAGTTAGGGTTTGAGGAAAAATTGAGTGGTGAAGTGAAACTAAGACTTGTTGTGACTTTAGAATCTTGGTGTGATGTTATATTGGACCCTAACCTGAAGCTTTAACCCAGAATACGGATTTATGAGACGATGTCGGGAAAAACTGCAATTCTGGGATTGTATTTGGGAATCTGCTATCACCCGAGACATCCTAAAATAAAATTGATTTGACAGTGAGATGTGCAGGCACCTAGGAACCACCACACAAAACCCTAGCCCCTACTTCCCTTTCCCGGCCGCAAATTTATCCATTCTGGCCGCAATTTGCGGCCAGACCATGGTGGATTTTCCTCGTTTTGGTTATGGTGTTCCCTCATCAGTAGTTTAGACCCCTGGCATGTATAGATTTGTCTAATTAGACCTAGGGTGAAATCTGGAGCATATTTCATTAGTTGCTGTTTTGGATTCGTGTTTCCGTATTCCGTATTTTTAATTCTGAATTTGTATCTTGTGTTTTACCTCGACTATTTGGCGTTTATACGACGATATAGATGATTTATTGATGGTTTTGAAGGCGTGCCATAGGTTCTAACCTATATGCCCCTTATCGTATCGTTTTGGGATTCGTATGCCGTTTTAGTTTTGAATTGGTTTTGATACGCATTTGCGATACGTTAATGTGTAGGTACCCCATGAAGACTTCGGGACGACAAGAAGGCGCATGGCAACGTCGACAAATGAAGACGCAAGGTGAGTAGAATATATCTACGGGGGAAGTCGGGTGGATGGCGTATAGCACCCCCGCAGTCCGTAGCTAGTATACTATATGTATATTATATATGATAGTTTTAGTGCGTTGTGGATATTGTGCTAGGTGTATTATGGATAGTTTATGGTTAAAAGTAACTAGTGTAGTTCCTAGTCGCGAACCCTAGAATAGCTTTACACCTACACGCACACCCTTGCATATTCATTATACTTGCACTATGTTTGATGTTATTGGATGACATTGGAGATGAGTCGATGATGTAGGGCATTGTGCCGCGAGATCGGTGATTTGATATGTTTCGTAGTTGGGATACGACATGTGATCTGTAGGGGGCCTTTGGACGTGTGCTTACACACGCAGTATATAGATGGTATCAGTTGTACCAGACTTAGATCTGTACCCAGGTTATGTGATGTGATGATAATGATACCTGATATTTGATGAGAGGAATGTGATATTGACCCGTACCCAGCTATTGGGATGCCATACGACGATTTACCGTACGAGCTTCATACTGATGATAGATCCGCACTCATGACTTGAGGATGTCATATGATTTACTGTATCGTACGCGATACTACTGAGGCGGGATCACCAACTACTAAATATATATGCATATCGACTCAGATTTAGGTGGTTTCCTTACCCCTCCCGGTTTACTTGATACTTAGATCTATAGTTTGCATAGTAGATGTTAGACTAGACCCGAGTTATACCTATTTAAAAACTACGAATCAGGAATATCTTAAAAACAAGTAAAGGGATTCTACGGGTATTTTCAAAGACGTATCTTTCCTAAAAACACCGTAGCCCTTATTTTACTAAAAATCCTGATTCGTCTTATTTCAAATGGCATAACTGCATGACATATACACATGGATGTAGATTTCTTACTGTTGCGTTGATTATTCGATTTCCGCATATTCATGCTATTCACATCGCTTTGCATGTGTTTATTGCTATATTACCATCATGCTGTTAGGACACCAACACCATTATCGATGATGCATATGTTCCACGTACACTGCTTGCCGGCTCACACACTTCATCATCGATAATTGCCATGTCACTACACAGTAGTATTATTGCATCAGGATATGACCTTGTATGTGCATACCATTATTCTATGTTGCATGATATGCTGTTATACTTGCATTTCATCTATATGTCACATACATCATGCTTTCTGATTATGCGCATTGGGATATTTGTTTTCATGATATTTCTGGATTTGGGGAACCGTGGGTATTTCAAGAGATTATGTAAATGTTTTGAAACCCGGTTACCCTTGATATGATATTTCAGCTTCCACCATGAGTCTTATCGGTTCTGATTTATATACCCCTACGAGGAGGCGTCGAGGCCGTATGAGGGTACATGGTGGGGCCCGGAGTACCCCAGGGCAAGAAAGGGATGTCGATGTGCTATGAGCCGATGAGCCCGGCTGGGGAACCATACTGTTCGGTGATATTACCTTTTACTCGGCGGTTATCTCGGGGATACTGACCGGAGCTTTGTACGTATGCATACGTCACAATTCGAGGGTCGAAGCTGGGCACTCGGGTTTCGATATAGCGTATGATACGTACCTATCAGGGCTAGTCTTAGTGACAGTGCCTGATAGATGAGGATTTTCGAGCCGATGCTAGGCACAGGTTTCGTGATGTTTTCCTTGATTTTGTTTATATCCTCATATTTACATACATGATGTTTATTGTCATTGGGTGACGGGTGGACGGGTTCCACGTTTATACAGACTTGATCACATACAGACTGGATTTACATTGATCAAACTTCATTTGTATATATAACAGGGTATGAGGGCGCTGTTATATACACCCTTACACCAATATTAGTGGAATGGGACGCTAATATATGTGTATTGATATCCATTTGATACTTCATCATATTTACTTCATGCAGACATACCTTATACTTATGACATGTTATTACCTGAGTACTTGGCACTACGTACATGTTTAGATGTTACATTGCCACCTTATCATGCTTCAGACGTACTCTTGTGGTTTATATTTTACTGATCGTATTGACCTAGGATTATGTCTTGCATTCGGTTTTTGCTTGTAGATATTTTCTATTCACGAGTTGGCAACTCACCCCCGTTGTGCCACAGTTCTTACAGGTTTTGCCGTACAGGTTCCATTGCGGCATTTCTGGCACACTGCTTCCTTGCGGGTGAATTGCATTTGGTAGGTGGGTTCTTTTGCATCAAGAACCACCATTGTACTTGTATTATTCATTATATCTAGAATTACATCAACCAAAACTTGTATATTGTTTCAGACTTAGACACTAGTAATGTATTATTCGACCTTAGAGTCGCGCTTAGCAGCATTACGGTTTTCATGCTTATTGGGTTTCTGTTGAGTTTTGATCCTCGCCATTCGGCGTTGTATATTATATTGCTTACGTGGTTGTGACCGTCGATTGATGAAGAGCTAGCTCCCGCTTGGGGATGCCTTTTATCATTGCATATATATTGTTCTTGTTGTACCCCGTTCGGGGCCAGTATTTACAAAAGAAACTCTGCCGAAATTTTTAGAAAAGACCGTATATTTTTAAAATGCATATTCAGCTTAGTTATTTAAAAATCTTGACTTCAAACATGTTTTTCTTCACTTATTTAAACTAGTTTTCTTTATTTACTCTTAAAATGGTTTTAGATTACTGGGCTTTAGGCTTACTTTGATCAGATGGAGTCCTATAGACTTCATATGGTTCAAGGGCTAGTCACGTGCTCTTTCGGGTCGTGACAAAGTTGGTATCAGAGCGCTAGGTTGACCTTAGTTCGAGTCTAAGTTTGACTATGTGGAGCCTAGGGCGTCTATATATATACGGAACTTAGGCTTGACCTTACGGAACTTAGGCTTAGTCGAGGGGGTATTAGACCCGAATTTTCGTCGCGTAGGATGGCCCTTGGTTGATGGAGTAGGTGACTGCAGTAGAGTGACGTACCGTATGTATGTTCCGCGGCATACTAACGATACGCTACTCCGCTTAAGGAGCCTTAGGATGTACATTTCCTTGCACAGTATTATATTCCTTCCTATGATCTATCTTCATCGATACTGGTTATGTTTTTGCTGCCACGATCACACGGGCAGAGAGAGAGCTACGGCTAGAGTTGCTTCAGCATGAGCTCGTCGCAGACGAGGGCTGACCAGGGCGTGATTTCAGAGACATACGATTGCATATAGAGGCGTCGTCTTATTATGTTTGCGCGCCGTGAGCGTTTGACAGATCGCTTTCATGAGATTTCTCGGACGTGCCGATTGGTACCAGAGGATCAGGCTACTGCTAGAGGCCAGCTAGGATGTGATGACCATTAATATATCGCTTATTCAGGATGATAGAGGCGCTGTTCAGCGTACAGATGAATGAGCCAGTTGTTGCTACAAATGACGAGATATCGCCCAGATGATTGGAGCTACTGCAGCATGAGCATATACTTAGAGATATGTTGGTGAGTTGCTAGTCACCGGAGGATGAATGACTAGGACAGGTGGTTCGTTCGCTTACCGATGCGAGGTCATCAGATAGATTGCTTCCAGCTAGAGACGACTTCACGCGGAGACGTTGAGAGTCGACAGAGACGATCGAATGTCAGGAGCCATTTTCCAAGTTTAAAGTATACGGAAAGACATGCAGGCGATTTCATGGACTCTCTAGAAGAATGAAACCCTAACTCGACTTAATGACCGTGTGAAAGCCTTTGAACCTTAGGGTTTGCGGCAGTTCCGCGGCGCCATTAGTGAGGCTTGGGTTTGCCCTTCTACGGCTGGACCACCGACGCTATGGCATGTACTCGATACTATTAAACTGTACTCAAGATGTTGATATCTTGGGGGATTATGAGGTTCTGCCGAGTCGATCGAATGATTCGACATCATTCGGATATCATGTGATGGGATGCTTTGCTTGGGAGACTCCGGATACGAGTATAGACGTTAGAGCATAGTCCATGCAGCCACGATGAGACGAGTCTGAAGCAGTCGATATTGAAGCAGAGTGAAGTAAAGAGTTCACAAGAGAGTTCAACGAGATGACGTCCCACTCCGCTGACATCAGAAATGCGATACGCACGCAGAGGCATTGTGTATGGATATAGCTTCCAGAAAGAGGCGCGATGAGTATGCAGCCATTCCAGAACAAGAATTAGCTTCGGCAGTGGACGATGACTTCTGGGCAATTCGGCAGAAAGAGATACGCAAGAGACTTTGGATGGACCATAGCCGAGAACGTTGCAGTGCGCAGATAAAGACGTGACGTCGAAGTGGACGATGATACAGACAAGCGGGACAACAGGTTCGTGCGAGACGCTGAAGAGCTGTCATTACTTTCCGTCGAGACCAGAGCCCTGATATGCTTACAGAGGCGTTGGGATGCGACCAGCTTCCAAGGAAATGCTTTGCTGAGGACGCAGATGTCTATTGAGCGAGAAGAGATTTTGCAAGAATACCAGCCTCCGTACAGATCGGCATAGGTAAGATCGGCAGAGACCTTGAACAGGATTCCTTCCAGGACATTGCTGCAATGATGTTTGCACCCAGGATCAGATGTGTGATGTGTATTCAGAGAGCCAGAGGCCGACGTCAGTGATATGCTGCTTTATGAGTGGTCGTGAGGATTGACCAAGAGATGACCAGAGAAGTGCCAGAACGGAATCGTCCCCGTTAGCACACCTGACAGGGCCGATGAGCCGATTGATTGTGAGATTGGTAATCCACAGAGAAGATAAGGACCTAAAGGCAGAGGACGCCAGACCGTGAGCAAGAGGCAAGTAGATATCTTGCGCTGCTAGCATTGGATGCACCGACTCCTTCTCGACTTTGAAGGAGGAACTACCGACGACGGTATTTATGATTTGTGATTTTTTGATTCGGTTATCACGTATCCGTCATCTTGGATTTCGGTATTTTGGGCGTTCTGTTTGCATGATTTAGTTTTGATGACTGAGTTTCATGATATTTGTTTTATGCACCCACTGGGTATTTATATTTTGCGCATAGTTATTACATTTGAGGTATTGATTGTGATTTCACGCCTATTCTATGCCTGTGATGTGATTTACGTTTCCAGCATAGTTTTATGCACCTTTAGTGTGTTGATATACGATTCTGGTGCACGCCAGATGCACTGAATCAGGATTCTTCGTGCATGACAAATGCACCTGATTTTGCTGTCAGGCACACACGTTGTCTATGACAGATGTTTCGTGCACACCAGTTGCACCTAGATGTTGTTTTGTACACCTGTATGACATATATATGGATTTTGATTCCTTGCGCACCAGACGCACAGGATATTCTTATATATACATTTTTGGAGATTGATTTCTAATAGAGCGGTACGTTTTTATGATATTCGCTATGTATTGATGTTTTCGGAGCCCCAACAATTTGGATTTTTACTGAAATGTTTTAGTATTTAGGGGTTTAAATTTAAATTCGGGGACCGAATTTATTTAAGAGGGGAAGATTGTAACATTTCAAAAAAAAAAAAAATATTATTTTTGGGAATTTTTATAATTTAATATTATTTTATTGAATATTTTAATATTTTGGTATTATTAAATACAAATAAATGGAAAAAAATTTAGAAAAATTATGGAAAATTCTAAAATAGGGTAATTTATAGAATTATGCCATTTTTAAGTTTTTATGATTAGTTATATGCTAATTTAGTGCTAATCGCGATTAAAATCGCTAATCGGTTTTTTAGTAATTTTGTGCAAAACATGCACATATCTTTTTCTACACTTGTGTTACATTTTTCTTGCCATGGTTTTACTTTGGGGTTTCTATTCTAGTGAGAAGGTTTTGGAGGAAAAAGAAAAGGAAAAGAAAATGGAATAAGATAATGAGGTATGGTGTGAGAGAGAGAGGTATGGGCTTCTTTGACCAAACACTTAGCCATTCTCTTCATTCTTCCTTTCATTTTCTCTCCCCCTCTTCCCCTTCTCCTGCTGCTGCTGCTCCTTCATTTCCCTCCCCTCTTCAAGCCCCAAATCATCTCACAAACTTCACTAAAACCCCACTCTCATTTCACAAAAAATGTGCACAAGCTTGCAAGCTATAGGATGGACCAAGAAAGTTTTCATATTGGCGTTGTTGAGGATTCATGTAGGTCTTATGAGGTAATTCCATCACAATTAGAGTGGTATTTCTTGTGCTTAAGTTTCGATTCAAGTTTCATATCGATATTGTGTGTTTTTGTGGATTTGAGGATAACCTAGTTAGGGTTTGAGGAAAAATTGAGTGGTGAAGTGAAACTAAGACCTGTTGTGACCTTAGAATCTTGGTATGATGTTATATTGGACCCTAACCTGAAGCTTTAACCCAGAATACGGATTTATGAGACGATGTCGGGAAAAACAGCAATTCTGGGGTTGTATTTGGGAATCTGCTATCACCCGAGACATCCTAAAATAAAATTGATTTGACAGTAAGATGTGCAGGCACCTAGGAACCACCACACAAAACCCTAGCCCCTACTTCCCTTTCCCGGCCGCAAATTTATCCATTCTGGCCGCAATTTGCGGCCAGACCATGGTGGTGCCTCGTTTTGGTTTTGGTGTTCCCTCATCAGTTGTTTAGACCCCTGGCATGTATAAGTTTGTCTAATTTGACCTAGGGTGAAATCTGGAGCATATTTTCTTCGTTGCTGTTTTGGATTCGTGTTTCCGTATTCCGTATTTTTAATTCTGAATTTTTGTCTTGTGTTTTACCTCGACTATTTGGCGTTTATACGACGATATAGAGGATTTATTGATGGTTTTGAAGGCGTGCCATAGGTTCTAACCTATATGCCCCTTATCGTATCGTTTTGGGATTCGTATGCCGTTTTAGTTTTGAATTGGTTTTGATACGCATTTGCAATACGTTAATATGTAGGTACCCCATGAAGACTTCGGGACGACAAGAAGGCGCGTGGCGACGTCGACAAATGAAGACGCAAGGTGAGTAGATTATATCTACGGGGGAAGTCGGGTGGATGGCGTATAGCACCCCCGCAGTCCGTAGATAGTATACTATATGTATATTATATATGATAGTTTTAGTGCGTTGTGGATATTGTGTTAGGTGTATTATGGATAGTTTAGGGTTAAAAGTAACTAGTGTAGTTCATAGTCGCGAACCCTAGAATAGCTTTACACCTACACGCACACCCTTGCATATTCATTATACTTGCACTATGATTGATGATATTGGATGACATTGGAGATGAGTCGATGATGTTGGGCATTGTGCTGCGAGATCGGTGATTTGATATGTTTCGTATTTGGGATACGACATGTGATCTCTAGCGGGCCTTTGGACGTGTGCTTACACACGCAGTATATAGATGGTATCAGTTGTACTAGACTTAGATCTGTACCCCAGGTTATGTGATGTGATGATAATGATACCTGATATTTAATGAGAGGAATGTGATATTGACCCGTACCCAGCTATTGGGATGCCGTACGACGATTTACCGTACGAGCTTCATATTGATGATAGATCCACACTCATGACTTGAGGATGTCATATGATTTACTGTATCGTACGCGATACTACTGAGACGGGATCACCGACTACTATATATATATATGCATATCGACTTAGATTTAGGTGGTTTCCATACCCCTCCCGGTTTACTTGATACTTAGATCTGTAGTTTGCATAGTAGATGTTAGACTAGACCCGAGTCATACCTATTTAAAAACTACGAATCAGGAATATCTTAAAAACATGTAAAGGGATTCTACGGGTATTTTCAAAGACGTATCTTTCCTAAAAACACCATAGCCCTTATTTTACTAAAAATCCTGATTCGTCTTATTTCAAATGGCATAACTGCATGACATATACACATGGATGTAGATTCCTTAATGTTTCGTTGATTATTCGATTTCCGCATATTCATGCTATTCACATCGCTTTGCATGTGTTTATTGCTATATTACCATCATGCTGTTAGGACACCAGCACCATTATCGATGATGCATATGTTCCACGTACACTGCTTGCCGGCTCACACACTTCATCATCGATAATTGCCATGTCACTACACAGTAGTATTATTGCATCAGGATATGACCTTGTATGTGCATACCATTATTCTATATTGCATGATATGCTGTTATACTTGCATTTCATCTATATGTCACATACATCATGCTTTCTGATTATGCGCATTGGGATATTTGTTTTCATGATATTTCTAGATTTGGGGAACCGTGGGTATTTCAAGAGATTATGTAAATGTTTTAAAACCCGGTTACCCTTGATATTATATTGCATCTTCCACCATGAGTTTTATCGGTTCTGATTTATATACCCCTATGAGGAGGCGTCGAGGCCGTATGGGGGTACATGGTGGGGCCCGGAGTACCCCGGGGCAAGAAAGGGATGTCGATATGCTATGAGCCGATGAGCCCGGCTGGGGAACCATATTGTCCGGTGATATTACCTTTTACTCGGCGGTTATCTCGGGGATACCGACCGGAGCTTTGTACGTATGCATACGTCGCAATTCGAGGGTCGAAGCTGGGCACTCGGGTTTCGATATAGCGTATGATACGTACCTATCAGGGTTAGTATTGGTGACTGTGCCTGATAGATGAGGATTTTCGTGTCGATGCTAGGCACAGGTTTCATGATGTTTTCCATGATTTTGTTTATATCCTCATATTTACATACATGATGTTTATTGTCATTGGGTGACGGGTGGATGGGTTCCACGTTTATTGTCATTGGGTGACGGGTGGACGGGTTCCACGTTTATACAGACTTGATCACATACAGACTGGATTTACATTGATCATACTTCATTTGTATATATAACAGGGTATGAGGGCGCTGTTATATATACCCTTACACCAATATTAGTGGAATGAGACGCTAATATATGTGTATTGATATCCATTTGATACTTCATCATATTTACTTCATGCAGACATACCTTATACTTATGACATGTTATTACCTGAGTACTTGGTACTACGTACATGTTAAGATGTTACATTGCCACCTTATCATGCTTCAGACGTACTCTTGTGGTTTATATTTTACTGATCGTATTGACCTAGGATTATGTCTTGCATTCGGTTTCTGCTTGTAGATATTTTCTATTCACGAGTTGGCAACTCACCCCCGTTGTGCCACAGTTCTTGCAGCTTTTGCCGTACAGGTTCCATTGTGGCATTTCTGGCACACTGCTTCCTTGCGGGTGAATTGCATTTGGTAGGTGGGTTCTTTTGCATCAAGAACCACCATTGTACTTGTATTATTCATTGTATCTAGAATTCCATCAACCAAAACTTGTATATTATTTCAGACTTAGACACTAGTGATGTATTATTCGACCTTAGAGTCGCGCTTAGCAGCATTACGGTTTTCATGCTTATTGGGTTTCTGTTGAGTTTTGATCCTTGCCATTCGGCGTTGAATATTATATTGCTTGCGTGGTTGTGATCGTCGATTGACGAAGAGCTAGCTCCCGCTTGGGGATGCCTTTTATCATTGCATATATATTGTTCTTGTTGTACCCTGTTCGGGGCCAGTATTTACAAAAGAAACTCTGCCGAAATTTTTAGAAAAGACCGTACATTTTTAAAATGCATATTCGGCTTAGTTTTTTAAAAATCTTGACTTCAAACATGTTTTTCTTCACTTCTTTAAACCAGTTTTCTTTATTGACTCTTAAAATGGTTTTAGATTACTGGGCTTTTGGCTTACTTGGATCAGATGGAGTCCTATAGATTCATATGGTTCAAGGGCCAGTCACGTGCTCTTTCGGGTCGTGACACCTGGTCACCCACATAATGTGCATGTTGCTCTTGAATAACCGAACCATAATGTAAGTGCCGTGACTACATTGAGATCTGGAAGGATGCTGTAAAACAACATCGGCACAACAATTGAGGATAATGACACCCCGGCCGTTTCGTCTTCTTCTTCTCCTTCCTCATCTTCTGAGCCTATTCTTCATTCTTCAAAAGGCTCTTCTTCTTCTTCTGCTCTGAACGGACGCACTTCTCACTCCACAAAAACTCCAGCTCTGGGATCCGTTCCAACTCCACAATCTCCTCCACAAGCATTGGACTCAACTAATTTTAAAAACGTTCCATTTCCAAACCGGTTGAGGTCCAATAAACAAAATCCACAAATGGAGAAGATTCTGGAGTTGTTTAAGCAGGTTAACATTAACATTCCCCTTTTGGATGATGTCCAACAAGTCCCTTCCTACACAAAAATCTTAAAGGACTTGTGCACGAAAAAGAGGAAATCTTAGGTACCCAAGAAAGTTTTCTTAGCTAGTGCTGTGAGTGATGCTCTTACCCAATCTTTACCTCAAAAATGGAAGGACCATGGCTGTCCTACGATTTCTATTACCATTGGGGATAAGAACATCAACCGCGCACTTTTGGATCTTGGTGCCAGTGTTAACCTGCTTCCGTACTCAGTATATGAGCAACTAGGTATAGGAGAGCTGAAACCCACACACTGTACTCTCTAAATGGCTGACCGATCGATCACCCATTCTAGGGGTGAGCTAGAGGATGTGTTAATCAAGGTCGGGGACTTCAATTCCCCGTTGAATTCGTTGTTTTAGACACACAGCCTGTAGCTAACCCCCGGAATCAAATTCCGGTGATACTCGGTCGCCCATTCCTTGCAACCTCAAATGCAGTGATCAATTGTCGAAATGGTTCGATGAACCTATCTTTTGGAAACATGACAATTGAACTCAACATTTTTAGGTTGGGGAATCAGCCTTCCGAACCTAATGCTAATATACTTGACGTTTGTTCAATCCAGGAGATCACCCCAGAGGACTGTGAATTCGACGAGTTTTTGTTCGATCACAGCAATCTTGACGCCACTAGTGCGTCCCTCTTTGACCCTACTGCTGCTTCTGCATCCGACAATGACTACGAGTGTTTCACTTTCTCGAACGATCTTGGAAAATCACCACCCGAGTTTGAATCCTTCGAATTTCCGGATGAGTTACCTGAACCATCCAACTCGGTCGCTTACACTCATTTTGAACCGCTGCTAGAATCCTTTAAGTTCGAGACCTTTTCACCAATCTTGCCTTCAATCGTTTCACCCCCAATGCTCGAACTCAAGCCATTGCCGTCTCACCTTAAGTACGCTTACTTAGGTGAGAATGAGACCCTTCCTGTTATCATCTCGGCTTCTCTAGCACCAGAGCAAGAGAAAGCCCTTCTTACAGTCTTGCACAGCAATAGGCAAGCTTTTGGCTGGTCAATGGCGAACATAAAGGGGATTAGTCCCCTGATCGTTGAATATCACATTCATCTGATGGATGATGCCAAACCAGCCAAGGATCCACAAAGGCGACTCAACAAAGTCATGAAGGAGGCTGTAAAAAAGGAGATCGTAAAGTGTCTAGATAGTGGTATCATTTACCCTATCTATGATAGCCGGTGGGTTAGCCCCATTCACGTTGTCCCTAAGAAATCAGGCATAACGGTCATAACCAACGAGGCGAACGAGTTAATCCCTACTCGCACCCAGACTGGGTGGCGAGTATGCATCGATTACAGAAAACTCAACGCCGCAATGCGGAAAGACCACTTTCCGCTACCTTTCATTGACCAGATGCTTGAACGATTGGCAGGACACGAGTACTACTGATTTCTTGATGGCTACTCCGGCTATAATCAGATTCCCATCGCCGAAAAAGACCAGGACAAAACCACATTCGCTTGTCCTTTCGGCACGTTTTCATATCGTCGCATGCCCTTTGGGTTATGCAATGCGACCGCTACCTTCCAGCGGTGTATGATAGGAATCTTCTCAGACATGGTGGAAAAATTCTTGGAGATCTTCATGGATGATTTCTCCATTTTCGGCGATTCCTTTGATGAGTGTTTGCTACATCTCGACGCTGTCCTTACCCGGTGTAAGGATAAGAACCTAACTTTAAATTGGGAGAAATGCCACTTCATGGTGCGCGAAGGTATTGTCTTAGGACATATCATCTCGCAAAATGGCATTGAGGTAGATAAAGCAAAGATTGAAGTCATTTCCAATCTCCCTCCTCCCAGATGCGTCAGAGACATCCGAGCCTTCCTTGGCCATGCCGGTTTCTATAGACGGTTCATCAAGGACTTTAGCAAGATTGCTAGGCCCTTGACTCTTTTGCTGGCCAAGGACACGACATTTGACTTCAACTCGAGCTGTGCGACTGTGTTCGAGTCATTAAAAAGCTTACTCACTTCTGCGCCCGTTCTTTCTTCTCCTGACTGGACGCACCCATTTGAGATTATGTGTGATGCATCCGACTTTGCCATCGGTGTTGTCCTTGGACAACACATCAACAAGATGCCGCACGTAATCTATTACGCTAGTCGAACCCTGAACGATGCCCAACTGAACTATACAACAATTGAGAAGGAATTCTTGGCTGTTGTATTTGCTTTAGAAAAGTTCAGGCCCTACCTCATCGGCTCTCTAGTCATCGTCTATATGGACCATTCTGCTCTGCGCCATCTTTTTGCGAAGAAAGATGCAAAATCTCGGCTGATACGTTGGATCCTCTTGCTTCAAGAGTTTGACCTTGTCATCAAAGACAAAAGAGGATGTGAAAACGTAGTCGCCGACCATCTCTCACGACTTCCTTCTTCGCCGTCGCTTCACATTCCGATCAACGACGTTTTTCCGGATGAACAGCTCTTGACAGTATATTGCGAACCCTGGTTCGCAGATATTGTCAACTATTTGGCCACAGGATAGCTACCGACTGAATGGTCAAGTCAGGACAGACTTCGATTCTTATCCCAAGTAAAACACTTTTACTGGGACTAACCCTATCTGTTCAAGTACTGTCCCGACCAGATTATTCGTCGGTGTGTCTCTGACGATGAATTCAAGAGTGTGTTGTCGTTTTGCCACGATCAAGCATGTGGCGGGTATTTTGGCCCTAGAAAGACAGCCGAGAAAATCTTGCAGTGTGGTTTCTACTGGCCACAACTCTTCAAAGATGCTCATGACTATTTCAAGACTTGCTCCCGGTGCCAACACTTGGGCCGGATATCTAGGAGAAACGAGATGCCGCTCCAACCAATCTTGATTGTGGAGATTTTCGATGTTTGGGGGATTGATTTCATGGGGCCGTTTCCCAGCTCTTTTGGGAACTTGTACATCCTTCTCGCTGTTGATTATGTCTCTAAATGGGTCGAGGTTGTGCCCAGCCGGACTAACGACAACAAGGTTGTCGTTAGATTTCTTAAAGAGAACATTTTCTCCCGGTTTGGGCACCCCCGAGTGATCATTAGCGACAATGGAACTCATTTCTGCAATAAGATTTTTAAGGCCTTGATGCGGAAATATTCCATTAATCATAAGCTATCTATGCCCTATCACCCCCAAACCTGTGGGCAAGCCGAAGTTTCAAATCGGCAAATCAAGCAGATACTGGAGAAGACAGTTTCCAAGAACCGTAAGGATTGGTCGTTAAAACTCACCGATGCCCTTTGGGCATTTCGAACTTCTTATAAGACCGATCTTGGCATGTCTCCCTATCGGCTTGTTTACGGAAAGGCTTGCCACCTTCCTGTGGAAATAGAGTATCGCGCATTTTGGGCGATAAAGGAGCTGAATCTGTCTCTCGAAGATGCGGGCAGCCATCGGAAGCTGCAGTTGAACGAATTAAGCGAGCTTCGGGATGAGGCTTACGAAAACGCGGTTGTCGTTAAGAACCGAACGAAGGTGTTTCATGATAAACACCTTTTGCGCAAAACATTCACACCAGGTCAACAGGTACTGCTTTACGACACCCGGTTACATTTCCATCCAGGTAAACTCAGATCTCGCTGGAAAGGGCCATATTTGGTGCGGAATGTGTATCCGCATGGCGCTGTGGATTTGGAGAATCCAAAGGACGGTTCATTTTTCAAAGTAAACGAACACAGACTAAAACCGTACCTTAGCGCCGAACCAACAGAGGAGCTCCTGGTCTTACAGGAGCCGGTTTACCCTGCATAATCTTCCTCTGCCTACCACCAAACTTCGGTTATCCAGCCAAAACAGTGGACACTGTTTCAAATAAGTTTGGGGGCATGTATATACCATTTTGTATATATATGTGGATATTCTTGTCCGGTGCATATCCATTTTTATTATTCTTTTCTTTTTTAAAAAAATAAAAATAAAAAATAAAAAATTCAAAAATAAATGTGTATATCTAACCAACAATTTTGACCCTTTAATAATTTTTCATGCAATGACAGTGAAGACACTGTCCAGTTTAAGTTTGGGGGTACGCTCGGTACGCATTTCTAACCTTCGCATTCATATGTATATTTTGCATCTGCATACTAAAATCCATAAAATCCATAAAAATAAGAAAATTTTCTAAAAACATAAAAACTTTTTCGTCAAGTTAGCTAGTGGGAGAACTCAGATTCAATATTTCAACGGTTTTGTTTAATAAGATAAGAATAACTAAATCTTATTTTTAGATTTTGAAAACCTGAAAGATAACTCTCCTTTAAAGTTAACTATAGCTGATATACGTCTTTACATCACACTACACGTGTCGTGAGCTTTGAAAATTTGATGACAAGTCTATTATATCTGAAAACTTTTAAATGGATAAATTATTTTCTGAGGATCAAATAGGTTTGTTCTGAAATAAGTAATATCAAGAATAGTTTATGAAGTGAAGCGGATATGAAGGGATGTTATTGATGCCTTAATTGGAACTAATTCTGAAAAATAACCCATCTGGAACTTGATTGGAATGATTACACACCGAACCCACTAAACACGTCTTTTATCCAAAAAAATAATTGAACTGCCGGTTATATCTCCGTTCGTACTGAATCATCATGATTTTCACGCCAAATTGTCTTTTGTTTTTGGGCCTAGATAACTTGAGTAATTAGGTCCGCTGGGGTGTCTCTACACCTAATGCCTTAAAGCCAACTGGTTTGGGTGCATTGGCCCAAAGCTCGTTAAGAAGCCTAGAAAGTCCAGATTAAAACAAAGTCAAGCAAGTATTCTCTCCGAGTTAAAATTCCTAACGGTTCTTTGTGTGAGAATAATCTTGACAAAAGACAGGTTTTTATAAAAAAATATTTCTAGCGGAGATATGAAGGTTTTATTCTATGATAAAGACTATTACACGTTCACAGAGGTGTGTATGAAATGAAAACAAGGAAAAGGTGGAGTGAAAAATAAGACCTAGTTTCCTGTTAAGGAAGATAGAAATTTTGAAATTGAAACCTTACTAGAAAACGAAACTTGAAAAATACTTAACTCTTTATAAAACTTATGTGATCCTTTTAAAATTTTTATCTGGGCTTTATTTTGTGACATGATGACTTTAATCGATCATTCTGGAACTTAACGACGCTATTTGCACTACACGCAAAGACATATAAAATCTTAAGTTAAATGAGAAGCGAGATGTGAAAAATAAAGGTTCGATAGTCTAGACTTAGGATAATAGAATTATTATTTTTAAAACAAAATCTTAGGGTTTCAATCATAGTTATTTTTCAAAACTAGCTTGACGGGATTTTATGGGTAATATCCGCTGAAAACCCTCAGGAGACAACACTCCTCCTACTAGGGACACCTAGAGGTTTAACGGCTTGCTGCACATGCTCAGTGCAATCGCGTTCCCTGCGAAAGTGAGGTTAGGAATTTTTGTGAATAAACTGGTTTTGCTCGGGACGAGCAAATGATAAGTTTGGGGGTATTTGTTCATATCAGATTTTTGAATTTTTATACCGCCCATTTTTTTTATCACATTGCTTATCGGTAGGTACTCTTGAGCCGTGTTTGCTAGTTAATTGTAGGATACAGGTTCTCAGCTCTAAACAGTGAAATTCATGGAAAAGCACGGCAAATTCTGGATTACTGCTAACCACAGATAAAATACGGGTCTCCGCTCTCTATCCGTATGTTGCCGCACACCAGTTTAAGGGACAAAATGGCAAATCGATGGTCATTTTCATGCACAAAGCACAATGTCAACACAAGATCCAACATGTCTATGCGGAGCTCAAGAAAATCTTGGCAAAAAATCCACATCAAATCACCTTTTGATCTGCTGAAAATCTGGAAGAAATGTGAAGAGATTCTGAGAAACATACTATACCACACTGAAGAGAACAGCAAAAAAAGGAAACCCACCAAAACCCATGAGCCAACTCCTCTTTATGGCCGCGGATCCGCGGCCAACGGTGAGACTCGGCCGCGGATCCGCGGCCGAGTTAACTCGGCAGTGGATTATTTTTCTGGGGCAGTTTGGTAATTTTATTTGGTGACAGATTGTTGCCCTAAGGTTTCTGTTTCCTGCCTATAAATAGCCCAGAATATTTCCAAGCCAAGGGTGCTTAATTCTTGTATTAGGTTTTAGATATACTTTGTTGTTCTTCTTCCTCTTATTATCTTTTCTCCATTAAAATCTTGTAGTGAGCTTTTATGAGTGAGTGATGAATAAAAGAGTTCTTTTTGTTATAATGCTTGTCTTGCTATGTTGTTAATTATAATTGCTTGTATTTTTCATTTGCTAATCTAGTTGTTGTTATTTGTTGTTTGTTTCTTTCTTCTTCCATTTTACTTTATCCATAACAACAATGATGCTTAAGCTTGATCCTTGCCAACGTGAGGTCTCAAATAGCTAGTTGTAAACTTCTAACCTCTTTCTTTCTATCTTCCTCCTTTTGTTGTATTTTCTTTTTCTTTGTTATGGGTGAGTAGTTTCTCACTTGTTAGGATAGGATAAGGAAAGTTTGAGAGAAGGAAATCCCTCTCACTCTTTTCTAGCCCAACATCTTAATTCGGACTCCCGCTAATTGAACCACAATCCGCTCCCTACGGCACCCTATCCTACATGATAGCGGTGATTCCTTAGTGAGACCGGTTGTGGTTGAATTAACCGGAGGTTAAGTCTAAGAGCCAAGAATGGACGGACAAGGACCAAAAGGAAGGAACTAAGCGTTGGAAAGCCTAGCTTATACTCGCAAGTTCCTTCCTAGTCGAGCTAATCCCCGTTGTTGCCGATTACCGTAACAACGATATTAAGAGTGGCAACGAAAGAAGTGAGTGACTCCTAACTCAAACTAACATATTCCTAACCCTAACAAGCTCTCTTTATATACATTTTAGCACATAGTTAATCTCAAACAAACCTGGACATTTGGACTTAACTCGTTAAAGCACATAGAAAAAAATTCCCATCTCCCTGCGGACGCCCCGTACTCAACCGGCTAGCTACAAGAGAAACCGTCTTGATTGCGGTAATTAACTAAGCACGCAAAAACTCCAACAATTATCTATAAGCACATCCTTAAAAGTGGTCCCTGGTCATAGGAGTATCGAGACAGGGCATCGATACTCCGGAGTAGGCTAGTGTATACAGTAGAGACCCCGACGAGGGGCGGTGTCCGGTCTCACAAGCCATTGGTGTCAGCTGGTTCACCTAAGATGTATACAGGTGCTCATTGGGTTATGAGTGCACCGGACAGGACTCGCCTGGAACATGCTAGTTAGTATTATACCTAGCATCAGATAGCAGTTCCTTGGTGACATGTGTACAGGTTAGTTCATCGACCTAAGGTCGTCATTTGTCTCGTGTGAGTTCCCACTGTGCTTTGATTACTACCCTACCACGGATCAAAGGAGTCGTGCAAACAGGTTTTAGTTGGGTACAATCCCGAGCCACATAGAGGCAGTGAGCGGATCAGCAGGGGATTCGTCTCTCCCAGTATTGGGGGTGAGATCGCGCTGGGTCTAGGAGAGCCATTACACCAAGTCCTTGGCCAAGGCAGGTAAGAATTACTGGTAGGTATTCCAGTAGTTTCTCAGGGTGTTCAGGGCTACCCTCCGACACGACTTATACAGCTATTTGGGGTCTGACGTTACCAGCCCCTAGGCTCGATATGCGATGCTCATAGACGAACGGACCGGACTGTACAGATATTGTCACTGATAGGCTCAGTAGGGTTCCAGGATGAGTTCGCTCATCGGTTTCCCTTTCGGTCAGTACATAGGCAGCCGTTATGCACAGCTAGTGCCGCTGACGTGCTTGTGGTTAAACCCACTGCCAGGGTACTGATGAGTCTTTAGAGTCCCCCATAGATAGTTTCCCAAGATCGGGCGAAACATTATAGAGGCCGTATGGTTTTATGGCAGGGTTCGAACATGCACGTGTACTTTTGCACGTGTCATGTTTCGGACAGATAATACCGGTGGGCTTCGGTTTAAGCCAGATCCAAGTATTATATTGAGTCGGAATGTTTTAGTCTCATCGTATTCATATTCGGTCGGAATACGGATATATGTATGTATATACAGGTGAGAGGTATTCTCGTAATCCGTTACGAGAATATTTAGAAGATGCATTTCTTTTTGGATTAATTATTTTAGTTCAATTGATTAGTGATTTGGAAAGTGTGACTCATTTGGATGACACATTTCTTCTAGCATGTTCATTAGTGACTCATACTAATGAGTCACTAAGTGAGTCATGATAGAATTAATGGGGTTTTGTTTTGGGTGTAGATATTTTAGGGTTTGTGGAGATATTTTTGGGAGATATTTTTATGAGATATTTTCTTTACACAACCTTATATATCTACTCACAAAAGAAAGAGAAAGATGATGAAAAGTTTTATGCTTTAGTCTTTGCTCTCTTGATAGTTTCTTGAGCTCACAATTTCCATCTCGTAGCATCTTCTTCAACCTCCACTCTTACCCTCTCATGTGATGAGAACCAAAGAGTGTTTGAGACAAAGTATTGCACTCATTCTCTACTTCATCTTGGACATGTCGGTTGATATTCTTCATGTCCGAGTTGCCTTGGTATAGAGGCGGGAGCCCGTATAAAGATCCGTTGACGTGGTGTCACCTCGACGAGGAGACAGGAGATTGGAGATGCCACGAGGAGCGTGGGATGATGGATAAAGACCAAAGGACACGGATCGATCGGTATAGCCTTTCTACCACTTTACAGTTTGTTAGTTTAGCGTTAATGGCAAGATCCGGGTTATAGTATGCGATAGCGCCGGTTGTAAAAGTTTTTGTTCCGCGTTTCGCCTCAGATTATTGGCTGGGGCGCTACCGTAGACTTACAAAAGGTATTCTATTAGGTACTACAAATACATGATGCAATGCATATCAATAAATGCTGAGTAGGGATAAAACGTATTATCATCACGAATCATCATCGTGGAAAAACCCGGTGTCCATCAAATACACCCCAAATCCCAATACCTCAGGCGTCGTCACTCTGACCGGCCCCCATATCCTGTAAATCTCATGGAACCTGAGTGCCCAACATCGGCACTCGAAAACATCTTGAAATACTCGTGTCCAACATCGACATGTAAATACTCATCTCTCAGGCACCACATACCAGATTGGCCCTCAATATATCTCATGTCATAACTCCCAGACGGTATCCTCCGGATATCCGTCGGGCTCCATACTATCACCGGTAGGCAATGCTCCCCTGCAAGGCTCATTGTCTACACCACAAAAACTATTTCTTGCCCCGGGGTACCATACCGGGTCCACCATGAACCCATAAACGGTGCCTACCGCTCATCGAATCGGGTATACTCACACAAGCTCTCAGAACCGAGAAAACTCATGGTGGACGCACTGAAATATCATATCAAGAGAAACCGGGTTTCCAAACCAATGCATACTTTCTTGAAATAATACCACAGTTCTCAAATCCAGAAATCACATGAAATCCATATCTCAATGCGTAAATCCATGATATATGCAACATAAAACAGTAATATGAGTATATCAAGGGAAAACCGCTCTTTTAAATGAATCCAGTTTTCTTCTTCTTTTAAATGTATCATGTGATTCCCAATTTCTCCAAAATCCAATGAAACATCACATATGAGCATATATGTAGCTATAGCAAGGTATGTATCTACGCAAGTATGTATGTACGCATAATGCAATTCATATGCGCAATAGAACAAGAATCATGTCTAATGATAAGGTAAGCTAAGCAATGTATTATCCATGGCAATTCTATAGTGTGAGTGTCATGGCAATTACTAACGGTGTGTGTGTGGCATACAGTTTAGTGCTCGTGCAAACATGAACCGTTAGTAACAGTGTTGTGTCTCATTAATACTACGTCCATATGCAACAGGAAATGGGGTATGCAACAACGATACACATGCACAATCAATGTATATATATATAAACGTGCGGCTATAATATCCTATCAAGCCCTGACGCATAACGCCATACGGGCGATTTCCCCGTAGATCTTAAATCTACTCACCGTGATCTCAAGCTAGGTATATCCAACCACCTGCTTCCCTTTCCTTGCAGCGTCCGAAGTCCTCGCTTGCGATCCTAAAATCACACAAACATAGCAAGTGCACTCAGAAATCGACCAATAATACATACAATTACGTTTAAATCGACACACCGATTCCAACACCCTCTAAAGTGTTCGCTTAGCGGCTAACTTGTGTGGCGACACTACTAAAACAAATCCTATGTGCAGAAATCATGCGTAGCACAGAAAATGAGTCGGATGCCGTATCGCGCGTCGTCGAAACACTAAAAACTAGCTAATCGATCCAAGATTTTACCCACTATCAAAACATCAAAATCTAGCTGTACCAAACAACCTCAAACCACTGCAGACAGCTACCCACAAAATTACAACACCCCAGTCCCCCAATTGGCCGAGCTCGCCTGAAAAAGACCCCATGTCGCCGGCCAAAACCGCTCAGGTGGGGCTCGTGTTACTGGTGTACACTCAGGGCAACTAGTACAACACTTCTACACTGCTAGTTATCACAGTAAAGACTCGTAGACACAGCAGGTTACAGACATCCAAAAAGCCACGAAAACACGATATTGCACTAAAACTATATCTTTATCGTTATAAACTGAAATTACAAAGCAACACTACAAAATAACTACCTAATTAACCGTTAGGGGCCATTACTTATCCACACTTGCTCCAAAACCCTAGCTTTCCATACTCCAAGTGATCCTAGTGGCTTGATCTTGGCTTGTGAAGGTTTAAGTGAAGTTTAGTGGATATTTGGTGTGGGTTTGTGAGGGTTGGGTTAGGGTTTCGGTTGAGGGATGTGAGGGAGTGAGTGAGGTGAAGAAAATAAGAAAAGGAGAAAATGATAAGTGAATGAGAGTATGAGTGAGTTGAGAGTTTATGTATGAGTGAGTGAGGAGTGTGGGAATGAGGGGTGAGTTTAGCATAAACCATGCCTCCCTCTCCTCTCTCCTCATTAAATGCATGGCATGCTTGTCATGCCTCATCATGCTCTCTCTCTCTCTCCCTCTCTCTCAAGTCAACCCCAAAAATTTCAAACCTTATTATTTTATTTTGAAAACTAATTTAATTAACTAATTACATAATACAAAAATGAAATGAGGCTAAGGTGCCATGGCTACTTAAGCATGGTTTAACACCTGATTAACCCTAGGTTAACATGCACATATGTGTGCAAGCCCAAAATAAATATTAATAAAATATTAATTAATTTTTATAAAATATTTGAAATCTATTTTGGTAAACTTTTTATTAAAAACCGCATTATCGCTTAATGAACCACTAATCGCATGTTAAGGTGTTACAATCTTCCCCTTAAAGGAATTCGTCCCCGAATTTAAAAATCTTACTATGCGTACCTTCAAAGAGATGAGGGAATTTCTTCCGCATCTCGCTCCCAGCCTCCCAAGTGACATCTTCACTATTCGGGCTACGCCAAAGAACCTTCAAAGATGGCAAGGCCTTTGACCGAAGTTTCTTCACTTGGCGATCAAATATCACTACTGGTTGCTCGGTGAACGAAAGATCACGCTCTAGCTGAACGGTCTGGTGCTGAATCATGTGAGAAGGGTCATGAAGGTATTTACGAAGTATCGATAAATAGAATACGGGGTGAACATCCGGAAAACTAGGTGGAAGTGCCAAACCATAGGCAACGGTACCAACTCGCTCAAGAATCTCGAAAGTACCAACAAATCTGAGACTAAGCTTCCCTTTCTTTCCAAATCTCATCACGCCCTTCATCGGAGAAATCCATAGGAATACATGATCCCCCACTGCGAACTCGAGTCTGTGACGATGACGGTCGGCATAAGACTTCTGTCTGCACTGGGCTGCTCTCATCCTATCCTGAATCAACTGAATTTTATCCGTAGTCTCTTAAACTTGCTGGGGTCCCAAAATCTTGCTCTCGCTGAGTTCGGTCCAACAGACTGGCGATCGACACTTTCTACCATACAAAGCCTCAAATGGTGCCATCTGATTCGTCTCCTGATAACTGTTATTGTAGGAGAACTCTATCAATGGCAAGTGACGATCCCAACTGCCCCCAAAATCAAGCACGCACGTAGGAAGCATATCCTCTAGAGTCTGTATAGTCCGCTCTGACTGACCATCGGTCTGCGGATGGAAAGCGGTGCTAAAGCTCAAACGGGTACCCAAGGCTTCCTGAAGCTTCTGCCAAAGACGGCTAGTGAACTGGGTGCCTCTATCGGATACAATGCATGAACGAACTCCGTGCAAACGCACAATCTCATCTATGTACAACTGAGCATACTGAGCATAACCGAAAGTGGTCTTCACTAGAAGGTAGTGAGCCGTTTTCGTCAACCAGTCTACAATCACCCAAATGGAGTCATACCCTCGACTAGACCTGAGTAGACCTACAACGAAGTCCATGAAAATCTACTCCCATTTCCACTGCGGAACGGGTAAAGGCTGCAACTCTCTTGCCGGTCTCTGATGCTTAGCCTTGACTTGCTGACAAGTCAGGCACCTCGAAACAAAATCCAAAACATCGCTCTTCATCCCTGCACACCAGTAGATATCTCTCAAGTCACGGTACAACTTGGTGGAACCTGGGTGAACACTAAAAACTGACTGATGTGCCTGCTCTAGGATCTCGCGTCTCAACCCATCGGTAGCAGGTACACACAAACGAGTCCCAAAATATAGCACACCCTGGTCAAAAATCAAGAACTCCGAATCTTTACCCTGCCGAACATGCTCACGAATCTCAGAAAAACAGGCATCGGCGGGCCGTGCCTCATGAATACGATCTAGTAGAAGGGGACAGGCGCGGACATGAGCAACCTGTTCCCCAGTGGAAGTGAACTCAAACTGTACTCCGCTGTCGCAAAAGATCTGCCAATCTGCAGAAGACTGTATCTAAACTGTGCTCAACTGGGAAAAGTTACCCCCGGGCCTATGACTCAAAGCATTGGCTACCACATTTGCCTTGCCCGGGTGATAAAGGATCTCACAATCATAATTCTTCACAAGCTCCATCCAACGGCACTGTCTTAAATTCAGATCCCTCTACTGGAAGATGTACTTTAAGCCCTGGTGGTCCGTGAAAATCTGACACGACTCTCCGTACAAGTAGTGTCTCCAAATCTTAAGCGCAAAGACCACCGCAGCCATCTCAAGATCGTGAATGGGATAATTCTTCTTGTACTTCTTCAATTGTCGGGAAGAATAAGCGATAACTCTATCATGCCGCGTCAATACACAACCGAGCCCCACTCGAGAAACATCACAGTAAACGACAAAGCCGCCCGAGCCAGAAGGTAAAGATAAAACTGGTGTAGTCGTCTACCGAGTCTTCAACTGCTGAAAACTCTGCTCGCATGCCTTAGTTCAAAGAAAAGGAACTCCCTTCCTGGTCAGTCCGGTCAGCGGTCTCGAGAAGTCATGCACGAAACCGCGGTAATAACCAGCTAAGCCCAAAAAGCTGCGGACCTCTGTCACTGATACAGGTCTGGGCCAAAGCTGTACGGTCTCGATCTTTCTCGGGTCCACACGAATACTATCTTCCGTAACCACATGACCAACGAAGTCAGCACTATCAAGCCAGAAGTAACACTTCAAGAATTTAGCAATCAGCCGGTGCTCTCTCAATGTCTGCAAAGCAATCCTCAAGTGTTGCTCATGCTCTTCACGACTCTTGGAGTAAACCAGAATGTTTTCAATAAACACAATAATAAACTGGTCGAGGAACATCCTGAAAATCCAGTTCATCAAATCCATGAACGCTGCTGGGGCATTGGTGAGTCCGAACGACATCTTCAAAAACTCATAATGCCCGTAGCGCGTACGAAAAGTAGTCTTCGGAATGTCATCATTCCGAACCCGCAACTGATGATAACCCGATTTCAAATCAATCTTGGAAAAATGTCCCGCACCCTGGAGCTGATCAAACAAATCGTCAGTGCGAGGTAAAGGATACCTATTCTACACCGTAACTTAGTTCAATTGACGATAATCAATGCACAACCTCAAACTGCTGTCTTTCTTCTTGACAAACAGAACAGGAGCTCCCCAAGGCGAAACACTCGGATGTACAAGTGTCCTATCAAGAAACTCTTGCAGCTGATCCTTAAGCTCCGCCAGGGCCATCCGGTAAGGCGGTATAGAAATAGGCCCTGTGCCGGTGATCAAATCAATGCAAAACTCAATCTCACACTCTGGCAGCAATCCAGGTAACTCATCGAAAAATACGTCGGGAAACTCTCGCATGATAGGAACCCGGTCCAATGAATCTACTGTGTCTCCGGTATCATGATTGAAAGCCAAGAATCCCCGACATCTCCTCCTCAAAAGCCGACTAGCGTAAAGGGCAGAAATCAAACCGTGAGGGGCGGCACCACGGTCCCCCTGCACAACAAGAACTGACTAGCCGGGAAAACAAAACCTGACTGTCTTCTCACGGTAGTCCACATATGCATAGCACGTAGCTAACCAGCCCATGCCCAGGATAATGTCGAAGTCTAACATCTCAAGAAGGATCAAGTCGACAGACAACTCTCTATCTCTAATTCGAACGACACACGACCGAAACACGTGTCGCGCAACAAACGACTCGCCAACAGGAGTGGTCACAACAAGCGGTTGATCTAGCAAACATGAATCTCGGCCCAACCTCGGCACGAAGTGTGTAGAAACATACGGGTGCGTAGATCCTGGATCAAACAATACGTGTGCATCAAAAGAACATACTGAAAGAGTACCTGAAACCACTGCATTGGACGCCTGCGCGTCCTGATGAGTCAAAGAAAATACTCGTTCCTTCCCTCTACCTGCAACTGGTTTTCCTCCTCCTCTGCCACCCTGTCCTCTCTGAACAAACCCTCCGCGACCACGACCTCTCTGAGCATAAGTATGATGCGGAGCTGCAACACGCGCAAGAGGAAACGTTCTCTGAGGTAGAGAAGGTGGTAAGGTAACATGTGGTACAGCTACCTCTCTCTGGCGTATCACGGTACAATCCCTAACGAGGTGATGTAGAATGCCATACCCAAAGCACCCATACGATGACTGCTGACCCTCTTAGGGATAAGAGCTGAATAACTGGCCTCGTCCTAAGCCTCTGCTACTCCCCGCACCTGAACGAAATCTGTCGCGGCGTCTAAACATCTGTCTCCGTGCTGATATACCAGTACGAAACCTCTTCGGTTCCGGAACGACCGACGTCTCAGAAAAACGCTCCTCAACCAAAAGGGTTGCATCCACTACTGCTGCATATGTATCACAATGCTGTGCGTCGATAGCGAGGAACAACTGGGTAAGCAGGCCTCGTACAAACCTCTTGATTCGCATCTCCTCAGTGTCCACCAAATACGGAGCATACACAGATAGCTCGGAAAACTGCACATCGTACTCTGCCACTGTCATACCCGGAGTCTGGCATATTGACTTGATACTGCGCGCTCGAGCATCCCTGATGCTTTACGGAAGAAAACGGGCAAGAAACACCGTCACGAACTCAGCCCAAGTCATAGGAGAAAGACCTGCGGCTCTTCCCCTCTCTAAAGACTCGTACCACTTCTGGGCAAGACTTGCCAGACGAAAACTCGCGAACTCTACCCATCTCGCGTCGGAGCATCTTAGCGAACGATATATCCTGGTCATCCGATCGATAAATGACTGTGGATCCTCCACTTTATCAGTGCCTATGAAAACCGGAGGCTTCAGCCTTATGAACTCAGATAATGATATGGTGATAACCTCCGTAGCTGCAGGTACAACTGCCTGAACAGTAGGCACCATCGCTGTCCCTGTAGCAGGTAGGACAACCTCCTATCGCTGCGCTCTACTGGCCTCCACTAATGATCCCATCATATGGCACAAATACTGCATACCGGCCTCTTGCCTAGTAATACGATCAAGTGAAGGTGGATTAATCTGCTCCTTTACAACGGGCGTACCGCTCCGGTCAATCCTCGTCTCAGGAGAGCCAACTCTGACCTCGGCTCCCGCGGTCGCTCTCTACGCCTCGTAGTCTTCAGAGGCATAATGGCTGGAAATGAAAACAGGATTCGATATGAACACGAAAATCGAATCACAAGGATGTATATAATCACGGAAGGAATTTCAACCAACAAGTATGGTCACTTAGGCGGAGTATCGTGTCGTAAGTATGCCGTGGAACATACACATGCTATGTCACCCTGCTTAAGCTACCTACTCCATCATATCAAGGTCATCCTACACTTCGAAAGGTAAAACCTAGCGCTATGATACCAACTTTGTCACGACCCAAAATTTGGCATGTGACCGGCACTTAAACCACGAAACGTCTACAGGCGTAACGCAATTTAAGTAAGCCGAAACCCAGAATCTAAACCACCAAAAGTAGTAAGTGATGAAAACATTGTTAAAAACATTTGGAAATCTCAAGTAAAAATCTTTAAAGTTTAAATTATTTTCTTAAAAATTTCGGCAGCACTTCCTTTGTAAAAACTAGCCCCGAAACAGGTACAACATAAGATATAAGTAAAGCAACATATGAAGTAAATAAAGCATCTCCAAACGGGAGCAAATCATGCCCAAAGGCGGAAACAACCACCACAAGCATAGTACACGACGCCGTAGCGAAGAAATGGACAATATAAGTGAAAAACAATATAAAACATAAAACTGCATAATAAAAGATGGCTCACACGAGCTCGATACCCAGAGTCATAAAATAATATACAATATCGACCTCACAACTGGTCTCTAGTCAATACATGAAATGGTAGATAGAGAGTACTAGATACAATAAGATGTACAATGAATGTATAAACGGATAACCGCAACCCACTTATAGCAAAAACGGCTCACAGCCAACCGCAGCGGTATCGGCTGCAAAAGATACAATAAGATAGCCCCTGCCGCGACTACTCTGAGGGTCAACCTGAAAAACACTGTTGCACAACGAGGGTGAGTTGCCAACTCTTGAATAGTAAGTAACATCATACAGGTAATCGCAGGTATGCACGTACTGCGATACCCTATTACATGTAATCAGATAGTATCAATATGGTAATCTGGGTATGCAACCATCATGAAAGGTACTCTATCAGGTACTACAAATACATGATGCAATGCATATCAATAAATGCTGAGTAGGGATAAAACGTATCATCATCACGAATCATCATTGTGGAAAAACCCGGTGTCCATCAAATACACCCCGAATCCTAATACCTCAGGCGTCGTCACTCTAACCGGCCCTCATATCCTGTAAATCTCATGGAACCTGAGTGCCCAAAATCGACACTCGAAAACATCATGAAATACTCGTGTTCAACATCGACACGTAAATACTCATCTCTCAGGCGCCGCATACCAGATCGGCCCTCAATATATCTCATGTCATAACTCTCAGACGGTATCCTCCGGTTATCCGTCGAGCTCCATACTATCACCGGTAGGTAATGCTCCCCTGCCAGGCTCATTGTCTACACCACAAAAACCATTTCTTGCCCTGGGATACCATACCGGGTCCACCATGAACCCGCAAACGGTGCTTACCGCTCCTCGAATCGGGTATACTCACACAAGCTCTCAGAACCGACAAAACTCATGGTGGACGCACTGAAATGTCATATCAAGAGAAACCGGGTTTTCAAAATAATGCATACTTTCTTGAAATAATACCATGGTTCTCAATTCCAGAAATCACATGAAATCCATATCTCAATGCGTAAATCCATGAAATATGAAATATGCAACATAAAACAGTAATAAGAGCATATCAAGGGAAAACGGCTCTTTTAAATGAATCCAGTTTTTTTTAAATATATCATGCAGTTCCCAATTTCTCCAAAATCCAATGCAACATCACATATGAGCATATATGTAGCTATAGCAAGGTATGTATGTACGCAAGTATGTATGTACGCAAGTATGTATTTACGCATAATGCAATTCATATGCGCAATAGAACAAGAATCATGTCTAATGATAAGGTAAGCTAAGCAATGTATTATCCATGGAAATTCTATAGTGTGAGTGTTACGACCCGAAAGTACGGAACATGACTGGCACTTAAACTACGAAACGTCTCGAGGCGTACATAATCTAAGTAAGCCGAAAACCCAGAAATCCAAACCAAGAAAAGTAGTAGAGTGAAGGAAAAACCATTTTAAATCAAATAGTTTGCAACATACGCCGAAATATGCATTTTAAAATCACAAGTCTTTTCTAAAAATTTCGGCAGAATTTCCTTTGTAAAAACTGACCCCAAACGGGTACAAAACCTGATAAAGCATATATAATGAATAAAGGCATCCTAGCTCTTCGTCAATCGACGGTCACAACCACGCAAACAATATAATATACAACGCCGAAAGGCGAGGATCACAACAGAAAAGGAAACTCAAAACAGCATGAAATCCAGAGAAATACAACGCGCGACTCTAAGGTCGAAAGAATAAATATCACTGGTCTCTATTTCTGAAATAAATACATGTTTGGCTGATGGAGCTTCTAGATACAACCGAATAATGATATACAAAATATACTGATGGTCACGATGCAAGTGAACCCACCTACTAGCAAATCACCCGGAAATGGAAATAGTACCAGCAAAGCCGTAATGGAACCTGTACGGCAAAACCTGTAAGAACTGTGGCACAACGGGGGTGAGTTGCCAACTCGTGAATAGAAAACATCTACGAACAGAAATCACATGTATGATGCAATCCTAGGTCATACGATCAATATATATCCTCATATATATAACCAGCAGCCTATAACAATGGCTAGGGTATACCTCTAAACAACCGTAATACCAAGTGCTCGTGTCTGTGCCTCAGGTAGCAATATATCATATGGATGAGGTATGAATGCATGAAAACAGAATACATGAAAACGAAGAAACTGCTTTCATAACTTAGTGAGATTTTTGTATATTTAAAATGAGGTATCATAATGAAATCAGCATAAACAGTGTCTAGCATCGACACAAAACATAAATCCCAACGTCTTAATATCTCAGGCTCCGGCTTTCCGGACTGGCCTGTATCATCAAATCTTAGTACCTCAATATCTTGAAATCTCAGTATCTCAATATCACTATCTAGGTCGCCATCAGTCCAGACCGTCCCCTAACATCAATCTCAAGACCACGACGGTATCCTCCGGATATCCGACGCGTCGGGTAAAATCACCGGTAGGTAGTCTTTCCGTGCCAGGCTCATCGTCTACTACTCGAGCTTCTTGCCCCGGGGTACCTTACCGGGTCAATCATGTACCCGAAACGGTTCATCCAACTCCTCAAATCGGGTCTCGAAATCCATGAGCAAACTCATGGTGGACGACTCATACATCATGGGAAAACCGCACTTTTCATTTAAGAAGAGAGAGAAAAGAAGTTTATAAATGTTTTTGCGGGTTTCCCCCAAATCCAGGAATCTCATGAAAATCCGAATCCAAATCATCAATAGCATGTAAACAGTGAATATAGGCATAATAATCCATGAATGCGGCATAACAGTGATTAACAATATGCATGAAGTAGCAAGTAGTAACTGCAATGTCTAAACTGGCATATAAGGCAAGTACACTAATATCATGTCAAATTATTAGCTAACAAGCTATGTCAATGTAATAGTATTTTCTAAAGTGTACATGACATGGCAATTACCGATGAAGATGTGTGTGAGCCGGCAAGTAAGTGTACGTGGTACATACGCATCATCGGTAATGGTGCTGGTGTCCTAACAGCATGATATCAACAATGGAATATGAAATCACAAAATAAGTATGCGATGCGGAGCGAACAGCAATAATGTGCGGGAGCTGAGTACTAAACACAACAATAACTAATATGGTCTAGCAACTACACTAAACTATAGGGCTAAGCTAACAGGCTAACTGAAGGTAAGGAAACCGCCTAATATCTGAGTCGATATATATATATATATATATATATTAGTCGGTGATCCCACCTCGATAATATCACATCCGATGCCATATCTATAATCAGATATTCCCAAGTCAAGAGTGCGGATCAAACATCAATATATAACTCGTACGTAAATCCATCGTACGACATCCTAAATCTGGGTACGGTCAATATCACATTCATCACATTATTCATCTGGTATCCTCTTTATCAAAGATCATAATTCGGGTACTGATCTACGTCTAGTACAATACCAATATCATCAATATAATCATGATCTGACTACTGATCGACAGTCTCGTACAAACCGATATCATCAGCACATATCATCATAAAGAAGTATACATCGCCCAATGCGACCCATTATAGCTATCTTAACATATCTTAACTCATATCACGATCACATGACGACTATTTCATTTATATCACTATTCACATGGTATTGTCGTCCAAAGATCCGCTATAACATCATGACGTATCTCAAATACGAATTCTGCCATATCACCGATCTCACGGTCTCAAATAAAATCTCATAGACTTACCTCAAATCCCAAATACTATCCTCAAATCCAGTATATGATCACATAGTCCCTTACCTATGTGAACACATAAAAATATAATCCCATATACGCACATATGAAAGAAGAATGTATGCAAGTATGGGTGTGTGTGTATGTGTGGTGCAACCACTACTCTAGGGTTTCGCAACACTAAACCAATCCAATCCCACCTAGAATCCATCTTTATCATCAATAATCTCAAACAGTATATAATCAATATGTGTGTGTATACGTATTCGTATACATCACCACGAACTGCGGGGGTGCTATACGCCATCCACCCGACTTCTCCCCGTAGATATAAATCTACTCACCTTGATTCTTGTGTGCCGATGCCGATGTCGCCATTTTTATCTTCAACACCTCGACGTCACGTGGGGTACCTACAAGGATATCACAAACGCTAAAGCACATAAAAACCACATCAGAAACCAAAACCGCATAAGCTACGCCCATAGGTAAAAACCTATAGTCTCGCATGCAAACACGATCAATAACCCTTTGCCGTTGACGTTCAAACGCCACCCGACAGAAACGAATCACCAAATACCAAAATCCATGCTAAAACAAGTCGTAAACCATGTGCCAACACAAGAAAACTACCCCAGATTCTACCCTAGATGGAATCAGTCAAAGTTGCATATGCCAAGGGTCTAATTTATATGGGATAAAGCTACAGAACAAGAACGGACCCCAGAACCAATGCTCTGGCCGCAAATTGCGGCCAGAAGGGATTAATTGGCAGCCTGGAAGAGGGAAGAGGGGCTAGGGTTTTGTGTGGTGGTTCCTAGTTGCCTGCATATACCCCTGTTAGTCCAAAATAATTTTCAGGTAGCTCAGGTGTTAGCAGATTTCCAAAAACATTCGCAGAATTACAGTTTTTCCCGATATCGATTCTATAAATCCGTATTATGGGTTATAATCTCTGGTTTGGTCCAATATAACATCACAACAGGGGTTGTAGTCTCTAATTACACCTCAATTCACCTTTGATTTCAAATCAAACCCTAAACCCTAACTTGAATTTTCCAAAGTCCTCAAAACGACACAATATAGACATGAAACAAGTATAGATGCATAAAGAATCGAAATACTACTCTATGGGTGCAGAAATTACCTCCTTTGGCAACTCAAGAATTTTCTTGAGTTGCTCAATGTCCTCAAAATCCATTCTTTCTAGGTCCAATGTGTAGCTAGTGAGCTTGGGAACAATTTTTGAGAAGTGGGAATGAGGTTTTGGGGTTGGATCCATGGTGTTTTGGGGGATTGAAGGTGGAGAAAGAAGAGGGAAAGGGGCAGCAGTAGTAGCACTCAAGAGGGAGAGGAGAGAGAATGAGAAGAGGAAATGATTGGGGGATGGTCCAAAAAAGGGTTGACTTACTCTTTTCTCTCTCTTCATCATTCTTACCTTTTCCTTTTCTTTTCCTTTTTCCTCTATTTCTTCTCACACAATGGTAACCCTAGGCAACCATACACCCACAACATGTAAGAAAATGTGGCAAGTTTGGAAAAAAAAAGATATGTGTATGCTTTGCACCAAAAATGCTAAAAACCCATTAGCGATTTTTAATCGCTATTAGCACTAAAATAGCGTATAATTTATCATAAAAACTTAAAAATGGCATAATTCCACAAAATACCCTAATTTATAATTTTCCATAACTTTTCCAAAATTTTCCCCATTTATCGGTATTTAATTATACCGAAATATTAAAATATTCATTACAATTTAATATTAAATTATAAAAATTCCCAAAAATAATATTTTATTTTTTTGAAATGTTACAGTGAGTGTCATGGCAATTACCAACGGTGTGTGTATGGCATACAGTTTAGTGCTCGATGAAACATGAACCGTTAGTAACAGTGATGTGTATCATTAATACTATGTCCATATGCAACAGGAAATGGGGTATGCAACAACGGTACACATGCACAATCAATGTATATATATATAAACATGTGGCTATAATATCCTATCAAGCCCTGACGCATAACGTCATACGGGCGATTTCCCCGTAGATGTTAAATATACTCACCGTGATCTCGAGCCAGGTATATCCAACCACCAGCTTCCCTTTCCTCGCAGTGTTTGAAGTCCCCTCCTGCGATCCTAAAATCGCACAAACATAGCAAGTACACTCAGAAATCGACCAATAATACATACAATTACGTTTAAATCGACGCACCGATTCCAACACCCTCTAAAGTGTTCTCTTAGAGGCTAACGTGTGTGGAGAAACTACTAAAACAAATCCTACGTGCAGAAATCATGCGAAGTACAGAAACTGAGTCGGACACCATATTGCGCATCGTCGAAACACTAAAAACTAGCTAATCGATCCCAGATTTTACCAACTGTCAAAACATCAAAATCTAGCAGTACTAAACAACCTCAAACCACTGCAGACAGCTACCTACAAAATTACAACACCCTAGTCCCCCAATTGGCCGAGCTTGCCGGAAAAAGACCACATGTCACCGGCCAAAACCGCTCAGGTGGGGCTTGTGTTACTGGTGTACACTCAGGGCAACTAGTACAACACTTCTACACTGCTAGTTTTCACAGTAAAGACTCGTAGACACAGCAGGTTACAGACATCCAAAAAGTCACTAAAAACACGATATTGCACTAAAACTATATATTTATCGTTCTAAACTGAAACTACAAAGCAACACTATAAAATAACTACCTAATTAACAGTTAGGGGCCATTACCTATCCACACTTGCTCCAAAACCCTAGCTTTCCATGCTCCAAGTGATCCTAGTGGCTTGATCTTGGCTTGTGAAGGGTTTAAGTGATGTTTAGTGGAGATTTGGTGTGGGTTTGTGAGGGTTGGGTTAGGGTTTCAGTTGAGGGATGTAAGAGAGTGAGTGAGGTGAAGAAAATAAGAGAAGGAGAAAATGATAAGTGAATGAGAGTATGAGTGAGTTGAGAGTGTATGGGTGAGTGAGTGAGGGGTGTGGGAATGAGGGGTGAGTTTAGCATAAGTCTTGCCTCCCTCTCCTCTCTCCTCATTAAATGCATGACATGCTTGCCATGCCTCATCATGCCCTCTCTCTCTTCCTCTCTCTCAAGTCAACCAAAAAATTTCAAACCTTATTATTTTATTTTGAAAACTAATTTAATTAACTAATTACATAATACAAAAATGAAATGAGGTTAAGGTGCCATGGCTACTTAAGCATGATTTAACACCTGACTAACCCTAGGTTAACATGCACATGTGTGTGCAAGCCCAAAATAAATATTAATAAAATATTAATTAATTTTTATAAAATATTTGAAAACTATTTTGGTAAACTTTTGATTAAAAAACCGCATTATCGCTTAATTAACCACTAATCGCATTCTAAGGTGTTACAAAAACCACATATACATGATAATAATAAAGGCAACCTCGAGCGGGAGCTAGCCTTTCGCTAATCGGCGGAATCATAACCACGCAAGTCATAATATAAGTATACGATGCCCAATGGTGAAGATCAACACAAAGGATAATGAATAAAGCACGACATCAACCCACCTAGCGAACATATAACTCATCTCTCTAAGTCTCGCAAGTACAAGTCTTGCTAAGTCTTATTACATATACAAATACTAATTTCTGATTGATGGAGTTAACTAGATACAATAGGAATAATAAATACAGGAGTGGTACAATCCAACATGTACCACCTACCAAAGCAAATCACCCGAAAGTAAGCTGTGTGCCAGTGATGTCGCTACTGATCCATGCGGTCAAACCTGCAAGAACTGTGGCACAACGGGGGTGAGTTGCCAACTCGTGAGTAGAAAACATCATCAGGTAGAAATCGAATAAAATAACGATTCCTAGGTCAACTATATCATGAAGGTGATACTATGATATCTAGGGTGACCGTATCTGCATATGTGCCAACAATATAATCAATGCCTATCTGCATGTGGATAACATCTACGTGTCCATCAATGACACAACAACATCATGCATGAAAATATCATGAAAGCATATTCATGTAAATATGAGGATATCAATCAACATGTGTCCATCAACGACACATCAAAATCATGGAACCTGAGTGTCCAACATCGACACTCGAAACATCATGAAACCCGTGTCAAACATCGACACTTAAATCCTCATATCTCAGGCGCCGCATCCTCAGATCGGCCCTCAGGCGCTGCATACTCTGGTCGGCCCTCATATCCATCTCATGACTCCGGTCGGTATCCTACTGATAACCGCCGAGTCCAAATACTATCACCGGTAGGTAGTGCTCCCTCTGCCAGGCTCATTGTCTACACCACAAAATCATTTCTTGCCCCGTGGTACCATACCGGGTCCACCATGTACCCGCAGACGGTGCCTCCCGCTCCTCAAATCGGGTTTCACATGCCAATCTCAGAACCGAGAAAACACATGGTGGACGTCTCAAAATATGATATCAAGAGAAACCGGTTTTTTTTAAAACAATACATAATTTCTTTTGAAATTTAAGCACGGTTCTCAAATCTAGAATCTCACGAAAATAGCAAATCTCAATGCATATAATCATAAAGCATGATGTATGCAAACATATAACAGAAATGGGAGCATATCCATCATGCAACATGGAACAATGATGTGAGCATATCAGTATATCATGCGACATATCATAATGATGTGGCAATTCTACTGTGTAAGTGACAACAATTATCGATGATGAAAGTGTGTGAGCCGGCAAATCTGTGTAAGTGTAACATACGCATCATCGATAATGGTGTAATTGTACTAGCACAGGTATATATAATGCAATGAGAAGGTCATGAACGTAACATAAGGTACATCGTATGCAAAATGCTAACAGGTATACGTATCTACAATATATCCGAGTCGGTGAATCTATCAATCGGCATCCAGCCTCACAACATCACGTACGGTATAATCCATCGTACGGCATGCTCTAGTCAAGGGTATGGATCAATCATCAGATAAAACTCATCATGTACGGTAAATCATCGTACGACGGCATTGAACCATTAGGGATCCTATCAGCCTATATGACAATGAGGGTACGGACCTAACGTCTTCTACGGCATATCACTCATGATTCACAACATTATCCATATATATATACCTATTTCTCAGGTCACATCCATATCAATCTTAGATCATGGGACCGACAAAGGTATCAATTATCATATATCGACTCGCATCTATATAACGACATATCAAACCTAGTCATCATATCTCATCGTATACTCTTTTCACCACATCAATATCTTACATCAAGTCATTTTACATATACATTCTATCTAATAAATCTCATGTCATGCTACTCTAAACCTCATACTTAATCTCGTACAACTACATATCTATATCATGATTCACATTCACTTTTCGTATCCTTATATATCAATTAGAGACTTCATTTCTATCATATCACGTCAAAGAGTCATATCCCTATAGCTTTCATCTCATATATCGATATATATATTCAGTCATTCATATCATCTCTAACTATCATTTTAACCATATCCATAGTTTTCTAACATAGGTTTCATTAACCATATTCTATATATCGGTTTCCATCAAAGTTTGCGGGGGTGCTATACTCCATCCACCCGACTTCCCTCGTAGATATAAATCTACTCACCTGCGGAACTCCTTGTTCAGTCGTAGTCGATATGCTTCGTCGTCTCGGAATCCTCACGAATGTACCTACAATCAATACACAATCGCAAATGCTATTAAAATCAAGTCCGGAAAACCAATACGGCACACGGTGCGCTCATAGGTTAGAACCTATAACCTACGCATGCAAAACAACCAATCAACCCTCATCGTTGACGTACAAACATCCAACGACCCAATACAATATCAAATATCAAATCCCAAATTCATAAACCACAAATACCATATTCAGCAACCTAAGAAAATGGTTCCAGATTTAGTCTCAGTTAAAATCAGGCCAAACTAGTAGTACAGTGGGGTTGTATAGGGGGTATGTGAGCTATAGACCAAACCTAGACACCAATGCCAACAATGAGGCCGGCCACACTCATGAAAAATCCGGCTATATCATACAAAGGGAGGAGTTGGGGTTTCGTCTTCTCAGGGTGGTCTCCTACTGTCTTAAATAGGTCTCTGGTGTTGCTAGATTTTCTCGTTCAGGTCTCAAGTCATACCAGATTCCCTATAGGCACACAATACTTCACAAAACAGACACGGGGAATTTCCTAAGTCCGTATTTTGGTTTCTAATCCGGGTCTTAGCTAGTAAAGTCGACACTAAGGTCTTGTAACAGCCACTACTCATCATGATTCCACACAAACAACTAAACCCTCTCTAGGAATTTCTAAGTATCACTAATCTAAACAAGTTTAACTCTAAACTAAGCTAGGATGCTATTAAACTCAAAAACTAAACTAAGGTCTAGAATTATACATCATTTGGCAACTCAAGAATTTTCTTGAGTTGCTCAACGTCTTCAAATCCAACTTTGCTTGGTCCAATGTGTTGAAGATGAGGTGGGGATCATTTTTAATCAAGAGAGTATAGGGTTTTGATGACGATTTTGAGATGGGTCATGAGGGTAGAAAAGGTGGAGCTTGAAGATGAAGGAGGAGGTGAAGAAAATAATAGGGGAGGAAGAATGATGGCTGCCCCCTCTCTCTTTCTCACACTCACTCTCTCTCATGGCATGCTTCCATGCCATGATGTGGTCCCCTCTCTCTCTCCTCAATAATTCATTCTCTTTTCTCACCATAAAACACATAATACCAATAAAACAACACAAATGAAACAACATGCCACAAAATACAACATGTCATGGTGCACTAGCCATGATTAAATGTAGAAACACGGATTTGGCTTAATCGCGATTAGTAGTGCACTAATAAATTTTTATTTAAACTGCTTATAATTAATTATAAAAATGTCAAATCCAATAAATATATATTTAAATGAATAAATCATTTTAATCTCCAATTATTTCACAATTATTGGTATATATTTATACCCTTTTACAAAAACCCCAATTTCGCAAATCGGGTAGTTTTCGCGAAATATATTATTTTAATATTAAATTCCAAAAATAATATTTTATATTTTCTGAAATGTTACATCCGTAGAAATACATGATCCTCCACTGCTAACTCGAGCCTGCGACGACGACGTCGGCATAAGACTCATGTCTGCACTGGGCTGCTCTCATCCTATCCTGAATCAACTGGATCTTCTACGTAGTCTCTTGGACTAGCTGGGGTCCCAAAATCCTGCTCTCGCTGAGTTCGGTCCAACAGACCGACGATCGAAAATTTCTCCCATACAAAGCCTCAAAAGGCGCCATCTGAATCGTCTCTTGATAACTGTTATTGTAGGAGAACTCTATCAACGGCAAGTGATGAACCCAACTGCCCCCAAAATCAAGTACGCACGCACGAAGCATATCCTCTAATGTCTGTATAGTCCTCTCGGACTGACCATCGGTCTGCGGATGGAAAGCGGTGCTAAAACTCAAGCGGGTACCCATGGCTTCCTGAAGCTTCTGCCAAAGACAGCTAGTGAACTAGGTTCCCCTGTCGAATACAATGCATGTAGGAATGCCGTGCAAATGCACAATCTCATCAATGTACAACTGAGCATAACCGAAAGTGGTCTTCACTGGAAGGAAGTGAGCTGCTTTCGTCAACAGGTCAAAAATCACCCAAATGGAGTCATACCCTCGACTGGATCTGGGTAGACCCACAACGAAATCCATGGAGATCTGTTCCCATTTCCACACCGAAACGGGTAAAGGATGCAACTCTCCTGCCGGTCTCTGATGCTCATCCTTGACTTGCTGACAATTCAGGCACTTCGAAACAAAATCCGAAACATCACTCTTCATCCCTGCCCACCAGTAGATATCTTTCAAGTCACGATACATCTTGATAGAAACTGGGTGAACACTAAAAGCTGACTAATGTGCATTCTCTAGGATCTTGCGTCTCAACCCATCGGTATTAGGTACACACAAACGAGTCCCAAAACGCAGCACACCCTGGTCATCAATCAGGAACTCCGAATCTCTACCCTGCCGAACATGCACAAGAATCTCAGACAAACGGGCATCGGTGGGCTGTGCCTCACGAATACGATCAAGTAGAAGTGGACGGGCGCCTAATTAGTAAAGTTTTTGCGTGCTTAGTTAATTACAGCAATCAAGAAGGTTTCGCTTGTAGCTAGCCGGTTGAGTACGGGTCGTCCGCAGGGAGATGGGAATCTTTTTCTATATGCTTTAACGAGTTAAGTCCAAATGTCCAGGTTTGTTTTGATATTAACTATGTGCTAAAATGATATGTAAAGAGAACTTGTTAGGGTTAGGATTAGGTTAGTTTGAGTTAGGAGTCGCTCACTTCTTTCGTTGCCACTCTTAATATCGGTTTTACGGTAATCGGCAACAACGGGGATTAGCACGACTAGGAAGGAACTTGCGAGTATAAGCTAGGCTTTCCAACGCTTAAGTTCTTCCTTTTGGTGCTTGTCCGTCTGTTCTTGGCTCTTAGCCTTAACCTCCGGTTAATTCAACCACAACCGGTCTCACTAAGGAATCACCGCTATCATGTAGGATAGGGTGCCGTAGGGAGCGGATTGTGGTTCAATTAACGGGAGTCCGAATCAAGATATTGGGAAAGGAAAAAGTGAGAGAGATTTCCTTCTCTCAAACTTCCCTTATCCTACCCTAACAAGTTAAGAAAACTACTCACCCATTATAAGAAAAAGAAAATACAACAAAGGAGAAAGATAGAAAGAAGGAGGTTAGAAGATTACAACTAGCTATTTGAGACCTCACCTTGGCAAGGATCAAGCTTAAGCATCATTGTTGTTTAAGGATAAAGAAAAAGAGAACAAGAAAGAAACAAACAACAAATAACAACAACTAGATTAGCAAATGAAAAATACAAGCAATTATAATTAACAAAATAACAAGACAAGCATGGTAGCAAAAAGAACTCCTTTATTCATCCTTCACTCACAAAAGCTCACTACAAGTTTTTAATGGAGAAGAGATGAGAAAAGGAAGAAGAACAACATGTATTCTAAAATCTAAATACAAGAATAAGCACCCTTGGCTTTGGCAAGTTCTGGACTATTTATAGGCAGGGAACTGGAAACCTAGGGCAACAAACTGCCTCCATATAGAATGACCAAAATACCCCTGAAACCTCATCCACTGCGAAGCCCGTACGGCCACGGATCCGCGGCCTAAGTATGCTTATGCCGCGGAACCGCGGCCCTTTAGTGGAGTTAGGCCATGAAATTTGGTGGTTTTCCCTTCTTTTTAGTACTCTTCAGTGTGGTATATGTTGTTTCTCAGAATCTCTTCACAATATTTCCAAAATTTCAGCAGAACAAAAGGTGATGTAATGTGGATCTTTTGTCATGATTTTTCTTGAGCTCCGTGTAGATATGTTGGATCTTGTGTTGCCATTGAGCTTTGTGCATGAAAATGACATTGATTTGACATTTTGTCCCTTAAACTGGTGTGCGACAACATACGGATAGAGAGCGGAGACCCGTGTTTTATCTGTGGTTGGCAGTAATCCGGATTTTATCGTGCTTTTCCATGAATTTCATTGTTTAGAACTGAGAACCTGTATCCTGCAATTAACTAGCAAACACGGCTCAAGAGTACCTACCGATAAGCAATGTGATAAAAATTGGACGGTATAAAAATGCAAAAATCTGATATGAACAAATACCCCCAAACTTATCATTTGCTCGTCCCGAGCAAAGTCAATTTATTCACAAAAATTCCTAACCTCACTTTCGTAGGGAACGCGATTGCACTGAGCATGTGCAACAAGCTGTTAAACCTCTAGGTGTCCCTAGTAGGAGGAGTGTTGTCTCCTGAGGGTTTTCAGCGGATACTGCCCACAAAATCCGGTCAAGCTAGTTTTGCGAAATAACTATTATCCAAACCCCTAAAGTTTTGTTTCAGAAAATAACAATTCTATGATCCTAAGTCTATTATCGAACCCTTATTTTTCACACCTCGCTTCTTATTTAACTAAAGATTTTATATGTTTTTACGTGCAGTGCAAATAGTGTCGTTAAGTTCCAGAAGGATCGATTAAAGTCATCATGTCACACAATAAAGCCCAGATAAAAATTTTAAAAGGATCACATAAGTTTTATAAAGAGTTAAGCATTTTTCAAGTTTCGTTTTCCAGTAAAGTTTCAACTTCAGAATTTCTATCTTCCCTAACAGGAAACTAGGTCTTATTTTTCACTCCAGCTTTTTCTTGTTTTCATTTCATACACACCTCTGTGAACGTGCAATAGTCTTTATCATAGAACAAAACCTTCATATCTCCGCTAGAAATATTTTTTATAAAAACCTGTCTTTTGTCAAGATTATTCTCACACAAAGAACCGTTAGGAATTTTAACTCGGAGAGAACACTTGCTTGACTTTGTTTTAATCTGGACTTTCTAGGCTTCTTAACGAGCTTTGGGCCAATGCACCCAAACCAGTTGGTTTTAGGGCATTAGGTGTAGAGACACCCCAGCGGACTTAATTACTCAAGTTACCTAGGCCCAAAAACAAAAGACAATTTAGCGTGAAAATCATGATGATTCAATGCGAACGGAGATATAACCGGCAGTTCAATTAATTTTTTTTGGATAAAAAACGTGTTTAGTGGGTTTGGTGTGTAATCATTCCAATCAAGTTCCAGATGGGTTATTTTTCAGACTTAGTTCCAATTAAGACATCAATAACATTCCTTCATATTCACTTCACTTCATAAACTATTCTTGATATTACTTATTTCAGAACAAACCTATTTGATCCTCAGAAAATCATTTATCCATTTAAAGGTTTTTAGACATAATAGACTTGTTATCTAATTTCCAAAACTCATGACATGTGTAGTGTGATGTAAAGACGTATATCAGCTATAGTTAACTTCAAAGGAGAGTTATCTTTCAGGTTTTCAAAATCTAAAAATAAGATTTAGTTATTCTTATCTTATCAAACAAAACCGTCGAAATGTTGAATCAGAGTTCTCCCACTAGCTAACTTGACAGAAAAGTTTTTATATTTTTAGAAAATTTTCTGATTTTTATGGATTTTATGGATTTTAGTATGCAGATGCAAAATATACATATGAATGCGAAGGTTAGAAATGCGTACCAAGCGTACCCCCAAACTTAAACTGGACAGTGTCCTCACTGTCATTGCATGAAGAGATCATTGAAGGGTCAAATTTGTCGGTTAGATATACACAATTTTTTTTTGTTTTTAGAGAAAAGAAAAATAGTAAAAATGGAAAAGAATATTCACAAATATATACAAAAAGGTATATACATACCCCTAAACTTATTTAGAACAGTGTCCACTGTTCTTGGCTGGATAACCGAAGTTTGGTGGTAGGCAAAGGAAGATTATGCAGTGTAAACCGGCTCCTGTAAGACCAGGAGATCCTCTGTTGGTTCGGCGCTAAGGTACGGTTTAAGTCGGTGTCCGTTTACTTTGAAAAATAAACCGTCCTTTGGATTCTCCAAATCCACAGCACCATGTGGATACACATTCCGCACAAAATACGGCCCTTTCCAGCGAGATCTGAGCTTTCCTGGATGGAAGTGTAGCCGGGTGTCGTAAAGCAGCACCTGTTGACCAGGTGTGAAAGTTTTGCGCAAAAGGTGTTTATCGTGAAACACCTTCATTCGGTTCTTAACGACAACCGCGTTTTCGTAAGCCTCATCCCTAAGCTCGCTCCATTCGTTCAACTGCAGCTTCCGATGGCTGCCCGCATCTTCGAGAGACAGATTCAGCTCCTTTATCGCCCAAAATGCGCGATGCTCTATTTCGACAGGGAGGTGGCAAGCCTTTCCGTACACAAGCCGATAGGGAGACATGCCAAGATCGTTCTTATAAGCGGTTCGAAATGCCCAAAGGGCATCAGTGAGTTTCAACGACCAATCCTTACGGTTCTTGGAAACCGTCTTCTCCAGTATCTGCTTGATTTGCCGATTTGAAACTTCAGCCTGCCCACAAGTTTGGGGGTGGTAGGGCGTAGATAGCTTATGATTAATGGAATATTTCCGCATCAAGGCCTCGAAAGTCTTATTGCAGAAATGAGTTCCATTGTCGCTAATGATCGCTCAGGGGTGCCCAAAACGGGAGAAAATGTTTTCCTTAAGAAACCTAACGACAACCTTCCGGCTGGGCACAGCCTCGACCCACTTAGAGACGTAATCAACAGCGAGAAGGATGTACAAGTTCCCGAAAGAGCTGGGAAACGGCCCCATGAAATCTATCCCCCAAACGTAAAAAATCTCCACAACCAAGATTGGTTGGAGCGGCATCTCGTTCTTCCGGGATATCCGGCCCAAGTGTTGGCACCGGGAGCAAGTCTTGCAATAGTCATGAGCGTCTTTGAAGAGTTGTGGCCAGTAGAAACCACATTGCAAGATCTTCTCAGCTATTTTTCTGGGGTCAAAATGCCCGCCACATGCTTGATCGTGGCAAAATGACAGCACACTCTTGAATTCATCGTCAGGGACACACCGACGAATAATCTGGTCGGGACAGTACTTGAACAGATAGGGTTCGTCCCAGTAAAAGTGTTTTACTTGGGATAAGAATCGAAGTCTGTCCTGACTTGACCATTCAGTCGGTAGTAACCCTGTGGCCAAATAGTTCACAATATCTGTGAGCCAGGGTTCGTGAGATACTGTCAAGAGTTGTTCATCCGGAAAAACGTCGTTGATCGGAATTTGAAGCGACGGCGAAGAAAGAAGTCATGAGAGATGGTCGGCGAATACGTTCTCACATCCTCTTTTGTCCTTGATGACAAGGTCGAACTCTTGAAGCAAGAGGATCCAACGTATCAGCCGAGATTTTTCATCTTTCTTCGCGAAAAGATGGCGCAGAGCAGAATGGTCTGTGTAGACAATGACTGGAGAGCCGATGAGGTAGGGCCTGAACTTTTCTAAAGCAAATACAACAGCTAAGAATTCCTTCTCAGTTGTTGTATAATTAAGTTGGACGTCGTTCAGGGTTCGGCTAGCATAATAGATTACGTGCGGCATCTTGTTGATTTGTTGTCCAAGGACAGCACCAATGGCGAAGTCGGATGCGTCGCACATAATCTCAAATGGGTGCGTCCAGTCAGGTGAAGAAAGAACGGGAGCAGAAGTGAGTGAGCTTTTTAATGACTCGAACGCAGTCACACAGCTCGAGTTGAAGTCGAATGGCGTGTCCTTGGCCAGTAGAAGAGTCAAGGGCCTAGCAATCTTGCTAAAGTCCCTGATGAACCGTCTATAGAAACCGGCATGGCCAAGGAAGGCTCAGATGTCTCTGACGCATCTGGGAGGAGGGAGATTGGAAATGACCTCAATCTTCGCTTTGTCAACCTCTATGCCATTTTGCGAAATGATATGTCCTAAGACAATACCTTTGCGCATCATGAAGTGGCACTTCTCCCAATTCAAAGTGAAGTTCTTGTCCTTACATCGGGGAAGGACAGCGTCAAGATGCAACAAACACTCGTTAAAGGAATCGCCGAAGATGGAGAAATTGTCCATGAAGATTTCCAGGAATTTTTCCACCATGTCTGAGAAGATTCCCATCATACACCGCTGGAAGGTAGCGGGCAGCATTGCATAACCCAAAGGGCATGCGACGATATGCAAACGTGCCGAAAGGACAAGTGAATGTGGTCTTGTCCTGGTATTTTTCGGCGATGGGAATCTGATTATAGCCGGAGTAGCCATCAAGAAAGCAGTAGTACTCATGTCCGGCCAATCGTTCAAGCATTTGGTCAATGAAAGGTAGCGGAAAGTGGTCCTTCCGCGTTGCGGCGTTGAGTTTTCTGTAATCGATGCATACTCGCCACCCAGTTTGGGTGCGAGTAGGGATTAACTCGTTCGCCTCGTTAGTGATGACCGTTATGCCTGATTTCTTGGGGACAACATGAATGGGGCTAACCCACTGGCTATCAGAGATAGGGTAAATGATACCACTATCCAGACACTTTACGATTTTCTTTTTCACAGCCTCCTTCATGACTGGGTTGAGTCGCCTTTGTGGATCCCTGGCTAGTTTGGCATCATCCATCAGATGAATGTGATGTTCAACGATCAGGGGACTAATCCCTTTGATGTCCGCCATGGACCAGCCAAAAGCTTGCCTATTGCTGTGCAAGACCGCAAGAAGGGCTTTCTCTTGCTCTGGAGCTAGAGAAGCCGAGATGATAACAGGGAGGGTCTCGTTGTCACCCAAGTAAGCGTACTTAAGGTGAGACGGCAAAGGCTTGAGTTCGAGCGTTGGAGGTGAAACGATTGAAGGCAAGATTGGTGAAAAGGTCTCGAACTCAAAGGATTCCAGCAAAGGTTCAAAACAAGTGTAAGCGACCGAGTTGGATGGTCCAGGTAACTCATCCGGAAATTCGAAGGATTCAAACTCGGGTGGTGAGTAGCTAAGATCATTCGAGAAAGTGAAACACTCGTAGTCCTTGTCGGGCGCAGAAACAGCAGCAGGTTCGAAGAGGAACGCACTAGTCGCGTAAAGGTTATCGTGATCGAACAAAAAATCCTCGAATTCACTCTTCTGGGGTGCTCTCCTAGATTGAGCAAACGTCTAGTATATGAGTATTAGGTTCGGTGGGCTGATTCCCCAACCTAAAAATGTTGAGTTCAATTGTCATATTTCCAAAAGATAGGTTCATCGAACCATTTCGACAATTGATCACAACATTTGAGGCTGCAAGGAATGGGCGACCGAGTATCATCGGAATTTGATTTTGGGGGTTAGCTACAGGCTGTGTGTCTAAAACAATGAAGTCAACGGGGAATATGAAGTCTCCAACCTTGATCAACATATCCTCTAGCTCACCCCTAGGATGGGTGATTGATCGGTCGGCCATTTGGAGAGTACAGTGTGTGGGTTTCTGCTCTCCTACACCTAATTGCTCATATACTGAGTACGGAAGCAGGTTAACACTGGCACCAAGATCTAATAGTGCGCGTTGATGTTCTTATCCCCAATAGTAATAGAAATCGTAGGACAGCCAGGGTCCTTCCGTTTTTGAGGTAAAGATTGGGTAAGAGCATCACTCACAGCACTAGCCAAGAAAACTTTCTTGGGTACCTGAGACTTCCTCTTTTTCGTGCACAAGTCCTTTAAGATTTTCGCGTAGGACGGGACTTGTTGGACAGCATCTAAAAGGGGAATGTTGATGTTAACCTGCTTAAACAACTCCAGAATCTTCTCCATTTGTGGATTTTGTTTATTAGACCTCAACCGGTTTGGAAATGGAACATTTTTAAAATTGGTTGAGTCCAATGCTTATGGAGAAGACTGTGGAGTTAGAACGGATCCCAGAGCTGGTGTTTTTGTGGAGTGAGAAGTGGGTCCGTTCAGAGCAGAAGAAGAAGAAGAGGAGCCTTTTGACGAATGGAGAATAGGCTCAGAAGACGAAGAAGAAGAAGAAGAAGAAGCGGCTGGGGTGTCATTATCCTCAATTGTTGTGCCGATGTTGTTGTGCAGCATCCTTCCCGATCTCAATGTAGTTACGGCACTCACATTATGGTTCTGTTGTTCAAAAGAAATATGTACATTATGTGGGTGACCAGGATTTGGGAGTGGTTGAGATGGAAGCTTCCCCTTTTCTCGCTCGCTTAACGCCGCATTCAGCTGTGCAATCTGGGCTTCGATGGTCTTGATGCTTTTCCCATGTGCAGCAGTGTGTTGCACCAAAGACTGAATAGACGACTGGATGTTGGCGGTGGATTGTGTCGATTGTTTAACGAACGCCTCCAGACTTCGTTCTAGCGAGGAAACCTTATCGTTGTTTGACGGAACAAAGTTGTTTTGCGGAAAAGAATTGTTGTGTGCAAAGTTGTTCGTCTGATTTTGAAAAGGTTAGGGTTGGAAGGGCTGCTAAAATTGATGTTGAGTTTGTTGTTGCGGAGGAGGGGGCCTCTGGAAATTGTTGCCTTGGAATTGATGCTGATTCTGATTCCAGACGAAATTGGGGTGGTTCCTCCAACCGGGATTGTAGGTGGAAGAGTATAGATCATTTCTCGGTCTTTGCTGAAATGCAGCATTAACCTGATCCTGTCCTTGAGATGGTGGATTGTAAGGACACTCTTCGGTTAAGTGAGAAGGATCGGAACAACAAGCACAAATGGTACGAAGGGGAAGAATAGGGGCAGGAGCAGGAGATGAAAATTTGCTCTCTATCGCTTCAGGTTTTCTCGTTATTGCAGCCATTTCAGCTTTCATCGCAATAGAGACATCAAGTTGGTGAATGCCTACCCTAGACTGACTAGTAGAAGTGGAGGAAGAAGAAGAAGAAGTTGGTCTGGTGCTCTCCCATTATAGCGTTTGTTCCGCAAGGTCGTCGAAGAATTGCCACGCTTCCTCGTCAGATTTCGATAGGAAGTGGCCCTGACAAATGGTTTCTAACAACAGCTTGGTTTCTGGGTTCAGGCCCATAAGGTTTGGCAAAGTTGCCATTTCTCGATACCATGGTGAGGGCACTGAACAAGAAGGTCTTTATACCGGTCAAAGCACTTCCAGAAGGGTTCAGTAGGAAGCTGAGAGAATTGGTTGATTTCGTTACGGATCCTTACGGTTTTATGATTCGAATAGAATTTCTTGAGAAACGCTTTCACAAACTCGTCCCAACTGGTTATGGAGTGGGAAGCGGTGCTATACAGCCATTTTTCAGCAAGATCGCACAAAGTGAACGGAAGACCCGTAGCCATATAGCATCGTCCGACAGCTGGGTAGTTTTCATCATGGCACAAACATTTTGGAACTTGTTGATGAAGATATAGGCATCTTCAGATTCAAGCCTATGAAATTTCGGAAGAATGTTAATGAAGTGGGGCTTAATTTCAAAATTATCCCCATTGGCCGGTAGGAGAGAAAGACAGGTGGGAAGTGCAGAACGGGTGGGATCGAAACGATCCTGGAGCGCGATTCGCTGTGGCGCTACGACAGGCGGTGGTGGTGGGTTATTCGCATCCATAGGAGGTCGAATCAATCCCGGGGGAGTTATAGGGATGTTTGGATTAAATCCTGACATCGCGGAAGAGGAGGTTGGTGATGGTGAAGGTGAGGATGTATGAACAGAATTCCGGTCAACGTCGGAGTTGGACGGAAAAGGTAAAGGTGAAAGAGGCGTGGACGGAGTTTCGACGTCTGAGTCGATCGCGTAGTCGGTAGCGACTAACGTAACGCGGACTAGGCGGGCGCTAGTGTCCCGAGTCCAAGCGGACATACACTAAACGAGTTTAGTATAGTCAAAGCGGAGAAGGTGAGGGTAAGAAAACGTCAATGGAGAAATACGATGGGTGGTGGGTGAAAAAATGGGATTTTGGCGACAAAGGGCAAGTTTTTATAAAAGTTTTTGGTTTTTGTGTTTTTTTTTCTTTTTTCTTTTTTTTAGAAAGAACTTTACAGAAATATGTACAAACTTACGGCTTCAAACAATCACAGACAAGATATGCACAATCACACCTAGATCTAGGGTCACCTAGGTCAGCTAGACAGCTCCTAACTGTTCCAAAGGGCTAGAAATAGGACCTCAAACCGTCTCTTCTCCGCCAATTGCGGCCAGGTAAGTGCCAGGTAAGTGGGAGGCTCCCCACTACGTAAGTAGTAGTCCTAATTAAGTAACCACTTTCCTTGGACACACTTGCCTAGACACCGCAAAGTCAGGATAGGATAAACGGCCGATGCCTGTAACTAGTCCTCTGTCCTATTGAGCGCGAAGTCCTTAGGGCTTAGTCTAGTATTTTTTAATTAAACAATGGTCAATGCATATGCTTTTTGTGATTTCTGGGGTCCTGGGAAGGGTGATGAAATCCCCACCCAATCTGGATTGGTTTCAAGCCCCTTAAAGTCCGTATTAATATATGAAAAGCAGTAACAATCAACTGCAATCAATTTTTATTTTTTAGCGCGGCGCAAAGAATCCTGCACAAAAACAATTTATTGGAAGGGGGAAGAGAGTTTACGCAAAGAATGCTGCAGAAAACACAGTTCAGTGGAGTTCAGAGAAGTGGGGAGGAGATAAGAAACACTCACAGGGAATTTGGCACCCTGATGGCACCAAACGGCCGCAGTTCCGCGGCCTAAGCCTGCTTATGCCGCGGTTCTGTGGCAGTAAGGGGGCTTTGGGGCTTCAAAAATTTTGTAGATCCTTCTTTGGCTGTACTCTTCTTGTCTGGATTTCCTGAATCTTGATTTGCTCACTGTAGCTGCTCCAGATTTTTACAGTATACCGTTGGCTCCGTCTTGATCCGTCGCGGTGTAGCCGCGAGATATGGGTCTAACTTCCCACGTCTTTGGCACTGAACTCGACCGTCTTTTTATCCTGCACACTTGCAGAAAAACGAATCAAAAATAACAAGATGATTTTTTTACAATGTATTTTTTTCTGTTAGATTTATATTCACAAATTAACCCGAAATTACACAAAGAAATAAACTACCGTCTCCCCGGCAACGGCGCCATTTGATTGGTAAAGTTTTTGCGTGCTTAGTTAATTACCGCAATCAAGACGGTTTCGCTTGTAGCTAGCCGGTAGAGTACGGGTCGTCCACGGGGAGATGGGAATCTTTTTCTATGTGCTTTAACGAGTTAAGTCCAAATGTCCAGGTTTGTTTTGAGATTAACTATGTGCTAAAATGATATGTAAAGAGAGCTTGTTAGGGTTAGGATTAGGTTAGTTTGAGTTAGGAGTCGCTCACTTCTTTCGTTGCCACTCTTAAGATCGGTGTTACGGTAATCGGCAACAACGGGGATTAGCACGACTAGGAAGGAACTTGCGAGTATAAGCTAGGCTTTCCAATGCTTAAGTTCTTCCTTTTGGTGCTTGTCCGTCCGTTCTTGGCTCTTAGCCTTAACCTCCGGTTAATTCAACCACAACCGGTCTCACTAAAGAATCACCGCTATCATGTAGGATAGGGTGTCGTAGGGAGCGGATTGTGGTTCAATTAACGGGAGTCCGAATCAAGATATTGGGCAAGGAAAGAGTGAGAGAGATTTCCTTCTCTCAAACTTCCCTTATCCTACCCTAACAAGTTAAGAAAACTACTCACCCATTATAAGAAAAAGAAAATACAACAAAGGAGAAAGATAGAAAAAAGGAGGTTAGAAGATTACAACTAGCTACTTGAGACCTCACCTTAGCAAGGATCAAGCTTAAGCATCATTGTTGTTTAAGGATAAAGAAAAAGAGAACAAGAAAGAAACAAACAACAAATAACAACAACTAGATTAGCAAATGAAAAATACAAGCAATTATAATTAACAAAATAACAAGACAAGCATGGTAACAAAAAGAACTCCTTTATTCATCCTTCACTCACAAAAGCTCACTACAAGGTTTTAATGGAGAAGAGATGAGAAGAGGAAGAAGAACAACAACATGTATTCTAAAATCTAAATACAAGATTAAGCACCCTTGGCTTTGGCAAGTTCTGGACTATTTATAGGCAGGGAACTGGAAACCTAGGGCAACAAACTGCCTCCATATAGAATGACCAAAATACCCCTGAAACCTCATCAACAAGCATGCTTATGTCGCGGAACAGCGGCCCTTTAGTGGAGTTAGGCCATGAAATTTGGTGGTTTTCCCTTCTTTTTAGTACTCTTAAGTGTGGTATATGTTGTTTCTCAGAATCTCTTCACAATATTTCCAGAATTTCAGCAGAACAAAAAATGATGTAATGTGGATCTTTTGTCATGATTTTTCTTGAGATCCGTGTAGATATGTTGGATCTTGTGTTGCCATTGAGCTTTGTGCATGAAAATGATAATGATTTGCCATTTTGTCCCTTAAACTGGTGTGCGGCAACATACGGATAGAGAGCGGAGACCCGTGTTTTATCTGTGGTTGGCAGTAATCCGGATTTTGTCGTGCTTTTCCATGAATTTTATTGTTTAGAGCTGAGAACATGTATCCTGCAATTAACTAGCAAACACGGCTCAAGAGTACCTACCGATAAGCAATGTGATAAAAATTGGGCGGTATAAAAATGCAAAAATCTGATATGAACAGCGCCGACGTGAGCAAGCTATTCCCCACTGGAAGTGAACTCAAACTTTACTCTACTGTCACACAAGATCTGCCAATCTGCAGAAGACTGTCTCTGAACTGCTCTCAACTGGGACAAGCTACCCTCGGGCCTACGACTCAAAGTATCGGCTACCACATTCGCCTTGCCCGGGTGATAAAGGATCTCAAAATCATAATCCTTCACAAGCTCCATCCAACGACGCTGTCTCAAATTCAGATCCCGCTGCTAGAAGATGTACTTCAAGCTCTTGTGGTCCGTGAAAATCTGACATGACTCCCCGTACAAGTAGTGTCTCCAAATCTTAAGCGCAAAGACCACCGCGGCCATCTCAAGATCGTGAGTGGGATAATTCTGCTCTTGCTTCTTTAGCTGCCGAGAAGCATAAGCGATAACTCTATCATGCTGCGTCAATACACAACCGAGCCCCACTCGAGAAGCATCACAGTAAATGACATAGCCGCCCGATCTAGAAGGCAAGGATAAAACTGGTGCAGTCGTCAACCGAGTCTTCAACTGCTGAAAACTCTGCTCGCATGCCTCAGTCCAAAGAAAATAAACCCCCTTCCTGGCCAGTCTGGTCAACGGTGCAGTGATACTCGAGAAGTCCTGCACGAAACGGCGGTAATAACCGGCTAAGCCCAAAAAGCTGCGGACCTCTATCACTGATACAGTTCTGGGCCAAAGCTGTACGACCTCGATCTTCCTCGTGTCCACACGAATACCGTCTCCCGTAACCACATGACCTAGGAAGTCAACACTATCTAGCCAGAAGGCACACTTCAAGAATTTAGCAAACAGCTGGTGCTCTCTCAATGTCTGTAAAGCAATTCTCAAGTGCTACGCATGCTCCTCTCGACTCTTGGAATAAACCAGAATGTCATCAATAAACACAATAATAAACTGGTCGACGAACGGCCTAAAAATTCGGTTCATCAAATCCATGAACGCTGCTGGGGCATTGGTGAGTCCGAACGACATCACCAAAAACTCATAATGCCCGTAGCGCGTACGAAAAGCAGTCTTCGAAATGTCATCATTCCGAACCCGCAACTGATGATAACCCGATCTTAAATAAATCTTTGAAAAATGTCCTGCACCCTAGAGCCGATCAAACAAATCGTCAATGCGAGATAAAGGATACCTATTCTGCACCATAACTCGGTTCAATTGACGATAATCAAAGCAAAACCTCAAACTGCCGTCCTTCTTCTTGACGAACGGAACAGGAGCTCCCCAAGGCGAAACACTTGGATGTACAAGTCCCCTATCAAGCAACTCTAGTAGCTGATCCTTAAGCTCCTTAAGCTCCGCCGGGGCCATCCGGTAAGGAGGTATAGAAGTAGGCCCCGTGCCGGGGATCAAATCAATGCAAAACTCAATCTCACACTCTGGCGGCAATCCAGGTAACTCATCGGGAAAAACGTCGGGAAACTCTCTCATAATAGGAACCTGGTCCAATGATTATACTGTGGCTCCAGTGTCTCATATGGAAGCCAAGAATCCCCGACATCCCCTCCTCAAAAGCCGACTAGCGCGAAGGGCTGAAATCAAACTGTGAGGGGCGACACCACGGTCCCCCCTGCACAACAAGAACTGACTCGCCGGGAAAACAAAACCTGACTATCTTCTCACGGCGGTCCTGGAGGGTTCCTAGGCACCCTAGTGAGGTCTCACAAGGCATCAACCATGCCAATTTCAAAAAATACGGTGCCGAGAAACCCTAGACTATGGATCGTCGGCTAGAATTCTAGGCGAAAAGTAAACTAGTTAACACTTAACTAAGAGATACGGAAATACAACCTTTATAGATCCGGTTCTCCACCTCCATAGCTCCGCAATGAAGTCTCCTCGCTGTCCATAACAAGTCCCGGGCTCTAGCGTCGGCTTCATCGGAGTATGGACGGGCTAGGTCATCGATGTCCATGCCGAAGATGATCTACGTCGAGGCATCGCTAAATCAAGCTCCGACTTCACCAAGTCAAGAAACTTGTGAAGAAAACACACTCTACTACTTGGCAAGAGGTAGAGGATGAAGAAATAGGAGTTGGGTTCACTTTAGAATTGGATTTCTCACTCATTTCCATCAATCACCATTGATGGAGCTTGCTTTCTTCAAGTGAAGAAAGGAAGAAGAAGAAGAATTATTATGATAAGTTATTCCAAAAATGGAAAATAAATGGAATGTTTATCATAATCTAACCATGGTAATATGTAGAGAATTAACCAAAGTTAGTTGAATGGTTAGGGTTAAGAATGAGATAAGAATGGTGGACTTTGGTCAAAGCTTCATGAAGCTTCAACTAAACTACAAATAAAGCCACCATTCTTTCTCTTTATTCTTATTTATTTCAAAATGAATAAATGAAATAAATAAATGAGAAAAGGAAATGAAACCCTAACCACTTAAGTAACCATGGTTTAATTCTTTACACAAACCCAAACTAGCATGTATCATCAAACATGATACAATCTTGTGTACAAAAGTATATCACATATACAATGTGCACAAAAAGTGAGAAAATCCATTTAAAGTGAACCAATACTAGTTAATGCAAAGTAATATATCAAATATATAATTATGCATTAAATCATTAAATCAACACTTGATTCAATGATCCGGTCATGTCGCACACAACCGACTAGTATACAATGTATCGGCTTATCGAATCAATCCTTGATTCGATAACTAGGTTATATCGCATACAACCATTCGACACATTCATCGCGAGAATGAAATACGGTATCACATACACGCATTATTCTCGGTCCCGCACATATCTCATATGCGCTCCTATTTCGTTTCGCTTGAGCCAGGAAACCTCTGTGTAGGACTCTAAAGACTCGTCAATACGCCGAAAGCAGATGATGATCATATCAAACACCCACAAGCCGCAAGCGGTCTGCTAAACGTAACGGCCACCCGGGTATTGAGCGATCAGAAGATCGACGAGCAAGCCCGCTCACACTCCAGTGAATCCAACCAGTAACACTACCGTACAGTCCGGTCTGATCGTCTGATATGTCGCATATCTCGCCTAGGGGTGGTAAACGTCAGACCCCAATAGCTCGATAAGTCGTGTCGATATGAGGTCTATAACAATTCGAGAAACTACTGGTAACACTTACCAGTAAATCTCAGCAACCCTGGCCAGGGATTTCCTGTTATAGCCAATCGAACACAGCGCAACATCAACCCCCTATACCGGGAGAGACGAATCCCCTCCTATCGCTCATTGCCTCCATGTGATTCGGGACTGTACCCAAAAACCACCGTTTTGCACGCCCTCTTGGACGTGGTAAGATGGAAATCAAAGCACAGTGGGAACCACACAAGACTCTATGACGATCTCAGGTCAACAGACTACTCTGTACCAGTGTCACCAGAGAACTGCCATCTGACGTGAGGTATAATACCATCTGGGAGTTCTCGGCGAGTCCGTCCAGTGTACCCAGTCTCCACTGAGCACCTGTATATCATCTCCGATGTCAAACACCAATGGATATGGGATCATCCATCACCCATCTGTATGGGTCGAGAAGGTATGCGCTAGTCTACTCTGGTATATTGATGCCCTGTCTCGATACACCCACGACTAGGGACTTTGAAGGATGTACTTATGGACTACCATGTCCCCACTAGTATGATCCGCATCATAGTCCAGGTAGTCAAGCACACATCCTAAGGGCTTTACCAACATGTAACAGAGAGACAATCAGTATACACGTTAAGGTAAAGTTCAACCAGATAGCATACTATCATGTCGAGCAAGAAAGTCCTCCCTATATATGTCCCAGCATCCACTACAATACACATCCTATGTACAGTAATGGCCTCTAGGGCATACATATAACTAACAATCTCCCACTTGCACTAGGGCCATCTGTAGCAGTGGTTGAAGTATCTCATACTCAACCATCCCATAAAAGTCTCTCTCTGGGAACAGGCCTTTGTGAGTGGATCCGCCGTGTTGTCCTCTGAGTCTACTCTCCTAACCTCGATCTCCTTGGAGATCAACCATCTCCATGATCAAGTGATACTGCCTGAGAATATGTCTGGATCACTGATGGGACCGGCGTTCCTTGGCATAAGCCACAACTCCATTGTCTCACAATGGTAGGAACATAGTTCATCTCATGAACCATTATACATCCAAACAGCCTCTTTGGTAGCATCTTTAGTAGCGATGTATCCTGCCTTTATCGTCTAGTATGTCACGGTATCTAGCTTGGAACTCTTCCAACATACCGTCCCTTTACTGAGGGTAAAGACAATGCCTGCGACTGACACTCAGTCGTCTTTATCACCCTGGAACCCTTCCAGTGATTCTCCCCAGGATCAACCGATACCATCTCACTATAGCTAGTGAGTATCCTAACATCCATTTAGATCTATCTCATAGATCCAAAACCATGGATTTAGTAGGTATCAGTTTAATCCTATATGGAGAATCATAGTGATTTGCGGAGATTGATCGAGCGTAGCATAGGAAACTCCTTCCCTATCAAGAGTATGTCATCCACGAACTCTACGAGGATCGTCACCATACTCCCTACTACCTTTTTGTTTATACAAGGTTCATCTACCATTTTGATGATGTCAACTTCTTTGACTAATCCATCAAAACAGATGTTCCAACTCCGCGATGCCTGCTTTATCCTATAAAGCATCTTGCACACGTTTCCGCCGCTCCCACTGTCTACGAAGCCCTCTGGCTGTGTACTTATAGACGTACTCTTCTAAAACATCATTTAGAAAAGCAGTCATGACACCCAACCACCAGATATCGTAGTCATGGTATGTAGCCGTGACAAGTAGGATCTGGATGGACTTAAGCATAGCTACTTGAGAAGGTTTCATCATTGTCCACGCCTGGTCGATGACGAAAACCTTTAACAAGTCTAGCTTTGAAAGTCTCAACTTTTCCATGTACACCAAGTAATCTTCTCAAGATATACTTGCTCCTGATGGGGATTTAACCCTTCAGATATAGCAACCAAAGTCCATACTTTGTTGGTGTATAAGGATTCCATCTCAGATCGCTAAACATCCAGCCATTCTTACAGAGTCTCACTCCTGATGGCCAGCTCGAAACTAGTTGGGTCATCATCTCATGATGCAATCCTCGCTCCCACTGTCATAGAGAAATTGAAGTATCTCTCAGGTGGGTGAGGAACCCTACTAGATCGGCGGAGAGGCTGAGGTTCGTTGGTAACTATTGAATCCTTCGGTTCTACCAAATCATCTGATGTAGTTTGCATAGCTGGAACCTTTCCAGTTCTACATTACAGACCTTGCCTCGAGCTTGTCCGGATTTTGCTTTTCAGACATAGGCTGGACAACCCCAAATCTTAACCATCTTAAGATATGGGCTCTTCCCTTTCCATATCACATATGAAGTGGTAGGCAACTGATTTGATCTGAACCCTTTTCAATAGGTATGCAACTTCTCAAGTGCATAACTCCCAAAAGAAAATAGGTAACTTAGTAGTACTCATCATAGAGCACACCTTATCATATAGGGTGTTATTGCTCCGCCCCGATATATCATCGTGCCATGGTGTATACGCAGGAGTAATGCTGAGAGAGAATCTCATTCTCCTTTAGAATAGTCCAGTATTTCCGTGCTCAAGTATTCTCCTCCTTGATCTCATCATAGGACATAATACTTATACCCGTATTGGTTCTCTACTTCTAACTTATATTCTGTGAATATCTCAAAAGGTTCAGACTTGTGTTTCAACATGAACATATGTCTCAATCTTGAGAGATTATCAGAGAATGTAATGAAGTATAAAGAACCCGTCTTGGCATGCGTAGACAGGGGACCTACATACATCAACATGTATCATCCCAAGAGTTTACTAACTCTTTCTCTGTTACCAATAAACAGAGCTGTGGTCATCTTATCTTTGTGACATGACTGGCGAGTTTCACAAGATGTAAATTCAAACTGATTTAAATATGCATCTATATGTAACTCTAGCTAGTCGGGTCACATTGATCTGACCTAGTCTACAATGCCTCAAGAAGAATTCGTTCATTTCTGAACTATTCCTCTTGTGTGTGTTCTGTATACTAAGAACTGTAGTTTGATTTAGAACATCAACGCTTTTAGATAACGTGCCTGATCCGATCAACTTTTGATATAGGAAATGTTCAAAACATTATCCAACAATACAAAATTTTATCATTTCTTTACTAATAAAGAGACTGATATGATTTTGTATATCAGGTTCGGTATCTAATAACATTCGTTCAGAATCAATGTATTGTAATACAGGGTGACAGTGACCAACAGACTTGGCTGCAACTCTTGCCCCGTTTTCTGCCTCATGAAACTTATCACCCGTTCTCAGTTCTCTACCTTTCTGTAGCCCTATGTAACAGATTACATATCTGGGATCCTGATCTGGTATCACATACCCAGGACGTAGAGGATACAGAGAAACAGTTCTTTGTAACGAACACACCCGAAGATGATGCATCAGCATGCACTCTCTTCGTTTGGGCGGCACGGGAATTCTGGTAATCCCAAATTTCCTGCTCTGTCTTATAACAATTATAAGGTGGAGCGGGACCAACGTTCCCCAGCTCAGTATAACAAGCGGGTTCGGTCAAATAATCCGTATTATTATCTTGATTAAGGCGTGATATGGTCGCTACCAGGAGAGAGAGAGAAGAAAACACTCAGCGTGCGCTCTGTCAAGAATAGATTGGTTATTATTTTATCTAATCAGGATGGCTCCCACTGCTTTTTATCAAATCTTCCTTCAAACCCTAAAAGGAAAGACTAGCCGGGATTAATTACACACTACAAATTCGCCAATCTTTCAGCCAGGCCAGTGTCGGTACTTTGAGGGAGGTCCCCCGTGCTTTCGCACGAACCTAATTAATGTAAACCTCGTTTTCCCAGAGGCGTAACCCCGTTGACACCTTTCTAGACACCTACTTGATCGGCTAATTGTAATGTATAAAACTCTCCCAGGAGTAACTCTTACTCGCAGCGGGTATCGGGATCCAACTATTTCATAGAAGGTATGCAATCTCATTGCAAATTTCAACACTTGAAATTCCCGATAATATTTTGCCCCTAACGTGCTATGACCTTGACGAAAGCCAACAAACCATAGCCCGCTAGTCAAGTTCAACCCGTCATTTCCTGATTGAATTAAACCCACCCGCACGACCCTTGACGCAGGCCAACAAAGTCGCACGACTACCCTAATCCAATCACATCATATGCTTATGCAGATAAGCACCAGTTAGCTACCGCACACTACGCCTTGACACAGGCCAACAAACGTAGCACGAATACTAACTACTACTTATCTGAAATGACGGAGGGCTACGACAGGTTTTTCTGAAAACCTATTGCGTAAAGAACTTGATATCGTTGTAGAATCAAATGATTTTAAAATGGAGTGCTTTTGAGGCTTTTCTAGTTTTGCTAAAGGAGTCACTCCCGGTGAAGGGATCGTCGGTCCTTTCCTCGTCGAATGAGGTGCGGGATATATCACATATATCACTGTGCAAAGCAAAAACACTTAAAAGCAATCAAAAGACAAACCGAGTGTGTAGCATCTGCCAGTTATTGCTAAAGGAGTCACTCCCGGTGAAGGGATCTCGGTCCTTTCCTTATCGAATAAGGTGCAGGATATATTATATATACCGCTGTGTAAAGCAAGAACTGTAGCTACCTGTTTTATTTTGAAATTCGATTCTACAACATCTTAGGTTTCTTTTATTTCATTAATCATATTAATGAAGTCCCATCATTAAAGTACCAAAACATCACAGATAAATACGACGTACACTTATGCCATCCGCATTCGCCTCGATGTCCCCTCGTGCACCGTTAGGTTAGGTAACTAACGGCAGAGCAGGGCAGGGCTAGCGCGGGTGTAAAACATAAGTAACATCTATATAATATATCATATATACTATATAAAGTATCTATCAAAGAACATCACATGATCACATCACAGATATCGCAGCAGAAGAAACATATGAAACATTGGATATACTAGGACGTCCGTGTTTTCAATACGAGCCAGTATAAAACACGGATTCCACGGTCGTGATGAATAGCCAAACCCACACCCCTAGACCCCTACGAGAGCGGCAAGCAACCCTACCAATTCTGGAGTTAGGAGACCCGGACTCGACTCCTCGAGTTGGTCTCCCACTGGACTCCAGAACCCGGTTACTTGTGCTCCCCTCCTTGGGTCTATCCTAGTGCGGAAAAGTAAATAATATACAAACGGTGACATCTTCCGTAACCTGGAAGTGCCCCAATAAAAGAATATTACATACAAGTTTTTACATGAATGAAAAAGAAAAACACTCATCTCACATAAAAAAAACCCGGCTATTCAAACACGACGATCCAATATAACATATCCAGCAACACATAACATCACATGTCATCAACGTAAGTAAATATGCGCATCCCAATTGTCGTTGACATATAGCAACGAAGCCGGCGATATCACATATAACACTTACGGTCACAGAAAAGAAAGTGTAAAACTACAACAGTTGGAATCCGCAACCACCTCAGACATCGCATGCCTGACCAAATGAATTACTTAGACATCGCATGCCTAACAATTATAAACCCCGCATTTTAGTCTCAAAATCGAAAACTCTTTTCAATATCAAGTCGGGCAATTCAACAAGATTCCCGACATCCTGATCGAATACTCGTCGCAAACTTCAGTAGGCGGCCGCACCCCCGATACCGTCGACGAAGTGCACCAAGGCGGAACACCGCTGCCGCGAGCACCAGAACGGATGCTTTCGGCGACGGGGTTCTCCTACAGTCACTTGGTCGGGGCTATGGAGTGAGGCTGTCTATTAAGTTTACCCGGCGAGTATCCGCGTACGCTACGTGATTGCAACGGACTTTTGATCGCATCAAAATTCCGTGGCAACCGATCAGTTGAGACTAAAGTGCTGTGTTTATAATATTTATTCAGTTATCTCATAACTATTATTGTGAATTCCAATTATTGTATCCCATTCCAGATAAATAGAAAATGTTAAATGTTTCGATCGAACAGTCAAACACCCAAGTTTTCCCAATACAGAACAACACATGAAATAAGTCTAACAACATTCAGTTCGTGCCTCAGTACCAACGGTCCAGCCGTAGAAGGGTCAAGCCAACGCCTCACATGTGGCACGCCGTACTGCCCCAAACCCGAAGGTTCAAAGGGCAGTTCAAGACGGTCACATAATCGAGTTAAGGTTTATTGTCTTCTAGAGGGTCCATCGCGTTACTTGCACTACTTAGAACATCGTTAAACTACGGAAAAATCCAACACTTAGAAATTTCCCGACAGGGAAAAAATTGGGTATTTATATCCGATCGAACTTTTTAACATATTTTAAAAATTTATCCGGAAAGCCACATAGACAAAATTTGATACTCCGATCGAAACACTGAATCCCCAAAACAACCCAGAAAATTCAACTCTGGAAAACATATTAAAAATTCCCAGAAAACACACCACTGGGAACTAAGAATTAAGGTGCAAAATTCGATGCACAAAAAGCCAAAGTGGCCGCGGATCCGCCGCATGAGCATGCTCATGCCGCGGATCCGCGGCAATATTAAGGAATTAGACGTTCGAATTTTGCAGTTATCCTTATATCTTCCTGCTGTGTTTTCTGAATATTTTTAATCCACAAAAATCCACATTTTACGAAAAAGTCCAGAGAGCATTTTTAGGTTTGGGTTTTCGGGTCGTTCGGACTTCAAATTCCGTCTAGACTTCGCCTAAGGCTCTAGCTAGGCTCTGATACCACTGGAGGGTTCCTAGGCACCCTAGTGAGGTCTCACAAGGAATCAACCATGCCAATTTCAAAAAAATACGGTGCCGAGAAACCCTAGACTATGGATCGTCGGCTAGAATTCTAGGCGAAAAGTAAACTAGTTAACACTTAACTAAGAGATACGGAAATACAACCTTTGTAGATCCGGTTCTCCACCTCCATAGCTCCGCAATGAAGTCTCCTCGCTGTCCATAACAAGTCCCGGGCTCTAGCGTCGGCTTCATCGGAGTATGGACGGGCTAGGTCATCGATGTCCATGCCGAAGATGATCTACGTCGAGGCATCGCTAAATCAAGCTCCGACTTCACCAAGTCAAGAAATTTGTGAAGAAAACACACTCTACTACTTGGCAAGAGGTAGAGGATGAAGAAATAGGAGTTGGGTTCACTTTAGAATTGGATTTCTCACTCATTTCCATCAATCACCATTGATGGAGCTTGCTTTCTTCAAGTGAAGAAAGGAAGAAGAAGAAGAATTATTATGATAAGTTATTCCAAAAATGGAAAATAAATGGAATGTTTATCATAATCTAACCATGGTAATATGTAGAGAATTAACCAAAGTTAGTTGAATGGTTAGGGTTAAGAATGAGATAAGAATGGTGGACTTTGGTCAAAGCTTCATGAAGCTTCAACTAAACTACAAATAAAGCCACCATTCTTTCTCTTTATTCTTATTTATTTCAAAATGAATAAATGAAATAAATAAATGAGAAAAGGAAATGAAACCCTAACCACTTAAGTAACCATGGTTTAATTCTTTACACAAACCCAAACTAGCATGTATCATCAAACATGATACAATCTTGTGTACAAAAGTATATCACATATACAATGTGCACAAAAAGTGAGAAAATCCATTTAAAGTGAACCAATACTAGTTAATGCAAAGTAATATATCAAATATATAATTATGCATTAAATCATTAAATCAACACTTGATTCAATGATCCGGTCATGTCGCACACAACCGACTAGTATACAATGTATCGGCTTATCGAATCAATCCTTGATTCGATAACTAGGTTATATCGCATACAACCATTCGACACATTCATCGCGAGAATGAAATACGGTATCACATACACGCATTATTCTCGGTCCCGCACATATCTCATATGCGCTCCTATTTCGTTTCGCTTGAGCCAGGAAACCTCTGTGTAGGACTCTAAAGACTCGTCAATACGCCGGCAGCAGATGATGATCATATCAAACACCCACAAGCCGCAAGCGGTCTGCTAAACGTAACGGCCACCCGGGTATTGAGCGATCAGAAGATCGACGAGCAAGCCCGCTCACACTCCAGTGAATCCAACCAGTAACACTACCGTACAGTCCGGTCTGATCGTCTGATATGTCGCATATCTCGCCTAGGGGTGGTAAACGTCAGACCCCAATAGCTCGATAAGTCGTGTCGATATGAGGTCTATAACAATTCGAGAAACTACTGGTAACACTTACCAGTAAATCTCAGCAACCCTGGCCAGGGATTTCCTGTTATAGCCAATCGAACACAGCGCAACATCAACCCCCTATACCGGGAGAGACGAATCCCCTCCTATCGCTCATTGCCTCCATATGATTCGGGACTGTACCCAAAAACCACCGTTTTGCACGCCCTCTTGGACGTGGTAAGATGGAAATCAAAGCACAGTGGGAACCACACAAGACTCTATGACGATCTCGGGTCAACAGACTACTCTGTACCAGTGTCACCAGAGAACTGCCATCTGACGTGAGGTATAATACCATCTGGGAGTTCTCGGCGAGTCCGTCCAGTGTACCCAGTCTCCACTGAGCACCCGTATATCATCTCCGATGTCAAACACCAATGGATATGGGATCATCTATCGCCCATCTGTATGGGTCGAGAAGGTATACGCTAGTCTACTCTAGTATATCGATGCCCTGTCTCGATACACCCACGACTAAGGACTTTGAAGGATGTACTTATGGACTACCATGTCCCCACTAGTATGATCCGCATCATAGTCCAGGTAGTCAAGCACACATCCTAAGGGCTTTACCAACATATAACAGAGAGACAATCAGTATACACGTTAAGGTAAAGTTCAACCAGATAGCATACTATCATGCCGAGCAAGAAAGTCCTCCCTATATATGTCCCAGCATCCACTACAATACACATCCTATGTACAGTAATGGCCTCTAGTGCATACATATAACTAACAGGTCCACGGACGCGTAGCAAGTAGCTAACCAGTCCATGCCTAGGAGAATGTTGAAGTCCAACATCTAAAGAAGGATCAAGTCGACGGACGAATCTCTATCTCCAATACGAACGGCACACGACCAAAACACGTGTCGCGCAACAAATGACTCGCCAACAGGAGTAGTCACGACAAGCGGCGGATCTAGCAAACATGACTCTCGGCCCAACTTCGGCATGAAGTGTGTAGAAACATACGAGTGCGTAGATCCCGGATCAAACAAAACGTGTGCATCGAAGGAACATACTGAAAGAGTACCTGAAACCACTGCATTGGACGCCTGCGCGTCCTGATGAGTCAAAGCAAACACTCGAGCCTGCCCTCTACCGGCAACTGGCTGTCCTCCGCCTCGGCCACCCTATCCTCTCTGAACAAAACCTCCGCGACCACGACCTTTCTGCGCATGAGTCTGACTCGGAGCAACAACAGGCGTAAGAGGCAACGCTCTCTGAGGTGAAGGTGGTAAAGTAACATATGGAACTCTGGAGTATCTCAGTGCAATCTCTGATGCGGTGATGGGGACTGCCAGAACCAAAATATCCAAGCGACGATTGTTGACCCTATGGGTATAAACTATATGTCTGGCCTCGTCTCACGCTCCGTCTACCCGCACGGCCCATAGCGAATCCACCGCGGCCTCTGCCAAAGTTCATCTGCGCTGACAAATCAGTACGAATGCTCTTCGGTTCCGGAACGACCGAAGTCTCAAAAATGCGCTCCTCTACCAATAGGGCTGCGTCCACTGCGGCTGCATATGTGTCAAAATGCTTGGAGCAGATAGCGAGGAACAACTGGGTAATCAGGTCTCGAACAAACCTCTTGATCCGCATCTCCTCAGTGTCCACCAAATATGGAGCATACACAGATAGCTGGGTAAACTGAACATCATACTCTGCCACAGTTATACCCAGAGTCTGGCATAACAACTCAAAACTGCGAGCTTGAGCATCCCTGACGCTCTACGGAAGAAATCAGGCAAGAAAAACCGTCACGAACTCAGCCCAGGTCATAGGAGAAAGACCTGCGGCTCCGCCCCTCTCTAAAGACTCGCACCAGGTTTGGGAAAGACCCCCTAGACGAAAACTTACGAACTCTACCCATCTCGCTTCGGAACATCTCAGTGAACGACAGATCTTGGCCATCCGATCAATAAACGACAGCGGATCCTCAGCGTATTGGTGCCGGTGAAGACCGGAGGCTTCAGCCTCATGAACTCAGATAATGTGTTGGGTTACGGTAGCGCCTCGGCCATCAATCCGAGGCCAAATGCGGAACAAAAACTTTTCAAACTTGGCGCTAACGCAGTCTTTCACTCGGATCGTTCCATTAACCCTATACTAGCTAACTACAAAGATGTTAGAATGGCTATACCGATCGATCCGTGTCCTTCGGTCTTTAGCCACTATCCCAAGATCCTCGCGGCTGCTCCAACGAATTATGCTCTCCGATCTCGCTCGTCAAAATGGCACTACATCAAAGATTCTTTATATGGTCTCCCGCTTCAAACCGAAGCAACTCGGACATGAAGTCTGCTAGCCGACTTGTCCAAGGTGAAGTAGAGATAGTTGTGATTACTTTGTCTCATAACATCCATTGATTCTCAACACATGAGATGGTATGGATAGAGGTTGAAGAAGAAGCCATTGATGAAGAAGTTGTGACCACAAGAAAAACTAGTGAAGAAGAAGAAGCTTGCTTATTGTGTGGGATAAATTATGAGAGCTCTCTTAATAATCTCAAGACCAAGCCCCACACTTAAGTGGCTGCCCTCTCTCTCTCCCCGCATATCAATTCCACACAATAATTAACAAGAGATTAGACATGGTACAAAAAATAACACCATGAGTCATCAACAAAACACGTGTCACATTTAATGCTCTTGATCATGACTAGCACTCACAATTTCCACTTAATAAATATTAATCCAAATGTTTATAACAATAAATAGAATGGCATCTTCTAAACTAAACTCATGAAGGATCACAAGAATACCCCTCATCTGTATATACATACCCGCATCCGCATTTCGACTGAATACGAATGCAACGAGATGAAAATAATCCAACAATCTAATACTAGGATCCGGCTTAACCAAAGCCCACTAGTATGATCCGTCCGATCATAATCCGTGCACAAGTGCACGTATATGATCGAACCCTGCCATAAAACCATACGGCCTCTACAACGTTTCGCCCGAACTTGGGAAGCTTTCTGTGGGGGACTCTAAAGACTCGTCAATACGCTGGCAGTGGGTTTAACCACATGCTCGTCAGTGGTACTAGCTGTATGGAATGACTGCCCATGTATTGAGCGAAAAGGAAGCTGACGAATGAACTCATCCTGAAACCCTACTGAGCCTATCTGTGACAATCTCTGTACAGTCTGGTCTGTTCGTCTATGAATATCGCATATTGGGCCTAGGGGGATGGTAAACGTCAGACACCCAATAGCGGTATAAGTCGTGTCCGAGTGTTGCCCAGAACACCTTGACAAACTACTGAAATACCTACTAGTAAATCTCACTTGCCTTGGCCAAGGACTTTGTGTAATGGCTCTCCAGACACAGCGCGATATCAACCCTCAATACTGGGAGAGACGAATCCTGTCTAACCGCCACTGCCTCCAAGTGCTTCGGGACTGCACCCAACTACTACTTGTTTGCACGACTCCTTTGAGTCGTGGTAGGGTAGCAATCAAAAAATAGTGGGAACACACTTGAGGCAATGTAGCAGTGTCAAGTCAACGGACTAAGCTGTACTTATGTCACCTGGGAACTGCTCGTGACGATTGGTATAGTACCAATCAGCAGTACCCATGCGAGTCTGTCTGATGTAATCATAACCCAATGAGCACCTGTATACTATCTTAGATGAACCAATTGACACCAATGTCTTATGAGACCAGCCACCGCTCCTTGTCGGGGTCTCGATCCGTATACACTAGTCTACTCATGGAGTATCGATACCCAATCTCGAAACTCCCATGACTAGTGACACTTTAAGGATGTGCTTATAGACTACCCAACTCTCACGTATATGATCGCCATCATACTGCTGGTAGTCAAGCAAGAATCCTATGGGCTCTATCAACATGTAATAGTGATCTGTGATATCACCTGAAGCATGTACACGATGATAAAGATAAATAGATAGCATACTATCATCTCGAGTAAGACTGTTCTACCGGTATAGGTCCTCCCTCAATCATTGCAATCACGTACCTGCAATCCAATAATTGACTTTGAGGGCACTATAGCGAACAATCTCCCACTTGCACTTATGGCTAATTATTGCGTTGTCGCATACTCACAGCCCGTGTGAGACCGAACACCCAACTCTTCTGCTAATCAGTTTCACAAAGCTTGTTTGTAAAACTATTGCGTTCGAGAAATAGCCTCAGTGAGTGGATCCGCTCTGATGTTTCTTTCTATGTCTCTCTTTATCTCAAGTTCGCGGAGAAATCCATCTCCTGAAATGATCAATACCTTTCTTAGAATATATCTGGATATCTGATTGGACCCAGTTCAAAAATGAACTCCAAATGCAGTAAACTTCTTAGACTGTATCGTCAACTGAATTTAATCAGTATCCTGCGCCATGCCTCCCTCAGTATCCGCTTGGACCACCTGTCCAAACTACTGCCCCTTGTTAGAAGGAAAATCTATAACTCTGATAGTCACTCTGTCATCCAGGTCACCTTGGAAGCCTAGAATGACAACCGTCTCCCGAAGGAGGCTACGTTATCATATCCATAGAACATCCACTTATGTTCATAAACTGCTTCCGAACGTTTCTGCAGTATTGGACCAAAATATAAACTTATTGCATCTAGTGCAAAAACAACATCCAGTATGGTATTTGACATCTCATGATTGACTCAATTGCTTAAGCTTGTGATATGCCAATCATGCGCATCCCTATCCCCTTTAGTCTGTAAGACACCTTTAGAGAGGGTGACTCCATCACCTGCAGGTACACCTGTAGGGTTCCTAGGCACCCTCAAGAGGTCTCACAAGGCATCGATCATACCAAATTAAAATTTTAACGGTGCCGAGAAACCCGATTACGGATCGTTTGCTAGAAATCTAGGCGAAAAGTAAACTAGTTAACAATTAACTAATGGGAAACGGAAATACAACCTTTGTAGATCCGGTGCTCCACCTCCATAGCTCCGCAACGAAGTCATCTCCGCTGTCCAAAAGAAATCCGGGCTCTAGAGTCGGCTTCGTCGGAGAAAAAGCGAGCTAGGTCGTCGATGTCCATGCCGAAGATGATCTACGTCGAGGCATCGCTAAATCAAGCTCCGACTTCACCAAGTCAAGAAACTTGTGAAGGAAACACACTCTACTACTTGGCAAGAGGTAGAGGATGAAGAAATAGGAAGTGGGTTAACTTTAGAATTGGATTTCTCACTCAAAAACATCAATCACCATTGATGAGGTAAGCTTTTCTTCACTTGAAGCAAGGAAGAAGAAGAAGAATAATATATGATAAGTTAATTAAAAACCATAGAAAAATCAAAACTTATCATAATGTTAACTAGAGTCAAGTGTAGAGAATGAATCATGGTTAGTGGGAATGGTTAGGGTTAAGGATGAGATAAGAATGGTTGACTTGATCAAAGTTTCATGAAGCTTCAACTAAACTCCAAATTAAGCCACCATTCTTTTCTCCTCTTTTCCAAAATGAATAAACAAATAAATAAATGAATAAATAAAGGAAATGAAACCCTAACCATTCTTTTAACCATGGTTTAATTCTTTGCACTTAACCAAGTAAACATGTATCATCAAACATGATACAATCAAATGCACAAAATCATATCGCATATGTAATGCGCACACCCGAGTGAGAAAATCCATTTAAAGTGAACCGATACTAGTTAATGCAAAGTAATATATCAAATATATAATTATGCATTAAATAATTAAATCAACACTTGATTCAATGACCCGGTCATGTCGCACACAACCGACTAGTATATAATGTATCGGCTTATCAAATCAACCTTTGATTCGATAACTAGGGTATATCGCATATAACCTAATCGATACATTCATCGCGAGAATGGAATACGGTATCACATACACGCATTATTCTCGGTCCCGCACATATCTCATATGCGCTCCTATTTCGTTTTGCTTGAGCCAGGAAACCTCTGTGTAGGACTCTAAAGACTCGTCAATACGCCGGCAGCAGATGATGATCATATCAAACACCCACAAGCCGCAAGCGGTCTGCTAAACGTAACGGCCACCCGGGTATTGAGCGATCTGAAGATCGACGAGCAAGTCCGCTCACACTCCAGTGAATCCGACCAGTAACACTACCGTACAGTCCGGTCTGATCGTCTGATATGTCGCATATCTCGCCTAGGGGTGGTAAACGTCAGACCCCAATAGCTCAATAAGTCGTGTCGATATGAGGTCTATAACTGTTCCAGAAACTACTGGTAACACTTACCAGTAAATCTCAGCAACCCTGGCCAGGGATTTCCTGTTATAGCCAATCGAACACAGCGCAACATCAACTCCCTATACCGGGAGAGACGAATCCCCTCCTATCGCTCATTGCCTCCATGTGACTCGGGACTGTACCCAAAAACCACCGTTTTGCACGCCCTCTTGGACGTGGTAAGATGGAAATCAAAGCACAGTGGGAACCACACAAGACTCTATGACGATCTCGGGTCAACAGACTACTCTGTACCAGTGTCACCAGAGAACTGCCATCTGACGTGAGGTATAATACCATCTGGGAGTTCTCGGCGAGTCCGTCCAGTGTACCCAGTCTCTACTGAGCACCCGTATAACATCTCTGATGTCAAACACCAATGGATATGGGATCATCCATCGCCCATCTGTATGGGTCGAGAAGGTACACGCTAGTCTACTCTGGTATATCGATGCCCCGTCTCGATACACCCATGACTAGGGACTTTGAAGGATGTACTTATGGACTACCATGTCCCCACTAGTATGATCCGCATCATAGTCCAGGTAGTCAAGTACAGATCCTAAGGGCTTTACCAACATGTAACAGAGAGACAATCAGCATACACGTTAAGGTAAAGGGTAACCAGATAGCATACTATCATGTCGAGCAAGAAAGTCCTCCCTATATATGTCCCAGCATCCACTACAATATACATCCTATGTATAGTAATGGCCTCTAGGGCATACATATAACTAACAATCTCCCACTTGCACTAGGGCCATCTGATAGCAGTGGTTGTAGTATCTCATACTCAACCATCCCATAAAAGTCTCTCTCTGGGAACAGGCCTTTGTGAGTGGATCCGCTGTGTTGTCCTCTGAGTCTACTCTCCAAACCTCGATCCCTTGGAGATCAACCATCTCCATGATCAGGTGATACTGCCTTAGAATATGTCTGGATCACTGATGGGACGAACGTTCCTTGGCATAAGCCACAACTCCATTGTCACACAATGGGAGGAACAAGGTTCAACTTTATGAACCAATATATACCCAAACAGCCTCTTTGGTAGCATCTTAAGTAGCGATGTATCCTGCCTTTATCGTCTAGTATGTCACGGTATCTAGCTTGGAACTCTTCCAACATACCGTCCCTTCACTGAGGGTAAAGACAATGCCTGTGACTGACATTCAGTCGTCTTTATCACCCTGGAACCCTTCCAGTGATTCTCCCCAGGATCGATTGATACCGTCTCACTACAACTAGTGAGAATCCTAACATCCATTTAGATCTATCTCATAGATCCAAAATCCAGGATTTAGTGGGTATCACTTTGATCCTATGTGGAGAGTCATTGTGATAAGCGGAGATTGATCGAGCGTAGCATAGGAAACTCCTTCCCTATCAAGAGTATGTCATCCACGTACTCTACGAGGATCGTCAGCATACTCCCTACTACCTTTTTGTATATACAAGGTTCATCTACCATTTCGATGATGTCAAACTCTTTGACTAATTCATCAAAACAGATGTTCCAACTCCGCGATGCCTGCTTTAATCTATAAAGCATCTTGTACACGTTTCCGCTGCTCCCAATGTCCACGAAGCCCTCTGGCTGTGTTCTTATAGACGTTCTCTTCTAAATCATTATTTAGAAAAGTAGTCATGGCACCCAACCACCAGATATCATAGTCATGGTATGTAGCCGTGGCAAGTAGGATCAGGATGGACTTAAGCATAGCTACTTGAAAAGGTTTCATCATTATCCACACCTGGTCAATGATGCAAACTTTTAACAAGTCTAGCTTTGAAAGTCTCAACTTTTCCATGTACACCAAGTAATCTTCTCAAGATATACTTGCTCCTGATGGGGATTTAACCCTTCAGATATTGCAACCAAAGTCCATACTTTGTTGGTGTATAAGGATTCCATCTCAGATCGATAAACATCCGGCCATTCTTACAGAGTCTCACTCTTGATGGCCTGCTCGAAGCTAGTTGGGTCATCATCTCATGATGCAATCCTCGCTCCCACTGTCATAGAGAAACCGAAGTATCTCTCAGGTGGGTGAGGAACCCTACTAGATCGGCGGAGAGGCTGAGGTTCGTTGGTATCTACTGAATCCCTTGGTTCTATCAAATCATCTGCTGTAGTTCGTATAGCTGGAACTTTTCCAGTTCTACATTACAGACCTTGCCTCGAGCTTGTCCGGATTTTGCTTTCAGACATAGGCCGGACAACCCTAAATCTTAACCAACATAAGATATGGGCTCTTCCCTTTCCATATCACATATGAAGCGGTAGGCAACTGATTTGATTGGAACCCTATTCAATAGGTATGCAACTTCTCAAGTGCATAACTCCCTAAAGGAATTAGGTAACTCAGTAGTACTCATCATAGAGCACACCTTATCACATAGGGCGTGATTGCTCCGCCCCGATATACCATCGTGCTATGGTGTATTCGGAGGAGTAATGCTGAGAGAGAATCTCATTCTCCTTTAGAATAGTCCAGGATTTCCGTGCACAAGTATTCTCCTCCTTGATCACATCAAAGGACATAATACTTATACCCGTATATTGGTTCTCTACTTCTTCTTATATTCTGTGAATATCTCAAAAGGTTCGGACTTGTGTTTCAACAGGAACATAGGTCTGAAACTCGAAAGAGATCATCAGAGAATGTAATGAAGTACAAAGAACCGATCTTGGCATGTGTAGACAGGGGAGCTTACATACATCAACATGTATCATATCCCAAGAGTTTACTAACTCATTCTCTGTTTCCAGTAAATGGAGCTATGGTCATCTTATCTTTGTGACATGACAGGCAAGTTTCATAAGATGTAGATTCAAACTATTTTAAATATGCATCTATGTGGAACTTAGCTAGTCGGGTCGCATTGATATGACCTAGTCTACAATACCTTAAGAAGGATCCGTTCATTTCTGAACTCTTCTTCTTATGTGTGTTCCATATACTAAGAACTGTAGTTTGATTTAGAACATCAATGCTTTTAGATAACGTGCCTGATCCGATCAACTTTTGATATAGGAAATGTTCAAAACATTATCCAACAATACAAAATTATATCCTTTCTTTAATAACAAAGAGAGTGATATGATTTGGTATATCAGGTTCGGTATCTAATAACATTCGTTCAGGATCAATGTATTTGTAATACAGGGTGACAGTGACCAACAGACTTGGCTGCAACACTTGCCCCGTTTTCTGCCTCATGAAACTTATCACCCGTTCTCAGTTCTCTACCTGTCTGTAGCCCTATGTAACAAATTACATATCTGGGATCCTGATCTGGTATCACATACCCAGGACGTAAAGGATACTGAGAAACAGTTCTGTATAATGAACACACCCGAAGATGATGCATCAGCATGCACTCTCTTCGTTTGGGCGGCACGGGAATTCTGGTAATCCCCAATTTCCTGCTCTGTCTTATAACAATTATAAGTTGGAGCGGCACCAACGTTCCCCAGCTCAGTATAACAAGCGGGTTCGGTCAATATTCCGTATTATTATCTTGATTAAGGCGTGATAGGGTCGCTACCTGGAGAGAGAGAGAAGAAAACACTCAGCGTGCGCTCTGTCAAGAATAGATTGGTTTTTATTTTATCTAATCAGGATGGCTCCCACTGCTTTTTATCAAATCTTCCTTCAAACCCTAAAAGGAAAGACTAGCCGGGATTAATTACACACTACAAGTTCGCCAATCTTTCAGCCAGGCCAGTGTCGGTACTTTGAGGGAGGTCCCCCGTGCTTTCGCACGAACCTAATTAATGTAAACCTCGTTTTCCCAGAGGCGTAACCTCGTTAACACCTTTCTAGACACCTACTTGATCGGCTAATTGTAATGTATAAAACTCTCCCAGGAGTAACACTTACTCGCAGCGGGTATCGGGATCCAACTATCTCATAGAAGGTATGCAATCTCATTGCAAATTTCAACACTTGAAATTCCCGATAATATTTTGCCCCTAACGTGCTATGACCTTGACGAAAGCCAACAAACCATAGCCCGCTAGTCAAGTTCAACCCGTCATTTCCTGATTGAATTAAACCCACCCGCACGACCCTTGACGAAAGCCAACAAAGCCGCACGACTACCCTAATCCAATCGCATCGTATGCTAGCAGATAAGCAGCATATAGCTACCGCACACTGCACCTTGACGAAAGCCAACAAATGCAGCACGAATACTATATACAACTTATCTGAAATGACGGAGGGCTACGACAGGTTTTTCTGAAAACCTATTGCGTAATGAACTTGATATCGTTGTAGAATCAAATGATTTTAAAATGGAGTGCTTTTGAGGCTTTTCTAGTTTTGCTAAAGGAGTCACTCCCGGTGAAGGGATCGTCGGTCCTTTCCTCGTCGAATGAGGTGCGGGATATATCACATATATCACTGTGCAAAGCAAAAACACTTAAAAGCAATCAAAAGACAAACCGAGTGTGTAGCATCTGCCAGTTATTGCTAAAGGAGTCACTCCCGGTGAAGGGATCTCGGTCCTTTCCTTATCGAATAAGGTGCAGGATATATCACATATACCTCTGTGCAAAGCAAGAACTGTAGCTACCTGTTTTATTTTGAAATTCGATTCTACAACATCTTAGGTTTCTTTTATTTCATTAATCACATTAATGAAGTCCCATCATTTAAGTACCTAAACATCACAGATAAATACGACGTACACTTATGCCATCCGCATTCGCCTCGATGTCCCCTCGTGCACCGTTAGGTTAGGTAACTAACGGCAGAGCGGGGCAGGGCTAGCGCGGGTGTAAAACATAAGTAACGCCTATATAATATATCATATATACTATATAAAGTATCTATCACAGAACATCACATGATCACATCACAGATATCGCAGCAGAAGAAACATATGAAATATTGGATATACTAGGACGTCCGTGTTTTCAATACGAGCCAGTATAAAACACGGATTCCACGGTCGTGATGAATAGCCAAACCCACACCCCTAGACCCCTACGAGAGCGGCAAGCAAGCCTACCAATTCTAGAGTTAGGAGACCCGGACTCGACTCCTCGAGTTGGTCTCCCACTGGACTCCAGAACCCGGTTACTTGTGCCCTCCTCCTTGGGTCTATCCTAGTGCGGAAAAGTAAATAATATACAACGGGTGACAACTTCCGCAACCTGGAAGTGCCCCAATAAAAGAATATTACATACAAGTTTTTACATGAATGAAAATGAAAAACACTCATCTCACATAAAAACCCCCGGCTATTCAAACACGACGATCCAATATAACATATCCAGCAACACATAACATCACATGTCATCAACGTAAGTAAATATGCGCATCCCAATTGTCGTTGACATATAGCAACGAAACCGGCGATATCACATATTACACTTACGGTCACAGAAAAGAAAGTGTAAAACTACAACAGTTGGAATCCGCAACCACCTCAGACATCGCATGCCTGACCAAATGAATTACTTAGACATCGCATGCCTAACAATTATAAACCCCGCATTTTAGTCTCTAAATCGAAAACACTTTTCAATATCAAGTCGGGCAATTCAACAAGATTCCCGACATGCTGATCGAATGCTCGTCGCAAACTTCAGTAGATGGCCGCACCCCCGATACCGTCGACGAAGTGCACCAAGGCGGAACACCGCTGCCGGGAGCACCCGAACGGATGCTTTTGGCGACGGGGTTCTCCTACAGTCACTTGGTCGGGGCTATGGGGTGAGGCTGTCTATTAAGTTTACCCGGCGAGTATCCGCGTACGCTACGTGATTGCGACGGACTTTTGATCACATCTAAATTCCGTGGCAACCGATCATGTGAGACTAAATTGCTACGTTTATAACATTCATTTAGTTATCTCATAACTATTTGTGAATTCCAATTATTGTATCCCATTCCAGATAATTAGAAAATGTTAAACTTTCCGATTGAACATTCGAACACCCAAGTTTTCCCGATACAGATCAACACATGAAACAAGTCTAACAACATTCCGTTCGTGCCTCAGTACCAACGGTCCAGCCGTAGAAGGGTCAAGCCAACGCCTCACATGTGGCACGCCGTACTGCCCCAAACCCTAAGGTTCAAAGGGCAGTTCAAGACGGTCACATAATCGAGTTAAGGTTTGTTGTCTTCTAGAGGGTCCATCGCGTTACTTGCACTACTTAGAACGTCGTTAAACTACGGAAAGATCCAACACTTGGAAATTTCCCGACAGGGGAAAAGTTGGGTATTTATATCCGGTCGAACTTTTTAACATATTCTAAAAATTATCCGGAAAGCCACACAGACAAAATTTGATACCCCGATCGAAACACCGAATCCCCAAAACAACTGCAGAAATTCAACTCTTGAAAAAATGTCAAAAATACCCAGGAAAACCAGCACATAAAACTAAGGATTACTGTGTAAAAATATTTAAACATTTAAGTCGTACGGCCGCGGATCCGCCGCATGAGCCATGCTCATGCCGCGGATCCGCGCCTTCTTAGTGGACTTAGGTTCACGAATTTCACAGTATACCTTAGAATTTCCTGCTTATCTTTCTGCATATTTTTAATACTGAAAAATCCCTGTTTTTGAAAATTGGACAGAGAGCATGGGTGTGTTGGGATTTCGGGTTCGTTCGGAGTTCAAAATCCGTCTAGACTTCGCCTAAGGCCCTGATACCACTGTAGGGTTCCTAGGCACCCTCAAGAGGTCTCACAAGGCATCGATCATATCAAATTAAAATTTTAACGGTGCCGAGAAACCCGACTACGGATCGTTTGCTAGAAATCTAGGCGAAAAGTAAACTAGTTAACAATTAACTAATGGGAAACGGAAATACAACCTTTGTAGATCCGGTGCTCCACCTCCATAGCTCCGCAACGAAGTCATCTCCGCTGTCCAAAAGAAATCCGGGCTCTAGAGTCGGCTTCGTCGGAGAAAAAGCGAGCTAGGTCGTCGATGTCCATGCCGAAGATGATCTACGTCGAGGCATCGCTAAATCAAGCTCCGACTTCACCAAGTCAAGAAACTTGTGAAAGAAACACACTCTACTACTTGGCAAGAGGTAGAGGATGAAGAAATAGGAAGTGGGTTAACTTTAGAATTGGATTTCTCACTCAAAAACATCAATCACCATTGATGAGGTAAGCTTTTCTTCACTTGAAGCAAGGAAGAAGAAGAAGAATAATATATGATAAGTTAATTAAAAACCATAGAAAAATCAAAACTTATCATAATTTTAACTAGAGTCAAGTGTAGAGAATGAATCATGGTTAGTGGGAATGGTTAGGGTTAAGGATGAGATAAGAATGGTTGACTTGATCAAAGTTTCATGAAGCTTCAACTAAACTCCAAATTAAGCCATCATTCTTTTCTCCTCTTTTCCAAAATGAATAAACAAATAAATAAATGAATAAATAAAGGAAATGAAACCCTAACCATTCTTTTAACCATGGTTTAATTCTTTGCACTTAACCAAGTAAACATGTATCATCAAACATGATACAATCAAATGCACAAAATCATATCGCATATGTAATGCGCACACCCGAGTGAGAAAATCCATTTAAAGTGAACCGATACTAGTTAATGCAAAGTAATATATCAAATATATAATTATGCATTAAATAATTAAATCAACACTTGATTCAATGACCCGGTCATGTCGCACACAACCGACTAGTATATAATGTATCGGCTTATCAAATCAACCTTTGATTCGATAACTAGGGTATATCGCATATAACCTAATCGATACATTCATCGCGAGAATGGAATACGGTATCACATACACGCATTATTCTCGGTCCCGCACATATCTCATATGCGCTCCTATTTCGTTTTGCTTGAGCCAGGAAACCTCTGTGTAGGACTCTAAAGACTCGTCAATACGCCGGCAGCAGATGATGATCATATCAAACACCCACAAGCCGCAAGCGGTCTGCTAAACGTAACGGCCACCCGGGTATTGAGCGATCTGAAGATCGATGAGCAAGTCCGCTCACACTCCAGTGAATCCGACCAGTAACACTACCGTACAGTCCGGTCTGATCGTCTGATATGTCGCATATCTCGCCTAGGGGTGGTAAACGTCAGACCCCAATAGCTCAATAAGTCGTGTCGATATGAGGTCTATAACTGTTCGAGAAACTACTGGTAACACTTACCAGTAAATCTCAGCAACCCTGGCCAGGGATTTCCTGTTATAGCCAATCGAACACAGCGCAACATCAACTCCCTATACCGGGAGAGACGAATCCCCTCCTATCGCTCATTGCCTCCATGTGACTCGGGACTGTACCCAAAAACCACCGTTTTGCACGCCCTCTTGGACGTGGTAAGATGGAAATCAAAGCACAGTGGGAACCACACAAGACTCTATGACGATCTTGGGTCAACAGACTACTCTGTACCAGTGTCACCAGAGAACTGTCATCTGACGTGAGGTATAATACCATCTGGGAGTTCTCGGCGAGTCCGTCCAGTGTACCCAGTCTCTTCTGAGCACCCGTATATCATCTCTGATGTCAAACACCAATGGATATGGGATCATCCATCGCCCATCTGTATGGGTCGAGAAGGTACACGCTAGTCTACTCTGGTATATCGATGCCCCGTCTCGATACACCCACGACTAGGGACTTTGAAGGATGTACTTATGGACTACCATGTCCCCACTAGTATGATCCGCATCATAGTCCAGGTAGTCAAGTACAGATCCTAAGGGCTTTACCAACATGTAACAGAGAGACAATCAGCATACACGTTAAGGTAAAGGGTAACCAGATAGCATACTATCATGTCGAACAAGAAAGTCCTCCCTATATATGCCCCAGCATCCACTACAATATACATCCTATGTATAGTAATGGCCTCTAGGGCATACATATAACTAACAACACCACCATGCCAGGAGTCATCCATTCTAAAGCACCTTTAGAATACTGTCTAAGTACCCAGATTGGGAAACTTCCCAAATCTAGATCTAAAACCGTAGATCTAGTAACCAGAATGTCTGATATTATATCCATATCCTATGTGGAAAAACCACTGTGTGACAACCAAAGTATAACCGATCGTAGTATAGGAATATCACTTCCTACAAGTGTATGTCATCCAAATACTAGGACATACCACCCTACTACCTTCGTAACAGATCCATCCCCTATTCTGATGAAGTCAAAACCTATGACTGTCACATCAAAATAGATGATCAATCTCCGCTATATCTGCTTTAGTCTATAAATAGACATGAGCTACTTGTCCACTATGTTTCCGCTGCTCCTATTGACTATGACAACCCTCTGGCAGAGTCATATACACGTGCATTTCTAAAGCTAGTTTAGAACGACGCTATACTCATCCTCCTGCCGGGTCTCATAGTCTAGAACAGCAGTAGTGTCAAGTCTGAGTAAACAAGAACCTCCCTGCCAAAATCTTTGAGGATAACGAAGTACCTCTTGGGCGCCTGAGGTTACCCACCATATCTGCGGAGTGGCTAATGGAATTCCAAACATTATTGAATCTTTAGGTTCTATTAAATTTTCGGTAATCATTTTTGGTTCTGGAATCACTTCCAGTTCTACCATACTCCCACTACTGTTTTCTGAAAAAATCCATTTTACTAAAACAGTGGCGAGTCAAGAACAATATCACTATTGATCTTCCAGATGGTAGAAAGTCACCCCTCGTCATAGCGTGGGATAACCCACAAACTGCCATTACAGAAACGTGCATTGAGTTATCTAGAGTCTGGTTTTAAGCATAAGCCGGACAACTCCAAATACCTTAACATCGTTAAGATATGAACCATTCTATATACAATATAGAAACAGAGACACTGATTTAGTTAGAACCAGATTGAAATCATGCAGCTGTCTCCAGTGCATGTCAACTAAATGGAAGGAGGCCGATCATTATTACTCAACTTAGGAATGCATCCAGATATGAGTAACGTTAAAGAGAAACAAGTTTCTCAAAACCATCACTATCAACTGAATACCAAACACAAGTATCTACATCTTCGATCACCTTAAAGAATCCCGATACTTGCATCACGTGGTTCTCTACTTTATTCTTGTACCTATAACTTCTCAAAACTTAGACTTTGTATTTCTACGAAACACTTGTCTAAAACTTGAGAAGTCACAAGTAAACAGAATATAGTACGAGGACTAACCCCTCTGTCCTAATGGACACTGGACAATATACAATACTTTGTATAAGTCCCCTAAGTTGAATAACTCAAACCCTGTGCATCGTAGGTTGAAAATTGTACTATGGTTATGAAGAATTACACCGCTGTTCAATGCTCCTTACCCAATCATCCACTGGTATAGGTAAATGTCATGGACATAATTTCAAAAAGTTATATCTCACTTTATAAAATAAACGTACAGATATATCGGTTTGAAATTGGTGCACAACAACAGATATTCAAAACCAAATATTTGCTGTCCGGCAAAAACCCAGGTGATTTCTTCAAATATCAACAATTAAAACGAATCCCGATATAATGAGGATGATCACCTAATTCCCAATAGCTTACTCCCACTCATCATCTGTAAAACAATACAAATGTGATAAGCATACCTGGTAAATACATACCCTGGAGTAAGGGCTAATTGGGAAATCAGTTTTCTATTAACAATACATAGTGAAACTGAAACATGTAAATGTTTCGAAGGGGTATCTGGGTATTCCTAATAATGTCTCTTCCATTATCAGATTCATGACTGTAACCATATATTTCGTTGCCATCTCTCTAAATCCCTTTATTTGTATTTACTCATTTCCTTCTGTACACCACACTTAGGATAAATGGTTTTCTTCCTTCCCTACCGTTCGGCACCAGCCTATGATTTGGAAGAAGACTATCCAATAAGCATAATAGGTGTACTCTCCTAATCCTAGGAGTACTCGCAACCTGAGAAAAGGTGATGATAAAATACAACTGAATAAATCTTATTCTATTTCTCCTGAACCGGAGAAAAGAAAAGGTGAAGTAGAAGTGGCGATGAAATACGCGGTTTGGTCGTGGATGACAGCAGTCGCAATTTACTCTGCCCTCTTTCTAATCCCTTTATTTGTCTTTACTTATTATCTTCTGTATACCACACTTAGGCTGATTGGTCTTCTTCCTTCCCCACCTTTTGGCACCTGCCTATGGTTTGGAAGAAGACTATCCAATAAGCGTAATAGGTGTACTCTCCTAATCCTAGGAGTACTCACAACCTAAGAGAAGGTAAATGGAAAAGACAACTGAATAATCCTATTCAATCTCTCCAGAACCAGAATCCATCATCAAATCTGGAACAACTTCCTTCGAGTTCGTATATAACCATACGATGGATTTATCCAATGGAAGTGGATGTTCGTAGTGATACGGGATGTTCTGGAGAAATGCAAAGGGTAAAAGGAGTGGCAATGATGTATGCAACTCAGACAATCCAAAAGCCAGTGTTTTAAGAAAGTTCGGTTAACTTGGTTACTGAGTTATAGTCCAGGGTCGGGCTATGGTCGCTGTCGAAGAGAGAGAGAAAAGAAACAATCTGCATGCACTCTAACCTAGATCAGAATGGTTAATCACTTTATCTAAACAGGATGTCTCCCACTGTATCCTCAAATTCTCCTCCAAGCCTGAAAGAAGAATTAGTCGGGATCACCCGAGGAGTAAACCAACTCATCAATGGGAATCGGGATCCAACTATCATCGTATGATAACTTGATGGAATCCACTCAAGTCACCACACTCCAGAAGGTATGCGCATGCCTGGCAAGTTTCAGTTTCTTTAAAATCTTCCGATGTGATTTATACCCCAAGCGGCTTATGACCTTGACAGAGGTGAACATATCATAAGTCGCTAGTCAAGTTCAACCCGTCATTGTCCAAGATTAACTTAGACCCACCCACACGTGCTCTTGACAGAGGTCAAAATGACTGTGCAACTGTCCTAAGTAATCGCATATCTATGCAACAAACAAGCATTGTAATTCCACGTTGCCCACCCCGGTTCTTACAGGGAGGCGGAAACGGTGAAAAACAATTATTTGGCACAAAGCAACATGGACTCAAAAGTGAGGATCTTTGCTAAACTAGAAACTAGCAAACTACAAGAGGCTTTAACTACTATTGTAAGTCCACGTTACCTCTCCCGGTTCTTTCGGGCTTGCGGAAATGGTGAAAAACGATTTTTAGGGTTTGGGTAACATGGACTACAAAAACGGATCTTGGCTAAACTACACACTAGCAACCTAACAAGAAAGTTGTCTACTCGGTTAGTGGTTATACCTCACTTGAACTCCTTCTTCTTGAACTCTTTGTAGTGGTTGGATGGTGCTTTCCTCGTCGCCTTCTTTCTTCAAAGATGGATCCACCTGAGGGTTCAACCTTGGGCTCCTTTCTCGAAGTTTGAGAGAACTAAGATCTTTGGCTTGCTAGACCTTCAACCCTAGAGTGAGTAGAGAGTGGTTTAGAGTATTTTATCTCAAGGAGAGGTTTCTCAACACATGAGAATGGATCTCCTTGAACTAGAGGAGGAGGAAGAAGAAGAGAGGAAAGAGAATGGTTATGATAGAATGAAATGGTTTTTTTACAACCATTACAATATCTAGTGAATTATCAAATTAATAAAATTAATCTAAATGAAAAGTGGATGGAAGGTTTGATAAGACTATTATCATTTCACATTAAATGGTTTTGCTAGAATCAAAGAGCATCTTTGATGTGTAATGATGATAGTCAATGTTTCAACCATGGTCAACAAGTCAACCTTTGTCAACAAGTCAACAAACCCAACCATGACACAATTTTATTTAATTAATATTATTAATTGATATATCACAAATTCATTAGGGTTTGGAAAAAGACAACTGTCAACTTTGCATACACACCCGTTCCGAAACCCTAATGAAAATCCTCTTCCTCCGCCTCAATCAACTGTGCATACACACCCGCATTCGTGTTCCGAGGAACATAAATACTATGAGATAAAACTAACCCCAAAACATATACTAGGATCTGGCTCAAACCAGAGCCCGCTAGTAATATCCGTCTGGACGCCAAACGTGCACAAGTGCGCGGATGAGAATGAACCCTGTCGCAAAACCATGCGACCTCTACTCTGTTTTGCCCAAAGGCGAATAACCCTCTGTGTGGGACTTTAAAGACTCGACACTACGCTGGCAGTGGGTTTAACCACAGACCGCAAGCGGCACTAGCTGTACGTAACGGTCCCCAGGTAGATGCCGATAAGAAGACGGACGAGGTGAAACCCATCTGAACTCCTACTGAGTCTGAATGTGACAATCTCCGTACAGTCCGGTCTGTTCGTCTGATAACATCGCATGGTAGGCCTAGGGGGCGGTAAACGTCAGTCCCCTAATAGCGGTACAAGTCGTGTCGGAGTGTAGCCCAGAACACCCTGAGATAACACTGGAAACCTACCAGTACATCTCGTTTGCCCTGGCCAGGGACTACTTGTGTAATGGCTCTCCTAGACACAGCGCGATGCCAACCCCCAATACCGGGAGAGACGAATCCTGTCTAACCTTCACTGCCTCCAAGTGCTTCGGGACTGCACCCAACTACAACCTGTTTGCACGACTCCTTTGAGCCGTGGTAGGGTAGTAATCAAAGTACAGTAGGAACACACTTGAGGCGAAGTGACAGTGTCAAGTCAGCGGACTAAGCTGTACTCATGTCACCTGAGAACTGACAACTGATGATAGGTATAATACCAACCAACAGTTCCCGACGAGTCCTATCCAGTATACTCGTAACCTAACGAGCACCCGCATACTATCTCAAGCACGACATACTGACGACTGTGGGACAGACCGCCTCCCGCACTGGGATGAGAAGCGCATACGCTAGTCTACTCCGGATTATCGATGCCCTGTCTCGATAATCCCACGACTAGGGACGTGTGTATAAGGATGTGTTTGTAGATTACCCAGCTCCCACGGGTGTGACTGCCATCACAATGCTGGTAATCAAGCAAAGATCCTAAGGGCTCCACTAATGCGTATAAATGATACAATAAAGAAACACATGTACACATTAAAGCAGAGACAAACCAAGTAACATTTCGAGCAAGATTGTCTATACAACTGTGAATATCCCAAGCTTCCATCAAGTAATATACATACTAGTATGATACAGTAATGGCCTCTAGGGCATATACACTAACAATCTCCCACTTGCACTAAGGCCACGTTGGATATATATGCCCTAGAGGCCTATATTGTATAGGATGCTTGGGATATGTATGTACATGACAGTCTTGCTTGATATGATAGTACGCTATTTGGTTTGACTTTGTCTTAACGTATGATATTTTTTACTTGGTATTTATATATATATGTTGATAAAGCCCATAGGGTGTTTTGTCTGACTACCGGCGTTGTGATGGCAGTCATACTAGTGGGAGCTGGATAGTCAATAGGCACATCCTTGGATGTCCCTGGTCGCAGGAGTATCGAGATTGGGCATCGATACTCCAGAGTAGACTAGTGTATACATATCTAGACCCTGACGAGGGGCAATGGATTGGTCCCGCAACCATTGGTGGTGTTCACCTAAGATTGTATACAGATGCTCACTGGGTGTGAGTACACCGGACAGGACTCGCCGAGAACTGACTGGATGGTATTATACCTAACGTCAGATAGCAGTTCTCAGGTGACATGTGTGCAGATAGTCCGTTGACTTAAGGTCATCATTTGTCTCGTGTGAGTTCCCACTGTGCTTTGATTATTACCCTACCACGGCTCAAAGGAGTCGTGCAAACAGGTTTCAGTGTGGCACAGTCCCGAGCCACGTGGAAGCAGTGAGCGACTGTTAGGGATTCGTCTCTCCCGGTATAGGGAGTTGATATCGCACTGTGGTCGGTTGGTCATTACCATAAGTCCCTGGCCAGGGCTGATTGAGAATTACTGATGGAATGATCAGTAGATTCTCGGGTGGTCTTGAACCATACCGACACGACTTGTACAGTTATTGTAAGTCCACGTTGCGACCCCCGGTTCTTACGGGGAGGCGGAAACGGTATAAAATCAAAATTTTAACGCAAGAGGCAACATGGACTAAGCTAGGTCGGGATCTTTACCTAAACTAAAACTAGCAAACTAAGCTAAAGATATTTAGCTACTCGGATGAAGATGGTTATACCTAAACTTGAACTCCTTCTCTTCAAGCTCCGATGGTGGTTTGATGGCTCCTTCTCGTTGTCTCCGTACGCCGAAGATAGATCCACTTGAAAGCTCCAACCTTTAGCTCCTTCTTCGTTCTTTGAAGAAACTAGTTCACTTGGTTTGCTAAACCTAGTGAACTAGAATGAGTAGAGATGATTTAGTATGGGATTTTATCTATGGTTCTTGATTCTCAACTCATGAGACAAGAGAACCATAGATCAAGAGAGGGAGCAAGAGGTTGAGGGTGAGAGCAAGAGTAGAGCTCAAGAACAAGAGAGAGAATGAGCAAGAAAGAATGAGCAACTCTTTTGTCTTTCACCCTCTCATAATCCAAAGTGATCATAACTCATCATATCAAAAAAGTCTTATGTGATGGTTAGAAGCAACCATAACCTTATCATGTCATGCACTCATTTTACTCAAATGAGCAAGCAAGAAAAAGTCTTTGGCATGAAATGATAACCATGGTTATCATGATGGTCAACTAGTCAAGCCTAGTCAACCGGTCAACAAGTCAACAAAAGTCAACAAGTCAACAAAGTCAACAAGTCAACAAAAGTCAACAAGTCAACAACCATATCACCATAATACTTAATTAATATAATAGTTAATCACATATCATATTCTCATTAGGGTTGAGCATAAAGTCAAATAGTCAACGGTCAACTGTCAACAACCCTAATGAGAATCCGCAGCCTCTGCCTCCCTGTCAACTGTGCATACACACCCGCATCCGCGTTCCGAGGAACACGAATGCAAACTGGATAAATCCAATCCCATAAGGTACACTAGGATCTGGCTTAAACCAAAGCCCGCTAGTGTAAACTGTCCGGACACTGTACGTGCACAAGTGCACGGATGTGACCGAACCCTGTCGCAAAACCATGCGACCTGTCGCAATACCATGCGACCTCTACTCTTTTGCCTAAAGGCGAAAATCTTTCTGTGTGGGAATCTAAAGACTCGACATTACGCTGGCAGTGGGTTTAACCACAGACCGCAAGCGGCACTAGCTGTGCGTAACGGTCCCCAGGTAGTGCCGACAAGAAGACCGACGAGGCGAAACCCATCTGAACTCCTACTGAGCCTGAGTGTGACATTCTCCATACAGTCCGGTCTGTTCGTCTGATACATCGCATGGCGGGCCTAGGGGGCGGTAAACGTCAGTCCCCCAATAGCGGTACAAGTCGTGCCGGAGTGAAGCCCAATACACCCTGAGATAACACTGGAAACCTACCAGTATATCTCGTTTGCCCTGGCCAGGGACTACTCGTGTAATGGCTCTCCTAGACACAGCGCGATGTCAACCCCCAATACCGGGAGAGACGAATCCTGTCTAACCGTCACTGCCTCCAAGTGCTTCGGGACTGCACCCAACCACCACCTGTTTGCACGACTCCTTTGAGCCGTGGTAGGGTAGTGATCAAAGTACAGTGGGAACACACCCGAGGCGAAGTGACAGTGTCAAGTCAGCGGACTAAGCTGTACTCATGTCACCTGGGAACTGATAACTGACGATAGGTATAATACCAACTAGTCAGTTCCCGACGAGTCATGTCCAGTGTACCCGTAACCTAACGAGCACCCGCATACTATCTCAAGTACGACGTACTGACGGCTGTGGGACAGACCGTCTCCCACACTGGGATGAGAAGCGCATGCGCTGGTCTACTCCGGAGTATCGATGCCCTGTCTCGATAGTCCTGCGACCAGGGACCTGAATAAGGATGTGCTTATAGATTACCCAACCCCCACTAGTGTGACTGCCATCACAACGCTGGTAATCAAGCAAAGATCCTAAGGGCTCCACTAATGCGTATAAGTGATATACTGAAATAAACACAAGTACACATTGAAGTAGAAACAAACCAAGTAGCATACTACTATTTTGAGCAAGATTGTATATACAAGGTGAATATCCCAAGCATCCATTAAGTAATATACAAACTAGTATGATACAGTAATGGCCTCTAGGGCATATACACTAACAATCTCCCACTTGCACTAAGGCCATGTACTGGCGTATCGAAGACCTATCATCTCGATCAGCCGCTCGAACTGAGTCTGGGGCAAGGCCTTGGTGAATGGATCTGCAGTGTTGTCTTCTGAAGCGACTCTCCGAACCTCGATCTCCTGGCGATCTACGATCTCCCTGATCAGGTGATACCGCCTCAAGATGTGCCTGGATCTCTGATGGGACCTGGGTTCCTTCGCTAATGCTATAGCCCCGTTGTTGTCGCAATACAGAGGTATTGGATCAACAATGGACGGAACCACCTGAAGTTCTTTCAAGAACTTCCTCATCCAGACAGCTTCTTTTGCGGCATCAGATGCAGCGATGTATTCCGCTTCCATCGTCGAGTCTGCAACGGTTTCTTGTTTGGAACTCTTCCAACACACCGCCCCTCCATTGAGGGTAAAGACAAAGCCCGACATGGACTTGGAATCATCCTTGTCACTCTGGAAGATGGAGTCAGCAAAGGCCTCGATCTGGAGGTCCTTTCCGCCATACACCAAGAACATCTCCTTAGTCCTTCTCAGGTACTTGAGAATGTTCTTTACCGCTATCCAGTGTTTCTCCCCAGGGTTTGACTGATACCGGCTTACCACACTCAGTGCATAAGCTACATCCGGTCTGGTACACAACATCGCATACATTATAGAGCCTACCGCAGAAGCGTAGGGTATAATAGACATGCGATCCCTCTCCAAATCAGTTTTGGGAGACATCTCTTTAGAGAGGGTGATCCCGTGACAAGCCGGTAGGTTACCGCGCTTGGAATCTTCCATACTGAATCTTTTCAGCACGGTGTCGATGTACCTGGACTGAGAAAGTCCTAATATCCTCTTGGATCTGTCACGGTAGATCCGGATACCCAGAATGTATGAGGCATCACCCAGGTCTTTCATGGAGAACCTGTGTGACAAGAACCCCTTGACAGATTGTAGCATAGGAATGTCATTTCCTATTAAGAGAATGTCATCCACGTATAAAACGAGGAATACTACAGTTCTCGCTACAAATCTACTATAGATGCATGGTTCATCTGGATTTTTGATAAAGCCAAATTCTTTGACCGTCTCATCAAAGCAGATGTTCCAACTCCGCGATGCCTGCTTTAGTCCATAGATGGACTTAAGCAACTTGCACACCTTTCCGCTGCTCCCACTCTGAATGAAACCCTCTGGCTGGTCCATATAGACACACTCCTCTAAATTTCCATTTAGAAAAGCTGTCTTTACGTCCATTTGCCAGATCTCATAATCGTGGAAGGCAGCAATGGCAAGAAGGATCCGAATGGATTTCAGCATGGCTACTGGAGAAAAGGTTTCGTCGTAGTCCAAGCCAGGTCTTTGACGAAAACCCTTTGCTACCAGCCTAGCTTTATAGGTCTCAACCTGTCCATCTACACCAATCTTCCTTTTGAAGATCCACTTGCATCCTACGGGTTTTACCCCGTCTGGAGCAATGTCCAACGTCCATACCTTGTTGGTGTACATGGACTCCATTTCGGTCCGCATTGCATCCAGCCATTTCACTGAGTCAACGCTCTGAACGGCCTGCTGGAAGCTAGTAGGCTCATCATAATCTATGATGCAATCCTCTCTATCCCCGTCTATGAGAAAACCATAGTATCTCTCGGGCGGATGAGACTGCCTACTACTTCTGCGGAGCGGCGTAGGAATGTCCTGTTCTTCCGAACCTTCTGGTTCCACTAAACTTTCAGTAACAGTCCGTGGTTCTGGAATTTCTTCCAGTTCTACTGTGCTCCCACTTATCTGGTTTTCCAAAAACTCAGTTTCCAAGAAGTAGGCATGACGAGAAACAAGAACTTTTTGTTCCTCTTCACAGTAGAAGAAATATCCTTTTGAGTTCTTTGGATACCCCACAAACTTGCACTGTACTGAGCGTGCCTCGAGCTTGTCCGCATGCTGCTTTTTGACAAAAGCCGGACATCCCCATGTCTTAATGTGCTTAAGATAGGGTCTCTTCCCACACCACATTTCATATGGTGTGGAAGGCACAGTCTTAGTCGGAACTCGGTTCAAAAGGTACGCTGCTGATTCTAGCGCATACCCCCAGAATGATCGCGGTAACTCAGCATTACCCATCATGGACCGCACCATATCCAATAGGGTGCGGTTCCGTCTCTCCGATACACCGTTATGTTGCGGGGTGTATGGAGGAGTAAGCTGAGAGAGAATTCCGTTCTCTTTTAAATAGTCCAGGAACTCGGCACTTAAGTATTCTCCACCTCGATCCGATCTTAGAATCTTAATACTTTTGCCGGTCTGTTTCTCTACTTCATTCTTATACTCCTGGAATTTTCCAAAGGCCTCGGACTTATGTTTCATTAAGAAGACATAACCGTACCTTGAGAAGTCATCCGTAAAAGTAATGAAGTAAGAATGTCCGCTTCGGGCATGTGTAGACATTGGACTGCACACGTCACTGTGTACGAGTCCCAAGAGCTCGCTCGCTCTTACTCCATGTCCAGTAAACGGAGTCTTTGTCATCTTTCCCTTGAGACAGGATTGACAAGTGGCATACGACTGATATTCGAACGCATTCAAATACCCTTCTGTATGTAACTTCGTCAACCTTCTCTCATTGATGTGACCCAATCTACAATGCCATAAGAAAGTCTGATTTAGTTCTGGAGACTTTCTTTTGTGTGTATTCTGGACATTAAAAATCTGTGGTTGGTTTAACACGTATATACCATTACTCAGAGTACCTGACCCAATCAATACTTGATTAAGGTGAATGTTTACAACATTACTTACAAACGCAAATTCATAACCTTCTTTAGAAACTAAAGATACAGAAATGATATTACAAGTTGCGTTGGGTACAAAAAAGCAATTACGCAAAACCAAAACATGTCCATCTGACATTCCCAGGTGATAGTCCCCCACGGCTTTAGCATCCATGCTAGCTCCGTTTGCAACTCTGAGGGTCATGTCACCTGCCTTCAAAACCCTACGGTTTCTCAACGCCTGCAAAGAATTACAGATATGAGATCCTGATCCGGTATCCAATACCCAGGAAGTAGAGTTTATTGAAAGACAATTTTCAATAACATACACACCTGAAGCTGAAGCTGCAACCTGCTTCAATTCCTGTGTTCTGGCCTTCCAGGCCCTGCAATCATTCTTCCAGTGTCCTTTCTTATGACAATAGAAGCATTCTTCCTTATCCACAAGCTTCCCCGCTATCTTTGTTGCTTTTCCTTTTCCCTTCGTATCCACTTTACTAACACCGCCCCTTGGTTTGGCGGGGGCCTTCTTTTTCTTTCCCTTGGCTTTCGCCTTGGACCTAGAAGAAGATGATCCTCCTACAAACAAAGTGGATGTTTCCCTACCTTTCTGTAGGGTGCCCTCTGCGCTCCTCAGCATGTTGAGGAGCTCTGATAGTTCAACCTCTTTTTCTTGTAGGTTGAAGTTCAGTATAAACTGGGCGTAAGTGGAAGGAAGGGACTGGAGAACTATATCCGTATATAGCTCACTCTCCAATGTGATCCCTAGGTCAGCGAGCTCCTCAATGTAGCCGATCATCTTTAGCACGTGCTCGGCTACTGATGATCCGACGGCCATTCTTGTCGAAAACAACTTTTTCGACGCTTCGTATCTTGCGATACGTGATTGCTCTCCATACAGTTCTTTTGTATGGAGCAATATGGACTCCATGTCCATATTCTCATGCCTCCTCTGATGTTCGTTGTCCATCGAGGCAAGCAGGAGGCACTTGGCCTTCGCGCTATCAATCTCCCAAGTCTTGCGGATTTCCTTATCCGCGACACTGGAAGTTGGACCAGGGACAGGGGGAGCTTTGGTGGTAAGAAGATACCCCAGCTTGTCATAAGTGATTGCTATCGTGACATTCCTGAGCCAATCTTTGTAGTTTGGCCCTGTCAGTTTGTTTTTATCTAGGAGTAACTTAAGTCCAGTCATGTTGATTGGTCGCTGCAATTAGGAGAGAGAAGAAGAAACACTCAGCATGATGCTCTTGCAAGTTTAGAGTGGTTTTTAGTTTGTCTAAACAGGATGGCTCCCACTGTTTCTCGAATCCCTCCTCAAACCATAAAGGAAGAATTAGTCAGGATCAATCCCACCGTACAATACTTGCTTAACCGTTCAGCCAGGCCGGTGTCGGTACTTCGAGGGAGGTTTTCCAACGCTTTCGCGAAGTTCCTTAATTAGAGAACCTCTTTTCCCTGGGGGCGTAGCCCCGCTAACACCTTTCTAGGCACCTACTAGGTTTATAGCATTGATCGTTAAGTGAGAAATTTCCCGAGGAGTAGCATATACTCACAGTAGGATCGGGATCCAAATATCATCGCGTGACGAAACTGAAGGAATCCTACCAGAATCATCACACTCCAAATGGTATGCAAATCTAGCAAGTTTCAGTGCTTATGAAACTCCCGATGTGGATTTTTTTTTTGCCCCATGCTCTTATGACCTTGACTTTGGCCAACAAATCATAAGTCACATGTCAAGTTCTACCCGTCGTTGTCCAGGTTAATTTGAATCCACCCGCACATACCCTTGACTTTGGCCAACAAGGCAGTACGACTGTTCCAAACCAACGCATCTATCTATGCTGCACATGAATACCCAATAGCTACCAATCACTATGCCTTGACTTTGGCCAACAAACACAGCTTGAATACTATTGACTATTCATATGAAACGACGGAGGGCTACGAATGGTTTTGGCAAAACCGTGAACGTAGTGAACTTGATTTGGTCGATGGAACGAGATAGCTTTTAAAAGGAGTGGCTCAAGCTCCGTATTTAAAAGTTGTTTTGAAAAGAACCGAGTGGTTTTTCGAAAGTGTTCCAACGACTTTAACTTGGTTTATTATCTTGCATTAGTTCTTTTAATGCGTGATATTCTTGCATTAGTTCTTTTAATGCGTCCCATCATTTAATCCTACCATTGCAGAAAACAACCAAAATATGACGTACGCTTATGCCATTCGCATTCGCCACGGGGCCCCGTCATTACCCGTTAGGTTACTTAACTAACGACAGAGCGGGGGCTGGGCTAGCGCGTCTGTAAAACATAAGCAACGCCTAAATAATATCATATATAGATATACTGCAATGATAAACATTTCAGATCACAGATAAATACATTGGATATACTAGGAATCTGTAATTTGTACGAGCCTGTAACAAAAACAGATTACACGGTCGCGGTGAATAGCCAAAACCCCACCCAAGACCCCTACGGGTGCGGCAAACTACCCGCCAAGTACCCGAAGCGTAGCAACCTCCCTCATCTCCATGAGTAGGCCACTCGACACTTCGGCATACCCGGTAGTTTGTGCACCCCTCCATGGGTCTATCCTAGGAGCAAAAACAGTAAAAAGAAATTATACAACCCCGACCCGGTTGTGCGGCCATACAAATAATTATTACATCAATTTACAAATTTACATGAATTGCAAGAAAAGAAAACTCTCGTCTCACAACCCCCGGCTATTCACCCGCGACAATCCAACATATTTATATACACATTCCAGCACATTACAGATCATGTATAACCCCGACCAATCGACTTATAGCGATTAGCCGACGTTCAATACATGCAAACATCACAGATATAACCATCAAAGTCAAAGTGCAGTGAAGTTCGGAAAAAATACGGAATTATAGGACCCCAAAAGGAAATTTCTTTTCTGGAAAATCTGGGCACATATAATATATTCCAAAAATCCCAAAAACAACACAGACACACACTGCACGAAAAACGATGCACAGAAGACGACAAAGCGCGGCGGTTCCGCGGCGGCTGCCTAGCTCGCGCGGCGGAAGGGCGGCGGTTTGGACGAATTACTGTATCGTTTTTCTTGGGTGTTCACACAAAACCCTGAGCCGAATTTACAAGTGTAAAGTTTTTCATTTTGAGCCAAAAAAAATTCAACAGAAACTCAGTTTTTGTAAAAGTTTGGTTTTTTGGATTTTTCCGGTTCCGAACTTCGTTACACTTCACTACCAAGCTAGTTTAAGTTTAGTTAGGCTCTGATACCACTGTAAGTCCACGTTGCGACCCCCAGTTCTTACGGGGAGGCGGAAACGGTATAAAATCAAAATTTTAACGCAAGAGTCAACATGGACTAAGCTAGGTCGGGATCTTTACCTAAACTAAAACTAGCAAACTAAGCTAAAGATATTTAGCTACTCGGATGAAGATGGTTATACCTAAACTTGAACTCCTTCTCTTCAAGCTCCGATGGTGGTTCGATGGCTCCTTCTCGTTGTCTCCGTACGCCGAAGATAGATCCACTTGAAAGCTCCAACCTTTAGCTCCTTCTTCGTTCTTTGAAGAAACTAGTTCACTTGGTTTGCTAAACCTAGTGAACTAGAATGAGTAGAGATGATTTAGTATGGGATTTTATCTATGGTTCTTGATTCTCAACTCATGAGACAAGAGAACCATAGATCAAGAGAGGGAGCAAGAGGTTGAGGGTGAGAGCAAGAGGAGAGCTCAAGAACAAGAGAGAGAATGAGCAAGAAAGAATGAGCAACTCTTTTGTCTTTCACCCTCTCATAATCCAAAGTGATCATAACTCATCATATCAAAAAAGTCTTATGTGATGGTTAGAAGCAACCATAACCTTATCATGTCATGCACTCATTTTACTCAAATGAGCAAGCAAGAAAAAGTCTTTGGCATGAAATGATAACCATGGTTATCATGATGGTCAACTAGTCAAGCCTAGTCAACCGGTCAACAAGTCAACAAAAGTCAACAAGTCAACAAAGTCAACAAGTCAACAAAAGTCAACAAGTCAACAACCATATCACCATAATACTTAATTAATATAATAGTTAATCACATATCATATTCTCATTAGGGTTGAGCATAAAGTCAAATAGTCAACGGTCAACTGTCAACAACCCTAATGAGAATCCGCAGCCTCTGCCTCCCTGTCAACTGTGCATACACACCCGCATCCGCGTTCCGAGGAACACGAATGCAAACTGGATAAATCCAATCCCATAAGGTACACTAGGATCTGGCTTAAACCAAAGCCCGCTAGTGTAAACTGTCCGGACACTGTACGTGCACAAGTGCACGGATGTGACCGAACCCTGTCGCAAAACCATGCGACCTGTCGCAATACCATGCGACCTCTACTCTTTTGCCTAAAGGCGAAAAGCTTTCTGTGTGGGACTCTAAAGACTCGACATTACGCTGGCAGTGGGTTTAACCACAGACCGCAAGCGGCACTAGCTGTGCGTAACGGTCCCCAGGTAGTGCCGACAAGAAGACCGACGAGGCGAAACCCATCTGAACTCCTACTGAGCCTGAGTGTGACATTCTCCGTACAGTCCGGTCTGTTCGTCTGATACATCGCATGGCGGGCCTAGGGGGCGGTAAACGTCAGTCCCCCAATAGCGGTACAAGTCGTGCCGGAGTGAAGCCCAATACACCCTGAGATAACACTGGAAACCTACCAGTATATCTCGTTTGCCCTGGCCAGGGACTACTCGTGTAATGGCTCTCCTAGACACAGCGCGATGTCAACCCCCAATACCGGGAGAGACGAATCCTGTCTAACCGTCACTGCCTCCAAGTGCTTCGGGACTGCACCCAACCACCACCTGTTTGCACGACTCCTTTGAGCCGTGGTAGGGTAGTGATCAAAGTACAGTGGGAACACACCCGAGGCGAAGTGACAGTGTCAAGTCAGCGGACTAAGCTGTACTCATGTCACCTGGGAACTGATAACTGACGATAGGTATAATACCAACTAGTCAGTTCCCGACGAGTCCTGTCCAGTGTACCCGTAACCTAACGAGCACCCGCATACTATCTCAAGTACGACGTACTGACGGCTGTGGGACAGACCGTCTCCCACACTGGGATGAGAAGCGCATGCGCTGGTCTACTCCGGAGTATCGATGCCCTGTCTCGATAGTCCTGCGACCAGGGACCTGAATAAGGATGTGCTTATAGATTACCCAACCCCCACTAGTGTGACTGCCATCACAACGCTGGTAATCAAGCAAAGATCCTAAGGGCTCCACTAATGCGTATAAGTGATATACTGAAATAAACACAAGTACACATTGAAGTAGAAACAAACCAAGTAGCATACTACTATTTTGAGCAAGATTGTATATACAAGGTGAATATCCTAAGCATCCATTAAGTAATATACAAACTAGTATGATACAGTAATGGCCTCTAGGGCATATACACTAACAGTTATTAGGGGTCTGACGTCCACCAACACCCTAGACCATACATGCGTTACTCTTAGACGAACAGACCGGACTGCACGGATATTGTCACAGACGGGCTCAGTAGGATTTCAGATGGGTTACCTCATCAGCTTTCTTATCGACAACTACCTGGGGACCGTTACGTACAGCTAGTGCCGTTTGCGGTCTGTGGTTAAACCCCCTGCCAGCGTAGTAGTTGAGTCTTTAGAGTCCCACATAGAGATTTCCCAAACCTAGGCGAAAAGATATAGAGGTCGTATGGTTTTACGACAAAGGTTCGGACGCATACGTGTTTGAATGCACGTACGACATTCGGACAGTTTTTACTAGCCGGCTTTGGTTTAAGCCAGATTCTAGTATCAGGTTATTGGATTTATACAGTCTAAAGTTTTTCCATGTTTTCACGGATGAGAAGGGCGTTCTCGTAATTTTCCGAGAAGCTTCTAGAAGGATGTGACATGGAGGGAGAGGTGGCATTTTCATTTAATGATTTAGTGACTCATTGTGAGTGATTCATCATATCATTAATGCATTATTAAATGCTTAATGACTCACATAATGAATCACCCACTTGCATTAATGAAACATGATGAATAATCTCATATTATTCATTTCTTTTTATTCATTATGTTTCATATATCAAGTGAGAAGCTATTTCATTATTATTATTATTATCATTATCATCTTCTCACTCTCTCTCTTCAAGTTCTCTCTCCTTCACCAAACCTAATCCTACCCTCATGAGTTGAGAACAAGGATTAGGAAAGACTAATTACTCCATAACCTATCTCTACATCACCTTAGCTACCTTATTTAGCAACTAGAGAAACTAAGTAACCTCAAGTTTAGAGGTTATAGCTTGGATTGGGGTTCTCGGGTGGATCGTCTATCACGGAAGAAAGCCGAAGAGGACGTGGAGATCGAAAGAGGCCATAGATAACATTAAGACGAAGGACTAGAACCGTTTGGTATAATCTCTTAACATAGTAGTTTAGAACTCTATAGTTTTTGTTAAAACTTGTTTAGCAAACGATTCATACGGTTATTCGATGTTTAATCATAGAACAAGATTGTTATTCATATTTCCGCCTCCCCATAAGTATTGGGGTGTTGAACATCGACTTACAGTGGTATCAGAGCCTAGCTAAACAGTATTTAACACACTTGCAAATTTGTATGAATTTCGAACGGAAAAACAAACCGGAAAAACCCCGATATCATGTACTTTCTGTCGAATTTTAAATGAGGTCCAAAAATTTTTCAGGAACCTTCAGAATGACCTAAATGAATGTATTAGAACACCCAAGAAAATTGGGCTCATGAATCGTCCATAGCGCCGCGGAACCGCGGCCGATCCTACCGATCCGCCGCGATTCCGCCGCGCTTTGGACGATTCATCATCCCAAGTTTCTTGTGTTGTTTCTCTATGATATTTGGTGTTTTCTGGTAATTTTTATTTTTGCTCAGGTTTCAGATTTACAGAGAAGTATTGGAGCAAAATTAAATGTGTTTAATCGATCGAAATTATACGGTATTTGCTTGTTTGATTATATCTGTGAAATGTTTTATGTGTTTGTAAACCTCCCCTAACTGCTAGTATGTCGGTTGGCAGGGGGTTGCACATATCTGTGATGTTATATATAACTGTTTGTGTATATAAACTGTATTGGACTGTTGTGGTGTTTAGCCGGGTTTTGTGATGGGTTTTTGTATTAATTCATTTGATGTAAATGTAATAAGTTGTAATATTATTTTGCGGGGCACATCCAGGTTGCGGTTTTAACCACCGTTGTATTATTTCTTTTTACTGTTTTTGCTCCTAGGATAGACCCAAGGTGGGGTGCACAAACTACCGGGTATTTTGAAGTGTTGGGGATGACCGCTTCACTTCTGGTACTTGGCGGGTAGTTTGTAGTACCCGTAAGGGTCTGGGGTGGGAAAATGGCTATTCATCACAACTGTGTAATCCGTCTTTCATTGCAGGCTCAAAAGAAATGCGGATTGCTTACAAATCCAATATTGTTTATCTGTGATCTGGAATGCCTATTATTGCGTCTGACGAATGTACAATATCTATATATGATAGCCCTTTAGACGTCGCTTATGTTTTATACCAGCGCTAGCCCAGCCCCCGCTCTGTCGTTAGTTAAGTAACCTAACGGGTGATGACGGGACCCCGTGGCGAATGCGGATGGCATAAGAGGACGTTGTATTTTCGTTGTTATCTGTAATGATAGGTTAAAGATGGGACGCATTATTGTTAATGCAAAGAAAATAAAACCTAAACTGAATCGTTGGAACAATTTCTAAAAACCACTCGGTTTTCTTGAAAAAGCAAATTTTAAATCCGGAGCTTAAACCACTCCTTTTAATAAAAGCTATCCTAGTTCCTTCGATCAAATCAAGTTCACTACGTTAACGGTTTTTTGCCAAAAACCAGCCGTAACCCTCCGTCGTTTCAGATAGACAGCACATCGTATTCATGCTATGCTTGTTGGCCTACGTCAAGGCATAGTGAATGGTAGCAGTGTGTGTGCCTATTTGTTGCATAGATAGATGCATTAGTTTAATACAGACGTACACCTTGTTGGCCTACGTCAAGGGCTTGTACGATGTATTTAAATTGATCAGGACAACGACGGGTAGAACTTGACTTGCGTCTTATGACTTGTTGGCCTACATCAAGGTCTATAAGAGCTTGGGGTAAAAATCACATCGGGAGTTTCAAACATAAAGGAAACTTGCAGATTTAGCTTACCTTCTGGAGTGTGGTGACTAGAGTGGCTTCCATCTAGGGCATCATACAATGATAGTTGGATCCCGATCCCACTGATGAGTAGGATTACTCTCGGGAATTTCTCTCACTTAACAATCAATGCTATAAACCAAGTAGGTGCCTAGAAAGGTGTTAGAGGGGCTACGCCTCCAGGGAAAAGAGGTTCTTTAATTAAGGAACTTCGCGAAAGCGTTGGAAAACCTCCCTCGAAGTACCAACACCAGCCTGGCTGAAAGGTTAAGCAAGAATTGTAACGTGTGATTAAATCCTGACTAGTTCTTCTTTTAGGTTTTGAAGAAGGATTTGAGGAAACAGTGGGAGCCATCCTGTTTAGATAAAATAATAACCAATCTAAACTTGCAAGAGCATATGCTGAGTGTTTTCTATTCTCTCTCTCTGGCAGCTACCATGACTGGACTAAAACTATTACTTGAAAAGAATATACTGACCGGGCAGAACTATAAAGATTAGCTAAGGAACGTCAATATTGCGCTGACTTATGACAAAGTTGCATATGTTACCACCGCTGTTCCTCCCCTTATCCCAGGACCAGATTCCTCAGTTGCGGACAAGGAAGTTCGCAAAACCTGGGATCTAGACTGTGAGCGAGCTAAGTGTATCGTGCTGGCGTCCATGAATAATGAACTCCAGAAACAGCACGAGAGTATGGATATTGTATCCATATTCCTCCATTGCAAGGAATTGTATGGTGAACACTCCCGTATCGCGAGGTACGAAACCTCAAGGAAACTCTTCCAGATGAGGTTAGCTCCAGGATCGCCTGTTGGAGAGCACGTCCTCAAAATGATCGCCCTCATTGAGGAACTCGCAAACCTGGGATGAGTGCTAGAGAATGATTTGTATATCGACTTGATTTTGCAGTCCCTTCCCCACACCTTCTCTCAGTTCGTGCTGAACTTCAACATGCACGAAATGGAAGCGGATCTTCCAAAGCTCCTCAATATGTTGAGGGTAGCAGAGACCTCCTTGAAAAAGGAGAAGACCCCCGTTCTGTATGTTGGCCAATCATCTTCTTCTAAATCTAAAGCGAAAGCTAAAGGGAAGAAGAAGATGAAAGCCACCAAACCGAAGGGTGGGGTCAAGAAGGTGCAGGGAACGAACAAGGCAGGAAGGGTGAAGGCAGAAAAGAACGAGTGCTTCTATTGTCACAAGCAAGGGCACTGGAAGAAGGACTGTTTGGCCTTTAAAGCCAAGGACATGAAGCAAGCTGTTGCTTCTGCTTCAGGTGTGTTCGTAATCGAAAATTGTCTTTCAGTAAACTTTACTTCATGGGTACTTGATACCGGTTCTGGTTCTCACATCTGTAATTCTTTGCAGGATCTGAGAAATAGTAGAGTACTGGGGGCTGGTGATATGACTCTCCGGATGGGCAATGGAATGCATGTAGATGCAGTTGCAATAGGCGAATATCACCTAGGGTTGAATAGTGGACACATTTTGGTATTGTATAGCTGTTTTTGTATTCCCAGTATGTTGTGTAATATTATATCAGTATCTTTGTTGTCTAATAAAGGATATAATTTTGTGCTTGAAAGAAATGTCATGAACATTCTCCTAAATCAAGAACTGATTGGGTTTGGCACACTGGAAAACGGCATATACATACTTAATCAACCTCAAATTTTCAATATTCAAAACACGCGTAAAAGAAAGGCTCCAGATTCGAATCAAGCCTTCCTATGGCATTGTAGACTTGGTCATATAAATGAAACAAGGTTGACTAAGTTACATAAAGATGGATATCTAGATCCGTTTGAATATTCATCATATGTAACTTGTCAATCATGTATCAAAGGAAAAAATGACCAAATCTCCGTTCACCGGACACGGAGAAAGAGCCACTGAACTCTTGGGACTAGTACACAGTGATGTATGTGGTCCGATGTCTATACATGCACGAAGTGGTCACTCCTACTTCATCACTTTTACTGATGACTTCTCTAGGTATGGACATGTGTTCTTAATAAAGCATAAATCCGAGGCTTTTGAGAAGTTTAAGGAGTATAAAAATGAAGTAGAGAAACAAACTGGTAAAAGCATCAAGACACTTCGATCTAATCGAAGTGGAGAATACTTAAGTACCAGTTTCCTTGAATACTTAAAAGAGAATGGAATTCTCTCTCAGCTTACTCCACCTTATACACCTCAGCATAATGGTGTATCAGAAAGAAGGAATCGCACGCTATTAGATATGGTGCGTTCAATGATGAGTAGTGCTGAGTTGCCACTTTCCTTCTGGGGATTTGCTCTAGAATTAGCCGCATACCTATTGAATAGAGTTCCAACTAAGTCTGTACCTACCACTCCATATGAAATGTGGTGTGGGAAGAGACCATATCTCAAGTATATCAAGATATGGGGGTGTCCGGTATATGTTAAAAAGCATAATCCGGACAAGCTCGAAGCACGATCGGTTTTATGCAAGTTTGTAGGATACCCCAAGCATTCAAGGGGGTACATGGTCTACCACACTGAAGAACAAAAGGTGTTTGTCGCTCGTCACATTGTCTTCTTAGAAAGCGAATTTCTTGCAAAAGAAATTAGTGGGAGCGCGGTAGAACTGGAAGAAATTCCAGAACCTCAAACTGCAACCGAAGACTTAGAAGAATCTCAGATTTCAATAGAACATGATGAACCAACGCCACTCCGCAGATCTAGTAGGCTTTCTCATCCTCCTGAAAGATACTATGGTTTTCTTCTTGATGGGGATCGAGAGGATTGCATCATCGATGATGATGAGCCTACTAGTTTTCAGCAGGCTATCACGAGTAGCGACTCAGTGAAGTGGCTGGATGCAATGAGATCCGAAATGGAATCCATGTACACCAATAAAGTATGGACTTTAGAAGTTGCTCCTCCTGGGGTAAAACCAGTTGGGTGCAAATGGATCTTCAAAAAGAAGATTGGTACATTTGGACAAGTGGAAACCTACAAAGCTAGACTAGTAGCAAAAGGTTTCCGTCAAAGACCAGGATTGGACTATGATGAAACTTTTTCACCAGTAGCTATGCTTAAATCCATTCGGATCATGCTTGCCATTGCTGCCTTCCATGACTATGAAATCTGGCAAATGGATGTAAAAACAGCTTTTCTAAATGGAAATCTAGAAGAGAGTGTTTATATGGATCAACCAGAAGGTTTCTTAGACAGTGGGAGCAGCGGAAGAGTGTGCAAATTGCTTAAATCCATTTATGGGTTAAAGCAAGCATCGCGGAGTTGGAACATCTGTTTTGATGAAGCAGTCAAGGAATTTGACTTTATCAAAAATGTAGATGAACCATGTATTTATAGGAAGATTGTAGAATGAGCAGTAGTCTTCCTCATTTTGTACGTCGACGACATACTACTGATAGGGAATGATATCCCTATACTACAATCAGTAAAGCTCTTCTTGTCACAGAAATTCTCCATGAAAGACTTGGGAGATGCATCATACATTCTGGGCATTAAGATCTATCGAGATAGATCTAATAGAATATTGGGACTTTCACAGTCCAGGTATATAGACACTATACTAAAAAGATTTAGTATGGAAGATTCCAAGCGCGGCAATATGCCCGCTTGTCACGGAATCACCCTCTCCAAAGAGATGTCTCCAAAGACTGATGAAGAGAGGGCTTGCATGGGCATTATACCCTACGCTTCGGCGGTAGGATCAATAATGTATGCGATGTTATGTACCAGACCGGATGTAGCTTACGCACTTAGTGTGGTAAGCAGGTATCAGTCTGACCCAGGTGAGAAACATTGGAGAGCGGTGAAGAACATTCTCAAGTACCTGAGAAGGACTAAGGAGATGTTCTTGATTTACGGTAATGGGGACCTCCAGGTAGAGGCTTTTACCGACTCCGGCTTCCAAAGTGACAAGGATGATTCTAAATCTATTTCGGGTTTTGTGTTTACCCTCAATAGAGGGGCGGTATGTTGGAAGAGTTCCAAACAAGATACCGTCGCAGACTCAACTATGGAGGCTGAGTATATAGCTGCTAGTGAAGCCGCAAAAGAGGCCGTCTGGATAAGGAAGATCATTTCTAAACTTCAGGTGGTTCCGTCCATTGCCAATCCAATACCTTTGTATTGCGATAACAATGGCGCTGTAGTTTTAGCGAAGGAACCAAGGTCCCATCAGAAATCCAGGCATATCTTAAGGCGGTTTCACCTGATCAGGGAGATCGTGGATCGTCGGGAGATCGAGATACGGAGAGTGGACACAAAAGACAACACGGCAGATCCATTCACCAAGGCCATTCCTCAAGTACAGTTCGAGAGGCTATTTGAGATGTTGGGCATGCGGTACGCAAGCAACTGGATCTGGTAGAGACAGTGGGTACTCATTGCGCCAATTATAGGCCTTAGTGCAAGTGGGAGATTGTTGGATATATATGCCCTAGAGGCCTACATTGTATAGGATGCTTGGGATATGTATGTACATGACAGTCTTGCTTGATATGATAGTACGCTATTTGGTTTGACTTTGTCTTAACGTATGATATTTTTTACTTGGTATTTATATATATATGTTGATAAAGCCCATAGGGTGTTTTGTCTGACTACCGGTGTTGTGATGGCAGTCATACTAGTGGGAGCTGGATAGTCAATAGGCACATCCTTGGATGTCCCTGGTCGCAGGAGTATCGAGATTGGGCATCGATACTCCGGAGTAGACTAGTGTATACATATCTAGACCCTGACGAGGGGCAATGGATTGGTCCCGCAACCATTGGTGGTGTTCACCTAAGATTGTATACAGATGCTCACTGGGTGTGAGTACACCGGACAGGACTCGCCGAGAACTGACTGGATAGTATTATACCTAACGTCAGATAGCAGTTCTCAGGTGACATGTGTGCAGATAGTCCGTTGACTTAAGGTCATCATTTGTCTCGTGTGAGTTCCCACTGTGCTTTGATTATTACCCTACCACGGCTCAAAGGAGTAGTGCAAACAGGTTTCAGTTGGGCACAGTCCCGAGCCACGTGGAGGTAGTGAGCGACTGTTAGGGATTCGTCTCTCCCGGTATAGGGAGTTGATATCGCACTGTGGTCGGTTGGTCATTACCATAAGTCCCTGGACAGGGCTGATTGAGAATTACTAATGGAATGATCAGTAGATTCTCGGGTGGTCTTGAACCATACCGACACGACTTGTACGGTTATTAGGGGTCTGACGTCCACCAACACCCTAGACCATACATGCGATACTCTTAGACGAACAGACCGGACTACGCGGATATTGTCACAGACAGGCTCAGTAGGATTTCAGATGGGTTACCTCATCAACTTTCTTATTGACAACTACCTGGGGACCGTTACGTACAGCTAGTACCGCTTGCGGTCTGTGGTTAAACCCACTGCCAGCGTAGTAGTTGAGTCTTTAGAGTCCCACATAGAGATTTCCCAAACCCAGGCGAAAAGATATAGAGGTCGTATGGTTTTACGACAAAGGTTCGGACGCATACGTGTTTGAACGCACGTACGACATTCGGACAGTTTTTACTAGCCGGCTTTGGTTTAAGCCAGATTCTAGTATCAGGTTATTGGATTTATACAGTCTAAAGTTTTTCCGTGTTTTCACGGATGAGAGGGGCGTTCTCGTAATTTTCCGAGAAGCTTCTAGAAGGATGTAACATGGAGGGAGAGGTGGCATTTTCATTTAATGATTTAGTGACTCATTGTGAGTGATTCATCATGTCATTAATGCATTATTAAATGCTTAATGACTCACATAATGAATCACCCACTTGCATTAATGAAACATGATGAATAATCTCATATTATTCATTTCTTTTTATTCATTATGTTTCATATATCAAGTGAGAAGCTATTTCATTATTATTATTATTATTATTATCATTATCATCTTCTCACTCTCTCTCTTCAAGTTCTCTCTCCTTCACCAAACCTAATCCTACCCTCATGAGTTGAGAACAAGGATTAGGAAAGACAAATTACTCCATAACCTATCTCTACATCACCTTAGCTACTCTATTTAGCAACTAGAGAAACTAAGTAACCTCAAGTTTAGAGGTTATAGCTTGGATTAGGGTTCTCGGGTGGATCGTCTATCACGGAAGAAAGCCGAAGAGGACGTGGAGATCCAAAGAGGCCGTAGATAACATTAAGACGAAGGACTAGAACCGTTTGGTATAATCTCTTAACATAGTAGTTTAGAACTCTATAGTTTTTGTTAAAACTTGTTTAGCAAACGATTCATACGGTTATTCGATGTTTAATCATAGAACAAGATTGTTATTCATATTTCCGCCTCCCCATAAGTATTGGGGTGTTGAACATCGACTTACAGGCCATGTACTGGCGTATCGAAGACCTATCATCTCGATCAGCCGCTCGAACTGAGTCTGGGGTAAGGCCTTTGTGAATGGATCTGCAGTACTATCTTCTGAAGCAACCCTCCGAACATCGATCTCCTTGCGATCCACGATCTCCCTGATCAGGTGATACCGCCTCAAGATGTGTCTGGATTTCTGATGGGACCTGGGTTTCTTTGCTAAAGCTATAGCCCCGTTGTTGTCGCAATACAGAGGTATTGGGTCAACAATGGATGGAACCACCTGATGTTCTTTCAAGAACTTCCTTATCCAGACGGCTTCTTTTGCGGCATCAGATGCAGTGATATATTCCGCTTCCATAGTCGAGTTAGCAACGGTTTCCTGTTTGGAACTCTTCCAACACACCGCCCCTCTATTGAGGGTAAAGACAAAACCCGACATGGACTTGGAATCATCCTTGTCACTCTGGAAGCTGGAGTCAGCAAAGGCCTCAATCTGGAGGTCTTTTCCGCCATACACCAAGAACACCTCCTTAGTCCTTCTCAGGTACTTGAGAATTTTCTTTACCGCTATCCAGTGTTTCTCCCCAGGGTTTGACTGATACCTGCTTACCACACTCAGTGCATAAGCCACATCTGGTCTGGTACACAACATCGCATACATTATAGAGCCTACCGCAGAAGCGTAGGGTATAATAGACATGCGATCTATTTCCAAATCAGTCTTGGGAGACATCTCTTTGGAGAGGGTGATCCCGTGACAAGCCGGTAGATTACCGTGCTTGGAATCTTCCATACTGAATCTTTTCAGTATGGTGTCGATGTACCTGAACTGTGAAAGTCCCAGTATCCTCTTGGATCTGTCACGATAGATCCGGATCCCCAGAATGTATGAGGCATCATCCAGGCCTTTCATAGAGAACCTGTGTGACAAGAACCCCTTGACAGATTGAAGCATAGGAATGTCATTTCCTATTAAGAGAATGTCATCCACGTATAAAACGAGGAATACTACAGTTCTCGCTACAAATATACTATAGATGTATGGTTCATCTGGATTTTTGATAAAGCCAAATTCCTTGACCGTCTCATCAAAACAGATGTTCCAACTCCGCGATGCCTGCTTTAGTCCATAAATGGACTTAAGCAACTTGCACACCTGTCCGCTGCTCCCACTCTGAATGAAACCCTCTGGCTGGTCCATATAAACACACTCCTCTAAATTTCCATTTAGAAAAGCGGTCTTTACGTCCATCTGCCAAATCTCATAATCGTGGAAGGCAGCAATGGCAAGAAGGATCCGAATGGATTTCAGCATAGCTACTGGAGAAAAGGTCTCGTCATAGTCCAAACCAGGTCTTTGACGAAAACCCTTTGCAACCAGTCTAGCTTTATAGGTCTCAACCTGTCCATCTACACCAATCTTCCTTTTGAAGATCCACTTGCATCCTACGGGTTTTACCCCATCTGGAGCAACGTCCAACGTCCATACTTTGTTGGTGTACATGGACTCCATTTCGGTCCGCATTGCATCCAGCCATTTTACCGAGTCAACGCTCTGAATGGCTTGCTGGAAGCTAATCGGCTCATCATAATCAATGATGCAATCCTCTCTATCCCCGTCTATGAGAAAACCGTAGTATCTCTCGGGCGGATAAGACTGCCTACTACTCCTGCGGAGCGGCGTAGGAATGTCATTTTCTTTTGAACCCTCTGGTTCTACTAAGCTTTCAGTAATAGCTTGTGGTTCTGGAATTTCTTCCAGTTCTATTGCGCTCCCACTTATCTGATTTTCCAAAAATTCAGTTTCCAAGAAGTGGGCATGACGAGAAACATAAATCTTTTGTTCCTCTTCGCAATAAAAAAAATATCCCTTGGAGTTCTTTGGATATCCCACAAACTTGCACTCTACTGAGCGTGCCTCGAGCTTGTCCGCATGCTGCTTTTTGACAAAAGCTGGACATCCCCATGTCTTAATGTGATTAAGATAGGGTCTCTTCCCACACCACATCTGATATGGTGTAGTAGGCACAGTCTTAGTTGGAACTCGGTTCAAAAGGTATGCAGCTGATTCTAGTGCATATCCCCAGAATGATCGCGGTAACTCAGCGTTACTCATCATGGAACGTACCATATCCAATAGGGTCCGGTTCCGTCTCTCCGATACACCGTTATGTTGCGGAGTGTATGGAGGAGTAAGCTGAGAGAGAATTCCATTCTCTTTTAAATAGTCCAGGAACTCGGCACTCAAGTATTCACCACCTCGATCCGATCTTAGTATCTTGATACTTTTGCCGGTTTGTTTTTCTACTTCATTCTTATATTCCTGGAATTTTCCAAAGGCTTCGGACTTATGTTTCATTAAGAAAACATAACCGTACCTTGAGAAGTCATCCGTAAAAGTAATGAAGTAAGAATAACCGCTTCGCGCATGTGTAGACATTGGACCGCACACGTCGCTGTGTACGAGTCCCAAGAGCTCGCTCGTTCTTACTCCGTGTCCAGTGAACGGAGTCTTTGTCATCTTTCCTTTGAGATAGGATTGACAAGTGGCATACGATTGATATTCGAACGGATTCAAATATCCTTCTGTATGTAACTTCGTCAACCTTCTCTCATTGATGTGACCCAGTCTACAATGCCATAAGAAAGTCTGATTTATTTCCGGAGACTTTCTTTTGTGTGTATTCTGGACATTGAAAATCTGTGGTTGGTTTAGTACGTATATACCATTGCTTAGTGTACCTGACCCAATCAGAACTTGATTAAGGTGAATGTTTACAATATTACTTACAAACGCAAATTCATAACCTTCTTTAGAAGTCAAAGATACAGAAATGATATTACAAGTTGCGTTGGGTACAAAAAAGCAATTACGCAAAACCAAAACGTGTCCATCTGACAACCCCAGGTGATAGTCCCCAACGGCCTTAGCATCCATGCTAGTTCCGTTTGCAACTATGAGGGTCATGTCACCTGCCTTCAAAACCCTACGGTTTCTCAACGCCTGCAAAGAATTACAGATAAGAGATCCTGATCCGGTATCCAATACCCAGGAAGTAGAGTTTATAGATAGACAGTTTTCAATAACATACACACCTGAAGCTGAAGCCGCAACATGCTTCAGTTCCTGTGTTCTGGCTTTCCAAGCCCTGCAATCTTTCTTCCAGTGTCCACTCTTGTGACAGTAAAAGCATTCTTCTTTATCCACAAGTTTCCCCGCTACCTTTGTTGCTTTCGCCTTTCCCTTCGTATCCACTTTACTAACACCGCCCCTTGGTTTGACGGAGGCTTTCTTCTTCTTTCCCTTGGCTTTCGCCCTGGACTTAGAAGAGGAAGATCCTCCTACAAACAAAGTGGATGTTTCCCTACCTTTCTGTAGGGTGCCCTCTGCACTCCTCAGCATGTTGAGGAGTTCTGAAAGTTCAACTTCCTTTTCTTGTAAGTTGAAATTCAGGATGAACTGGGCGTAAGTGGAAGGAAGGGACTGAAGAATCAAGTCCGTATAGAGCTCATTCTCCAACGTGGTCCCAAGGTCCGCGAGCTCCTCTATGTAGCCAATCATCTTAAGCACGTGTTCCGCTACCGATGATCCGACGGCCAATCTTGCCGAAAACAACTTCTTCGACACTTCGTATCTGGCGATACGAGATTGCTCTCCATACAGTTCTTTTGTATGGAGAAATATGGATTCGAGGTCCATATTCTCATGCCTCCTTTGATGTTCGTTGTCCATAGAGGCAAGCATGAAGCACTTGGCCTTCGCGCAATCGATCTCCCATGTCTTACGGATTTCTATATCCGCGACGCTGGAGGTGGGACCTGGGACTGGGGGAGCTTTGGTGGTAAGGAGATACCCCAACTTGTCGTAAGTGATTGCCATCTTGACATTCCTGAGCCAATCTTTGTAGTTTGGCCCTATCAGTATGTTTTTATCTAATAGTAACTTAAGTCCAGTCATGATGAATGGTCGCTGCAATTAGGAGAGAGAGAAGAAACACTTTAGCATGATGCTCTTGCAAGTTTAGAGTAGTTTTTAATTTGTCTAAACAGGATGGCTCCCACTGTCTCTCGAATCCCTCCTCAAACCAAAAAGGAAGAATTAGTCAGGATTAATCTCACCGTACAATACTTGCTTAACCGTTCGGCCAGGCTGGTGTCGGTACTTCGAGGGAGGTTTTCCAACGCTTTCGCGAAGTTCCTTAATTTAAGAACCTCTTTTCCCTGGGGGCGTAGCCCCGCTAACACCTTTCTAGACACCTACTAGGTTTATAGCATTGATCGTTTAGTGAGAAATTTCCCGAGGAGTAGCATATACTCACAGTAGGATCGGGATCCAAATATCATTGCATGGCAAAACTGAAGGAATCCTACCAGAATCATCACACTCCAAATGGTATGCAGCGCTAGCAAGTTTCAGTTCTTTTGAAACTCCCGATGTGGATTTTTTCCCCATGCTCTTATGACCTTGACTTTGGCCAACAAATCATAAGTCACATGCCAAGTTCTACCCGTCATTCTCCAGGTTAATTTGAACCCACCAGCACCCATCCTTGACTTTGGCCAACAAGGCAGTATGACTGTCCCAAACCAACACATCTATCTATGCTGCACATGAATTCCCAATAGCTACCAATCACTATGCCTTGACTTTGGCCAACAAACATAGCTTGAATACTATTGACCATCCATGTGAAACGACGGAGGGCTACGAATGGTTTTGGCGAAACCGTGAACGTAGTGAACTTGATATAATCGATGGAACGAGATAGCTTTTAAAAGGAGTGGTTTAAGCTCCGCGTTTAAAAGTTATTTTGAAAAGAAACCGAGTGGTTTTTGAAAGTGTTCCAACGACTTTTACTTTGGTTTATTTTTCTTGCATTAGTTCTTTTAATGCGTCCCATCAATTAATCCTACCATTGCAGAAAACAACCAAAATATGACGTACGCTTATGCCATTCGCATTCGCCACGGGGCCCCGTCATCACCCGTTAGGTTACTTAACTAACGACAGAGCGGGGGCTGGGCTAGCGCGGCTGCAAAACATAAGCAACGCCTAAATAATATCATACATAGATATATTGCAATGATAGCCATTTCATATCACAGATGAATACATTGGATATACTAGGAATCCACAATTTGTACGAGCCTGTAACGAAAAGCGGATTACACGGTCGCGATGAATAGCCAATATCCCACCGTAGACCCCTACGGGTGCGGCAAACTACCCGCCAAATATCCGAAGTGGAGCAACCTCCCTCAACAACGTGAGTAGGCCACTCGGCACTTCGAGATACCCGGTAGTTTGTGCACCCCACCTTGGGTCTATCCTAGGAGCAAAAACAGTAAAAAGAAATTATACAATGACAGCTACAACCCCGACCCGGTTGTGCGGCCAAAAAATAATATTACATCAATTTACATATTACAAGAATTGAAAGATAAACAAAACTCTCATCTCACAATTTCCCCCGGCTATTCATCCGCGACAATCCAACGAATTCATATACACAAACCATCAACATCACAGATCACAGATATGTATAACCCCCACTAATCGACATATAGCGATTAGTAGACGTTCAATACATATAAAACATTACAGATATAACCATTAGCCAAAGTCTACAGAAAATCGACCAAAAATACAGATTTGTAACCACCCTAAAAACCAACTTGTTCTCTGGAAAATCTAGGTAGAAACAAACCATCCCAAAAATCACAAAATACCCCCAGAAACAAACTGCAGGAGAAACGATCAACGGCCGAGTCAACTCGGCCGCGGAACCGCGGCGAGTTGGTCGGCTCGTGCGATCGTTTTTCTTGCCTGTTTATAGAAAAGCCTGAGCCGATTTTTAAGACATGATTTTTTATTTTTAGAGCAGAAAAAAAATCGGCAGCAACTAGGGTTTTCCGGGGTGTTTTGCGGTTTTTTCGTTCGGTCGATATTCTAAATACTTTGCTAACATGCTAGGGTGTATTTAGTTAGGCTCTGATACCACTGTAAGTCCACGTTACCTCTCCCGGTTCTTTCGGGCTTGCGGAAATGGTGAAAAACGATTTTTAGGGTTTGGGTAACATGGACTACAAAAACAGATCTTGGCTAAACTACACACTAGCAACCTAACAAGAGAGTTGTCTACTCGGTTAGGGGTTATACCTCACTTGAACTCCTTCTTCTTGAACTCTTTGTAGTGGTTGGATGGTGCTTTCCTCGTCGCCTTCTTTCGTCAAAGATGGATCCACCTGAGGGTTCAACCATGGGCTCCTTTCTCGAACTTTGAGAGAACTAAGGTCTTTGGCTTGCTAGACCTTCAACCCTAGAGTGAGTAGAGAGTGGTTTAGAGTATTTTATCTCAAGGAGAGGTTTCTCAACACATGAGAATGGATCTCCTTGAACTAGAGGAGGAAGAAAAAGAGAGGAGAGAGAATGGTTATGATAGAATGAAATGGTTTTTTTACAACCATTACAATATCTAGTGAATTATCAAATTAATAAAATTAATCTAAATGAAAAGTTGATGGAAGGTTTGATAAGACTATTATCATTTCACATTAAATGGTTTTGCTAGAATCAAAGAGCATCTTTGATGTGTAATGATGATAGTCAATGTTTCAACCATGGTCAACAAGTCAACCTTGGTCAGCAAGTCAACAAACCCAATCATGACACAATTTCATTTAATTAATATTATTAATTGATATATCACAAATTCATTAGGGTTTGGAAAAAGACGACTGTCAACTGTGCATACACACCCGTTCCGAAACCCTAATGAAAATCCTCTTCCTCCGCCTCAATCAACTGTGCATACACACCCGCATTCGTGTTCCGAGGAACATGAATACTATGAGATAAAACTAACCCCAAAACATATACTAGGATCTGGCTCAAACCAGAGCCCGCTAGTAATATCCGTCTGGACACCAAACGTGCACAAGTGCGCGGATGAGAACGAACCCTGTCGCAAAACCATGCGACCTCTACTCTGTTTTGCCCAAAGGCGAATAACCCTCTGTGTGGGACTCTAAAGACTCGACACTACGCTGGCAGTGGGTTTAACCACAAACCGCAAGCGGCACTAGCTGTACATAACGGTCCCCAGGTAGATGCTGATAAGAAGACGGACGAGGTGAAACCCATCTGAACTCCTACCGAGTCTGAATGTGACAATCTCCGTACAGTCCGGTCTGTTCGTATGATAACATCGCATGGCGGGCCTAAGGGGCGGTAAATGTCAGTCCCCTAATAGCGGTACAAGTCGTGTCGGAGTGTAGCCCAGAACACCCTGAGATAACACTGGAAACCTACCATTACATCTCGCTTGCCCTGGCCAGGGACTACTTGTGTAATGGCTCTCCTAGACACAGCACGATGCCAACCCCCAATACCGGGAGAGACGAATCCTGTCTAACCGTCACTGCCTCCAAGTGCTTCGGGACTGCACCCAACTACAACCTGTTTGCACGACTCCTTTGAGCCGTGGTAGGGTAGTAATCAAAGTACAGTGGGAACACACTTGAGGCGAAGTGACAGTGTCGAGTCAGCGGACTAAGCTGTACTCATGTCACCTGGGAATTGACAACTGACGATAGGTATAATACCAACCAACAGTTCCCGATGAGTCCTGTCCAGTGTACTCGTAACCTAACGAGCACCCGCATACTATCTCAAGCACGACGTACTGACGACTGTGGGACAGACCGCCTCCCGCACTGGGATGAGAAGCGCATACGCTAGTCTACTCCGGATTATCGATGCCCTGTCTCGATAATCCCACGACTAGGGACATGTGTATAAGGATGTGCTTGTAGATTACCCAGCTCCCACGGGTATGACTGCCATCACAACGCTGGTAATCAAGCAAAGATCCTAAGGGCTCCACTAATGCGTATAGATGATACAATAAAGAAACACATGTACACATTAAAGTAGAGACAAACCAAGTAGCATACTACCATTTCGAGCAAGATTGTCTATACAACTTTGAATATCCCAAGCTTCCATCAAGTAATATACATACTAGTATGATACAGTAATGGCCTCTAGGGCATATACACTAACAACTATGCCGTAGAAATTATACCTCACGAAACCGGTTCTTCGGGTCTTCTCTCAGCTGTCCGGCTCGTCCATCCACGCTCCGAGGATCGATCCGGATCTTGGTCACCTCCGCGGCCTTCTTGAGTCGAAGACGATCCACCCGAGAGATGTACACTGAGCTCCACCTCGAACCGAGGCAACTAGGGCAACAAGATCGCTAGTCTAAATGCCCTAGGTTGTATAGTAGAGATATATGGAAGTGTTTGTCTTTGTGGGATCCTTTTCGCTCAACACATGAGATCAAAAGAAGAAATCAAGAGGAGGAAGAAGGAGGAGCTAGCAACCATGAGAGCTTTTCTTTTCTTCTCACAAGAACAAGAGAGAGAATGAGAAAAGAATTATGAGCTAAAGAAATGAACCATGGTTGCAATAATGCAAAAATATCATCATTACCAATCCTTTCATGATAAAGTTGATGGCTACTAATTGAATTGACCATTTTCATAATCCATAAAAGAAAAAGAAATCCAAAGAAGAGTGTAGACCTCTCATGAAGGTCAATGGTCAACTTTGGTCAACGGGTCAACAAAGTCAAGAGTGGTCAAAGTGGTCAAATGGTCAAAGCAATTAGCCATCATAAAATTATCACTAAAAGGATTAGTAAACAATATCTCCGGCTCATAATAGTTTTGACCAAACGAATTGTCAAAACCCTAATGAACCTGCCATATAACGGTTTTGGCCGAACCAACTGCCAAAACCCTAATGAGGCACCTCCTCCTTCTTCGCTTCGCAAAACTGTGCATACACACCCGCATCCGCATTCCGTAGAATGCGAATGCACAGAAGACAAAACAAATCCATCCGTGCAATACTAAGATCCGGCTTAAACTAAAGCCCACTAGTATTGCCTGCCCGAACAGCATATGCACACAAGTGCACGTAAGTGATCGCAGCCCTGCCGTAAAACCATACGGCATCTACACGTTTCGCTCAGTGCAGGGAAACTCTTTGTGTGGGACTCTAAAGACTCGACACTACGCTGGCAGTGGGTTTAACCACAGACCGCAAGAGGCACTAGCTGTACGTAACGGTCCCCAGGTAGATGTCGATAAGAAGGCCAATGAGGTAAACCCATCCGAACTCCTATTGAGCCTGTATGTGACAATCTCCGTACAGTACGGTCTGTTCGTCTGATACATCGCATGACGGGCCTAGGGGGTGGTGAACGTCAATCCCCTAATAGCGGTACAAGTCGTGTCGGAGTATAGCCCAGAACACCCTGAGATAACATTGGAAACCTACCAGTATATCTCGCTTGCCTTGGCCAGGGACTACTCGTGTAATGGCTCTCCTAGACACAGCGCGATGTCAACCCCCAATACAGGGAGAGACGAATCCTGTCTAACCGTCACTGCCTCCAAGTGCTTCGGGACTGCACCCAACTACTACCTGTTTGCATGACTCCTTTGAGCCATGGTAGGGTAGTAATCTAAGTACAGTGGGAACACACTCGAGGCGAAGTGACAGTGTCAAGTCAGCGGAGTAAGCTGTACTCATGTCACCTGGGAACTGATAACTGACGATAGGTATAATACCAACCAACAGTTCCCTACGAGTCCTATCCAGTGTACTCGTAACCTAACGAGCACCCGCATACTATCTCCAGTACGACGTACTGATGGCTGTAGGACAGAACATCTCCCCTGCTGGGATGAGAAGCGCATACGCTAGTCTACTCCGGATTATCGATGCCCTGTCTCGATAGTCCTATGACTAGGGACCTGTATAAGGATGTGCTTATAGATTACCCAGCCCCCACAAGTGTGACTGCCATCACAACGCTGGTAATCAAGCAAAGATCCTAAGGGCTCTACTAATATGTATAAGCGATATGCTAGGAGAAACACATGAACATATTGAAGTAGAAACAAACCAAGTAGCATACTACCATTTTGAGCAAGATTGTCTATACAACTGTGAATATCCCAAGCTTCCATCAAGTAATATACAAACTAGTATGATACAGTAATGGCCTCTAGGGCATATACACTAACAATCGCCCACTTGCACTAAGGCCATGTACTGGCGTATCGAAGACCTATCATCTCGATCAGCCGCTCGAACTGAGTCTGGGGTAGGGCCTTCGTGAGTGGATCTGCAGTGTTATTCTCCGTATTTACTCTCTTCACCTCGATCTCCCGGTGATCTACGATCTCCTTGATCAGGTGGTACCGCCTCAAAATGTGCCTGGACTTCTGATGGAACCTAGGTTCCTTCGCAAAAGCTATAGCGCCGTTGTTGTCGCAATACAGCGGTATTGGATCAACAATGGTAGGAACCACCTAAAGCTCCGTGAGGAACTTCTTCATCCAGACAGCTTCCTTTGCGGCATCGCAAGCAGCTATGTACTCCGCTTCCATAGTTGAGTCAGCAACGGTCTCCTGCTTGGAACTCTTCCAGCAAACCGCCCCTCCATTGAGGGTAAAGACATTATCCGACATGGACTTGGAGTCATCCTTGTCACTCTGGAAGCTGGAGTCAGCAAAGGTCTCGATCTGGAGGTCTTTTCTGCCATACACCAAGAACATCTCCTTAGTCCTTCTCAGGTACTTGAGAATGTTCTTTACCGCTATCTAGTGTTTCTCCCGTGGGTTCGACTGATACCGGCTTACAACGCTCAATGCATATGCTACATCTGGTCTGGTACATAACATCGCATACATTATAGAGCCTACCGCAGAAGCGTAGGGTATAATAGACATGCGATCCCTTTCCAAATCAGTCTTGGGAGACATCTCTTTGGAGAGGGTGATCCCGTGACAAGCCGGTAAATTACCGCGCTTGGAATCTTCCATACTGAACCTTTTCAGTATGGTGTCGATGTAACTTGACTGTGAAAGTCCCAACATCCTCTTAGATCTATCACGATAGATCTGGATCCCTAGAATGTAGTTGGCATCGCCCAGGTCCTTCATGGAGAACCTCTGCGACAAGAATCATTTGACTGACTGTAGCATAGGAATATCATTTCCTATTAGGAGAATGTCATCCACGTACAAGACGAGGAATACCACAGTTCTCCCTACAATCTTACTGTAAATGCATGGTTCATCTGGGTTTTTGATAAAGTCGAATTCCTTGACAGTATCATCAAAGCAGATGTTCCAACTCCGCGATGCCTGCTTAAGTCCATAGATGGACTTTAGCAACTTGCACACTTTACCGCTGCTCCCACTCTGAATGAATCCCTCCGGCTGATCCATATAGACGCACTCTTCTAAATTTCCATTTAGAAAAGCCGTCTTTACGTCCTTCTGCCAGATTTCATAATCGTGGAAGGCAGCAATGGCAAGAAGGATCCGAATGGATTTCAGCATAGCCACTGGAGAAAAGGTCTCGTCATAGTCCAAACCAGGTCTTTGACGAAAACCCTTTGCAACAAGTCTAGCTTTATAGGTCTCAACCTGCCCATCTACACCAATCTTCTTTCTGAAGATCCATTTGCAGCCTACGGGTTTTACCTCTTCTGGAGCAAAGTCCAAAGTCCAAACTTTTTTGGTGTACATGGACTCCATCTCGGTCCGCATTGCATCCAGCCATTTTACCGAGTCACCACTCTGAATGGCTTGCTGGAAGCTAGTAGGCTCACCATAATCCATAGTGCAATCCTCTCTATCCCCGTCTATCACAGAATATAAGTTAGAAGTATAGAACCAAAAACCGGGTATAAGTATTATATCCGATGATGAGATCAGGGAGGAGAATACTTGTGCATGGAATTCCTGGACTGTTCTAAAGGAGAATGAGATTCTCTCTCCGTATTACTCCTCTGAATACACCACAGCACAACGGTGTATCAGGGCAGAGCAATCGCACAAAATTAGATATGGTGTGCTCTATGATGAGTATTACTGAGTTACCTATTTCCTTTTGGGAGTTATGCACTTGAGAAGTTGCATACCTATTGAATAGGGTTCCGATCAAATCAGATGCCTACCATTTCATATGAGATATGGAAAGGGAAGAGTTCATCTCCTAAGTCAGTTAAGATTTGGGATTGTCCAGCCTGTGTCTAAAGCAAAATCCGGACAAGATCGAGGCAAGGTCAGTTCTGTAGAACTGGAAAGGTTCCAGCTATACAAACTGCAGCAGATGATTTGGTAGAACCAAAGGATTCAATAGCAACCAACGAACCTCAGCCTCTCCGCAGATCTAGTAGGGTTCCTCACCCACCTGAGAGATACTTCGGTTTCTCTATGACAGTGGGAGCGAGGATTGCATCATGAGATGATGACCCAACTGGTTTCGGGCTAGCCATCAGGAGTAGGACTCTGTAAGAATGGCTGGATGCTTAGCGATCTGAGATGGAATCCTTATACACCAACAAAGTATGGACTTTGGTTGCTTTATCTGAAGGGTTAAATCCCTATCAGGAGCAAGTATATCTTGAGAAGATTACTTGGTGTAGATGGAAAAGTTAAGACTATCAAAGCTAGACTTGTTGAAGTTTTTCGTCATCGACCAGGCGTGGATAGTGATGAAACCTTTTCCAAGTGACTATGCTTAAGTCCATCCGGATCCTACTTAACATTGCTACATACCATGACTGCGATATCTGGTGGTTGGGTGCCATGACTGCTTTTCTAAATACTGATTTAGAAGAGAACGTCTATAAGAACACAGCCAGAGGGCTTTGTAAACAGTGGGAGCAGCGGAAACGTGTGCAAGTTGCTTTACATGATAAAGCAGGCATCGCGGAGTTGGAACGTCTGTTTTGATGTGGTAGTCAAAGAGTTTGACTTCATCAAAATGGTAGACGAACCTTGTATATACAAAAAGGTAGTAGAGAGTAAGGTGGTCATCCTCGTATTGTACGTAGACAACATACTCTTGATAGGAAAAGAATTTCCTATGCTATGCACGGTCAATCTCCTCTTATCACATGGATTCTCCATATAGGATCAAAGTGATACCTCCTAAATCCTGGGTTTTGGATCTATGAGATAGATCTAGATGGATGTTAGGATTCTCACTAGCTGTAGTGAGATGGTATCAATCGATCCTGGGGAGAATCACTGGAAGGGTTCCAGGGTGATAAAGACGAATGAATGTCAGTCACAGGCATTGTCTTTACCGTCAGTAAATGGACGGTATATTGGAAGAGTTCCAAGCTAGATACCGTGGCAAACTAGACGATAAAGGCTGGTAACATCGCTATTAAAGATACTACAAAAGAGGAAGTTTGGGTGTATATTGGTTCATGAGATGAACTAGGTTCCCACCATTGTGTGACAATGGAAGTGTGGCTTTGGCCAAGGAACCATGATCCCATCAGTGACCCAGACATATTCTGAAGCAGCATCACCTGATCATGGAGATAGTCGATCTCCAGGGTGATCGAGGTTAGGAGAGTAGACTCAGAGGACAACACGGCGGATCCACTCACGAAGGCCGTTTCCTAAAGAGAGACTTTTAGGGGATGGTTGAGTATTAGATACTACAACTACTGCTACAGATGGCCCTAGTGCAAGTGGGAGATTGTTAGTTATATGTATGCCCTAGAGGCCATTACTGTACATTGGATGTATATTGTAGTGGATGCTGGGACATATATAGGTAGGACTTTCTTGCTCGACATGATAGTACGCTATCTGGTTGCTCTTTATCTTAACATGTATACTCTCTGTCTCTCTGATTACATGTTGATAAAGCCCTTAGGATGTGTGCTCGACTTCCAGGACTATGATGTAGATCATACTAGTGGGGCCTGGATAGTCCATGAGTACATCCTTCAATGTTCCTAGTCGTGGGAATATCGAGACGGGGCATCGATATTCCAGAGTAGACTAGCTTAATCTTCTCGACCCATGTGATGGGCGATGGATGATCCCATATCCATTGGTGTTTGACATCAGAGATGGTATGCGGGTGCTCAGTGGAGACTGAGTACACTGAACGGACTCGCCGAGAACTCCCAGATAGTATTATACCTCAAGTCAGATGGCAGTTCTTTGGTGACACTGGTACAGCTTAGTCTGTTGACCCGAGATCGTCATAGAGTCTTATGTGTCTCCCACTGTGCTTTGATTTCCACCCTACCACGGCTCTACTGAGTCATGCAAACAGATGGTTTTTGGGTACAGTCCCGATTCACATGGAGGCAATGAGCGATAGGAAGGGATTCGTCTCTCCCGGTATTGGGGGTTGATGTTGCGCTATGCACGACTGGCCATAACTGGAAATCCCTGGCCAGGGTTGCAGTGATATACTGGTAAGAGTTATCAGTAGTTTCACGATTGTTATGGACCTCACGTCGGCATGACTTATCGAGCTATTGGGGTCTGACGTTTACCACCCCTAGGCGAGATATGCGACATATCAGACGAACAGACCGGACTGTACGGTAAGTGTTACTGGTTGGATTCACAGGAGTGTGAGCAGGCTTGCTCGTTAATCTTCTGATCGCTCAATACCTGGGTGGCCGTTACGTTTAGCAGACCGCTTGCGGCTTGTGGGTGTTTGATATGATCATCACCTGCTGCCGGCGTATTGACGAGTCTTTAGAGTCCTACACAGAGGTTTCCTGGCTCAAGCGAAACGAAATAGGAGCGCATATGAGATATGTGCGGGACCGAGAATAATGCGTGTATGTGATATCGTATTCTATTCTCACGATGAATGTATCGATTGGTTATATGCGATATAACCTAGTTATCGAATCAAGGATTGATTCGATAAGCCGATACATTGGATATTAGTCGGTTATATGCGATATGACCGGATCGTTAAATCAAGTATTGATTTAATAATTTAATGTATAATTATATATTTGATATATTACTTTGCATTAACTAGTATTGGTTCACTTTAAAAGGATTTTCTCACTTGATGTGCACATTGTATATGTGATATATTTTTGTGCACTTGATTGTATCATGTTTGATGATACATGAATGTTTGGGTGTATGTTTAGTTTAAACCATGGTTATGTTGATGGTTAGGGTTTTTATTTACTTATTCATTTATTTATTTATTCATTTTTAAAAGATAAAAAGAATGGTGGCTTATTTTGTTGTTTTGTTGAAACTTCTTGAAGTGTTGAAAGCTTGACCATTCTTGTTCTTTTCCTTAACCTAACCATTTAACCTAACCCTAGTTTAGTCTCTACACTTAACCATGGTTGCTATATGATAAGTATTCATTTTATTTTCTTTTTTGAATAAGACTTATCATATTTTTTTCTTCTTCTTCTTCATCTTCAACAAAGAAGAAAGCTTGCGTCCTTTAATGGCAACTTGAGAAAAAGAGTGAGAAATCCAATTCTAAAGTGAACCCACTTCCTATTTCTTCATCCTCGACCACTTGCCAAGTAGTATAGGGTGTTTTCTTCACAAGTTTCATGACTTGGTGAAGTTGGAGTTTGATCTTGAGTTTCCTCGACGTAGATCATCTTCGGCATCGAAGTCGACGACCTAGCCCGCCCATTTCTCCGATGAAGCCGATGCTAGAGTCCGGGATCCGATATGGACAGCGGAGGGCATCATCGCGGAGCCTAGGAAGTGGAGGACCGGATCTACAAAGGTTGTAGTCACTTTCCTTTAGCTATAAATTCGTTTACTTGCTTGCATCGCCTCATTATCTAGTTAACGATCCGTATTAGGGTTTGTAGGCACATGAAATTTTTTGAATTGGGCATGTTTGATCACTTGTGAGACCTCATTAGTGTGCCTAGGAACCCTACAGTGGTATCAGAGCCTAGCTAGAGCCTTAGGCGATGTGTAGACGGAGTTAGTAGTCCGATCGAACCGAAACCCTAACTCAAAAATGCTCTCTGTACATTTTTTGAAATCGGGAATTTTTAAGAATTAAAAATATGCAGAAAAATCAGCAGGAGTTTCTAAGAATTACTATAAAGCCCGTACTCCTGATTCCATAAAAGCGCGGTGGAACCGCGGCATTAGCATGGCTAATGCGGCGGTTCCGCGGCCGTTTAGTCTCTTCTTGCATTCAATTTTGCACAGTAATTCCTATTTTACAGTGCTGGTTTTCCTGGGAATTTTTAATCTGAACTCAAGAGTTGAGTTTTCTGGGTTGTATTGGGTGTTCGTAGATTCGATCGGACTGTCAAATTTTGTCTGTGTTTTTTCCGGGTAATTTTAGAATATGTTAAAAAGTTCGACCGGATATAAATTCCCACTTTTTCCCCTGCCGGGAAATTTCCAATTGTTGGATTTTTCCGTAGTTTAACGACGTTCCAAGTAGTGCAAGTATCACGATGGTCCCTCTAGAAGACAACTAACCTTAACTCGATTATGTGACCGTCTTGAACTGCCCTTTGAACCTTCGGGTTTGGGGCAGTACGGCGTGACACATGTGAGGCGTTGGCTTGGCCCTTCTACGGCTGGACCGTTGGTACTGAGGCACAAAGTGAATGTTTTTAAACTTATTTCATGTGTTGAGCTATTTCGGGAAAACTTGGGTGTTCGATTGCTCGATCGGAAAGTTTAACATTTTCTATTTATCTGGAATGTGATACAATACTTGGAATCCACAAGCAGTTATGAGATAACTGAATGAATGTTATAAATCTAGCGATTTAGTCTCACTTGATCGGTTGCCACGGAATTTTGATGAGATCAAAAGTCCGTCTCAATCACGTAGCGTACGCGGATACTCGCCGGGTAAACTTAATAGACAGCCTCACTCCATAGCCCCGACCAAGTGACTGTAGGAGAACCCCGTCGCCGAAAGCATCCGTTCGGGTGCTCGCGGCAGCGGTGTTCCGCCTTGGTGCACTTCGTCGACGGCGTCAGGGGTGCAGCTGCCTACTAAAGTTTGCGACGAGCATTCGATCAGGATGTCGGGAATCTTGTTGAATTTCCCGACTTGATATTGAAAAGTGTTTTCGATAATGAGACTAAAATGCGGGGTTTATAATTGTTAGGCATGCGATGTCTAAGGAATTCATTTGGCTAGGCATGCGATGTCTAAAGAGTTTGCGGATTCCAACTGTTGTAGTTTTACACTTTCTTTTCTGTGACCGTAAGTGTAATATGTGATATCGCCTGTTTCGTTGCTATATATCAACGACAATTGGGATGCGCATATTTACTTACGTTGATGACATGTGATGTTATGTGTTGCTGGATATGTTATATTGGATCGTCGTGTTTGAATAGCCGGGGGGTTTTTATGTGAGATGAGTGTTTTTCATTTTCATTCATGTAAAAACTTGTATGTAATATTCTTTTATTGGGGCACTTCCAGGTTGCGGAAGATGTCACCCATTGTATATTATTTACTTTTCCGCATTAGGATAGACCCAAGGAGGGGAGCACAAGTAACCGGGTTCTGGGGTCCAGTGGGAGATCATCTCGAGGAGTCGAGTCCGGGTCTCCTAACCCTAGAATTGGTAGGGTTGCTTGCCGCTCTCGTAGGGGTCTAGGGGTGTGGGATTGGCTATTCATCACGACCGTGGAATCCGTGTTTTATACTGGCTCGTATTGAAAACACGGACGTCCTAGTATATCCAATATTTCATATGATATTTTCTGCTGCGTTATCTGTGATGTGATCATGTGATTTGTTCAGATAGATATAGTATATAGTATATATGATATATTATATAGACGTTGCTTATGTTTTACACCCGCACTAGCCCTGCCTCGCTCTGGCGTTAGTTACCTAACCTAACGGTGCAGACGGGACATCGAGGCGAATGCGGATGGCATAAGCGTACGTTATATTTATCAGTGATGTTTAGGTGGACTTAAATGATGGGATATTCATTAATGAGATTAATGAAAGAAAATAAACCTAATTGATGTTGTGGAATCGAATTTCAAAAATAAAACAGGTAGCTACAGTTCTTGCTTTGCATCACGGTGTTCATTTGTAGAACATCCTGCACCTTATTCGATGAGGAAAGGACCGAGATCCCTTCACCGGGAGTGACTCCTTTAGCAATAACTGGCAGATGCTACACACTCGGTTTGTCTTTTGATTGCTTCTATAGTTTCTGCTTTGCACAGTGATATATATGATATATCCCGCACCTCATTCGACGAGGAAAGGGCCGACGATCCCTTCACCGGGAGTGACCCCTTTAGCAAAACTAGAAAAGCCTCAAAAAAAATTCCATTTAAAAACCATTTGATTCCGCAACGAGATCAAGTTCAAAGCGTTAAAGGTTTTCTTAAAAACCATTCGCAACCCTCCGTCATTTTAGGAAGTAGAGTACTTAGTATTCGTGCTACGTTTGTCGACCATAGCCGAGGCGTAGTGTGCGGTAGCTAAGTGATGTCTTCCTACACAACATATGATGCGATTAGTTAGGACAGTCATGTGGCTTTGTTGACCTTAGCCAAGGGTCATGTGGGTGGGTCTAATTAATCACGAAATGATGGGTAGAACTTGACTAGTACCTATGATTTGTTGACCTTAGCCAAGGTCATAGGTGCTAGGGGTAAAAACCATTATCGGGAGTTTCAAGTGTTGAAATTTGCAATGAGATTGCATACCTTCTATATGATAGTTGGATCCCGATACCCACTGCGAGTAATTGTTACTCCTGGAAGAGTTTTGCACTTTACAATTAGCCGATCAAGTAAGTGTCTAGAAAGGTGTCAACGGGGTTACGCCTCTGGGAAAAGGAGGTTTACTGTAATTAGGTCCGTGCGAAAGCACGGGGAACCTCCCTCAAAGTACCGACACTGGCCTGGCTGAAAGATTGGGGAACTTGTAGAGTGTAATTAATCCCGGCTAGTCTTTCCTTTTAAGGTTTGAAGGAAGATTTGATAAAAACAGTGGGAGCCATCCTGATTAGATAAAATATATAACCAATCTAATCTTGCAAGAGCGCACGCAGAGTGTTTTCTTCTTCTCTCTCCAGGTAGCGACCATATCACGCCTTAATCAAGATAATAATATGGATGTATTGACCGAACCCGCTTGTTATACTGAGCTGAGGAACGTTGGTCCCGCTCCAACTTATAATTGTTATAAGACAGAGCAGGAAATAGGGGAATATCAGAATTCCTATGCCGCCCAAACGAAGAAAGTGCATATGATGCATCTCCTTCGGGTGTGTTCATTACAAAGAACTTTCTCAGTATCCTCTGCATCCTGGGTATTTGATACCGGATCAGGATCCCAGATATGTAATCTGTTACATAGGGCTACAAAAAGGTAGAAAAACTGAGAACGGGTGATAAGTTTCATGAGACAGAAAACGGGGCAAGTGTTGCAGCCAAGTCTGTTGGTCACTGTCACCCTGTATTACCAGTACATTGATTCTGAACAAATGCTATTAGATACCGAACCTGATATACAAAATCATATCAGTTTCTTTATTAGTAAAGAAGGATATAATTTTGTATTGATGGATATTGTTTTGAACATTTCCTATTTCAAAAGTTGATCAGTTCAGGCACGTTATCTAAAAGCATTGACGTTCTAAATCAAACTACAGTTCCTTGTATACAGAACACATACAAGAGGAAGCGTTCAGAAATGAACGAATCATTCTTGAGGCATTGTAGACTAGGTCATATCAATGCGACCCGACTGGCTGAAGTTACATTTTAGATGCATATTTAAATCAGTTTGAATTTACATCTTGTGAAACTTTCCAGTCATGTCACAGAGATAAGATGACCATAGCTCTGTTTATTGGAAACAGAGAAAGAGTTAGTAAACTCTTGGGACTGATACATGATGATGTATGTAAGGTCTCCTGTCTACACATGCCAGGACCGGTTCTTTGTACTTCATTACGTTCTCTGATGATCTCTCAAGATTCAGACATATGTTCCTGTTGAAACATAGGCCCGAAGCTTTTGAGATATTCACAGAATATAAGTTAGAAGTAGAGAACCAAAAACCGGGTATAAGTATTATATCCGATGATGAGATCAGGGAGGAGAATACTTGTGCATGGAATTCCTGGACTGTTCTAAAGGAGAATGAGATTCTCTCTCCGTATTACTCCTCTGAATACACCACAGCACAACGGTGTATCAGGGCGGAGCAATCGCACAATATTAGATATGGTGTGCTCTATGATGAGTATTACTGAGTTACCTATTTCCTTTTGGGAGTTATGCACTTGAGAAGTTGCATACCTATTGAATAGGGTTCCAATCAAATCAGATGCCTACCATTTCATATGAGATAGAGAAAGGGAAGAGCCCATCTCCTAAGTCAGTTAAGATTTGGGATTGTCCGGCCTATGTCTAAAGCAAAATCCGGACAAGATCGAGGCAAGGTCAGTTCTGTAGGACTGGAAAGGTTCCAGCTATACAAACTGCAGCAGATGATTTGGTAGAACCAAAGGATTCAATAGCAACCAACGAACCTCAGCCTCTCCGCAGATCTAGTAGGGTTCCTCACCCACCTGAGAGATACTTCGGTTTCTCTATGACAGTGGGAGCGAGAATTGCATCATGAGATGATGACCCAACTAGTTTCGGGCTGGCCATCAGGAGTAGGACTCTGTAAGAATGGCTGGATGCTTAGCGATCTGAGATGGAATCTGTCACGACCCGCAGGGTACGGAACGTGACTGGCACTTAAGTTTACGAAACGTCTAAAGGCGTCCGTAAAATAAGTAAGCCAAAAGCCCAGAGAACAAAACCAATTAAGCAAAAGAGTGAAGAAAACCCAAACATTTGAAAGCAAGTTTATCAAATAAGTCATATAAAACCCCTTTTAAAAACAATACTAATTTTCCCGAAAATTTCGGCAGAGTCTCCTTTGTAAATACAGGCCCCCAAAAATGGGTACAACAAGAATATATGTAAAACCAACAAAAAGGCATCCCCAAGCGGGAGCTAGCTCTTCGCCATAAGGCGGTCACAAATCCCACGCAATATAAATGACAACAAGCGTAATAATCATAAGGAAGCATGAAAAAAGTAGCATGTCGGCTCAAGTGAGCTCGACCCCAAAATACAGCATAAAATCCACAAACCTCACAGTCTCATCTCTAGGTCAATATACAATAATCTGGTAGAAACAGTAGATGGAGTACACTAGATACAAAGAATATACAAGGTGGTACAAAAATGATAACATAACCCACCTATGAGCAAATCTCGAGCTCAAGCAAAAGAGGCAAAAGAACAAGTGCGCCCGCCGCTACTGAACTGACGGAGCGGACCTGCAAAAGACTGTGGCACAACGGGGATGAGTTGCCAACTCGTGAGTAATAAATAACATCTACAAAGGCTATCGTATGCATGCACACAAGCATCCTAGCATCTATAATACAGGTATGACTGGATGCACTAGCAGGTGTGTATATAACATCAGTGTACTAATATGTATGCAACATGAATATCTGAGGTCTCAATAGGTATATATAAGAAATATTTTATCTCTTTTTGTTTTTGAAACTCTTTTAGAATGCCAGCATAATGTCAATGAATCGACGAAAATCGGTGTCCAGCAACGACACCCAAAAGCTGTCTCAAATCTCATAAATGTATCTCTGGCCTCAGCCGTCCGGCTGACCCATCTCAAATATCAATATCTCATCATCTAGCGGCCACGGTCGGTATCCTCTGGATATCCGCCGTCCCAAACAGTCACCGGTAGGTAATCCGTCCCCTGCCAGGCTCAACGTCATCACCACATTCCTCTTGCCCCGGGGTACCTTACCGGGCCCACCATGTACCCGTGCCGGTTCCTCCACTCCTCGACACGGATTTCCAAATCCACAGCAAACTCATAGTGGACGACACTTACATCACTAGAAAACCGCAATTTACATATTTTAAAAAAATATAATAAGTTTAGAAGTTTTGCGGCTTTCCCCCGAAATCCAGCAATATCATAAAATCTCAAGAAATCCTCATAAGTGCATATATCAATGATAATGAATGCGTATGATATCAATAATCAAGTTGCGATGTGTGATTAATGTATTAAGCATGAACAATTAATATGATGAAGTACATGCACATGAATAGCAATACTACGGTTTCATTTTTAAAAGTTATCTAGTGTGGTGGCATGGCAATTACCAGGGTATGTGTGTAAACATGAATAGTGCTCGTGCTGCATATAAAAACCCTGGTAATGGTGCAGGTGTCCTATGAAATGGTTTCGTATAGGTATGTCAATATAATGCATGGATGCAGCAAATAGTCAGTTAAGTATTTCACCCCTAATTACTAACATTACTAAGGATTTGTAAGTTACTAAAACTATCGGGCGGCTTGCGCCATCCAACGATAGTCCCCCGTAGATGTTACATCTACTCACCGGGGTCCCTGGCTAGCTGTGTCCAATCACCGCCTTTCCCTTTCGCGCCGCGTCTGACGTCTCCGCGACCGAACCTGGAATTTACATCAATACCAAACATAAGGTTACATATCAAGAACGACGCAAAACCCCAACGAAACTACTAAAGTTCGCTAGCTAGGTACAACGTGCACAAAGTGCGCGGAACACACGCGAAAATCGCAAAAACTGCCAAAAACGCCGATTTGGTCGCCCCGCAAAACTAAAACCCGACTACCCAAAAATCCGCACTCACGCATCCTAAAAGTCGTAGGACAAGCCATTACAATCATCAAGATATCAAAAATAATCCATCACATAATTTTTATACAAAACTAGTAAGCATTTGCATTCCAAAATCGGTGCAAAAATCGCCGATTTGCGACAAAACGACTACAATAAAGCATAATTACCCAAGCACACTACAAGCAATCTACAAACACTAATTACAACACAATAGCAATGATTCCAATCCTATTTTCCATAACCACCAATTCTTGAATTTATAACCTAGCAAAATCCAATCAATTTCCACACTTGAAAACTTAATTTAACACAACAAAAGCCCACATAAGAAAATTAATTTCTTAGATTAGGTTAGCAAAATACTAGATAACAATTTAGGTCTAAACAACTAAATAATGTTTTCTAAACCCTAATCAACTCATTTATCAAGCTTCAAATACTATTTTCCATACATAAACCTTCTCTTGAAAATCCTAAAACAACAATTTCACACTTCTAAATTTAACTAAATTAGCATAATTGAAAACTACATAAACAAGGTGATCATATAGATTAGTTAATTATCAACTAGATTAACTAAAAGACAAGCTAATTAACTAACATGGCTTCAAAACCCTAGTTAAACAAACTACTCTTTTTTTTTTAAAACTAGATTGGAAATTATTTAACTTTTAACACTAAACCATGCATTTAAAGGAATTTAGCAACAAAAGAAAGTAACTTTGATGAGAATTATACCTCACTTGAGATCTAGAAAGAATGGATTTTGCTCCAAATGATGGCCTCAAACACCAAGATCCAAGCAAGAATGGCTAAGGACAATGATAGCATAAGGATTTTGTTTGGATTTTTGAATAAAGTGTGGATTTTGATGTGTTTTCTTGAAGAAATTGAAGGAAAATGAAAAGAAAAGAGAGGAAGAAGAGGGTGTGCAGGTTTCGGCCAGTAGAGGAATGGGGGAGGGTGTGGGCAAGTGGGGAAAAGTCATGGGTCAAGTCTCCAAAGTCAAAACACCATACTTTATCAATTATAATTAAAAATAAATCCATAAACTAACAAAACAACTCAAGAAAGCAACCAAAGAAAAGAGGCCAGAAATTTCTGGACTTGGTCAGGGTTGGGCTGTCCTAGGGCTGAGGGAAAAGAGAGAGGGGTTTTACAAAAGAAATTTTATGCAAAAAGGCCCCCTACAACTCAAAAATTGCAAGTTTTAGCTCAAAATTCAATAAATTCGTTTCATAACATAAAAATTTGTTAAAAATCAAAATAAATTACTAAAAATTTATGTTATCACTAGATTATAATTATCATAATTTTAGAGATTAAAATTAGCCCGGAAAAATTTGTATTTATCGCTAATTTAATGTATTTTCTTACCGGCTTAAAATAATATTAAAAAATTGAAAAATTAGGGAAAATTTTTAAACGACCAGAATTTCATAATTAACTCATTAGCTACTAAAAAAAAGCAATTACCTATCCATTTTAAGTATAATTAGCCCTAACTGCAAAATAACGAGAAAGACGGTTTTCGGAAAAATACCGAATTTTCACCGAATTTCAGGAAAACACCAAAACGACTTTTCAAGACGCTACAATCTTCCCCCCTAAAAGAAATTCGGTCCCCGAATTTAAAAAAATATAACTACGCGTACCTTCAAAGAGATGGGGATATTTCTTCCTCATCTCGCCCTCGGTCTCCCAGGTAACCTCCTCGCTGCTCGGGCTACGCCAAAGGACCTTGACGGTTGGTATAATCTTCGACCTCAACTTCTTCACCTGCCGATCCAGGATGGCCACCGGCTGCTCTGCAAAAGAAAGGTCGCGCTCTAGATGGACTGTCGGGTGCTAAATCGCATGCGAAGGGTCGTGAAGGTACTTGCGGAGCATCGAAACATGGAAGACGGGGTGAACATCGGGAAAGCTGGGAGGAAGAGCCAAACGATATGCAACAGCGCCAACACGCTCAAGGATCTCGAAGGGACCTACGAATCTAGGGCTAAGCTTCCCCTTTCGCCCAAAACGCATCACGCCCTTCATCGGAGAGACCCTCAGAAAAATATGGTCGCCAACTGCGAACTCTAATCTGCGACGGCGCCTGTCTGCATAGGATTTCTGCCTGCTCTGAGCCGCTCTCATCCGGTCTCGGATTAACTGTATCTTTGCTGTCGTCTCCTCAACAAGCTGCGGCCCCAAAATGCTGCTCTCGCTGAGCTCTGTCCAACAAACGGGCGATCTGCATCTCCTCCCATACAATGCCTCGAAAGGTGCCATCTGAATAGTATCCTGGAAGCTGTTGTTGTAGGAGAACTCCACTAGAGGTAAATGACGATCCCAGCTACCACCAAAGTCTAAAACGCACGCTCTGAGCATGTCCTCGAGAGTCTGAATGGTTCGCTCTGACTGTCCGTCTGTCTGCGGATGAAACGCTGTGCTGAAGCTCAAACGAGTGCCCAAAGCCTCCTGAAGTCTCTGCCAAAGTCGGCTGGTGAACTGAGTGCCTCGATCTGACACGATACAAGTCAGTACGCCATGTAGTCGCACGATCTCGTCAATATAGAGCTGAGCATACTGAGCGAAGCTGAAAGTCGTCTTCACTGGAAGGAAGTGCGCCGCTTTCGTCAATCTATCCACGATCACCCAGATGGAGTCGTACCCTCGACTGGTCCTGGGTAGACCCACAACGAAATCCATCGAAATCTGCTCCCATTTCCACTCTGGAATGGGTAACGGCTGTAGCTCTCCTGCAGGCCTCTGGTGCTCGGCCTTGACTTGCTGACAAGTCAGGCATCTCGAAACGAACTCCGCAATGTCCCTCTTCATCCCGTCCCACCAGTAGGTCTCTCTCATATCATGGTACATCTTGGTGGAACCTGGGTGGACACTATACACTGACCGGTGTGCCTCCTCAAGAATGTCGCGCCGCAATCCATCAGCATCTGATACGCACAGTCTAGATCCATGTCGTAAAATCCCCTGATCGTCAACCACGAACTCGGAAAATCTGCCCTGTCCCATCTGTGCCATGATCTCTGAGCAACGGTCGTCACTGCGCTGTGCCTCATATATACGGTCAAGCAACTGTGGGCGTGCACGAACATGCGCGAGTTGTCCCCCTGTCTGAGTGAACACGAACTCAACTCGGCTGTCGCGTAACGTCTGCCAATCTGCTGACGACTGCCTCTGCACTGCGCGCAAAAAGGATAGACTACCCTCGGGCCTCCTACTCAACGCATCTGCCACCACATTTGCCTTGCCGGGGTGATATAAGATCTCGCAGTCGTAGTCTTTCACCAACTCCATCCAACGACGCTGTCTGAGGTTCAGGTCTCGCTGCTGAAATATGTACTTTAAGCTCTTGTGATCGGTGAATATCTGACACGACTCGCCGTAAAGGTAATGTCGCCAAATCTTCAGTGCAAAGACCACTGCAGCCATCTCCAAATCATGAGTGGGGTAGTTCTGTTCATGCTTCTTCAACTGCCGAGAAGCATAAGCGATCACCCGGCCCTGCTGCATCAAAACGCATCCTAATCCCACTCGCGAAGCATCACAGTAGACAACAAATCCGCCTGATCCCGAAGGTAAAGATAATACCGGCGCCGTAGTCAAACAAGTCCGTAGCTGCTGAAAACTGCGCTCGCACTCCTCTGTCCAAACGAAAGGAACTCCCTTCCGGGTCAAACCGGTCAACGGTGCAGCTATACGGGAGAAGTCCTGAACAAAACACCTGTAGTAGCCCGCCAAGCCTAGAAAACTACGGATCTCAGTAACCGATGTAGGTCGGGGCCACTGCTGAACAGCCTCAATCTTCTTCGGGTCCACACAAAAGCCGTCTCTCGTAACCACGTGACCCAAGAATCCGACGCTGTCCAGCCAGAATGCACACTTGGAGAATTTCACGAACAGCTGGTGCTCCCTCAGAGTCTGTAACGTAATCCGCAAGTGCTGCTCGTGCTCCTCTCTGCTCCGGGAGTACACCAAGATGTCGTCGATAAACACGATGATGAACAAGTCAAGATACGGCCTGAATGTATGGTTCATCAAATCCATGAATGCTGCTGGGGCGTTGGTGAGTCCGAACGACATCACCAAAAACTCGTAGTGGCCGTAGCGTGTGCGGAAAGCTGTCCTCGGTATATCCTCCTGTCGAACTCGCAGCTGATGGTATCCTGATCGCAAGTCGATCCTCGAAAAATACCCCGCACCCTGAAGCTGGTCGAACAGATCATCAATGCGCGGCAACGGATATCTGTTCCGAACGGTAACTTTGTTCAGCTGGCGGTAGTCGATACATAAGCGCAAACTTCCATCCTTCTTCTTGACAAACAGGACCGGAGCACCCCACGGAGAAACACTAGGTCGAATGAGCCCCTTATCTAACAAATCCTGCAACTGATCCTTCAGCTCTCGAAGCTCTGCCGGGGCCATCCGATAAGGCGGTATAGAAATAGGCCCCGAACCGGGAATCAAATCAATGCAGAACTCAACATCGCGCTCAGGCGGTAGCCCAGGTAGCTCATCAGGGAAAACATTAGGGAACTCACAAACTACCGGGACCCGGTCCAACGGAACCTCTGCAGCTCGAGTATCACAAATATACGCTAAGAATCCCTGACATCCCTTCCGCAAGAGCTGACCAGCGCGAAGAGACGAAATTAAGCTGGGAAGGGCGACACTACGGTCTCCCCGAATAACAAGGACTGGCTCTCCCGGAAAGCTAAATCTGACTGCCTTCTCACGGCAGTCCACCGAAGCATAACAAGTGGCTAGCCAATCCATGCCCAGAAGCACATCAAAGTCCAACATATCGAGGAGTATCAAATCAACTGATGAATCCCTCTCCCCGATACGAACGGAACACAAGCGAAATACAAACCGAGCGACAAACGACTCGCCTACCGGAGTAACAACAACAAGCGGCTGATCTAACGACGACGACTCACGGCCCAACATCGGTGCAAAGTGTGTAGATACGTACGAATGTGTGGAACCTGGGTCGAATAATACCCGTGCGTCGAAAGAACAAACTGGCAAGGTACCTGTCACAACGGCATTGGATGCCTGCGCATCCTGCGGTGTCAAAGCAAAAACTCGGGCCTGTCCTCCACCGATATTGGGCTGACCTCGACCTCGGCCTCTGCCTCCTCGTCCTCTCTGAACAGGACCGCCGCGTCCACGGCCTCTCGGTGCACCTAACTGGCGTGGAGCATCGCCTGGGGTAGGAAGTAGGGCTCTCTGAGGAGGGGGTGGTGATGGTGGTAGGGTCACATGCGGAACTGTCGCTACTCCCTGTCGTCTTACCGGACAGTCTCTGACAAGATGGTGCAAACTCCCGCACCCAAAACATCCTGGCGACGGCTGCTGCCCCTGGGGATAAGAACCATATAACTGTCCCCGCCCAAATCCTCTGCCAGGCCTATCTCTCGGAAAGAATCTGGCGCGCTGCCTCTGAGACGGTACATCGGTGCGAATCCTCTTCGGCCCAGAAACGGCCGAAGTCCGTGATATGCGTGCCTCCATCCGCAATGCCGTATCCATAGCAGCTGAATAAGTGTCGTAGTGCTGGGCGCCAATGGCAAGATATAGCTGGGCATCAAGTCCCTGTACGAACCTCTTCACCATCTTCTCCTCGGTATCCACCAAATACTGAGCATAACGGGATAACTGTGTAAACTGGATGTCATACTCAGACACCGTCATCCCAGGTGTCTTGACTAAGGCCTCGAAGCTGCGAGCTCTGGCGTCACGAACGCTCTCTGGAAGGAAACGGGATAGAAAGACCGCTGTAAACTCGACCCAAGTCATAGGCGGTAGACCTGCAGCTCGACCTCTCAAGACTGACTCCCACCATGTCTGCGCGAGACCCTCTAGTCGGAAACTCGCAAGCTCTACCCATCGATCATCCGAACATCTCAGCGAACGGCAGATCCTGGCTAAACTGTCAAGGAACGTCTGTGGGTCCTCCGCTGCCTCGGTGCCGGTGAATACTGGAGGTCTCAGCCTCATGAAATCCTGTAGTGAAACCGGAATGGCCATGGTGGTAGTAGTAGGAGCAGGTATCATGGTCGTCTGTGATGTAGTAGGTACGTCATCCGGCCTCGGTGTACGACTGGCTGCAACTAGGGATCCTACCATCTGACGTAGCTCCTGCATGCCTCCCATCATCTGTCGCAACTCCTCGATACCGGTCTCGAGCCTATCCATACGGCCTGGGGAAGGTGGATCGGTCTGTCCCTGCGGCGTAGGCATACCACCCTGCTCAGTCCTAGTCTCGGACGAGCCAGCTCGAATCTCGTCTCTGGCGGCAGCCCTCTGTGCCCTCGTAGCCTTCGGCGGCATAGTGGCTGTTACAGGAAAACGGATAGTAAGGACAGTGCAATAGGATTATAGGATATACGGAATTGAAGAAGGAATTTTTCAAGCAAGTATATCCTAAAGTCACTTAGGCGGAGTACCGTATCGTAAGTATGCCGCGGACATACGCACGCTACGTTACCCTGCTTAAGTCACTTACTCCATCTGCCAACTGTCATCCTACACTCACAAAGGTAAAACCTATCGCTCTGATACCAACTTTGTCACGACCCGCAGGGTACGGAACGTGACTGGCACTTAAGTTTACGAAACGTCTAAAGGCGTCCGTAAAATAAGTAAGCCAAAAGCCCAGAGAACAAAACCAATTAAGCAAAAGAGTGAAGAAAACCCAAACATTTGAAAGCAAGTTTATCAAATAAGTCATATAAAACCCCTTTTAAAAACAATACTAATTTTCCCGAAAATTTCGGCAGAGTCTCCTTTGTAAATACAGGCCCCCAAAAATGGGTACAACAAGAATATATGTAAAACCAACAAAAAGGCATCCCCAAGCGGGAGCTAGCTCTTCGCCATAAGGCGGTCACAAATCCCACGCAATATAAATGACAACAAGCGTAATAATCATAAGGAAGCATGAAAAAAGTAGCATGTCGGCTCAAGTGAGCTCGACCCCAAAATACAGCATAAAATCCACAAACCTCACAGTCTCATCTCTAGGTCAATATAAAATAATCTGGTAGAAACAGTAGATGGAGTACACTAGATACAAAGAATATACAAGGTGGTACAAAAATGATAACATAACCCACCTATGAGCAAATCTCGAGCTCAAGCAAAAGAGGCAAAAGAACAAGTGCGCCCGCCGCTACTGAACTGACGGAGCGGACCTGCAAAAGACTGTGGCACAACGGGGGTGAGTTGCCAACTCGTGAGTAATAAATAACATCTACAAAGGCTATCGTATGCATGCACACAAGCATCCTAGCATCTATAATACAGGTATGACTGGATGCACTAGCAGGTGTGTATATAACATCAGTGTACTAATATGTATGCAACATGAATATCTGAGGTCTCAATAGGTATATATAAGAAATATTTTATCTCTTTTTGTTTTTGAAACTCTTTTAGAATGCCAGTATAATGTCAATGAATCGACGAAAATCGGTGTCCAGCAACGACACCCAAAAGCTGTCTCAAATCTCATAAATGTATCTCTTGTAAGTCGATGTACTACACCCCAATACTTGTGGGGAGGCGGAATTTTCAAAAACGAACTTGTTTAGTGAACGAACATCGACTAACCGCTTGAATCGAAGCTAAACGATAACTAACCAAACATATAGTTGTTCTAAACTACTATGCTTAGGGATTATACCTATCGAAACTAGTCCTTCGTCTTTACGATCTCCTTGTTCTCCTCGGCCTTCTCTAGGTAGTAGACGATCCACCCGAGAGCAAAACTCCAAGCTTAGCCTCTAAACTTGAGGCAACTAACCTTCTTGGATTGTTAATCAAAGAAGCTAGATGAAATAGAGTGATGGTTATGGATTGATTAGTCTAACTAATCCTAGATCTCAACACATGAGGGTGAGGATTAGTCTTTTGAAGAGAGAGAGCTTGAGGAGAGAGAATGTGAATAATATTATGAGAATAAGTTATGAGTATCATAATATATATGAAGCATTATCTAATAAGAAGAAAAGAATAAAGAGTGATGAATAATCATGCTTCATAAAATATCTAGTGGTGATTCATTAGCATGAGTCATTAAGCAATAAATGTGCATTAATGAAATGAATGAATCACCACCATGACTCATATAACTCATTCAATGAATATGACACATAACCCTCCTTAGTCACCATCTTCTAGAAGCTTCTCGAGTAATTACGAGAACGCCCCTCCGATCCGTAAAAATACGGAAAAACTTTAGACTGTAAAAATCCAATAACCGGATACCAGTAACTGGCTTAAACCAAAGCCGACTGGTAAAAACTGTCCGAAAGTCGTACGCGCGTAAACGCACGTATGCGTCCGAACCCTTTGTCGCAAAACCGTGCAACCTCTATATCGTTTCGCCTGGAGTAGGAAACTCTCTGTGTGGGACTCTAGAGACTCGACTACTACGCTGGCAGTGGGTTTAACCACAGACCGCAAGCGGCACTAGCTGTACGTAACGGTCCCCAGGTAGTTGTCGATAAGAAGGCCGATGAGGAAACCCATCCGAACTCCTACTGAGTCTGATGTGACATTCTCCATACAGTCCGGTCCGTTCGTCCAAGACTATCGCATATCGGGCCTAGGGGGCGGCAAGCGTCAGTCCCCTAATAGCGGTATAAGTCGTGTCGGAGGGAAGCCCATTACACCCTGAGAAACTACTGGAACCTACCAGCAAATCTCGCTTGCCCTGGCCAGGGACTTTGCGTAATGGCTCTCTGACACAGCACGATATCTACTCCCAATACCGGGAGGGACGAATCCTGTCTAACCGCTACTGCCTCCAAGTGCTCGGGACTGCACCCAACTGCTACCTGTTTGCACGACTCCTTTGAGCCGTGGTAGGGTAGCAATCTAAGAACAGTAGGACACACTCGAGGCGAAGCAGCAGTGTCAAGTCTGCGGACTATGCTGTACTCATGTCACCTGGGAACTGCTCACTGACGACTGGTATCAAACCAACCAACAGTTCCCTGTGAGTCCTGTCCGGTGTACCCGTAACCTAACGGGCATCTGCATACTATCTCCAGTACGACGTACTGACGGCTGTGGGACAGACCATCTCCCCAACTGGGATGAGAAGCGTACACACCAGTCTACTCCGGAGTATCGATGCTCTGTCTCGATAATCCAACGACCAGGGACCAGTATAAGGTGCTTGTAGACTACCCAGCCCCCACTAGTGTGACTGCCATCACAACGCTGGTAGACAAGCAAGATCCTAAGAGCTCTATCAATACGTACACTCACATATTAAGATAGAAAAACCAAGTAGCATACTACCATGTTTAGCAAGACTGTTATATACATGTGAACATCCCAAGCTTCCATTAAGTAATATACAAACTAGTATGATACAGTAATGGCCTTCTAGGGCATAAACACTAACAATCTCCCACTTGCACTAGGGCCATGTACTGGCATATCGTAGACCGATGATCTCGAGTAGCCTCTCGAACTGAATCTGAGGAAGGGCCTTCGTGAATGGATCAGCAATGTTCTCTTCAGAAGCAACTCTCCGAACCTCGATCTCCTGACGATCAATGATCTCCCTGATCAGGTGATACCGCCTTAAGATGTGTCTGGACTTCTGATGGGACCTTGGTTCCTTCGCTAAAGCTATAGCTCCATTGTTGTCGCAATACAGAGGTATTGGATCAACTATGGTAGGAACCACCTGAAGTTCTGTTAGGAACTTCTTCATCCAGACTGCTTCTTTTGCGGCATCGCAAGCAGCTATATACTCTGCTTCCATCGTCGAGTCAGCAACGGTGTCCTGCTTGGAGCTCTTCCAGCATACCGCCCCTCCATTGAGGGTAAAAACATAACCCGACATGGATTTGGAATCGTCCTTATCACTCTGGAAGCCGGAATCAGCAAAGGCCTCCAGCCTGAGGTCTTTTCCGCCGTAAACCAAGAACATCTCCTTAGTCCTCCTCAGGTACTTGAGAATGTTCTTTACTGCTATCCAGTGCTTCTCCCCTGGGTCTGACTGATACCGGCTTACCACGCTCAGTGCGTAAGCTACATCTGGTCTGGTACACAACATCGCATACATTATAGAGCCTACCGCAGAAGCGTAGGGTATAATAGACATGCGTTCCCTTTCCAAATCAGTCTTGGGAGACATCTCTTTGGAGAGGGTGATTCCGTGACAAGCCGGTAAATTACCACGCTTAGAATCTTCCATACTGAATCTTTTCAGTACAGTGTCGATATACCTGGACTGCGAAAGTCCCAACATCCTCTTGGATCTATCACGATAGATCCGGATCCCCAGAATGTACGAGGCATCACCCAGGTCTTTCATGGAGAACCTGTGTGACAAGAATCCTTTGACAGATTGTAGCATAGGAATGTCATTTCCTATCAATAGAATGTCATCCACGTACAAGACGAGGAATACGACACTTCTGGCCACAACTTTACTATATATGCACGGTTCATCTGGATTTTTGATAAAGTCATATTCTTTGACTGTCTCATCAAAACAGATGTTCCAACTCCGCGATGCCTGCTTTAGTCCATAAATGGACTTAAGCAGCTTGCATACTTTCCCGCTGCTCCCACTCTGATTGAAACCCTCTGGCTGATCCATATAGACGCTCTCTTCTAAATTTCCATTCAGAAAAGCCGTCTTTACGTCCATCTGTCAGATTTCATAATCATGGAAGGCAGCAATAGCAAGAAGGACCCGAATGGATTTGAGCATAGCCACTGGAGAAAAAGTTTCGTCATAGTCCAAACCAGGTCTTTGACGAAAACCCTTTGCAACAAGTCTAGCCTTATAGGTTTCCACCTGTCCATCTACACCAATCTTTTTCTTGAAGATCCATTTGCATCCTATGGGTTTTACCCCATCTGGAGCAAAGTCCAAAGTCCATACTTTGTTGGTGTACATGGATTCCATTTCGGTCCGCATTGCATCTAGCCATCGTACCGAGTCGCCGCTCTGGATGGCCTGCCGGAAGTCAGTAGGTTCATCATCATCTATGATGCAATCCTCTCTATCCCCATCTATGAGAAAACCGTAGTATCTCTCAGGCGGATGAGACTGCCTACTACTCCTGCGGAGGGGTGCGGGAATGTTCTGTTCTCCTTGAACCTCTGGTTCTACCAAACTTTCAGTAGCAGTTTGTGGTTCTGGAATTTCTTCCAGTTCTACTACGCTCCCACTCTTCTGATTTTCCAAAAATTCAGTTTCTAAGAAGCGGGCATGACGAGAAACAAAAACCTTTTGTTCCTCTGCGTAATAGAAATAATATCCCATAGAGTTCTTTGGATATCCCACAAACTTACACTCTACTGAACGTGCCTCGAGCTTGTCCGAATGCTGCTTTTTTACAAAAGCTGGACATCCCCATGTCTTCAGGTACTGAAGACAGGGTTTCTTCCCACTCCATATCTGATATGGTGTGGTAGGCACAGTTTTGGTTGGAACTTTGTTCAAAAGATATGCCGCCGATTCTAGCGCATAACCCCAGAAAGATCGCGGTAACTCAGCATTACTCATCATGGATCGTACCATATCCAATAGGGTTCGATTCCGTCTCTCCGATACACCGTTATGCTGTGGAGTGTATGGAGGAGTAAGCTGAGAGAGAATTCCTTTCTCTTTTAGGTAACCTAGGAACTCGGCACTTAAGTATTCTCCACCTCGATCAGATCTTAGTGTCTTAATACTTTTGCCGGTTTGGTTTTCTACTTCATTCTTATACTCTTGGAATTTCTCAAAAGCCTCGGATTTATGTTTCATCAGATAAATGAATCCGTATCTTGAGTAATCATCCGTGAAAGTAATGAAATAGGAAAAACCACCTCTCGCATGTGTAGACATTGGACCGCATACATCGCTGTGTATGAGTCCTAAGAGCTCGCTCGCTCTTACTCCTTGTCCAGTAAATGGAGTCTTTGTCATCTTTCCTTTGAGACAAGATTGACAAGTGTCATAAGATTGATATTCGAACGAGTCCAAATATCCTTCTCTATGCAACTTAGTCAACCTTCTTTCATTGATGTGACCCAGTCTACAATGCCATAAGAAAGCTTTATTTAAATCTGGAGACTTTCTTTTTAGTGTGTTCTGGACATTGAAAATTTGGAGTTGGTTTAACACATATATGCCGTTATTTAGAGTACCGGACCCAATCAAACCATGATTAAGGTGGATGTTAACAACATCTCTTACAAACGTGAAATCATAACCTTTATTTGATAACAAGGAAACTGATATGATATTACACGTTAAACTTGGTACAAAATAACAGTTATGCAAAACCAAAATGTGTCCACTTGTCAATCCTAGGTGATAATCCCCGACGGACGCAGCTCCCACGCTAGCTCCGTTAGCAACCCTGAGGATCATATCACCTTCCTTCAGCACTCTACGGTTTCTCAGTGCCTGCAATGAATTGCAAATATGAGATCCTGATCCGGTATCCAATACCCAGGAAGTAGAGTTGATCGACAGACAATTCTCAATTACAAACACACCTGAAGTCGAAGCCACAGCTTGCTTCGGTTCCTGGTTCTTGGCGTTCCATGCCTTGCAATCCTTCTTCCAGTGCCCTTTCCTGTGACAATGGAAGCACTCATCCTGGCCAACTACCGGTGCTGCAAACTTTTTCTTTCCCTTCCCTCCCACCTTACTAACACCTCCTCTAGGTTTGGGTGCGGCCTTCTTCTTCCTTCCTTTGGCCCTAGCCTTGGACCCGGAAGAAGATGCACCGCCAACAAACATAGCGGGTGTTTCCCTTACTTTCTGCAAGGTGCCATCTGCACTCCTTAACATGTTCAGGAGTTCCGCAAGTTCAACTTCTTTTCCTTGAAGATTGAAGTTGAGGATAAACTGGGCGTAGGTGGGAGGAAGGGACTGGAGAATAAGGTCTGTATACAGCTCATTATCCAAAGTCGTCCCAAGGTCTGCGAGCTCTTCAATATAGCCGATCATCTGTAGGACATGTTCACCTACCGATGACCCGACAGCCAACCTCGCTCGAAACAATTTCTTAGAGGTCTCGTATCTTGCTATACGAGATTGCTCTCCATAAAGTTCCTTTGTATGGAGAAATATGCCATCTAGGGACATATCCTCGTGCCTCCTCTGATGTTCATTGTTCATAGAGGCAAGCACGATGCACTTGGCTCTCGCGCAATCTAAATCCCAGGTTTTGCGGATTTCCTTATCCGCATTGCTGGATTTGGGACCAGGGACAGCAGGTGCCGTAGCGGTGAGGACGTACCCCAATTTGTCATAGGTCAAAGCCATTTTGATATTCCGCAGCCAATCTTTATAGTTTGGCCCTGTCAGTATATTTTTCTCTAAAAGTAACTTAAGTCCAGTCATTTTCAGGGTCGCTGCAATTAGGAGAGAGAGAAGAAAACTCTTTAGCATGATGCTCTTGCAAGTTTAGAGTGGTTTTTAGTTTATCTAAACTGGATGGCTCCCACTGTTTCTCGAATCCTTCCTCAAACCATAAAAGAAGAATTAGCCAGGACTATTCTCACCGTACAATACTTGCTTAACCGTTCAGCCAGGCCAGTGTCGATACTTCGAGGGAGGTTTTCCAACGCTTTCGCGAAGTTCCTTAATTAAATAACCTCTTTTCTCTGGGGGCGTAACCCCGCTGACACCTTTCTGGACACCTACTAGGTTTATAGCATTGATCGTTAAGTGACGAATATCCTGATAAGTAGCATATACTCACAGTAGGATCGGGATCCAAATATCATCGTATGATAATGTTGAAGGAATCCTACCAACATTCATCAAACTCCAAATGGTATGCATCTCTTTGCAAATTTCAGTTTCTTTAGAAATTCCCGATATAAGTTTTTGCCCCATGCTCTTATGACCTTGACGAAAGCCAACAAATCATAAGTCACATGTCAAGTTCTGCCCATCATTATCTTGTCAATTTGAACCCACCCGTATATACCCTTGACGAAAGCCAACAAGGTAATGCGACTGTCCCAAACCAACACATCTATCTATGTAACAAATGAATACCCAGCAGCTACCAAACACTATGTCTTGACGAAAGCCAACAAACACAGCTTGAATACTACTGACTATCCATAAGAAATGACGGAGGGCTACGACTGGTTTTGGCGAAACCGTGAACGTAGTGAACTTGATATAACCGAAGGAACCTGATAGCTTTTAAAAGGAGTGGTTAAGTCTCCGCATTTAAAAATATCTGTTTTTTAAAATTAACCGAGTGGTTTCTTTTAAATTGTTCCAACGATTTAAACTTTGGTTTGTTTTTCTTTGCATTATAGATAATGCGTCCCATCATTAACCTATCATTGCAGAAAACAACGAAAATACAACGTCCTCTTATGCCATCCGCATTCGCCACGGGGTCCCGTCATCACCCGTTAGGTTACTTAACTAACGACAGAGCGGGGGCTGGGCTAGTGCGGGTGTAAAACATAAGTGACGTCTAAATAGCTATCATAAATATAGATATTTTACATTCGTCTGACGCAATGATATATATTCCAGAACACAGATAAACAATATTGGATTTGCAAGCAATCTGTATTTCTTTTGAGCCTGCAAGAAAAGTCAGATTACACAGTTGTGATGAATAGCCGTTACCCCACCCTCGACCCCTACGGGTACGGCAAACTACCCGCCCGGCAGTTTGTGTACCCCACCTTGGGTCAGTCCTAGGAGCAAAAACAGTAAAATGAAATAATACAACGGTGGCTACAACCGCAACCTGGATGTGCCCCGCAAAAATAATATTACAACAAATTACATTTACAACAAATGAATTAAACAACAACCCATTGCAAACCCCGGCTATACACCACAACAGTCCAATACAGTTTATATGCACAAACAGATATAACCATTACAGAAATGTGCAACCCCCTGCCAACCGACATACTAGCAGTTAGGGGAGGTTTACGAACACATTAAACAATCACAGACATAATCCAACATGCAAATACTGTACAATTTCGATCGACTAAACATCATTAATATTGCTCTAAAAACTGCTCTGTTAAACTGAAACCTGAGCAAATATTAAATATTCCAGAAAACCCCAAATATCATACAGAAGCAACACAAGAAAATTGGCTTCCTGAATCGCCAACTCGGCGGCGGATCCGCGGCGACTCAGTAGGCTGAGGCCGCGGTTCCGCGGCTAGTTAGGCGATTCAGGGGACAATTTTTCTTGTGTGTTCTTATGTGGTTATTTCAAGCTTTCTGCACTCACCTGAAAAATTTTAGGACTTCATTTTAAACTCGACAGAAACTTGACAGATTTAGGGTTTTCCGGCTTCGTTTTTCCGTTCGAAATTCGTACAAATTTGCGATTAAGTTATTTATTGTTTAGCGAGGCTCTGATACCACTGTAAGTCGATGTACTACACCCCAATACTTGTGGGGAGGCGGAATTTTCAAAAACGAACTTGTTTAGTGAACGAACATCGACTAACCGCTTGAATCGAAGCTAAACGATAACTAACCAAACATATAGTTGTTCTAAACTACTATGCTTAGGGATTATACCTATCGAAACTAGTCCTTCGTCTTTACGATCTCCTTGTTCTCCTCGGCCTTCTCTAGGTAGTAGACGATCCACCCGAGAGCAAAACTCCAAGCTTAGCCTCTAAACTTGAGGCAACTAACCTTCTTGGATTGCTAATCAAAGAAGCTAGATGAAATAGAGTGATGGTTATGGATTGATTAGTCTAACTAATCCTAGATCTCAACACATGAGGGTGAGGATTAGTCTTTTGAAGAGAGAGAGCTTGAGGAGAGAGAATGTGAATAATATTATGAGAATAAGTTATGAGTATCATAATATATATGAAGCATTATCTAATAAGAAGAAAAGAATAAAGAGTGATGAATAATCATGCTTCATAAAATATCTAGTGGTGATTCATTAGCATGAGTCATTAAGCAATAAATGTGCATTAATGAAATGAATGAATCACCACCATGACTCATATAACTCATTCAATGAATATGACACATAACCCTCCTTAGTCGCCATCTTCTAGAAGCTTCTCGAGTAATTACGAGAACGCCCCTCCGATCCGTAAAAATACGGAAAAACTTTAGACTGTAAAAATCCAATAACCGGATACCAGTAACTGGCTTAAACCAAAGCCGACTGGTAAAAACTGTCCGAAAGTCGTACGCGCGTAAACGCACGTATGCGTCCGAACCCTTTGTCGCAAAACCATGCAACCTCTATATCGTTTCTCCTGGAGTAGGAAACTCTCTGTGTGGGACTCTAGAGACTCGACTACTACGCTGGCAGTGGGTTTAACCACAGACCGCAAGCGGCACTAGCTGTACGTAACGGTCCCCAGGTAGTTGTCGATAAGAAGGCCGATGAGGAAACCCATCCGAACTCCTACTGAGTCTGATGTGACATTCTCCATACAGTCCGGTCCGTTCGTCCAAGACTATCGCATATCGGGCCTAGGGGGGCGGCAAGCGTCAGTCCCCTAATAGCGGTATAAGTCGTGTCGGAGGGAAGCCCATTACACCCTGAGAAACTACTGGAACCTACCAGCAAATCTCGCTTGCCCTGGCCAGGGACTTTGCGTAATGGCTCTCTGACACAGCACGATATCTACTCCCAATACCGGGAGGGACGAATCCTGTCTAACCGCTACTGCCTCCAAGTGCTCGGGACTGCACCCAACTGCTACCTGTTTGCACGACTCCTTTGAGCCGTGGTAGGGTAGCAATCTAAGAACAGTGGGACACACTCGAGGCGAAGCAGCAGTGTCAAGTCTGCGGACTATGCTGTACTCATGTCACCTGGGAACTGCTCACTGACGACTGGTATCAAACCAACCAACAGTTCCCTGTGAGTCATGTCCGGTGTACCCGTAACCTAACGAGCATCTGCATACTATCTCCAGTACGACGTACTGACGGCTGTGGGACAGACCATCTCCCCAACTGGGATGAGAAGCGTACACACCAGTCTACTCCGGAGTATCGATGCTCTGTCTCGATAATCCAACGACCAGGGACCAGTATAAGGATGTGCTTGTAGACTACCCAGCCCCCACTAGTGTGACTGCGATCACAACGCTGGTAGACAAGCAAGATCCTAAGAGCTCTATCAATACGTACACTCACATATTAAGATAGAAAAACCAAGTAGCATACTACCATGTTTAGCAAGACTGTTATATACATGTGAACATCCCAAGCTTCCATTAAGTAATATACAAACTAGTATGATACAGTAATGGCCTTCTAGGGCATAAGCACTAACATCTCTGGCCTCAGCCGTCCGGCTGACCCATCTCAAATATCAATATCTCATCATCTAGCGGCCACGGTCGGTATCCTCTGGATATCCGCCGTCCCAAACAGTCACCGGTAGGTAATCCGTCCTCTGCCAGGCTCAACGTCATCACCACATTCCTCTTGCCCCGGGGTACCTTACCGGGCCCACCATGTACCCGTGCCGGTTCCTCCACTCCTCGACACGGATTTCCAAATCCACAGCAAACTCATGGTGGACGACACTTACATCACTAGAAAACCGCAATTTACATATTTTAAAAAAATATAATAAGTTTAGAAATTTTGCGGCTTTCCCCCGAAATCCAGCAATATCATAAAATCTTAAGAAATCCTCATAAGTGCATATATCAATGATAATGAATGCGTATGATATCAATAATCAAGTTGCGATGTGTGATTAATGTATTAAGCATGAACAATTAATATGATGAAGTACATGCACATGAATAGCAATACTACGGTTTCATTTTTAAAAGTTATCTAGTGTGGTGGCATGGCAATTACCAGGGTGTGTGTGTAAACATGAATAGTGCTCGTGCTGCATATAAAAACCCTGGTAATGGTGCAGGTGTCCTATGAAATGGTTTCGTATAGGTATGTCAATATAATGCATGGATGCAGCAAATAGTCAGTTAAGTATTTCACCCCTAATTACTAACATTACTAAGGATTTGTAGGTTACTAAAACTATCGGGCGGCTTGCGCCATCCAACGATAGTCCCCCGTAGATGTTACATCTACTCACCGGGATCCCTGGCTAGCTGTGTCCAATCACCGCCTTTCCCTTTCGCGCCGCGTCTGACGTCTCCGCGACCGAACCTGGAATTTACAGCAATACCAAACATAAGGTTACATATCAAGAACAACGCAAAACCCCAACGAAACTACTAAAGTTCGCTAGCTAGGTACAACGTGCACAAAGTGCGCGGAACACACGCGAAAATCGCAAAAACTGCCAAAAACGCCGATTTGGTCGCCCGGCAAAACTAAAACCCGACTACCCAAAAATCCGCACTCACGCATCCTAAAAGTCGTAGGACAAGCCATTACAATCATCAAGATATCAAAAATAATCCATCACATAATTTTTATACAAAACTAGTAAGCATTTGCATTCCAAAATCGGTGCAAAAATCGCCGATTTGCGACAAAACGACTACAATAAAGCATAATTACCCAAGCACACTACAAGCAATCTACAAACACTAATTACAACACAATAGCAATGATTCCAATCCTATTTTCCATAACCACCAATTCTTGAATTTATAACCTAGCAAAATCCAATCAATTTCCACACTTGAAAACTTAATTTAACACAACAAAAGCCCACATAAGAAAATTAATTTCTTAGATTAGGTTAGCAAAATACTAGATAACAATTTAGGTCTAAACAACTAAATAATGTTTTCTAAACCCTAATCAACTCATTTATCAAGCTTCAAATACTATTTTCCATACATAAACCTTCTCTTGAAAATCCTAAAACAACAATTTCACACTTCTAAATTTAACTAAATTAGCATAATTGAAAACTACATAAACAAGGTAATCATATAGATTAGTTAATTATCAACTAGATTAACTAAAAGACAAGCTAATTAACTAACATGGCTTCAAAACCCTAGTTAAACAAACTACTCTTTTTTTTTTTAAACTAGATTAGAAATTATTTAACTTTTAACACTAAACCATGCATTTAAAGGAATTTAGCAACAAAAGAAAGTAACTTTGATGAGAATTATACCTCACTTGAGATCTAGAAAGAATGGATTTTGCTCCAAATGATGGCCTCAAACACCAAGATCCAAGCAAGAACGGCTAAGGATAATGATAGCTAAGGATTTTGTTTGGATTTTTGAATAAAGTGTGGATTTTGATGTGTTTTCTTGAAGAAATTGAAGGAAAATGAAAAGAAAAGAGAGGAAGAAGAGGGTGTGCAGGTTTCGGCCAGTAGAGGAATGGGGGAGGGTGTGGGCAAGTGGGGAAAAGTCATGGGTCAAGTCTCCAAAGTCAAAACACCATACTTTATCAATTATAATTAAAAATAAATCCATAAACTAACAAAACAACTCAAGAAAGCAACCAAAGAAAAGAGGCCAGAAATTTCTGGACTTGGTCAGGGTTGGGCTGTCCTAGGGCTGAGGGAAAAGAGAGAGGGGTTTTACAAAAGAAATTTTATGCAAAAAGGCCCCCTACAACTCAAAAATTGCAAGTTTTAGCTCAAAATTCAATAAATTCGTTTCATAACATAAAAATTTGTTAAAAATCAAAATAAATTACTAAAAATTTATGTTATCACTAGATTATAATTATCATAATTTTAGAGATTAAAATTAGCCCGGAAAAATTTGTATTTATCGCTAATTTAATGTATTTTCTTACCGGCTTAAAATAATATTAAAAAATTGAAAAATTAGGGAAAATTTTTAAACGACCAGAATTTCATAATTAACTCATTAGCTACTAAAAACAAGAAATTACCTATCCATTTTAAGTATAATTAGCCCTAACTGCAAAATAACGAGAAAGACGGTTTTCGGAAAAATACCGAATTTTCACCGAATTTCAGGAAAACACCAAAACGACTTTTCAAGACGCTACAGAATCCTTATACACCAACAAAGTATGGACTTTGGTTGCTTTATCTGAAGGGTTAAATCCCCATCAGGAGCAAGTATATCTTGAGAAGATTACTTGGTGTAGATGGAAAAGTTAAGACTATCAAAGCTAGACTTGTTGAAGTTTTTCGTCATCGACCAGGCGTGGATAGTGATGAAACCTTTTCCAAGTGACTATGCTTAAGTCCATCCGGATCCTACTTAACATTGCTACATACTATGACTGCGATATCTGGTGGTTGGGTGCCATGACTGCTTTTCTAAATACTGATTTAGAAGAGAACGTCTATAAGAACACAGCCAGAGGGCTTCGTAAACAGTGGGAGCAGCGGAAACGTGTGCAAGTTGCTTTACATGATAAAGCAGGCATCGCGGAGTTGGAACGTCTGTTTTAATGTGGTAGTCAAAGAGTTTGACTTCATCAAAATGGTAGACGAACCTTGTATATACAAAAAGGTAGTAGAGAGTAAGGTGGTCATCCTCGTATTGTACGTAGACAACATACTCTTGATAGGAAAAGAATTTCATATGCTACGCACGGTCAATCTCCTCTTATCACATGGATTCTCCATATAGGATCAAAGTGATACCTCCTAAATCCTGGGTTTTGGATCTATGAGATAGATCTAGATGGATGTTAGGATTCTCACTAGCTGTAGTGAGATGGTATCAATCGATCCTGGGGAGAATCACTGGAAGGGTTCCAGGGTGATAAAGACGACTGAATGTCAGTCACAGGCATTGTCTTTACCCTCAGTAAAGGGACGATATATTGGAAGAGTTCCAAGCTAGATACCGTGGAAAACTAGACAATAAACGCTGGTAACATCGCTATTAAAGATACTACAAAAGAGGAAGTTTGGGTGTATATTGGTTCATGAGATGAACTAGGTTCCCACCATTGTGTGACAATGGAAGTGTGGCTTTGACCAAGGAACCATGATCCCATCAGTGACCCAGACATATTCTGAGGCAGCATCACCTGATCATGGAGATAGTTGATCTTCAGGGTGATCGAGGTTAGGAGAGTAGACTCAGAGGACAACACGGCGGATCCACTCATGAAGGCCGTTTCCCAAAGAGAGACTTTTAGGGGATGGTTGAGTATTAGATACTACAACTACTGCTACAGATGGCCCTAGTGCAAGTGGGAGATTATTAGTTATATGTATGCCCTAGAGGCCATTACTGTACATTGGATGTATATTGTAGTGGATGCTGGGACATATATAGATAGGACTTTCTTGCTCGACATGATAGTACGCTATCCGGTTGCTCTTTATCTTAACATGTATACTCTCTGTCTCTCTGATTACATGTTGATAAAGCCCTTAGGATGTGTGCTCGACTTCCAGGACTATGATGTAGATCATACTAGTGGGGCCTGGATAGTCCATGAGTACATCCTTCGATGTTCCTAGTCGTGGGAATATCAAGACGGGGCATCGATATTCCAGAGTAGACTAGCGTATAAATTCTCGACCCATGTGATGGGCGATGGATGATCTCATATCCATTGGTGTTTGACATCAGAGATGGTATGCGGGTGCTCAGTGGAGACTGGGTACACTGAACGGACTCGCCGAGAACTCCCAGATGGTATTATACCTCACGTCAGATGGCAGTTCTCTGGTGACACTGGTACAGCTTAGTCTGTTGACCCGAGATCGTCATAGAGTCTTGTGTGTCTTCCACTGTGCTTTGATTTCCACCCTACCACGGCTCTACTGAGTCATGCAAACAGGTGGTTTTTGGGTACAGTCCCGATTCACATGGAGGCAATGAGCGATAGGAGGGGATTCGTCTCTCCCGGTATTGGGGGTTAATGTTGCGCTATGCACGACTGGCCATAACTGGAAATCCCTGGCCAGGGTTGCAGTGATATACTGGTAAGAGTTATCAGTAGTTTCACGATTGTTATGGACCTCACGTCGGCATGACTTATCGAGCTATTGGGGTCTGACGTTTACCACCCCTAGGCGAGATATGCAACATATCAGACGAACAGACCGGAATGTACGGTAAGTGTTACTGGTTGGATTCACAGGAGTGTGAGCGGGCTTGCTCGTTGATCTTCTGATCGCTCAATACCCGGGTGGCCGTTACGTTTAGCAGACCGCTTGCGGCTTGTGGGTGTTTGATATGATCATCACCTGCTGCCGGCGTATTGACGAGTCTTTAGAGTCCTACACAGAGGTTTCCTGGCTCAAGCGAAACGAAATAGGAGCGCATATGAGATATGTGCGGGACCGAGAATAATGCGTGTATGTGATATCGTATTCTATTCTCGCGATGAATGTATCGATTAGTTATATGCGATATAACCTAGTTATCGAATCAAGGATTGATTCGATAAGCCGATACATTGGATATTAGTCGGTTATATGCGATATGACCGGATCGTTAAATCAAGTATTGATTTAATGATTTAATGTATAATTATATATTTGATATATTACTTTTTATTAACTAGTATTGGTTCACTTTAAAAGGATTTTCTCACTTGATGTGCATATTGTATATGTGATATATTTTTGTGCACTTGATTGTATCATGTTTGATGATACATGAATGTTTGGGTGTATGTTTAGTTTAAACCATGGTTATGTTGATGGTTAGGGTTTTTATTTACTTATTCATTTATTTATTTATTCATTTTTAAAAGATAAAAAGAATGGTGGCTTATTTTGTTGTTTTGTTGAAACTTCTTGAAGTGTTGAAAGCTTGACCATTCTTGTTCTTTTCCTTAACCTAACCATTTAACCTAACCCTAGTTTAGTCTCTACACTTAACCATGGTTGCTATATGATAAGTATTCATTTTATTTTCTTTTTTGAATAAGACTTATCATATTTTTTTCTTCTTCTTCTTCATCTTCAACAAAGAAGAAAGCTTGCATCCTTTAATGGCAACTTGAGAAAAAGAGTGAGAAATCCAATTCTAAAGTGAACCCACTTCCTATTTCTTCATCCTCGACCACTTGCCAAGTAGTATAGGGTGTTTTCTTCACAAGTTTCATGACTTGGTGAAGTTAGAGTTTGATCTTGAGTTGCCTCGACGTAGATCATCTTCGGCATCGACGTCGACGACCTAGCCCGCCCATTTCTCCGATGAAGCCGATGCTAGAGTCCGGGATCCGATATGGACAGCGGAGGGACATCATCGCGGAGCCTAGGAAGTGGAGGACCAGATCTACAAAGGTTGTAGTCACTTTCCTTTAGCTATAAATTCGTTTACTTGCTTGCATTGCCTCATTATCTAGTTAACGATCCGTATTAGGGTTTGTAGGCACATGAAATTTTTTGAATTGGGCATGTTTGATCACTTGTGAGACCTCATTAGTGTGCCTAGGAACCCTACAGTCTGTCCCACAGCCATCAGTACGTCGTACTGGAGATAGTATGCGGGTGCTCGTTGGGTTACGAGTACACTGTGTTAGTGTATATGCCCTAGAGGCCATTACTGTATCATACTAGTATGTATATTACTTGATGGAAGCTTGGGATATTCACAGTTGTATATACAATCTTGCTCGAAATGGTAGTATGCTACTTGGTTTGTTTCTGCTTTAATATGTGCATGTGTTTCTTTTAGCATATCGCTTATATACATATTAGTAGAGCCCTTAGGATTTTTGCTTGATTACCAGCGTTGTGATGGCGCTCACACTCGTGGGGGCTGGGTAATCCATAAGCACATCCTTATACAGGTCCCTAGTCGTTGGACTATCGAGACAGGGCATCGATACTCCGGAGTAGACTAGCGTATGCGCTTCTCATCCCAGCGTGGGAGACGGTCTGTCCCACAGCCGTCAGTACGTCGTACTTGAGATAGTATGCGGGTGCTCGTTAGGTTACGAGTACACTGGACAGGACTCGTCGGGAACTGTTGGTTGGTATTATACCTATCGTCAGTTATCAGTTCCCAGGTGACATGAGTACAGCTTAGTCCGCTGACTTGACACTGTCACTTCGCCTTGAGTGTGTTCCCACTGCACTTTGATTACTACCCTACCACGGCTCAAAGGAGTCGTGCAAACAGGTAGTTTTTGGGTGCAGTCCCGAAGCACTTGGAGGCAGTGACGGTTAGACAGGATTCGTCTCTCCCGGTATTGGGGGTTGACATCGTGCTGTGTCCAGGAGAGCCATTACAAAAGTAGTCCCTGGCCAGGGCAAGCGAGATATACTGGTAGGTTTCCAGTGTTATCTCAGGGTGTTCTGGGCTACACTCCGACACGACTTGTACCACTATTAGAGGACTGACGTTCACCGCCCCCCTAGGCCCGCCATGCGATGTATCAGACGAACAGACCGGACTGTACGGAGACTGTCACATTCAGGCTCAGTTTGAGTTCAGATGAGGTTCACCTCGTCAGTCTTCTTATCGGCATCTACCTAGGGGACCGTTACGTACAGCTAGTGCCGCTTGCGGTCTGTGGTTAAACCCACTGCCAGCATAGTGTCGAGTCTTTAGAGTCCCACACAGAGAGTTATTCGCTTTTAGGCAAAAGGAGTAGAGGTCGCATGGTTTTGCGACAGGGTTCGTTCACATCCGCGCACTTGTGCACGTTTGCTGTCCGGACAGCTTATACTAGCGGGCTTTGGTTTAAGCCAGATCCTAGTATATGATTTGGGATTAGTTTTATCTCATTGTATTCGTGTTCCTCGAATCACGAATACGGGTGCGTATGCACAGTTGACTGAGACAGAGGCAGAGGACTTTGATTAGGGTTAATGACCATTGTCATTTTGTTAACCCTAATGCTTATGTGTGTATTATGAATAACTGATATTAGTTATATATATAATTGTGCATGGTTAGGGTTGTTGACCTTTTGACTATACTTGACTTGTTGACCTTGGTTGACACTTTGACCATCATCATTCCATATAAAAGATACTCTTTGATCCTTGCAATTTGCATTAAATATGAAATGATAATGGTCAAGTCTTGATTAACCATGACAATTATCTAACTAATTATCTATTTTCATAATTCACCCATATTTAGAGAGAATGGTTCATATTTCTCCTCATTCTATCATATTGATTCTCTCTTCTCCTCTTCCTCTCTCTCAAGCTCTCCCCTCTCATGTGTTGAGAAACACTTGAGCTTGAGTTAAACCTCTCCAAAGTAATCTCTACTCTCATCTAAGGTTCTAGGATTAGCACTTCTAGTACCTTAGTTACTTCTAGCTTGAAGTTGAAGCCAAAGGTTGAGGCTCTCGGGTGGATCCTTCTTCGACTAGAAAAGGCGACAAGGTGATCTCTTTCTTCCACTCCAAGGAGCAAGGAGAGAAGGACATAAAGCCCAAGGTATAACCTTTCTTCCATATAGCTAAATCTAGTTAGCTTTTAGTTAGTTTTTGTTTAGCAAAGATCCTCCTTAAGCTAGTCCATGTTGCCTAGTTTGATAAAAATCCGATTTTTATTCCGTTTTCCGCCTCCCCGCAAGCACCGGGGTGGGCAACATGGACTTACACACTGGACAGGACTCGTCGGGAACTGTTGGTTGGTACTATACCTATCGTCAGTTATCAGTTCCCAGGTGACATGAGTACAGCTTAGTCCGCTGACTTGACACTGTCACTTCGCCTCGAGTGTATTCCCACTGCACTTAGATTACTACCCTACCACGGCTCAAAGGAGTCATGCAAACAGGTAGTAGTTGGGTGCAGTTCCGAAGCACTTGGAGGCAGTGACGGTTAGAAAGGATTCGTCTCTCCCGGTATTGGGGGTTGACATCGCGCTGTGTCTAGGAGAGCCATTACACGAGTAGTCCCTGGTCAGGGCAAGCGAGATATATTGGTAAGTTTCCAGTGTTATCTCAGGGTGTTCTGGGCTTCACTCCGACACGACTTGTACCGCTATTGGGGGACTGACGTTTACCGCCCCCTAGGCCCGCCATGCGATGTATCAGACGAACAGACCGGACTGTACAGAGCGATTGTCACATTCAGACTCAGTAGGAGTTCAGATGGGTTTCACCTCGTCCGTCTTCTTGTCGGTATCTACCTGGGGACCGTTACGCACAGCTAGTGCCGCTTGCGGTCTGTGGTTAAACCCACTGCCAGCGTAGTGTCGAGTCTTTAGAGTCCCACACAGAAAGCTATTCGCCTTTAGGCAAAAGAGTAGGGATCGCATGGTTTTGCGACAGGTCGCATGGTTTTGCGACAGGGTTCGGTCACATCCGTGCACTTGTGCACGTACAGTGTCCGGACAGTTGACACTAGCGGGCTTTGGTTTAAGCCAGATCCTAGTATACGTTTTGGGATTGGTTTTATCTCGTTAGTATTCGTGTTCCTCGGAACGCGAATGCGGGTGTGTATGCACAGTTGACAGAGAGACAGAGGCAGAGGATTCTCATTGGGGTTATTGACTGTTGACCATTGACCATTGACTTTTGCTTAACCCTAATGAGAATAAGAAATATTATTAACATTAATATTAATTAAGTATTATAGTGACATGGTTGTTGAGGGGTTGATTTTGTTGACTTGTTGACTTTGTTGACCGGTTGACTAGGTTGGACTAGTTGACCATCATCATGACAATGGCTATCATTCTATGGCAAAGACTTTTGCTTGCTTGTTTATTTATGCAAAATGAGTGCATGAAATGATATAGCCATTTTGACTTAAACCATCACACAATACTTGATTATTATTTTTGTTATGATGGCTTTTGGATTATGAGAGGTGAGAATGAGAAAAGAATGGCTCATTATTTCTTTCATTTTGCTTTCTCTATCTTGAGCTCTCTCATTCTCAAGCTCTCCCTCTTCCTCTTGCTCTCTCTAGCTCAAGGCAAACCATTCTCATGTGTTGAGACTCATTGCCTTAGAGATAAAAAGACACCAAAACATTCCTCTACTCATTCTAGTTCACAAGGCCTAGCAAGCCAAGTGATCTAGTTTCTTCAAAGATCAAAGAAGAAGCCAAAGGTAGAAGCTTTCGGGTGGATCCATCTTCGGCGCAAGGAGACGACGAGGTGAAGACGATCCGTACACCGGGAGGAGTTGAAGACGAAGGAGTTCAAGAAAGGTATAGCCCCCCAACCGAGTAGGTAAACTCAAGTTAGGTTGTTAGTTAGTCGTTTAACAAAGATCCGTATTGGTAGTCCATGTTACCACCCTCTTGAAAATCGTTTTTCACCACTTCCGCAACCCCGTAAGAACCGGGGAAGGGTAGCATGGACTTACAGTGGTATCAGAGCCTAGTTAAACACTATCTAACATGTTAGCAAAGTAAGTAGAAGTTCGATCAAAGAAAAAGTCGCGAAACGAACCCGGAAAATGAAGTTCTTGCCGAATTTTTATTCTGTCAAAAAAATGATAAATCTTATCTTAAAAATCGGCTCAGGCTTTTTGTTAAGCACCCAAGAAATTTCGTCCACTGAATCGGTCAAAGCGCCGCGGAAACGCGGCGGGAGCATGCTCCCGCCGCGGTTCCGCGGCCGAGTTGACTCGGTCGGGGAAAAATTTTATTGCAGAGTGCTTCTGGGGTTGTTTTGGGATTTTTGGGATATGTGTTTTCTACCCAGATTTTACAGAAAGAAAAATTAGTTTTTGGGGCTTGAAAATCCGTATTTTTATCGAACTTCTAAAGACTAAGGCTAACGGGTATATATCTGTGATGTGTTATATGTATTGAACGTCCGCTAATCGCTATACGTCGATTAGTGGGAGTTATACATATCTGTGATCTGTAATGATTGATGGTATGTGTATATGAATTCTTTGGATTGTCACGGATGAATAGCCGGGGGTTGTGAGATGAAAGTTTTTCCTTTTATCTTTGAATTCATGTAATATGTAAATTGATGTAATATTATTTTTGGCCGCACAACCGGGTCGGGGTTGTAGCCGTCATTGTATAATTTCTTTTTACTGTTTTTGCTCCTAGGATAGACCCAAGGTGGGGTGCACAAACTACCGGGTATCTCGAAGTGCCGAGTGGCCTACTCACGTCGTTGAGGGAGGTTACTCCACTTCGGATATTTGGTGGGTAGTTTGCCGCACCCGTAGGGGTCTAGGGTGGGGTATTGGCTATTCATCGCGACCGTGTAATCTGCTTTTCGTTACAGGCTCGTACGAATTGCGGATTCCTAGTATATCCAATGTGTTCATCTGTGATCTGAAATGGCTATCATTGCAATATATCTATATATGATATTATTTAGGCGTTGCTTATGTTTTGCAGCCGCGCTAGCCCAGCCCCCGCTCTGTCGTCAGTTAAGTAACCTAACGGGTAATGACGGGGCCCCGTGGCGAATGCGAATGGCATAAGCGTACGTCATATTTTGGTTGTTTTCTGCAATGGTAGGATTAAATGATGGGACGCATTAAAAGAACTAATGCAAGAAAAATACGCATTAAAAGAACTAATGAAAGAAAAATAAACCAAGTAAAAGTCGTTGGAACACTTTCAAAACCACTCGGTTTCTTTTCAAAAGAACTTTTAAACGCGGAGCTTAAGCCACTCCTTTTAAAAGCTATCTCGTTCCATCGATCATATCAAGTTCACTACGTTCAAGGTTTTACCAAAACCATCCGTAGCCCTCCATCATTTCAGTTAAATATTCGGTAGTATTCAAGCTATGTATTTTGACCTCACGCCAAGGCATAGTGATTGGTAGCTGCCGGATATTTATCTGTTGCATAGATAGAATGCGTTGGTTTGAGACAGTCGTACTGCCATTTTGGCCTACGTCAAGGGTACGTACAGGTGGGTTCAAATTAACCTGGATAATGATGGGAAGAACTTGACATGTGACTTATGACATTTTGACCTCACGCCAAGGTCATAAGAGCATGGGGCAAAAATCCACATCGGGGGTTTCAAAAGAACTGAAACTTGCTAGCACTGCATACCATTTAAAGTGTAATGATTCTGGTAGGATTTCTTCAGTTTTGTCACGCGATGATATTTGGATCCCGATCCTACTGTGAGTATATGCTACTTCTCGGGAAATTTCTCACTAAACGATCAATGCTATAAACCTAGTAGGTGTCTAGAAAGGTGTTAGCGGGGCTACGCCCCCAGGGAAAAGAGGTTCTTAAATTAAGGAACTTCGCGAAAGCGTTGGAAAACCTCCCTCGAAGTACCGACACCAGCCTGGCCGAACGGTTAAGCAAGTATTGTACGGTGAGATTGATCCTGACTAATTCTTCCTTTTTGGTTTGAGGAGGGATTTGAGAGACAGTGGGAGTCATCCTGTTTAGACAAATTAAAAACCACTCTAAACTTGCAAGAGCATCATGCTAAAGTGTTTCTTCTCTCTCTCCTAATTGCAGTGACCAAACATCATGACCGGACTTAAGTTATTACTAGATAAAAACATACTGACAGGGCCAAACTACAAAGATTGGCTCAGGAATGTCAAAATGGCAATCACTTATGACAAGTTGGGGTATCTCCTTACCACCAAAGCTCCCCCTGTCCCAGGACCCACCTCCAGCGTCGCGGATAAGGAAATCCGTAAGACCTGGGAGATCGATAGCGCGAAGGCCAAGTGCCCCGTGCTTGCCTCTATGGACAACGAACATCAGAGGAGGCACGAGAATATAGACCTCGAATCCATATTTCTCCATACAAAAGAACTGTATGGAGAGCAATCTCGTATCGCAAGATACGAAGTGTCGAAGAAGTTATTTTCGGCAAGGTTGGCCATCGGATCATCGGTAGCGGAACACGTGCTTAAGATGATTGGCTTCATTGAGGAGCTCGCGGACCTTGGGACCACATTGAAGAATGAGCTCTATACGGACTTGATTCTTCAGTCCCTTCCTTCCACTTACGCCCAGTTTATACTGAACTTCAAATTGCAAGAAAAAGAAGTTGAACTTTCAGAACTCCTCAACATGCTGAGGAGTGCAGAGGGCACCCTACAGAAAGGTAGGGAAACATCCACTTTGTTTGTAGGAGGATCTTCCTCTTCTAAGTCCAGGGCGAAAGCCAAGGGAAAGAAGAAGAAAGCCTCCGTCAAACCAAGGGGCGGTGTTAGTAAAGTGGATACGAAAGGAAAGGCGAAAGCAACAAAGGTAGCGGGGAAACTTGTGGATAAAGAAGAATGCTTTTACTGTCACAAGAGTGGACACTGGAAGAAAGATTGCAGGGCTTGGAAAGCCAGAACACAGGATCTGAAGCACGCTGCGGCTTCAGCTTCAGGTGTGTATGTTATTGAAAACTGTCTATCAATAAACTATACTTCCTGGGTATTGGATACCGGATCAGGATCTCATATCTGTAATTCTTTGCAGGTGTTGAGAAACCGTAGGGTTTTGAAGGCAAGTGACATGACCCTCAAAGTTGCAAACGGAGCTAGCATGGATGCTAAGGCCGTGGGGGACTATCACCTGGGGTTGTCAGATGGACACGTTTTGGTTTTGCGTAATTGCTATTTTGTACCCAACGCAACTTGTAATATCATTTCTGTATCTTTGACTTCTAAAGAAGGTTATGAATTTGCGTTTGTAAGTAATGTTGTAAACATTCACCTTAATCAAGTTCTGATTAGGTCAGGTAGTAGGTAGAGACTGTTTCCTTCAGGGTAGTAGGTAGAGACTGTTGAACTAAGTCAGTATCTGACCCGTTCTTCAACGTGGTCTTCAGGTCCGTGAGCTCAAAAGAGCTGGTCTCTGTAAGGACGTTGCCCCCTACAGATGACCCGATAGCCAACCTCGCTTGAAGCAATTCGTTCGAGGTCTCATATCTTGCGATACGAGATTGCTCTCCATATAAATCTTTGTTATGGAGGAAGATAGAAACTAAGTCCATCTTCTCGTGTTGCCTCTGGTATGCACCATCAACTGAAGCTAATATGAGGCACTTGGCTTTCGCATAGTCTTTTTCCGATGTCTCGCGGATATGAATATCCGTGACAGGGGAAACTGGACCTGAGACTGCAGGGGTTGGATCAGTCAAGAGGTGTCCCAGCTTGTTATGGGCAATGGACATCTGGACAGACCTTTGCCAGTCATAACAGTCAGATTCAGTCATTTTATTATCTAGATATAACCTAGGTGTGGTCACTGGGTCGCTGCAATTAAAAGAGAGAGAAGAAAACACTCGGCATGATGCTCTTGCAAGTTTAGATTGGTTTTTAGTTTATCTAAACAGGATGGCTCCCACTGTCTCTCGAATCCCTCCTCAAACCATAAAGGAAGAATTAGTCAGGATCAATCTCACCGTACAATACTTGCTTAACCGTTCAGCCAGGCCAGTGTCGGTACTTTGAGGGAGGTTTTCCAACGCTTTCGCGAAGTTCCTTAATTTAAGAACCTCTTTTCCCTGGGGGCGTAGCCCCGCTAACACCTTTCTAGACACCTACTAGGTCTACAGCATTGATCATTAAGTGAGAAATTTCCCGAGGAGTAGCATATACTCACAGTAGGATCGGGATCCAAATATCATCGCGTGAAAAAACTGAAGGAATCCTACCAGAATCATCACACTCCAAATGGTATGCAACACTAGCAAGTTTCAGTACTTTTGAAACTCCCGATATGGATTTTTGCCCCATGCTCTTATGACCTTGACTAAGGCTAACAAATCATAAGTCACATGTCAAGTTCTACCCGTCATTGTCCAGGTTGATTTGAACCCACCAGTATATACCCTTGACTATGGCCAACAAAGCAATACGACTGTCCCAAACTAACGCATCTATCTATGCAACATATGAATACCCACCAGCTACCAAACACTGTGCCTTGACTAGGGCCAACAAACACAGCTTGAATACTGTTGAATATTCATATGAAACGACGAAGGGCTACGAATGGTTTTGGCGAAACCGTGAACGTAGTGAACTTGATATAATCGATGGAACGAGATAGCTTTTAAAAGGAGTGGTTCGAGCTCTGCGTTTAAAAAGCTGGTTTTTGAAAAGAACCGAGTGGTTTTGAAAGTGTTCCAACGACTTTTACTTGGTTTATTTTCTTGCATTAATTCCAATGCGTCCCATCATTTAATCCTACCATTGCAGAAAACAACCAAAATATGGCGTACGCTTATGCCATCCGCATTCGCCACGGGGCCCCGTCATCACCCGTTAGGTTACTTAACTAACGACAGAGCGGGGGCTGGACTAGCGCGGATGCAAAACATAAGCAACACCTAAATAGATATCATATATAGATATATAGCAATGATAGCCAATCCAAATCACAGATGAACACTTTGGATATACTAGGAACCCGCGATTCGTTCGAGCCTGCAACGAAAAGCGGATTACACGGTCGCGATGAATAGCCAAAACCCCACCCTAGACCCCTACGGGTGCGGCAAACTACCCGCCAAGTACCCGAAGCGAAGCAACCTCCCTCAACCCTTGAGTAGTCCACTCGGCACTTCGAGATACCCGGTAGTTTGTGCACCCCACCTTGGGTCTATCCTAGGAGCAAAAGCAGTAAAAAGAAATTATACAATGGCGGCTACAACCTCGACCCGGATGTGCGGCCAAACAAATAATATTACATCAATTTAAAAATTTTACATGAATGAAAGAAAAAGAAACTCTCATCTCACATCTACCCCGGCTATTCATCCGCGACAATCCACTGAGTTCATATACATAAACCATCAACATTACAGATCACAGATATGTATAACCCCCACTAATCGACGTATAGCGATTAGCAGACGTTCAATACATATATCACAACACAGATAATATCCATTAGCCAAAGTCTACGAAATATCGATCAAAATACGGATTTGTAACCACCCCAAAAGTCAATTTGCTCTCTAGAAAATCTGGGTAGAAACAACATGTATTAAGAATCCTAAAACAGCCAAACTAAAACACTGCACAAAACCCGGTCCACGGCCGAGTCAAATCGGCCGCGGAACCGCGGCAATAAGCATGTTATTGCCGCGGAACCGCGGTGGTTTGATCGAGTCACTGGATCGTTTTTCTGCTATGTTTTTACAAAACCCTGAGACGATTTTTCATATATGTTAAATCACTTTTTGAGCAGTATAAAAAATCGACAGAAACTTGGTTTTTCCGGGCGTGTTTTGCAACCGTTTTCCGATCGATATTCTAAACACTTTGCTAACTTACTAGTTTATGTTTAGCTAGGCTCTTATACCACTGTAATTCCACGTTGCCCACCCCGGTTCTTACGGGGAGGCGGAAATGGCGAAAAACAATTATTTGGCGCAAAGCAACATGGACTCAAAAGTGAGGATCTTTGCTAAACTAGAAACTAGCAAACTACAAGAGCCTTTAACTACTATGCCGTAGAAATTATACCTCACGAAACCGGTCCTTCGGGTCTTCTCTCCGCTGTCCGGCTCGTCCATCCACGCTCCGAGGATCGATCCGGATCTTGGTCACCTCCGCGGCCTTCTTGAGTCGAAGACGATCCACCCGAGAGATGTACACCGAGCTCCACCTCGAGCTGAGGCAACTAGGGCAACGAGATCTCTAGTCTAAATGCCCTAGGTTGTGTAGTAGAGATATATGGAACTGTTTGTCTTTGTGGGATCTTTTTCTCTCAACACATGAGATCAAAAGAAGAAATCAAGAGGAGGAAGAAGCAGGAGCTAGCAACCATGAGAGCTTTTCTTTTCTTCTCACAAGAACAAGAGAGAGAATGAGAAAAGAATTATAAGCTAAAGAAATGAACCATGGTTGCAATAATGCAAAAATATCATCATTACCAATCCTTTCATGATAAAGTTGATGGCTACTAATTGAATTGACCATTTTCATAATCCATAAAAGAAAAAGAAATCCAAAGAAGAGTGTAGACCTCTCATGAAGGTCAATGGTCAACTTTGGTCAACGGGTCAACAAAGTCAAGAGTGGTCAAATGGTCAAAGCAATTAGCCATCATTAAATTATCACTAAAAGGATTAGTAAACAATGTCTCCGGCTCATAATGGTTTTGACCAAACGAATTGTCAAAACCCTAATGAACCTGCCATATAACGGTTTTGGCCAAACCAACTGCCAAAACCCTAATGAGGCACCTCCTCCTTCTTCGCACCGCAAAACTGTGCATACACACCCGCATCCGCATTCCGTAGAATGCGAATGCACAGAAGACAAAACAAATCCATCCGTGCAATACTAGGACCCGGCTTAAACCAGAGCCCACTAGTATTTCCTGCCCGAACAGCATACGCACACAAGTGCACGTAAGTGATCGCAGCCCTGCCATAAAACCATACGGCATCTACACATTTCGCTCAGTGCAGGGAAACTCTCTGTGTGGGACTCTAAAGACTCGACACTACTGGCAGTGGGTTTAACCACAGACCGTAAGCGGCACTAGCTGTACATAACGGTCCCCAGGTAGATGTCGATAAGAAGGCCGATGAGGTAAACCCATCTGAACTCCTACTGAGCCTGTATATGACAATCTCCGTACAGTCCGGTCTGTTAGTCTGATACATCGCATGGCGGGCCTAGGGGGTGGTGAACATCAGTCCCCTAATAGCGGTACAAGTCGTGTCGGAGTGTAGCCCAGAACACCCTGAGATAACACTGGAAACCTACCAGTATATCTCGCTTGCCCTGGCCAGGGACTACTCGTGTAATGGTTCTTCTAGACACAGCACGATGTCAACCCCCAATACCGGGAGAGACAAATCTTGTCTAACCGTCACTGCCTCCAAGTGCTTCGGGACTGCACCCAACTACTACCTGTTTGCACGACTCCTTTGAGCCGTGGTAGGGTAGTAATCTAAGTACAGTGGGAACACACTCGAGGCGAAGTGACAGTGTCAAGTCAGCGGACTAAGTTGTACTCATGTCACCTGGGAACTGATAACTGACGATAGGTATAATACCAACCAACAGTTCCCTACGAGTTCTGTCCAGTGTACTCGTAACCTAACGAGCACCCGCATACTATCTCCAGTACGACGTACCGATTGTTGTGGGACAGACCATCTCCCCTGCTGGGATGAGAAGCGCATACGCTAGTCTACTCCGGATTATCGATGCCCTGTCTCGATAGTCCTACGACTAGGGACCTGTATAAGGATGTGCTTATAGATTACCCATCCCCCACAAGTGTGACTGCCATCACAACGCTGGTAATCAAGCAAAGATCCTAAGGGCTCTACTAATATGTATAAGCGATATGCTAAAAGAAACACATGCACATATTGAAGTAGAAACAAACCAAGTAGCATACTACCATTTTGAGCAAGATTGTCTATACAACTGTGAATATCCCAAGCTTCCATCAAGTAATATACAAACTAGTATGATACAGTAATGGCCTCTATGGCATATACACTAACAAGTATTACCCAGCTACCAAGCACTGTGCCTTGACAGAGGTCAACATACACAGCATGAATACTAAGTGACACCTGTAATAAATGACAGAGGGCTACGACTGGTTTTTGGCGAAAAACCTTTAACGTAATGAACTTGATATCGTTGAAGGAACCGCATAGCCTTTTATAAATATATAGTGGCGAAAACCTTTGCTAAAGAGGTTACTCCCGGTGAAGGGATCTCGGTTCTTTCCCCGTCGAATGAGGTGCGGGATATTCCAAACTGAATACCACGATACCAAGCAAAAAGTAATCGACTATAGTGAAGTTATTACCCTGATGCAAACTCCTATCCATAGGGTCACTCCCGATGAAGGGTTCTCAGCCCTTGACTCATCGAATGAGGTGCTGGATATTCATAACCGAATACCACTGTGCAAAACAAAAGAAAACGTCCTTGTAATAACAGCGTTTTGGAAATTGTTCCAACAACATCGAATAGGTTTGTTTTCCTTGCATTGATCTGAATCAACGCAGTCCCATCAATTATTCACACCACAAAAGAACGAAAATATAATCTACGTATATATCATCCGCATTCGCCACTGGGTCCCGTCATCACCCGTTAGGTTACTTAACTAACGACAAAGCGGGGACTGGACTAGCGCGGGTGTAAAATATATACAACATCTACTAGTATATATATAACAATATACAATAATCCCTCCAGGCATGATAAATGCAACATCACAGAAAAGTAATAAGCATCACAGAACAATACAGATAATCTTGGAGCCCCGGGTTTCCTTTGAGCCGCAAGTGAAACCCGACGTTCCCCTGGTCGTGTGGATAGCCTGTACAATGAAAACCTAGACCCCTACAAGTGTGGAAAGTTACCCGCCAAAACCAGATGCGAGGCAGCCCCCTTCAGCAAAGTGAATGGACCACCAAGCACTTCACGGAATCCGGTAACTTGAGCACCCAACCTTGGGTCAACTTATACCCCCTACGAGTGCGGCGAATAGCCCGCCAATCCTAGAGTTAGGTGTAGGGTTACTAGACACACGCACAAAGGTCTATAAGGCATCAACCATGCCCAATTTAAAATTTAGCCGTGCCGAACAACCCTAAACCAAGATCTTAAACTAGAGATTAGGCGAAACAAAGCATGTAAACATCTTTACATCTGAGAGTTAGGGATTACAACCTTTGCAGTTTGTTCCTTCACTTCTAAAGCTCTGTGTTGAGGTCCCTTCGCTGCGATCATCGAGTTCCCAAACTCTAGAGAGGCTCCACGAACAGAAAGATGCAAGTTTGCTTCCGATCTTCGATAACAAAGATGATCTACCTTGAAGTTTCATTAACACAAGCTCTCACTCACTAAATGAAGTGAACACCCTAATCTAAATGGTTAAGATAGATTAGGATGATGAAGTAGGATTTCAGCTCTCATTTATTTTCTTAATCTCACTCATAATCATCACTTCATGAAAAGCCAGAAAGCTTTTCATGCAATGAAGGAAGAAGAAGAAGAAGCTCCATTTCTTTTATGATGAATAATGAAACTCTAGTGTGGTTAGAATTGCAATCATGGGTTAAGTATGAAGACTTAACCCATGTAGAGATTTAACTAGGGTAAAGGGTTGGGTTGGGTTAAGGAAATATCTATGCAAAATATCCTAGTCAAAGTCAAAGCTTCAAGAAGCTTCTTGAAAACTTCATGAAGACTTAACCCTAATCCAAACCCTAACCTCAATTAAACTCCACAAAACATGTTGCATTTATAGCCATAACATGTTACGATATTATATATCACATATATAATATTTATTGTAACAAAATAAAATAATACAATTAACATATATCGCATATATATCAATGTATTACACGAGTGAGAAAAAGAATCTTTTAGTGAGCTTATATCAGTTAATGTAATTTAATATATCAAATATATAATTATACATTAAATTATCGAATCAACACTTGATCCGATAATCCGGCTATTTCACAAATAACCGACTAATATAATCTGTATTAGTTCATCGAATCAACACTTGATCCGATGACCCGGCTATATCACATATACCCGGCCGATATCTCATATCGTGAGAATCTTATACGGTATCACATACACGTATTGTTCTCGGTCTCGCACATATCACATATGTGCTCCTACTCCGTTTTCCCTGAGCCAAGAAACCTCTGTGTAGGACTCTAAAGAATCATCAATACGCCGGCAGTAGGTGATGATCATATCAAACACCCACAAGCTGCAAGCGGTCAGCTAAACATAACAGCCACCCAGGTATTGAGCGCTCAGAAGATCAACAAGCAAGCCTGTACATTCTCCTGTGAATCCAGTCAGTAACACTCCCGTACAGTCCGGTCTCTTCGTCTGATATGTCGCAAATCTCGTCAAGGGGTGGTAAACGTCAGACCCCAGTAGCTCGATAAGTCGTGTCGATATGAGGTCCATAATAGTTCGAGAAACTACTGATAACACTTACCAGTAAATCTCAGCAACCCTGGCCAGGGATTTCCAGTTATAGCCAATCGAACACAGCGCAACATCAACTCCCTATACCGGGAGAGACGAATCCCCTCCTATCGCTCATTGCATCCATATGATTCGGGACTGTACCCAAAAGCCACCTTTTTGCACGCCCTCTTGGACGTGGCATGATGGAAATCAAAGCAAAGTGGGAATCACACAAGTCTCTATGACAATCTCGGGTCTACAGACTAACCTGTACCGGTGTCACCAGAGAACTGCCATCTGACGTGAGGTATAATACCATCTGGGAGTTCTCGGTGAGTCCGTCCAGTGTACCCAGTCTCCACTGAGCACCCGTATACCTTCTCTGATGTCAAACACCAATGGATATGAGATCATCCATCGCCCATCATATGGGTCAAGAAGCGCATACGCTAGTCTACTCTGGAGTATCGATGCCCTGTCTTGGTACTCCCACGACTAAAAACATTTGAAGGATGTACTTGGCGACTACACTGTCCTCATTAGTATGATCCGCATCATAGTCCTGGTAGTCAAGTACTCATCCTAAAGGCTTTATCAACATGTAACATAGAGACAATAAGAGTACATGTTAAGATAAAGTGTAACCAGATAGCATACTATCAAGTCGAGCAAGAAAGTCCTCCCTATATATGTCTAAGCATCCACTACAATATACATCGTATATACAGTAATGGCCTCTAGGGCATACATATAACTAACAATCTCCCACTTGCACTAGGGCCATCTGTTGTGGTATTGCATACCCAACAATTAGCTGTGGTTGAAGTATCTCATACTCAACCATCCCATATAAGTCTCTACTGGGAAAAAGGCCTTTGTGAGTGGATCCGCGCTGTTGTCCTCTGGGTCTACTCTCCTTACCTCGATCTCCCTGGAGATCAACCATCTCCATGATCAGGTGATACTGCCTAAGAATTATATCTGGATTTCTGATGGGACGGGGGTTCCTTGGCATAAGCCACAACTCCATTGTCACACAATGGTAGGAACGAAGTTCATCTCATGAACTTATATATATCCAGACTGCCTCTTAGGTAGCATCCTTGGTAACGATGTATCTTGCCTTTAATCGTCTAGTAAGTCACGGTATCTAGCTTGGAACTCTTCCAACAAACCGTCCGTTCACTGAGGGTAAAGACAATGCCTGCGACTGACATTCAGTCGTCCTTATCACCCTGGAACCTTTCCAGTGATTCTCCCCAGGATTAATTGATACCATCTCACTACAACTAGTGAGAATCCTAACATCCAATTAGATCTATCTCATAGATCCATAACCCAGGATTTAGGAGGTATCAACTTGATCCTATATGGAGAATCATTGTGATAAGAGGAGATTGACTGAGCGTAGCCTGGGAAACTCCTTCCCTATCAAGAGTATGTCATCCACGTACTCTACGAGGATCACCACCATACTCTCTACTACCTTTTTGTATATACAAGGTTCAACTACCATTTTGATGAAGTCAAACTCTTTGACTACCACATCAAAACAGATGTTCCAACTCCGCGATGCCTGATTTATCACATAAAACATCTTGCACACGTTTCCGCTGCTCCCACTGTCTACGAAGCCCTCTGGCTGTGTACTTATAGACGCTCTCTTCCAAATCATCATTTAGAAAAGCAGTCATGACACCCAACCGCCAGATATCGTAGTCATGGTATGAAACCGTGGCAAGTAGGATCTGGATGGACTTTAAGCATAGCTTTGAAAGTCTCAACTTTTCCATGTACACCAAGTAATCTTCTCAAGATATACTTGCTCCTGATGGGGATTTAACCCTTCAGATAAAGCAACCAAAGTCCATACTTTGTTGGTGTATAAGGATTCCATCTCCGATCGCTAAGCATCCAGCCATTCTTACAGAGTCCCACTCCTGATGGCCGGCTCGAAACTAGTTGGGTCATCATCTCATGATGCAATCCTCGCTCCCACTGTCATAAAGAAAACCGAAGTATATCTCAGGTGGGTGAGGAACCCTACTAGATCGGCGGAGAGGCTGAGGTTCGTTGGAAACTATTGAATCCTTTGGTTCTACCAAATCATCAGCTGCAGTTTGTATAGCTGGAACTCTTTCCAGTTCTACCTCATGATCAATAATTTCTTCACAAGAAATTCCCATTCACAAAGGTGGCCTGCTGAGAAACAAAACATCTTTTGTTCCTCGATTTGGTAGAAGATATTCCCTTGCGAATGCTTAGGATATCCAACAAACTTCAACAGAACTGACTTTGCCTCGAGCTTGTCCGGATTTTGCTTTTAGACATAGGCCGGACAACCCCAAATCTTAACTTACTTAAGATATGGGCTCTTCCCATTCCATATCACATATGAAGTGGTAGGCAACTGATTTGATTGGAACCCTATTCAATAGGTATGCAGCTTCACAAGTGCATAACTCCCAAAAGGAAATAGGAAACTTAGTAGTACTCATATTAGAGCACACCATATCACATAGGGTGCTATTGCTCCGCCCCGATATACCATCGTGCTATGGTGTATACGGAGGATTAATACTGAGAGAGAATCTCATTCTCCTTTAGAACAGTCCAGGAATTTCGTGCTCAAGTATTCTCCTCCTTGATCTCATCAAAGGACATAATACTTATACCCATTTTTGGTTCTCTACTTCTAACTTATATTCTGTGATTATCTCAAAAGTTTCGGACTTGTGTTTCAACAGGAACATATGTCTGAATCTTGAGAGATCATCAGTGAATATAATGAAGTACAAAGAACCGGTCCTGGCATGTGTAGACAGGGGACTTTCATACATCAGCATGTATCAATCCCAAGAGTTCACTAACTCTTTCTCTGTTTCCAATAAACGGAGCTGTGGTCATCTTATCTCTGTGACATGACCGGCAAGTTTCACAAGATGTAAATTCAAACTAATTTAAATATGCATCTATATGTAACTTCAGCTAGTCGGGTCGCATTGATATGACCTAGTCTACAAAGCCTCAAGAAGGATTCGTTCATTTCTGAACTCTTCCTCTTGTGTGTGTTCTGTACGTTAAGAACTGTGGTTTGATTTAGAACGTCTATGCTTTTAGATAACGTGTCTGAACCGATCAACTCTTGATATAGGAAATGTTCAAAACATTATCCAACAATACAAAATTATATCATTCTTTACTAATAAAGAGACTGATATGATGTTGTATATCAGGTTCGGTATCTAATAACATTCGTTCAGAATCAATGTATTCTGGTAATACAGGGTGATAACTACCAACAGACTTAGCTGCAACACTTGCACCGTTTCTATCTCATGAAATTTATCACCAGTTCTCAGTTCTCTACCTATCTGTAGCCCATGTAACAAATTACATTTGTGGGATCCTGATCCGGTATCTCATACCCAGGACGTAAAAGATACTGAGAAACAGTTCTCGGTAATGAACACACCCGAAGAAGATGCATCCGCATGCACTTTCTTCGTTTGGGTGGCACGGGAATTCTGGTAATCCCCTATTTCCTGATCTGTCTTATAACAATTATAAGTTGGAGCGGGACCAACGTTCCCTAGCGCAATATAACAAGCGGGTTTGGTCAATACATCCGTATTATTATCTTGAATAAAGCGTGACATAGTCGTAACCAGGAGAGAGAGAGAAGAAAACACTCAGCGTGTGCTTTTACAAGATTAGATTGGTTATCAATTTATCTAATCAGGATGTCTCCCACTTGTTGGGGTAAAAATTTACACCCCGGTTGACCAAGTCAAAATCAAAGTCAACCCCAAGCCAAGTGGGCCCAAGCCCAGATCCAGTGGGCCTATGCCCGGGTCGAGCCAGAACATGAAGCGGCCGGCCTCCCCCTATGCCAAGATAAAAAATTTTGTAATAAATAATTTTGTTGCATTTCTTTTATTTTATTTTATGGATAAATGTAAGAAAAATAGGCATAAAGCCAAATTTTTGTAAAGCCCATGGCTTATGTGCAAAAAGAAATGGCACATGAGCCATGGGATAGGCAAAATGCCATTTTGTGAAGCCCAAGGGGCTATGTGTAAAGTGTATAGCCTATAAAGGCAAGGATAATGAAATATCGCAACTTTTTTTCTCTCTCTCAAAAATTTTCCAGATCTGAGATCTTTTCTCCTTCTTCAAGGTTCCAAAACCTTCTTCTTTCTCTTGAATTAAATCAAGAGTTTTACTCTTCTTTTTAAAAAACAAAATAGTTTTTCACCAGAAAACCTATAAAGGGGAGCTCAGATCTTCCATTAGATCTCAAAAAGAAGAGATTTTTAAAAATCCCATATCTCTTGATCTTCAAGATCCAGCTAACAGAGGAGGAAGAAGAAGAACATCTTTCACTAAACCCCAAAAAAAACACACACTCAGGAGTCCAACTCCTCTCTCATTTCTCTTCCGAGAATTTTTTTTTAGGCTAAAAGCCTCTTTTCCTCGCCGGTGCTCAAGCGCAGAGCGCCTGCGTGCTGACACGTGGCGCGGTTGCGCTCAAGCGCAAAGCGCACACGTGCCGACACGTGGCGCGCTTGCGCTCAAGCGCAAGCGCTCGAGCGCAAGCTGCCCCGGTGCCGACACGTGGGGCGCTTGCGCTCCAGCGCAAGCGCTCGAGCGCAAGTCGCCCCCGTGCCGACACATGGTGCTCTTGCGCTCCAGCGCAAGCGCTTAAGCGCAAGTCACCCACGTGCCGACACGTGGCGCGCTTGCGCCCAAGCGCTCAGCGTCCGAGCGCAAAGCGCCCACGTGCCGACACGTGGCACGTTGCGCTCCAGCACTCTGCGCTCGAGCGCAAAGCGCCCACGTGCCGACACGTGGCACGCTTGTGCTCAAGCGCCCAGCATCTGAGCGCAAAGCGCCCATGTGCCGACACGTGACGCGTTGCGCTCCAGCACTCTGCGCTCGAGTGCAAAGTGCCCACGTGCCGACACGTGGCGCGCTTGCGCTCAAGTGCCTAGGCGCTGGCCCCACGCATCCTTTGGATGTCTTTTCCCCTTTATTTATATATACATGTATATATATACATATGTATACATATGTACACATACACATACTCCACGACACTGTCCCTGTTAGAAAAAAATTTCTAACGGGGCGCTGGCCCGCACCCCGCAAGGGGGCTGCTAGCCCCCTTGACCCCCAGCCCGCTATCCGGGTAGCGGGATCCCCTTAAAAACTCTGCGTGGCTCCCGATATATTTAAACCCTCCTCCAAAACAAAACACACGTACACTGCACATTGAGTTCGCATGACCAGTTTAACCCGTTAATCGGAGGTTCCCTCGCCCCAAAGGCGGGTTGTAATTAACGGCAGCTTAGTCCGTGGCTGCCGGAGATTTGGATCCCCATAATCAGTAAACCCCGGTCTACCCTAGGCAGGGGGAATCTGTAGTACGCCTGACAAGCGCGCGTGTATTCCCATATCAATGGGGTGACGAAAAACACCCAACAGATTCTGGCACGCCCGGTGGGACAAATCTCTCCTCCCATTTTTCGGATTAAACGTTCATGCGAACTCAATCAATATACATATCGATTGCCTATAATGAAATGGTGTTCTTTTTTCCGTGCAGCAATCAACCTTCGACGACAATGTCTCCCCAGACGAATTCAGCTTCCAACGTGACCCCGATTCCGTACGTGGTCAAGATCAACGCTCGTGTGGTTCTCCCTGCAAGCCTCAGTCGACAGTGGGAGGAACCGCCCCGCCAGTTTGGCTCCGTCGTCATCTACCCTGCCGGAAGCACTCATCTGGCGGAAATCTCGGCGGAACAGGTGGCCAAGCCAGTCCCAAGGGGCAAGAGGTCGAATGTTGTGATTGCTAAGGCACCATAACCGAAACTTAAGATGGTGTCTGAACGACTCCCTGTTGCTCCAGCTGGAGGCAAGACTTCCGGTGCGAAGGGCAACATCAAACGTCGTGGATGAGCTCAGGCAGTGACTCCAACAAATGCACAATCGAGCGTATCTCCAAGGCCCTCCATCGCCCGATCTGCGGCGTCTTCCCAAAGAGCCGAAGTCTGCCAGGTGCGTAGAACAGAAAAGTTAAGGCAGAAGCGGCTCAGGTATCGAGCCAACAAGAGGGCCAAAGCTTCGGCCAAATGGAATCATGTGAAGTTCCAAGTGCAGGGTTGCCCCGCGACGACGGCTGAGTCGAACGTAAGAATCAGCAATTCTTTCGAGCCTCTGAAGTGGGTTCAGAAAAATGCCATGACAGCCAGAATCAAGAAGACAGCGGTCCGAACAGTGCCACAAAGAGACGTGTCCCAGCCCCAACAGGAGAAGTATGACACTGTCTCTTCAAGAGTCTATCAAGCACTCTGTACCGCACGAAAGCAGCGGGGCAAATCCAGAAAAGAAGCGCCAGCACCATTCAAGAACCTGGTTAGGCCAGCCGCCTTCAATCGACTACCAGCTACCGAAGCAAGGGGGTCAAGACAGTGATCCGTGAAATCAGCCGCCAATGATAGAAAGACGGACGGATATATCATCCATACGGTCTATATGGCGGGCGGGCGCCCCAGCGACAACCTTCGCAGCAAAAGCAAGGATGGGGCCACCACATCCCAAGCCCAATCTAGTGAATGTGGTTGCCGCCGCCCAAGAACAGCCGCCCCCGCTGGATGAAGAAAACCCTCTCGATGAGGATGATAGGTAGAAAGACCCCTCGGTCCATGTAGAGTCAAGCTCGGACAGCGAGGAAGCGCCGGCTTTCCGCCCCATGACTGCGGAGCAAGAGCTGCTTTAAGAGCTTCGAAAATAGCTTAGGAGCAAAGATAAAGAGATGGCCAAGCTCTATTCGAAGATTGACGACTTAACGAACGTGGTGATGCAGCTTACGGCTCAAATTGCTCGAGCGCCTCCCAATCAAGCACAAGCCGCTACTAATCAGCCGAGTGATGACAATCCGAGGCAGCCAATGCCTGTTCCTTCGGGTCCAAGACTGGTCGAGCCACATGAAAGCCGGCCACACTCTGCTTCTGGGGACGCCTTGGCCCCAGATAGCACTATCCCGCTAACACAGGATCGGATAATGGATTTGGTCACCAGCAAGGTTAAAACATTGGTGGCCGAAGCCGAAGCTCAGAAAGAAATCGGCAGTAGTGGGCGGCCATATCCCGCGCAGTACGATCTGATTGAGTTCCCAAGCGGCTACGTCATTCCTAAGTTCGGAAGATTTGATGGAACGGGGAATGCAAATCAGCACGTCGCCTACTTCAAAGCCTCGTGCGGAAATACAGGGGGCAACGACGCGCTCCTTCTTCGTCAGTTTGTCAACAGCCTGACCGGTGTTGCTTTCGACTGGTACGCGAGCATACCAGACGGGTCCGTCATTACCTTTTCCCAAATGGAGTCTCTGTTCCGGAAAAAGTTCATGAGTGTCAGTGATAAAATCTCCATTTCCGACCTTGTGAGGACCAAGCCGGGGAAGAATGAAAGCAACACTGACATTATCGCCCGATGGCGTAATCTCACGGTCAAGTGCGAACCGCCGCTGGAGCAGGACCAGTCCGTCGGCCTTCTCATTAGGAACCTCAGCAATTGGATGGTCTCATTCTTGTGTACAGCGGGCCTCAAGACATTTCAAGAGCTAACCAAGAAAGTCCAAATGCTGGAACGCTCGAAGCAAGAGGCCCCGCCGAATTCTCAGAGAGAGAAAACTTAGAAAAGCAAGCGAGACGACAACCGTAGAAGCGGGAGTTCCAGCAGTACCAATGTCTTCAGTGCGTCCGACAATGAAGAAAAGCGAAGGGCGACCGAATCCAAAACTAACCGGTCTCGAAAGCCATTGCTGGGAGGAGATGGGCCTTCCCTAGAGGAGAAAAAGAACAAGGTTTACTCTTTCAGAAGGGACAAGGTCCGCAAGATATTTAAAGATGCCTTGAACAACGGCCTACAATTGCCGGAGTCGAAAAGACCCCAAGAAGCAAAAATGACCGACAATCCTCTGTATTGCCCGTACTACCGAGTAGTGAGCCATGCGATCGAGGATTGCTATATCTTCAAAGACTGGGTCGAGAAGCAGTACAAGGCTGGAGAGATCGAGTTGTCCAAAAGCGTGTTGGTGAACAATCAAGTTGCAACCGCCAACTTTATACAGACAGAAGTTGAAGCCTTCTGGGAGCAGACAGCTGAACCTGCTGCCCTGATAAACGAAATTGACTCATCGCGGCCTCTGTGGAGTATGCACATATCTAATAAGACGAAGAAGATGATAAAGCTACTTCGGAAAGAACCCAGGACGGAATGGGAAGGGCGGAAGAAGCCTACCAGTCCAGCTGCCAATGCGACTCCATCAGGCTCAAAATCCAAGAAGCTCAAGAAGAAGAAAAGTGCAGCTCGGCGCGAAAAAGAGTCTGCAGGGAGATCGACCATTCAAAAATATATCGATTCCCTCGAAGAATATGAACAAAAGGAAAGAACATTGATTCAATTGAAGGAGTTCTTCCCTGTACAAGCGGCTGAAATTCTGGAGGAGTTAGAAGAAGACTCCAATGAAAAGATCCCAGTAGTGACCTGCTACGCCATCCATCTTGGCAGCGACTCCGAGGATGAGCTCTGTTTTCCCGAAGAGGACGAGGAGCTCACCACAAAGGCCAATCAAATCCAGCTCAGAAGCGGCAGGCTCTACCGCAAAATCAGGGCAACGCCCCAAAAGGGAAGGAAAAATAAGTCGCTAATGAAGAAGATGGAAGAGAACCGGCTGATGAAAACATAAGTCCTTTCTCGGTGGACTATAATGTCTTGGCACATCTCCGGAAGCTTCCGTCTCTCCTGAGCATCTACGACGCCTTGGTCCTATCTAAGGAGCTTAGAGATGTTCTCATTCACGCTCTACAAAACCCCGAGCGGTATCAGGCTCACTTTGCAGAAATTAATATGAAAGAAGCCCAGCACACTCTGCATGCCGCCGCAGTCACATTTAAGGATGAAAACTTGCTACTGGGAACGGCTGAGCATAATCGGCCGCTTTACGTGACCGGGTACAGCGACGGAGATCAAATTAATCGCATATTGATTGATCCGGGGTCCTCAGTGAACATCATGAACTTGTGAACTCTGAAGAGTTTGTCAATGGACGTCCGACACCTGTCAAGGGAAAGGATTGCCATTCAAGGCTTCAACCAAAATTGCCAGCAAGTTCTGGGGTCTATAGCTTTGCCAATCAAATTTGGGGATCTGCAAACTGAAGCTAAGATATACGTGATCGACGATGACACATCTTATAAGATTCTCTTGGGGCGACCGTGGCTCCACGATTACGGCATCATTCCGTCAACTCTCCATCAATGCATGAAGTATACTAAAAATGGCGAAGAAAGACGCATTGACGGAGACATTCAGCCGTTCGGTATGCATGAAGTCCGATATGAAGATTCTCGGTACTTTATGAACCACCAAAATGCTAAGCCGCAACTGACTGAAGATAGACCGGCCCCAAGACTCAAAAGCAAATCTGCGCCGGCTATCACTTTCAAAAGCAAAAATACCCAAGTGCGCCCGCATTTCGGCAGCGACACTGATGAGTCCGACGCTGGAAGCCTGTCCTTCCGCAAAACTCGCCTTCATTTCGGCAGCGATACGGACGAATCTGTTACTGAAGGCCCATCTAGCAGCAAAGCCCGCCCTCATCTTGGCAGTAACACTGAAGAGTCAGAAGAAGAGGACCTGCCGTGCAACAGCTGTGCAGATTGGCCCCCATGCAGCAAGCGAAACTACGAGAGACCTTCGAAGTCGCAGAAGGGTCCTTGGCCATCACAAGGGTGCCGGAACGGATGTGCAAAGAGCTCGACGCATTGTCAGTCTCTACCATGGACCAGCTGAAAACTTTCTACATGCCCGGGAGGAAAAATGGACAGAAGGGCATCCTGTTTTACAGGTCAAACCCCGTTGTGCACCCGGATGATCTTTCTGTCGCGTGCCTTCCCTATGAGAGAGGCATAAGAGCCGTCCTCAATCCCAGATACTATGCGCCCGAGATGCGGGAATACTTTAAGAAGTGCGGATGCCGGTTATATCAAACGGAGTCCGAAACAAAGTTTTACGAAGGGCTATGGTATCCGCCCCAGGTCAGAGCACTCATCGATGGACGAATTCTAGATAGACGGGGCATAGGCTACATTCAACCTAATTCCAAAGCGTGCTATATGATCCGTGTTGGTGAGGCCAGCGAAAGATCAAATGATGACGACGAGATAGCCGAGCCAGAAGAAGCTCCCCAAGAGCTTGAAGATGGAGGACAAGCAACCTTTGATGAGCTAACCGAGATTGACTTAGGAACGCCCGATAATCCAAGGCCGACCTACATCAGCTCACTCTTGTCGGAGGAAATGAAAGCGCGGATAATTGCCCTGCTGCATGAGTTCGTCGACTGCTTCGCGTGGATATACAAAGAAATGCCTGGCCTTTCCCCTGAAGTGGCCGTACATAAGTTGGCTATATCTCCTGATGCTAAGCCAGTCAAACAAGCTCCTCGAAGAATGAGGAGGGAACTAGAAGAAAAGGTCATCGCGGAAACTAAGAAGCTCATCGATGCCGGCTTCATCAGGGAAGAGAAATATGCAGACTGGATCGCATGCATAGTCCCAGTGAAGAAGAAAAATGGGCAGATTCGAGTTTGTGTCGATTTCAGGGACCTCAACAAGGCATGTCCTAAAGACGACTTCCCGCTACCGGTCATGGAAATGATGGTCGATGACACCTCAAATTACGAGCTGTTCACCTTTATGGACGGCTCGTCTGGATACAACCAGATCAAGATGTCGCCTGAAGATGAGAAGCACACAGCATTTCGAACCCCGATCGGAATATATTGCTACAAGGTGATGCCGTTCGGATTGAAGAACGCAGGTGCTACATATCAAAGGGCAATGACCAATATCTTTGATGACCTAATTCATAAAGTCGTCGAATGTTATGTTGATGATCTGGTCATTAAGACTAAAACCAAGGCCAATCATATCCAGGATCTTAGGACCGTTCTCACCAGACTGAGGGAATACAATCTGAAGATGAATCCTCTGAAATGCGCTTTTGGCGTGTCATCGGGAAAATTCCTGGGCTTCATAGTCCGACATCGAGGGATCGAAGTTGACCCATCAAAGATAAAAGCCATCATGGAGATGCCCCTTCCGAAGAGTCTGACGCAGCTAAGATCTTTTCAAGGCAAGCTTGCTTATATACGGAGGTTTATCTCAAATTTATCGGGGAGATGTAGGCCCTTCTCAAAGCTCATGAAGAAAGGAGCTCCTTTTATCTGGGATGCCGAATGTCAAGCAGCGTTCGAAAGCATCAAACAATACTTGTTGCACCCTCCAGTGCTGGCCGCCCCCATTCCAAATAAACCGTTGATTCTCTATACTGCCGCGCTAGATGAGTCACTCGGTGCGCTCCTCGCCCAGAATAACGAGGAGGGAAAAGAAAATGCCCTCTACTACCTCAGTCGAACTCTAGTCGGGGCGGAACATAACTATTCCCCAATCGAAAAGCAATGCCTGGCTCTGATATTTGCTGTGAAGAAGCTGAGGCACTATCTGCTCGCTCATCGGGTTATGCTGATCTCCAAGGTCGACCCGCTCAAATACTTGATGACCAGAGCGAGCCTAGCCGGCAGAATGGCAAGATGGGCTGTCATGCTACTTGAGTTTGACATAGTTTATACTCCTCAGAAAAGCAAAGAAAGGGCAAGCTCTTGCAGACTTCCTTGCCGCTCATCCTATACCAGAAGGGTCGCCACTAAATTATGAGTTACCCGACGAACAAGTGCTGCACCTCTAGGAAGACGAGCCATGTTGGGAGCTCTACTTCGATGGGGCCTCATCAATAAGGAGCTCCGGCAGATCAAGCGTCCCGGAGGTAAAAGTGGGGATAGGATTAGTATTCATCAAGCCATCAATGGGAACCCTACGGCATTCTTTCGCTCTCACCGAGCCTCGCACAAACAATGAGGCCGAGTATGAGGCTCTGATAGCTGGTTTGGAGATCGCCATAGAAATGGAAATCCTTCGGCTACGGGTTTACGGTGACTCCCAGCTTGTCATCAACCAAGTAAGCGGCGATTATAAGATATACAAACCCGAATTAGCTCGGTACAGAGGCCGAGTGGTGGAACTCATGAAACGGTTCACTCATATTGAACTAACGAGAGTCCCTAGAGCGTTGAACGTAAAGACTGACGTACTCACTCACTTGGCCAAGGAGCTGGCTGATCCTGATATGGACGAAATTCTGATCACAGTCAGGAGCCGACAAATTCTACCCCCAATCTCTCTACGAGAAGAGGAAAGCGTGGAACAGAAGAGCAGTCCTGCCGAAGAAGCTTCTATCATCCAAGACGAGCCCGATTGGAGAGAACCCTTCATAGAGTACCTCCGATACGACAAGCTGCCCAAAGAAAAGTCTGCGAGGATTCAGCTGAAGAAAAGAGCTCTCCAATACGTGTTTGTAAATGACACGTTATACCGCAGGTCATATGACCAACTCTGGCTCAGGTGTCTGTCATTGGCCGAAGCCCAAAAGGTCATGAAAGATGTTCACTCGGGCGTTTGCGGTGCTCACCAATCTGGCCCCAAGATGCAACTTCAAATCAAACGGCTTGGGTATTACTGGCCCATCATGATACGGGATTGCGGAGAGCATGTAAAGAAATGTCAGATCTGCCAAATCCATGGTGATTTCATTCACAAGCATCCCAATCCGTTGCATCCTACAGTGGCGTGGTGGCCCTTCGAAGTCTGGGGCACCGACATTGTTGGCCTAATGGATCCTCCGTCATCTAAAGGCCACCAGTTCATATTGGCCGCGACAGACTATTTCTCCAGATGGGCTGAAGCTGTAACGCTAAAAGAAGTCAAGACAAAAGATATTCTGACATTCTTCCAGCATAATATTCTATACCGCTTCGGTACACCAAGAAGAATCATTTCTGACAACGGGCCTTCTTTCAAGAGCTTCAATGTCTCAAGGTTCGCTACTCAGCATAAGATAGACTGGAGATATTCCTCCATCTATAATCCAAGAGCCAATGGGCTAGCCGAAGCCTTCAATAAGACTCTATGCAAGCTTCTGAGAAAAATGCTTCAGCCAACAAGAGAGACTGGAATCTCAAGCTTCATGAGGCGTTGTGGGCATATCATACCACACACCGTACTCCAACTCAGTCCACTCCATACTCATTGCTCTTCGGAGTGGAGGCGATCCTCCCCCTTGAAATCGAGGTTCCAAGTTTAAGAATGGCCATCCAACACGAGTTGACGGAAGAGGAAAACGTACTCCTTTGGCATGAAGAGCTCGACGCGCTCGAAGAAAAGAGGCTCGCAGTGCAGCAAAATCTGGAGCTATACCGAGCCCAAATGTCACGGGCCTATGACAAGATAACCCGTCTCCGCGCTTTCAAGAAAGGTGAATTGGTGTTGGTCCTCAAAAGACCGATTATCCCCAATCGACATGCCAAGGGAAAATTCGAGCCAAACTGGGAAGGACCATACGTCATCGAGAAAGTGTTTGACGGAGGAGCCTACCAACTAATAAGTGCCGAGGGAGAAAGGCCCATGCCACCCATCAATGGCCGATATCTCAAGAAATACTACACGTGAATGCTCCAAGTCGCAGGCGAATTGAGCACATCAACCCTACAGTCTGGATCATACATCCTGCAAAACCGTATACAATCCACGGGCGTAAATGACCCCTATCTCTCCCAAATCCTACCGGTGAGACTACTTTTAAAGTCCCACCAGCGTGAAAAAAAAAGGAAAAAAAAAGAAGAAAGAAAAAAAAATAATAAACGGTATGTCCACAAGCAAAACGGGCATGGATGAAAACCCGAAAGGGCTCCGTGAGTAAAAACAGCAGGACTACCGGCGAGTCTGTGAAAACCCGAAAGGGCGCAAACTCGTGAAAAGAGATGAAATACACTCGCAAAGTCCTCTCGACCTTGTAAGGAGAAAACACTGCGTGAGATCCTTACGACTCACAAAGGAGCAACACACTTAGGAATCCTCACGATTCCTAAGGAGAAAATACACCTGCGGGATCCTTACGACTCGTAGGGAGAAAATGCTTTTATGGGACCATCACGGCCCATAAAATTGAAAAGCCTTAGGTGATAGGGACCCAAACCTGTCTCCTAAGCCATCGTTCCCCAACGGGCAACGGCAAATGATGAGTCGCTCCTGGCATTTCGCTTCAGTGTTAGCGGTGCTGATGCCGACCAAAAACCCAAATCCCAAGTCCCCCCAAGGCAAATGATGAGTTGCTCCTGGCATTATTCCAGTGCAGCAATGCTGATGCCAAACAAGATCCAAATTCCAAGTCCCCAAACGGCGAATGATGAGTCGCTCCTGATACCATATTCCAGTGTAGCGATGCAGACGCCAACCAAATTCCAAATCTCATACCCCAACGGCGAATGATGAGTCGCTCCTGGTACCATATTCCAGTGCAGCGATACAGACGCCGAAAAAGTCCCGAAATTTTTCTGGCCCTACGGTCTGGATCATACATCCTGCAAAACCGTATACAATCCATGGGCGTAAAACAATCCCAACCTCTCCCAAGTACTACCGGTGAGACCACATTCAAAGTCCAAAAAAAAAATCCTCCTGGGGCAAATGATGAGTTGCTCCTGGCATTATTCCAGTGCAGCAATGCAGATGCCAAACAAAAACCAAAATCCCAAAATCCTCTCAATGACAGATGATGATTCGCTCCTGGTACCATATTCCAGTATAGCGATGCTGATGTCAACCCAAATCAAAATCAACAAGTCAACTTCCACTCCGACACCGCAGAAAGCGGAGTAAGTCAGAATCCAATCTCGACACCGCAAGAAGCGGAGCAAGTCAAGTCTACCCCTGACACTGCAAGAAACAGAGCAAGTCAAATCATGCACCGACCGACCACGTCGCTAAAAGGGCAGCACCGACCGTCCAAGTCGTTAAAATGGCAGAATCGACTGTCCATGTCGCTAAAAGGGCAGCACCGACCGTCCAAGTCGCAAAAAGGGCAGCATCAACCGTCCACGTCGCAAAAAGGGCAGCATCGACCGTCCATGTCGCAAAAAGGGCAGAACCGACCGTCCACGTCGCAAAAAGGGCAGCATCGACTGTCCATGTCGCAAAAAGGGCAGAACCGACAGTCCACGTCGCAAAAAGGGCAGCATCGACCGTCCATGTCGCAAAGAGGGCAGAACCGACCGTCCACGTCGCTAAAAGGGCAGCACCGACCGTCCACGTCGCTAAAAGGGCAGCACCGACCGTCCAAGTCGCAAAAAGGGCAGAACCGACCGTCCAAGTCGCAAAAAGGGCAGCATCGACCGTCCACGTCGCTAAAATAGCAGCACCGACCGTCCAAGTCGCAAAAAGGGCAGAATCGACCGTCCAAGTCGTAAAAAGGGCAGCATCGACCGTCCAAGTCGCAAAAAGGGCAGAACCGACCTTCCACGTCGCTAAAATGGCAGAACCGACCGTCGAAGTCGCTAAAATGGCAGCATCGACCGTCCAAGTCGCAAAAAGGGCAGCATCGACCATCCACGTCGAAAAAAGGGCAGTATCGACCGTCCAAGTCACAAAAAGGGCAGTACCGACCGTCCAAGTCACTAAAATGGCAGCACCGACTGCCCAAGTCGCAAAAAGGGCAGTACCGACCGTCCAAGTCGTTAAAATGGCAGCACCGACCGTCCAAGTCGCAAAAAGGGCAGCACCGACCGTCCACGTCGCTAAAATGGCAGCAACGACTGTCTATGTCATAAAAAGGGCAGTGCCAGCTTCCCAAAAAGCGGGAACCAAATCAAGTCGCCTCCACGTGAAATAAGATCCATCAATTTCATGCACACGACCCACATATGTGGTGTGCATTTATTGATGGGGGGCAATTTATTGGGGTAAAAATTTACACCCCGGTTGACCAAGTCAAAATCAAAGTCAACCCCAAGCCAAGTAGGCCCAAGCCCAGATCCAGTGGGCCCATGCCCGGGTCGAGCCAGAACATGAAGCGGCCGGCCTCCCCCTATGCCAAGATAAAAAATTTTGTAACAAATAATTTTGTTGCATTTCTTTTATTTTATTTTATGGATAAATGTAAGAAAAATAGGCATAAAGCCAAATTTTTGTAAAGCCCATGGCTTATGTGCAAAAAGAAATGGCACATGAGCCATGGGATAGGCAAAATGCCATTTTGTGAAGCCCAAGGGGCTATGTGTAAAGTGTATAGCATATAAAGGCAAGGATAATGAAATATCCCAACAACTTTTTTTCTCTCTCTCAAAATTTTTCCAGATCTGAGATCTTTTCTCCTTCTTCAAGGTTCCAAAACCTTCTTCTTTCTCTTGAATTAAATCAAGAGTTTTACTCTTCTTTTTAAAAAACAAAATAGTTTTTCACTACAAAACCCATAAAGGGGAGCTCAGATCTTCCATTAGATCTCAAAAAGAAGAGATTTTTAAAAATCCCTTATCTCTTGATCTTCAAGATCCAGCTAACAGAGGAGGAAGAAGAAGAACATCTTTCACTAAACCCCAAAAAAAAACACTCAGGAGTCCAACTCCTCTCTGATTTCTCTTCCGAGAAATTTTTTTTTAGGCTAAAAGCCTCTTTTCCTCGCCGGCGCTCAAGCGCAGAGCGCCTGCGTGCTGACACGTGGCGCGGTTGCGCTCAAGCGCTCAGCGCTCAAGTGCAAAGCGCCCACGTACCGACACGTGGCGCGCTTGCGCTCGAGCGCAAGTCGTCCCCGTGTTGACATGTGGCGCTCTTGCGCTTCAGCGCAAGTGCTCGAGCGCAAGTCGCCCCGGTGCCGACACGTGGGGCGCTTGCGCTCCAGCGCAAGCGCTCGAGCGCAAGTCGCCCCCGTGCCGACACGTGGCGCTCTTGCACTCCAGCGCAAGCGCTCGAGCGCAAGTCGCCCACGTGCCGACACGTGGCGCGCTTGCGCCCAAGCGCTCAGCATCCGAGCGCAAAGCGCCCACGTGCCAACACGTAGCGCGTTGCGCTCCAGCACTTTGCGCTCGAGCGCAAAGCGCCCACGTGCCGACACGTGGCACGCTTGCGCTCAAGCGCCCAGCATCTGAGAGCAAAGCGCCCATGTGCCGACACGTGGCGCGTTGCGCTCCAGCACTCTGCGCTCGAGCGCAAAGCGCCCACGTGCCGACACGTGGCGCGCTTGCGCTCAAGCGCCTAGGCGCTGGCCCCATGCATCCTTTGGATGTCTTTTCCCCTTTATTTATATATACATGTATATATATACATACGTATACATATGTACACATACACATACTCCACGACACTGTCCCTGTTAGAAAAAAATTTCTAACGGGGCACTGCCCCGCACCCCGCAAGGGGGCTGCTAGCCCCCTTGACCCCCAGCCCGCTATCCGGATAGCGGGACCCCCGTAAAAACTCTGCGTGGCTCCCGATATATTTAAACCCCCCTCCAAAACAAAACACACGTACACTGCACATTGAGTTCGCATGACCAGTTTAACCCGTTAATCGGAGGTTCTCTCGCCCCAAAGGCGGGGGGTAATTAACGGCAGCTTAGTCCGCGGCTGCCGGAGATTCGGATCCCCATAATCAGTAAACCCCGGTCTACCCTAAGCAGAGGGAATCTGTAGTACGTCTGACAAGCGCGCGCGTATTCCTATATCAATGGGGTGACGAAAAACACCCAACACCTCTGTTTTAGTCAAATCTTCCTTCAAACCCTAAAAGGAAAGACTATCTGGGATTAATTACACTCTACAAGTTCGCCAATCTTTCAGCCAGGCCAGTGCCGGTACTTTGAGGGAGGTTCCCCTTGCTTTCCCAGGGGCGTAACCCCGTTAACACCTTTCTAGACACCTACTTGATCGGCTAATTTGTAATGTGTAAAACTCTCCCAGGAGTAACTCTTACTCGCAGCGGGTATCAGGATCCAACTATCTCATAGAAGGTATGCAATCTCATTGCAAATTTCAACTCTTGATATTCCCAATAATATTTTGCCCCAAGCGATCTATGACCTTGACTAAGTCAACAAACCATAGACCGCAAGTAAAGTTCAACCCGTCATTTCCCGATTGAATTAAACCCACCCGCACGACCCTTGACTGAGTCAACAGGGCCGCACGACTACCCTAATCCAATCGCGTCATATGCTTTGCAGATAAGCACTAATCAGCTACCGCACACTACGCCTTGACTAAGTCAACAAACGCAGCACGAATACTAAAGACTACTTATCTGAAATGACGGAGGGCTACGACAGGTTTTTAAGAAAACCCTTTGCGTAATGAACTTCATATCGTTGTAGAATCGAGTGATTTTAAATGGAATGTTTTTGAGGCCTTTTCTAGTTTGGCTAAAGAGGTCACTCCCGGTGAAGGGATCGTCGGCTCTTTCCTCATCGAATAAGGTGCAGGATATTTCACAAATATCACTATGCAAAGAAAAAACTATATAAGCAATCAAAAGACAAACCGTGTTTGTAGCATCTGCTAGTTTCGCTAAAGAGGTCACTCCCGGTGAAGGGATCTCGGCTATTTCCTTATCGAATAAGGTGATGGATGTTCTAAAAGGAACACCACTATGCAAAGCAAGAACTAGAGCTACCGGTTTTTAAACAAGTTTCTACAACATCTTTAGGTTTCTTTTATTTCATTAATCTCATTAATGAAGTCCCGTTTTATTATGCATCACAAGCATCACATTTGAAACGAAATCTGCAATATAACATATATCTCATATATATAATATAAATATTCGTCTCAGGCAGTAATATGATCTCATCACAGAACATTGCAGCAGAAGATAAAATATGAAATATTGGATATACTAGGATGTTCGTGTTTTTAATACGAGCCTGTATAAAACAAGGATTCCACGGTCGTGATGAATAGCCAAACCCACATCCCTAGACCCCTACGGGAGCGGCAAGCAACACTGCCAATTCTAGGGTTAGGAGACCCGGTCTCGACTCCTCGAGATGGTCTCCCACTGGACCCTAGAACCCGGTTACTTGTGCCCCCCGCCTTGGGTCTACCTAATGCGGAAAAGTAAATAATATACAATGGTGACATCATCCTCAGCCCGGAAGTGGCCCAATAAAAGAATATTACATACAAATGAATTTTACATGAATGAAAATAAAAACCCTCATCTCACATAAAACCCCCGGCTATTCAAAACGCGATGATCCAATATAACATATCACAGCAACATATAATATCTTATATCAACAACGTAAGCAAGTATGCGTATCCCGTTTGTCGTTGATGTATAGCAACGAAGCCGGCGATACACCACATACTACGCTTACGGTCCCAGAAAAGAAAGTGTAAAATTACAACAGTTGGAATCCGCAACCTTCTTAGACATCACATGCCTAACCAAATGAATTCCTTAGACATCGCATGCCTAACAATTATAAACCCCGCATTTTAGTCTCATTATCGAAAACTCTTTTCAATATCAAGTCGGGCAATTGAACAAGATTCCCGACATCCTGATCGAATGCTCGTCGCAAACTTTAGTAGACGGTCGCACCCCCGGATGCCGTTGACGAAGTGCACTAAGGCGGAACACCGCTGCCGCGAGCACCCGAACGGATGCTTTTGGCGACAGGGTTCTCCTACAGTCACGTGGTCGGGGCTATGGGGCGTGGCTGTCTATTAAGTTTACCGGCGAGTATCCGCGTACGCTACGTGATTGCGACGGACTTTTGATCACATCAAAATCCCATGGAAACCGATCATTTGAGACTAAACTGCTAAATTTACAACATTCAAATTAGTTATCTCATAACTATTTGTGGATTCCAAATATTGTATCACATTCCAGATAAATAGACAATGTTAAACTTTCCGATCGAATAATCAAACACCAAAGTTTTCTCAGATAGCTCAACACTTGAGCGGAGTTCAAAAAGTATCCATTACATGCCATAGTACCAATGGTCCAGCCGTAGAAGGGTCAAGCCAACGCCTCACATGTGGCAACGCCGTACTGCCCCAAACCCTAAAGTTCAGAGGTGGTTCAGACGGTCACATAATCGAGTTAAGGTTTGTGTTCTTCTAGAGGTTCCATCGCGTTACTTGCATGATTTTCCGAAAGTTTCAAACTCGAGAAAAAATCCAACTTTTGAAAAATTTTCCGACAGGGGAAAAAGTGAGTTATTGATATCCGTTCGAACTTTTTAACACGTTCTAAAAATTACCCGGACAAACTAAACGAAGTTATACTTTCCGATCGAATCAACGAGCTCCCAATACAACCCAGAAAACTCAACACTTGAGTAAAAATTAAAAATTCCCAAAAGAATCAGGAAGTACGTACCGAAGTTACTGTGCCAAAAACAAACACTAATCCCACTAACTGGCCGCGGAAACGCCGCCCAAGGTAGGTTATAGCCGCGGTTCCGTAGCTCTATGAAGGAATTAAAAGCTCGTTTTTCACAGTAATTCCTAAAATACCCTGCTGATTTTTTTGAGTAATTTTAATATGAAAAAATCAACATTTTTGAAAAATTTCCAGAAACTAGGGTTTTACGGGTATTCGGAGTTCGATCGGACTTTAAACTTCGCCTAGACTTCGCCTAAAGCTCTAACTTGGCTCTGATACCACTGTAGGGTTACTAGACACACGCATAAGGGTCTATAAGGCATCAACCATGCCCGATTTAAAATTTAGCCGTGCCGAACAACCCTAAACCAAGATCTTAAACTAGAGATTAGGCGAAACAAAGCATGTAAACATCTTTAGATCTAAGAGTTAGGGATTACAACATTTGCAGTCCGTTCCTTCACATCTAATGCTCCGTGTTGAGGTCCCTTCGCTGCGATCATCGAGTTCCCGAACTCTACAGAGGCTCCACGAAGAGAAAGATGCAAGCTTGCTTCCGATCTTCGATAACAAAGATGATCTACCTTGAAGTTTCATTAACACAAGCTCTCACTCACTAAATGAAGTGAACACCCTAATCTAAATGGCTATGATAGATTAGGATGATGAAGTAGTATTTTAGATCTCATTTGTTTTCTTAATCTCACTCATAATCATCACTTCATGAAAAGCTTGCAAAGAAGGAAAAAGAAGAAGAAGCTCTATTTCTTTTGTGATGAATAATGAAAATCTAGTGTGCTTAGAATTGCAACCATGGGTTAAGTATGAAGACTTAACCCATGTAGAGATTTAACTAGGGTAAAGGGTTGGGTTGGGTTAAGGAAATATCTATGCAAAATATCCTAGTCAAAGTCAAAGCTTCAAGAAGCTTCTTGAAAGCTTCATGAAGACTTACTCCTAATCCAAACCCTAACCTCAATTAAACTCCACAAAACATGTTGCATCTATAACCATAACAAGTTACAATATTATATATCACATATACAATATTTATTGTAACAAAATAAAATAATACAATTAACATATATCGCATATATATCAATGTATTACACGAGTGAGAAAAAGAATCTTTTAGTGAGCTTATATCAGTTAATGTAATTTAATATATCAAATATATAATTATACATTAAATTATCGAATCAACTCTTGATCCGATAATCCGGCTATTTCACAAATAACCGACTTATATAATTTGTATCAGTTCATCGAATCAACACTTGATCCGATAACCCAGCTATATCACATATACCCGGCGATATCTTATATCGTGAGAATCTAATACGGTATCACATACACGTATTGTTCTCGGTCCCGCACATATCACATATGTGCTCCTACTCCGTTTTGCCTGAGCCAAGAAACCTCTGTGTAGGACTCTAAAGAATCGTCAATACGCCGGCAGTAGGTGATGATCATATCAAACACCCACAAGCTGAAAGCGCTCAGCTAAACGTAACAGCCACCCAGGTATTGAGCGCTCAGAAGATCAATAAGCAAGCATGTACATTCTCCTGTGAATCCAATCAGTAACACTCCCGAACAGTCCGATCTCTTCGTCTGATATGTTGCATATCTCGCCTAGGGGTGGTAAACGTCAGACCCCAGTAGCTCGATAAGTCGTGTCAATATGAGATCCATAACAGTTCGAGAAACTACTGATAACACTTACCATTAAATCTCAGCAACCTTGGCCAAGGATTTCCAGTTATAGCTAATCGAACACAGCGCAATATCAACTCCCTATACCGGGAGAGACGAATCCCCTCCTATCGCTCATTTCCTCCATGTGATTCGGGACTGTACCCAAAAGCTATCTTTTTGCGTGCCCTCTTGGACGTGGTATGATGGAAATCAAAGCACAGTTGGAATCACACAAGACTCTATGACGATCTCGGGTCTACAGACTAACCTGTACCAGTGTCACCAGAGAACTGCCATCTGACATGAGGTATAATACCATCTGGGAGTTCTCGGCGAGTCCGTCCAGTGTACCCAGTCTCCACTGAGCACCCGTATACCTTCTCTGATGTCAAACACCAATGGATATGAGATCATCCATCGCCTATCATATGGGTCAAGAAGCGCATACGCTAGTCTACTCTGGAGTATCGATGCCCTGTCTCGGTACTCCCACGACTAGGAACATTTTAAGGATGTACTTGGCGACTACACTGTCCTCACTAGTATAATCCGCATCATAGTCCCGGTAGTCAAGTACTCATCCTAAGGGCTTTATCAACATGTAACATAGAGACAATCAGAGTACATGTTAAGATAAAGTGTAACCAGATAGCATACTATCATGTAGAGCAAGAAAGTCCTCCCTGTATATGTCCAAGCATCCACTACAATATACATCGTATATACAGTAATGGTCTCTAGGGCATACATATAACTAACATAAGCCCCCTCCTTCTCAAAGCCATGAGATGCGGTCCTGTTGCCCTCTAGAACCCAGCTATCCGTGCACTCCACCTCGGGGTAATCCTTGTACAGAAAAGAAAATATGTACAATGGGTACATCGACCTCAACCCGATCATGCCCCAAAAGTATAATATACAAACAGGCAGTGACGGCAGTCCACATGTCGGACGCTCGCCTCAAATGTACAAATGAAACTAAACTGCACTACCATTGCACACAAGCTATCCACGACGATGAATCCGCAACATCACAGCACAAGACAGAACATCAACGTGAATGTCACGTTCGCAAACTTGTCTAAAAGAACATATAGAAATTAGACAAGTTGTACCGATCAAATGACATTCACGGTCGCAGATAGCAATGCAAGTACTAAAAATACACATTTAAAATTTTGATCGACTAAACTTTTCCAAATAGGCCCCAAATGCAAATCTAGCACTCAAACAAATCTAGGCCAAAGCTATATATCACAAAAATGATATTTTCATGAACTAGAGCCCCGGAAAAATTTTAGGGTACTGTAGCCCAAAAAGTGCCGCGGAAGGGTCGCAAAATGTGACATTTTACTCCGGTTCCGCGGCAGAATTTTGGAATCAGGTCTCCAAATTTTTTCTGTAGCTCTAGTTTTGCCTGCACATAATTCTAAGATACCCAAAAAATTTTAGAACAACTTTAAAAATCGACAGCAAGCACATGAACATAGATTCGTGATTCGGAAAAATTTGTCAATCAAGATTTTAACCTTGTGCAAACTAGTTAGTAGGGTTAATGGGTTGTCTCTGATACCATGTTGGGCAACGGTAGCGCCCCGGCCGTCAATACGAGGCCAAACGCGGAACAAAAACTTTTCAAATATTGCGCTAACGCAATTTTTCACCCGGATCGTTCCATTAACCCTATACTAGCTAACTACAAAGATGTTAGAATGGCTGTGTTAGTGTTTATTCCCTGGAGGCCATTACTGTATCATACTAGTTTGTATATTACTTAATGAAAGTTTGGGATATTCACAGTTGTATTGACAGTCTTGCTAAAAATGGTAGTATGCTACTTGGTTTGAGTCTACTTTAATATGTGCATATGTTTCTTTTAACGTATTGCTTATACATATTAGTAGAGCCCTTAGGATCTTTGCTTGATTACCAGCGTTGTGATGGCAGTCACTTTAGTGGGGGCTGAGTAGTCTATATGCAACATCCTATACAGGTCCCTGGTCGTAGGATTATCGAGACAGGGCATCGATACTCTGGAGTAGACTGGTGTATACGCTTCTCATCCCAGCATAGGGAGGCGGTCTGTCCCACAGCCATCAGTACGTCGTACTGGAGATAGTATGCAGATGCTCGTTAGGTTACGGGTACACCGGACAGGACTCGCCGGGAACTGCAGGTTGGATTTATACCCATCATCAGATAGCAGTTTCCAGGTGACATGAGTACAGCTTAGTTCGTCGACTTGACACTGCTACTTCGCCTCGGATGTGTTCCCACTGTACTTAGATTACTACCCTACCACGGCTCAAAGGAGTCGTGCAAACAGGTAGTAATTGGGTGCAGTCCCGAAGCACTTGGAGGCAGTGGCGGTTAGACAGGATTCGTCTCTTCCGGTATTGGGGGTTGATATCGCACTGTGTATGGAGAGCCATTACGCAAAGTCCCTGGCCAGGGAAAGCGAGATTTACTAGTGGCTTCTAGTGGTTTCTCAAGGTGTAATGGGCTTCACTCCGACACGACTTATACCGCTATTAGGGGTCTGACATTTACCGCCCCCTTAGGCCCGATATGCGATAGTCCTAGACAAACAGACCGGACTGTACGGAGATTATCACATTAGGCTCAGTAGGAGTTCGGATGGGTTTCCTCATCGTCCTTCTTATCGACATCTACCTGGGGACCGTTACGTACAGCTAGTACCGCTTGCGGCCTGTGGTTAAACCCACTGCCACTGTAGTGTCGAGTCTTTAGAGTCCCACACAGAGAGTTTCCCTGCACCGGGCAAAAGGTGTAGAGGCCGTATGGTTTTACGGCAGGGCCACGATCACTTACGTACACTTATGCACGTATTATGATCGGGCAGATAATACTAGCGGGCTTTGGTTTAAGCCAGATTCTAGTATTATACAGATGGTTTTATTCAGTCAAAGATTATCCATGTTTTTCGGAAATACGGATGGAAGGGGCGGTCTCGTAATTTGTCGGGAAGCTTCTAGAAGAAGATAACTCATTTGTATTTATTTCTTTTTTGATTAAACACAAATAAGGTGGAGAGATGAGGTGTAGGTTTTCATTAAATGCTTAATGACTCATGAGGTGATTCACTATTTAGGATTAAATGAAGCTTACAAGATATTTCTAGATATTTATCAAAGAGATATTTGTATGCTTGATATTATTCTTTCATGAGTTATTATTCATATCATTATCACAAAAGCTTTCTCTCTCCTCACTTCTTCATCTTCTTCATCAAACCCTAATAGCTCTCATGAGCTGAGAAACCTAAGGTTTAAGTGACTAAGTAATCCATCTAATTACTCTACACCCTCTAGGACTTCTAGATTAGCGATCTAGAAGCCGTAGTTATCTCATATTCGAGATAGGAGCTCGGACTATAGACTCTCGGGTGGATCGACTTTGACTCGAGGAGACCGTTGAGGTGCCGATGTTCCATAGAGCCTACGAGGCATGGAGGATAGCGATGAAGACCCGAAGGACAAGTAATGTGAGGTATAACTTCGAATCAGAGTAGTTAAAACTTTTCGTAGTTTGCTAGTAATAGTTTAGACACGATCCGTGTGCTCAAGTCCGTGTTACGAAGCTTTGATAATTGTTTTTCATATATTCCGCCTTCCCGCAAGCTCGTGGGGTGCGTGACATGGACTTACAGTGGTATCAGAGACTACTAAGCCTTTACTAGCTTGTTAGAAACTAATTAGAACTTCGATCGTCGGAAAAACGCGAAAACATAACCCCGGACCCCTAAAGTTTCTGTCAATTTTAAACGTGTCGAAAAATTATTTGATATGTATGAAAATTCATAGCAAGGAATTCTAAGAATACTGGAGAAATACGAGGAGCTAAATTGTTTAGACTGCCGCGGAAGCGCGGCGGATTGGTGCGATCCGCCGCGGATCCGCGGCCGAGTCAACTCAGAGTTGACTCGTATATGCACAATAACTCTTATTTTGTGGTGTTTTGTTTTCCTGTATATTCTGTTTCTGCCCAGGTTATTTCAGTGCTGGCTTGCATTTGGGGTAGACTCGGAAAAAGGTTGTCCATCGAAATTCTAAGTTATTTGCTAATCATGTTTTATCTGTGATATTTAATGTGTTCGTAAACCTCCCCTAATTGCTAGTATGTCGGTTAGCAGGGGGTTGCACATTTCTGTAATGGTTTTTACTGGTTTGTGTATATGAACTTGATTGGATCATTGTGATGATTAGCCAGGGTTTGAGATGAGATTTTATATTCATTCATTCGATGTAAATTGTAATATGATGTAATATTCTTTTGCGGGACACATCCGGGCTGAGGTTGTAGCCATCGTTGTATTATCTCATTTACTATTTTTTGCTCCTAGGATAGACCCAAGATGGGGTGTACAAACTACCGGGTACTTTGAAGTGTTTAGTGGCCTACTCACGTTGCTGAGGGAAACCGCTTCACTTCGGGTACTTGGCGGGTAGTTTGCTGTACCCGTAGGGGTCTAAGGTGGGGTAATGGCTATTCATCACAACTGTGTAATCCGTCTTTCGTTGCAGGCTCAAAGGAAACGCAGATTGCTTGTATATCCAATAATGTTCATCTATGATCTGGAATGCCTATTATTGCGTCTGACGAATGTACAATATCTATATATGATAGCTATTAGACGTTACTTATATTTTACACCCGCGCTAGCCCAGCCCCCGCTCTGTCGTTAGTTAAGTAACCTAACGGGTGAATGACGGGACCCAGTGGCGAATGCGGATGGCATAAGAGGACGTTGTATTTTCGTTGTTTTCTGCAATGATAGGTTAATTGATGGGACGCATTATATTAATGCAAAGAAAATAAACCAAAGTTGAATCGTTGGAACAAATTTAAAAGAAACCACTCGGTTATTTTAAAAGAGCAAAATTTTTAAATTGCGGAGCTTTAACCACTCCTTTTAAAAACCTATCAGGTTCCTTCGATTATATCAAGTTCACTACGTTCACGGTTTCGCCAAAACCAGTCGTAGCCCTCCGTCATTTCTTATGGATGGTCAGTAGTATTCAAGCTATGTTTGTTGGCCTTCGTCAAGGCATAGTGTTTGATAGCTGCTGGGGTATTCATTTGTTGCATAGATAGATGAGTTGGTTTGGGACAATCGTATTACCTTGTTGGCCTTCATCATGGGTATGTACGGGTGGGTTCAAATTAACAAGATAATGATGGGCAGAACTTGACATGTGACTTATGATTTGTTGGCCTTCGTCAAGGTCATAAGAACATGGGGCAAAAATCCACATCGGGAGTTTCTAAAGAAACTGAAACTCGCTAGTGTTGAATACCATTTGGAGTTTGATGAATGTTGGTAGGATTCCTTCAGCATTATCACACGATGATATTTGGATCCTGATCCTACTGTGAGTATCCGCTACTCATCAGGAGATTTGTCACTTAGCAATCAATGCTATAAACCAAGTAGGTGTCTAGAACAGTGTCAGCGGGGCTACGCCTCCAGAGAAAAGAGGTTATTTAATTAAGGAACTTCGCGAAAGTGTCGTAAAACCTCCCTCGAAGTACCGACACTAGCCTGGCTGAACGGTTAAGAAAGTATTGTACGGTGGGATCAGTCCTGGCTAATTCTTCTTTTATGGTTTGAGGAAGGATTCGAGAAATAGTGGGAGCCATCCAGTTTAGATAAACTAAAAACCAATCTAAACTTGAAAGAGCATTGATCAGTCGAAAATAATGTATTTTTAACACATCAATTTCCCTATCTTTTGCATTCATCTAGAAGTGTTCGGTATTCATATTACACATATTAGCAAATCGGTCGTAAAATACCAGAGTGCATGTGTTAGACTTTTAAACCGGCACTTTAAGGGAAATTGACTGCATTTCATAGCATCGCATCATCCCTGTATTGCGCAACACTTGTTTCGAGATTTGTGCAGGGAATTGCAGGAACAAAGCCAAAGGAGCTGATAAAAAATGCACCAACTCCAAGTTTTGAGATCTGGTAGCAATCCAAAGGGAAAAATACAATTCAACATATCACAAAAAGGCCCAAAAGTCAGCATCAAAAAATCCTAGAAGGCCCAAGCCCTAAGGCCCATGAAGAGCCGCGGATCCGCGGCGGGAGCCTGCTTGTATCGCGGATCCGCGACGCTTATGCCACGTCATCAGCTCATTTTCTGTGCACAACTCTTCTCTCAGGGCCCACATTACTTTCATATACGTCAAATTCCAGAATTCTCTCGAAGCTTCTGCCAGATCAGCAAAGATGATTAATTAAGCTAATCTTGATTGAGCTCCTAACAAACTATTTCTAGAAGCTCCCTCCTAACTAACCTCTTCTAGAAGCCTCTCTAGCTAACAAACTTTTGGAGGGAAATTCAAAATTCAAATCCTAGATCTAGGCTTTTGGGAAGTCTATAAATAGAAGCCTAAACCTAGGGTTAATCCTTAATCTCTAATCTTTAGTTGTTCTTTCTTCTTCTTCATTCTTCCATCTTCTTCCACAAGTTGAGTGACATGACTTGTGCGAAACCCTAACCCTAATTCCAATCCAAATTCAAGATCCCGAGTACCATTCAAGCGAGAAGCCTTCAACCTTTTAGGAGCGGAGCCGATCTTCAATCGAGCAAGTGATCTAAGCCGATCCGCGACCCACGGGGACGAGCGAAGCCAAATCGACGATCGAGTTCTTCCTCTTGTAGTTCTTGAGCGATTGTAACGAAATTGTTGATATAAATAAAAGGCGAAATTCTTTAATCTTGCTTTCTTTAAATTCTTGCATCATGATTCGATCTCAATTTGTGATTGTAGTTCTTGTTGTGATGTTTGAGTAAAAGTCCGCTCGTAAAGGAGTCGAGATGATCAATAGAATGATGATGTAACAAATCTTAAAACGATTCTTAAGTCCTACGAGTTTTGTAAACCCTAGCAAGTTGAAGAATCGATGACCTAGTTTCGTAGCGATACTTTCTTGATTGTGATCGCTCGAAATTAGGGATCTATGATCGTTTCTTGAGTTTACTAGAGGCTAGAATGTGAATGATATCGACGAAGGAACAAGGGATAAATGATGAAACCCTAGTTTCACTAGAAATCCCTAATTCTCGTCGATAATCATCGATCTAGTATCAATTCATCGATGGATAAGAATACGTCATCGTAAGATTATGTCACATCTATAGATCCGATCGATTCCTACGAGCCTCATTTAGATTCTTGATATTTGGTTGGAAAAATCATCAAACTCTCAATTCTTGATTTTATCGTTTTCTTGTTATTAGATCTAGATTTTCTAATTCTTGAACTTCAACTATAAATCATGAATTGTTTTTTTTCTTTCTATTAAAGTTTCGATTCAAACAAAACAAGATACGAACGAATCGCGCAATCCCTGTGGACGATCCGCACTTACTAACACGCTATATCCGACACCGTTATTGATTGCGGTCAAATATTTTTGGTTGTGATTCTATTCATTTTCTACAACTACACAACGGAGAATTCATTTTCAAATGGCGCAGTTGCCGGGGACCATTTGAGTTACACACGAACCGAGAATTCATACAATCAAATGGCGCCGTTGCCGGGGATAGTGCGCTAATTGTTCGTATTTTGAAATTTAAGTTGAAAAGTTTATTCCATCTATATTTTTAGATCTAAATTCGCACAAACCCTAAACGTGTTGTTGTGATTTGTTGCGAGGAAATCTGGAATTTGTGGAGCTGTGGAAAAAAATTTCAGAGCATTCCAGAGAGCTGTGTAAGTGACCAGGAGCCTGTTGTGAAATTTTTGTGCAGTGAAGAGGATAAACCGCGGCGGATCCGCGGCATTAGGCGACTCCCGCGGCGGAACCGCGGTGTTACAGTAGAATCACTGTTCCAAAATTTTTGGTAACTCTCTTGACTTTCTTATCTACTCCAAAATCTTCTCCAATTAACAATTTGCTGCAGGTTTCTTTGCAAATAAATCGCAGCGCCGCAAAAAGCAAAATAAATTGTGCGTGTTTTGATTTTTGGTTGTTTGCATATTAATACGGAAATTAAGGGGCAAAGACCAAATCCAGATTAGATGGGGAGTTCATTATCCTTCCTAAGCCCCAAAAATCACAAACTTGCATCCGCATTTACCCTCATTAACTAAAAAATATCTAGAGATGACTCTAAGGACCGTCGCGCTCACTTAGGATAAGAGAAGGCCGTGGGTAATTCATTGCTTATCCGCGTTTCTTTTGTGGTGTCTAAAGAAAGTGTGTCGAAGGCTAGTGGTTACTTAATTAGGCCCACTACTTACGTAGTGGAGAACCTCCCACTTACCTGGCCACAGGAGAGACAAAGAGGCAGTGGAGGATTGATCCTGCGACTTGTCTTTTGGCAGTTAGGAGTGGTCTAGAGCTTTGACCTAGGTGACCACTAGATTTTAGGGTTGCTTGTTGCATTTGTTGTGATTTGCATCATCTTTTCAAAAATCCGTATATTTTTCAGAACAAACACCAATCATATTCTTTCCCCTATTTATAAGTCACGCTGCCACTTGTACTAACCCTTTTTAGTGCAAGATAGGCTGGACACGGGATTCTAGTGCCCGTTTAGTCCGCGTTCCCCCGATCGACTCCAAAAGTCGGTATTTCTACATTTACCTCTTCTTTACCCACTGATTTTTATGAAAATATTAAGTTTACCGCAATCAGAAACGGCGTCGCTTGGCAGCTAGCCGGTGAGTACGGGTCGATCCACAGAGATGGGTAAATTCCTTTTATGTGTTTTAACGAGTTGATTCAAAGTGTCATTTTGGTGGGTTTATAAAAATCTATGAAAACTGGATCTAATTAATCTAATTAAATGTCTTGCTAGGGTTAGGCTTAGGGGAAGTTTTGGAGATTAACGTTTTTCTTCACCGCTTTCAATGCCTTCTTTTTTAGATCTATTAGATGTTACGGTAATTGTCAATAAAGTGGGTCCGAATCTTTTGGGAAGATGTTTCTTCCTCTAGATTCGCATCCTTCCTTTGTTGATAATTACCCTAACCCCCATGGAAAACGCGCGCAACCGGCCCTTTATACTACGGTTCACCGTTACCTCGAGGGGTAGGGTGCCGTAGGGAGCGATTGTGCACGTATGCATGGAGTTCTAATTCATTAGGTGAATGTGGCATTGAAAGGGGTGAGAGATCTCATCTCTCAACCCTTTCCCTAAGGCTAACCCTAACAAGCGAGGAGACTACTCGCTCATTAGGGGATGATAATGCATACTAATTAAAAGAAGAAAAAACATAATTTACCTTACTAGGTTGACGGCTCCCTCCAAACGATATAGAACAGATCTGAATATAACTCCCAGAAATTCTGAAATTTATTGATTGAAAAGAGGCATAGGGTTTTACAATTTTTGATTACAACTTATAAGAAAACAGGGAAATTAGGGTTACAGACTCTCGCACATGTGAAAATACAGATTTGCCCACTGAAAATCCAAACACCCGCACCGACGCACCGACACAAGAAGTCGGCGCCGACACGGGCATTAAATGGCTGCGGAACCGCGGCAATAGGGCGCTTGGGCCGCGGTTCCGCGGCCCTTTGGTGAGATCATCTCACCAAACTTTCTGGGTTGCTTCTTGTTGGCTTGGGCTTCTTACTTATATATATCTTTTCTCTGTTTGGCTTCTTATTCTTCTCCAGATCTTTCAGTGAAAACTTGTAGCGATCTTTTAACCGTTCACTTGACATTTTGGACCTTGCACTGTTCTTCGTCTAGGCTTGACTAGGATCCGTCTACTTGTTGGTCAAAAATCCCTTTTCTGTATCAGCTTTCGTCTTTTTCACTGTATTCGCATCCAAGCCCTGTATCCTGTAACATGCAACAAACGTGCGTCAAGAGTACCTGTTTACTTATAAAACGGATAAGAATAGGGGAATGAAAAATGCAATATTATGGTCTGAACAAATACCCCCAAACTTACCTTTTGCTCGTCCTCGAGCAAACTTATTTTTTATTCACTAAAATCCTAACCACACTTTCGCAGGGAAACGCGATTGCACTGAGCACGTGCAACAAGCCGTTAAACCTCTAGGTGTCCCTAGTAGGAGGAGTGTTGTCTCCTGAGGGTTTTCAGCGGATTACACCCACAAAATCCTATCAATTCGGCCCATTAACTTTTGTTCTCCATTTAGGTTTTCTAATAAGGAATTCTATTACCTTTTGACTCGCAAATTATCCACCCATATTCTTCACACTTCCTCATCATTTAACTTAAGATTATATATGTTCTATAGACTTATTTAGCTTTCGGCATCTCTTAAGTCTTCCTTCTAAAGTTCCATCTCCACTTAGGAATTTCTATCAACCCTTACTAAAGATACAAGTTCTATTCTTCACTCCTTTCTCTTATCTAAATCCCAATCACATACCCCTACGTGTGTGTATAAATTACCCCTACACTTGGAAATTCAAATTAAGCAATCATACCCTTGTCCGTTGTCCAAAGTACTAATTAGTTGGTGAATTTTTAATTGAATTTTTGCTTACACATCCTTCATGCGACCGTTAATACTTCTTGAGGTACCAACAACCGATTACAAGATGCGTTAGCACTTTAAAGCATACTTCCTAGTTTTGCAACACCCAAGGCTTTAGCAGTGACTCCCAAACCAGTTGGTCTAAGGCACTAGGTGATGAAGCACCCTCGCTAAATATTTTTCTATTCTTACAGCCTTAAGTAATCACAAGAACCAGTGTCCATTTTTTTATTCTTTATTCACACTGATATATATTTTTTATTTTCATTGCACTAAGGACTTTAGACAAGAGCATTTCAAGGTCTCCTCTACTATTCCAAGTTTCAAGGTGCGTGATTGTGCAAATTGTAGGGTATACATTTTCAGAATCTAGACTTAAGCTAGGAACTATTTTTCAAACTTATACTCTAATAAGAACATCAATACTCTTCCTTAGTTTCGACTTAGCCCAAGAAGTGAACTCAAAATTTGCCTATTTCTAAATAAACTACAAAACATATACTTTCTACCGCTAAACTTCAAGGAAGGTTATTTTTAGGGTTTTTAATTTACTAAATCTAAGATCTAGTTGTTCCTAGCCAGTTAACTTATTTGTCAAACTCAAGTCAATTAGCCAAAATTGAATACAATAATTTTTATAATTTTTATAATTTTTCAAATTTTTATGGGTTTTCAAATAAGTATGCAAATGCAAAAATATGTACAAATGAATGCGAAGGAAGAAAACGTACCGAGCATAAATACCCCCAAACTTGAACTTGACAGTGTCCTCACTGTCATGCTAAACCAAGAGGGTCAAAATACCGGCACCTCCCTGTTTATTTATTTATAATTTTTTTTTATTGTTAAGAAAAACAAAAATATATACCAAAAGGCCCTCCCCCAAACTTCATTTAAACTATGTTAGACATTACTGCCAAACTTTGCATAGCCCAAAAGTCAACACCAACCAGTTGAAAATTTTATCGGTAAAGAGTATTGGTTGGTGGAAGAATAAATTGTAGCGGTCCACAAAGAATTGGGGAAGATAGAAGTAGTGGTATGGGAGGTGTGGAGGTAAATATACAGGCGATGGTGATATATCAAAGCGAGAATGTAAATGATCAGCAATCAGTGGAGTATTGGCATTCTCATAACTTATTAAAAGAAATGGGGGTGGTTCAACTTCTAAAAGAAGAGGTTGACTAACCACAACATCCCCAAAATGATCCTGTGGGTCCTCTCTTGACTCGGCATCATCCATCAATTGTATATGATACTGAATTATGAGGGAACTTATCTCCTCGATGTCCGCCATAGTCCAACCGAAAACTTGCCGCCTATCTTGTAAGACCATTAAGAGGGCGTTCTCTTGCTCGAGGGCTAGGGAGGCCGATATGATAATGGGAAAGGTCTCATTCCCACCTATGTAAGCAAATCTAAGGTGAGACGGCAAGGGCGTGAGTTCGAGTTTCGGAGGCGAAAGAATCATTTCGGAATCTACCTCGAACTCAAAGGACTCCAACACAGGTTCGAAATCACTGAAAACAACCGATTCGGATGGCTCGACTGACTCATCCAAAAATTCAAAAGCCTCATATTCGGGCTGTGAGTCGTCATCATCCAAAAAAGTGAAACATTCATAATCTACATCGGTTGTGTCAACGGTGGTAGGCTCAAGGAGGGACGCACTAGTGGCGTCAAAACTGTTTTCATTAAACAAGAATCTTTCAAGCTCGCAGTCCTCCTGCGTGATTTCGTGAATAGAGCAAACTTCTCGTGTACTAGTTTTAGGCACGGGGGGCAGACTTCCCATCTTATAAATATTGAACTCACTAGACATCTTCCCAAAGGATAGAGTCATGGAGCCATTGCGACAATTTATTACGGCATTGGAAGTGGCCAAAAATGGTCGACCGAGAATCACCGGAATTTGGTTTCTTGGGTTAGCAACAGGTTGTGTATCCATAACGATAAAATCAACGGGGAATATGAACTTCCCAACTTTGATCAACACATCCTCTAGTTGACCCCTTGGATGGGTGATTGATCGATCAGCCATTTGGAGAGTGCAACGAGTGGGTTTCAACTCTCCAACCCCTAATTGTTCGTACACGGAGTAGGGAATCAGGTTAACTCTAGACCCAAGATCTAAAAGTGCTCGATTAATTTTCTTATCCCCAATTGTGATGGAAATCGTAGGACAGCCAGGGTCCTTTCGTTTTTAGGGTAAGGTTTGATGGTGGTTAATAGCATTGCTCACTGCACTAGCCACTAGCACTTTCTTGGGTACTTGAGATGCTTTTCTCTTTGAGGTGCATAAGCCCTTTAAGATTTTCGCATATGAAGGGACTTGTTGGATAGCATCCAAGAGGGGTATATTTATGCTAACCTGTTTAAATATCTCCATAATCTTCTCCACTTGTGCAGTTGGTTTATTAGGACTCAACCTGTTTGGAAATGGAGCATTTTGAAAATTCGTTGAGTCAAAAGTCTGTGGAGTAGAATGTGGAGTAGGAACGGATCCCGGTGTAGATGTGTTCATGTTGTGAGAAATGGGTCCGTTAGAGCTAGAAGAAGTAGAGCCATGTGAAGGGTGGAGAATAGGCTCTAAAGAAAAAGGTGAAGAAGAAAGTGAAGAAAATGAAGAAGGGGAAGAAGACGATGGAGAAAAAGAAGAAGAAAAAGAACCACCGGCGGGGATGTCATCACTAGTATCCACATTATTTTGCAACACTCTTCCGGATCTCAACGTGGTCACCGCATTAACATTGTGATTGTGATATGCGTTTTGTGGGTGACCGGGATTTGGCAATGGTTGAGATGGAAGCTTTCCCTTTTCTCTCTCGCTCAACGCAGCAGTTAATTGTGCAATTTGTGCCTCAATAGATTTGATACTTTGATCGTGTGAGGCATTGTTATGCATTAAAGATTGAACATAACTTTCAAATCTTGCTGCGGATTCTGTAGATTGCTTGAGAAATGCATCTAGACTTTTCTCGAGCGAGCTAACCTTATCATCATTTGGTTGAACTAAATTGTTCGTTTGATTTGTATAAGGTTGTTGTTGGAAAGGTTGCTGGTTTTGAGTTTGTAAGGGTGCTTGTTGTTGTTGTGGAGGAGGTCTTTGAAAATTATTGTCCCCTTGGACTTGTTGATTTTGGTTCCAAGCGAAATTCGGGTGACTCCTCCATCCCGGATTGTATGTCGAAGAGTACGGATCATTTCTTTGTCGTTGCTAAAATGCAGCATTGACTTGATCCTGTCCTTGAATAGGTGCATTATAAGGACACTCTTCGATTAGATGTGATGGATTAGAACAACAAGCACAAACAGTTCGTGTGGGTAGAGTAGGGGCAGGAGAAGACGATGAGATTTTGGTCTCAATGGCTTCTAGCTTTTTCATAAGTGAGGCCATCTCGGCCTTCATAGCAATCGACATATCTACTTGATGTATGCCTGCCCTAGATTGACCAACAGAAGAAGATGCTGTGGTCTTAGTACTCTCCCACTGAATTGTTTGCTCACTAAGATCCTCAAGAAACTGCCATGCTTCGTCACTAGACTTGGAGAGAAAATGACCTTGACATATTGTTTCTAGCAACTGCTTCGTTGCTGCGTTCAATCCCTCGTATAATGTTTGGCAAAGTTGCCAACTTTCGATCCCATGATGAGGGCATTGAACGAGTAGGTCTTTAAATCTCTCGAAGCACTTCCAAAATGGTTCGGAAGGAAGCTGTAAAAACTGTATAATCTCATTACGGATTCTAGCAGTTTTGTGACGAGGATAGAACTTTTTCAGAAAAGCTTTTACAAACTCGTCCCAATTTCTAATGGAATGTGATGCGGTGCTGTATAGCCACTTCTCGGCTAGGTCACATAAGGTAAAAGGAATGACCCTTAGTCTTATCGCGTCATCACTTAATTGGGTTGTTTTCATCATAGCGCATACATTTTGGAATTTATTAATAAAAATATATGCATCTTCAGATTCCAAACCATGAAATTTTGGCAGCATATTGATGAAATGTGGTTTTATTTCAAAGTTGTCCCCATTTGCCGGTGGGGGTGAAAGACATGTAGGTAAAGAAATGCGAACGGGGTAGAAGAGATCCTGGAGCGCAACTCGTGCGGGCGCTACAACAGGCGGAAGATTCGGGTTATTCGCACCTGGCGGAGGTGGAATCATTCCCGTCGGTAAGGTATCGTTGGGGTTGAATCCCGACATACCTTCGAAAGAAGAATTTGAAGGTGGAGGTAAGGAAATGGACGGAATGTCGACGAAGGGTTCGTCGAAGGGTTCGTCGGTCGGTACCAATGAAACACGGACTAATCGGGCGTTAGTATCCCTAGTCCAAAGTGACATACACTAAAGGAGTAGTGTAGTCAGGAAAAAAAAAAAGAAAAGAAAAACAGAATGTGGGGGTAAGATAACGTCAATGGAGGGAAGTGATGGAAGTGAGTTGCAAGGTTTCTTATCGACAAGTTGCAAGTTTTGAAAAGATTTTTCTCTCTTTTTTTTTATGTGAGAATTTTGCAAAAAGGTTTTTGGAAATGGGACTCGTGACACAAATGTATCAACCACACATGCACAATCAGGCCTAGATCTAGGGTCGCCTAGGTCTGCTAGACAGCTCCTAACTAGGGCTAGAAATAGGACCTCAAACCGCCTCTTCACAGACAAATACGGCCAGGTAAGTGGGAAGGAACCACCACTACAGTGGGCCTAATTAATAACCACTAGCCTAGACACCGCAATGTCGGTTAGGATAAACGGCCGATGCCTATACTAGTCCTTTTCCTATTAAGCTCGATGTCCTTAGGTCTGAGTCTAGTCTTTTTTATTTAATTGTGGTCGATGCAAAATTCTTTAGGTGTTTTCTGGGGTCCTGGGAAGGGTGATGAAATCCCCACCCAATCTGAGTTTGGTCAATTAGCCCCTTAGAGTCCTGTTAAATTATGCAAAACAAATAAAATTTCACTTGCAATCAATTTTTAGCGCGGCGCAAAGAAACCTGCAGCAAATCTGTTATTTAGAAGGGGGAGAAAGACTTTTTAGCGCAAAGAAATCCTGCAGAAAGTTTTTACAGAGAGATATATGGGAGGTTGAAGAGAGGAGAAGGAGAAATCAAACCCTGCAATTTTTAGGTGCTGACGTGGCAGGCAGAGCGCGGAACCGCGGCGGGAGACCTACTTATGCGGCGGAAGCGCGGCAGTTCAGTGGGTTCAGCCTCTGAAAAATTTTGTGCAACTCCTGTTCACCAATTCTACTCTGTTCTGATGGTTCCTTTTCTGTTTTGACCTTCTGTAAAATTCCAGATTTGCAATTCTTCGCTGTTCCTGCAAGATTCAAAAGATACACCCTTCAAACAGATCAAAGTTGATAACTTTTTGTATTTTTTTTATATTTTCATATTTTTATAATTTTTAAAATTTATATCAACCCGAAAATTCACAAAAAAGAAAAATTACGCCATCCCCGGCAACGGCGCCATTTGATTTTTATGAAAATATTAAGTTTACCGCAATCAGAAACGGCGTCGCTTCGCAGCTAGCCGGTGAGTACGGGTCGATCCACAGAGATGGGTAAATTCCTTTTATGTATTTTAACGAGTTGATTCAAAGTGTCGTTTTGGTGGGTTTATAAAAATCTATGAAAACTGGATCTAATTAATCTAATTAAATGTCTTGCTAGGGTTAGGCTTAGGGGAAGTTTTGGAGATTAACGTTTTTCTTCACCGCTTTCAATGCCTTCTTTTTTAGATCTATTAGATGTTACGGTAATTGTCAATAAAGTGGGTCCGAATCTTTTGGGAAGATGTTTCTTCCTCTAGATTCGCATCCTTCCTTTGTTGATAATTACCCTAACCCCCATGGAAAACGCGCGCAACCGGCCCTTTATACTACGGTTCACCGTTACCTCGAGGGGTAGGGTGCCGTAGGGAGCGATTGTGCGCGTATGCATGGAGTTCTAATTCATTAGGTGAATGTGGCATTGAAAGGGGTGAGAGATCTCATCTCTCAACCCTTTCCCTAAGGCTAACCCTAACAAGCGAGGAGACTACTCGCTCATTAGGGGATGATAATGCATACTAATTAAAAGAAGAAAAAACATAATTTACCTTACTAGGTTGACGGCTCCCTCCAAACGATATAGAACAGATCTGAATATAACTCCCAGAAATTCTGAAATTTATTGATTGAAAAGAGGCATAGGGTTTTACAATTTTTGATTACAATTTATAAGAAAACAGGGAAATTAGGGTTACAGACTCTCGCACATGTGAAAATACAGATTTGCCCACTGAAAATCCAAACACCCGCACCGACGCACCAACACAAGAAGTCGGCGCCGACACGGGCATTAAATGGCCGCGGAACCGCGGCAATAGGGCGCTTGGGCCGCGGTTCCGCGACCCTTTGGTGAGATCATCTCACCAAACTTTCTGGGTTGCTTCTTGTTGGCTTGGGCTTCTTACTTATATATATCTTTTCTCTGTTTGGCTTCTTATTCTTCTCCAGATCTTTCAGTGAAAACTTGTAGCGATCTTTTAACCGTTCACTTGACATTTTGGACCTTGCACTGTTCTTCGTCTAGGCTTGACTAGGATCCGTCTACTTGTTGGTCAAAAATCCCTTTTCTGTATCAGCTTTCGTCTTTTTCACTGTATTCGCATCCAAGCCCTGTATCCTGTAACATGCAACAAACGTGCGTCAAGAGTACCTGTTTACTTATAAAACGGATAAGAATAGGGGAATGAAAAATGCAATATTATGGTCTGAACACCCACCACCACACCCACACCGATGGATCCGTCTCCATCGAATTTCTTTACCACTAATCTGCCGCCGTCCGTAGGTGCGCAAAATCCACCCCGCATCTCTCTCCAAGAAAGGTGCCATCCAACACGAGGTCTTCTTTCGACCTGTCTCTCCATTCCACGAGCCAACAGGGAAGATTTTCAAATAAAACCTCAATACATCAACATTCATCCAAAATTTCACGGTCTCGAGTCTGAAGACGCATATGCCTTTATCACCAAATTTGAAAATGTATGCGCAATGATGGGTACCTCACAGCTTTCTATGGATGCTATGCGTCTACGTCTTCTCCCATTTACCTTGTGCGATATAACCGAGAAGTGGCTTTACAATACAACCGCATATTCCATTTCAAACTGGAAAGAATTCGTAAAAGCATTCCTAAAGAAATTCTACCCACATCATAAAACAGCTCGAGTCCGTAGCGAAATAAATCAATTCACCCAGCTTCCAAATGAACCATTTTCAAAATGTCTTGAACGCTTCAAGGATCTGTTAGTCCAATGTCCACATCACGGAATCCCTAGATGGGAACTGTGCAGAATCATTTATGAGGGCATTAATCCTAACACAAGACAAACCCTTGAATCCATGTGTCAAGGCAACTTCATGACCAAAGATGATAGGGAAGCCTGGAAATTCCTAGAAGATTTCGCTGAAAAATCTTTACAGTGGGAGGGTGTGTGTCAATCGTCTAGGGATGGCAATGATATTTCCATAGGAGTTAGAGCTGAAATTTCAGCTTTACACAAGAAACTCGAGACTATGGAAAACAAATTTTTAGCTGTCGCCCTAAATCAAATGTCACTCTCCAAAACTGTATGTGGATGCTGTTCTGATCCTTCTCATTTGACGGAAGAATGTCCACGAAATTCTCCGTTTCAAGGTCACGAGCATACCAATGCCGCATTTCAAAGACCTAGAAACGATCCATATTCTTCCACATATAATAAGGGTTGGAGGAATCACCCTAACTTTGCTTGGAACCAATCACAATCTCAAAACAAGGGTTCAACCCAAAACAATTTCCAAAGGGTCCCTCCACCACAACAGGAACCACTTCCATTGAGTCAGCACCTCTACCAATCACAAAACTTCCAAAATCCGGCCAACACTTTTGCACCACATGAAAACACTTTGCAATTGACCGGTACAGATAATACCTCTGCACTAGCACAAACCTTGGATACTTTCATGAAACAATCCATCCAAGGGACGGCATGTTTGCAATCTTCTGTCGAGAATGTGATGAAGATCATTGTCTCTCAAAATGAGAATATCAAATCGATGGAAGCACAAATTGCACAACTAAAAGCCGAAATGAGTGCAAGAGAGAAAGGGAAACTTCCAGCTCAACCTTTGCCCAATCCTGGCTATTCACATCATGTGGATGCAATCACCATGTTGAGATCTGGAAGAGTGCTTGACGATCACGTTGGGGAAGAGATTGATGACACTGAAAAATCTATCAATGATACCCCGGCTGAGACCTTTCCTTCCACTTCTACTTCTAATTATGACCCCAGTTCGTCTACCCTACCACCTTCTTCTGAGCCTATTCTTCGTTTCCCACAAGGCTCGCCACCTCAGCCCATCTCTTCTAGTTCTCCTCAGACGATCCCCACTTCTATTCTGGGATCGGGTCCACACACACTTCCTTCTCCTATGATGGACAGAGCGCTTATTGCTAAAGCACCTTATCCTAATCAGTTAAGGGCTAACAAATCGAGTCCACATATGGAGAAGATTATGGACATGTTTAAGCAAGTAAACATCAACATCCCTCTCCTAGATGCCATCCAATAAGTTCCGTCCTATGCGAAAACTCTTAAGAACTTGTGCACTAGGAAGAGGAAGACTCAAGTGCCCAAGAAGATATTCATGGCAAAGACTGTAGACACGGCTTTCCCCCAACAAGTACCACGGAAACGTAAGGATCCTGGCTGTCCTACTATTTCCATTTCTATTGGGGGAAAACACATCAATAGTGCTCTGTTTGACCTTGGCGCTAGTGTTAACTTGCTTCCATATTCGGTTTACGAGCAACTAGGTATCGGAGTGTTAAAGCCTTCGAGCATAACTCTCCAGATGGCTGACCGATCAATCACCAAACCGAGGGGTGAACTGGAGGATGTGTTAATAAAAATCGGGGAATTTGTATTCCCTGTGGATTTTATTGTAATTGATACACAGCCTGTAGCGAACCCACGGAATCAAATTCCTGTGATTTTAGGTCGCCCCTTTTTGGCCACTTCCAATTGTTAGTTGTATGTATGCCCTAGAGGCCAGTATTGTACAGATGATGTATATTATATTGGATGCTTGGACATATATAGAGATGACTTTCTTGCTCAATATGATAGTATGCTATCTGGTTACTCTTTATCTTAACATGTACACTAGTCTCTTTATACTGTCTTATAGTTACATGTTGGTAAAGCCCTTAGGATGTGTACTTGACTACCTGGACTATGATGCAGATCATACTAGTGGGGACATGGTAGTCCATAAGTACATCCTTCAAGGTCCCTAGTCGTGGGTGTATCGAGACGGGGCATCGATATACCAGAGTAGACTAGCGTATACGCTTCTCGACCCATGTGATGGGCGATGGATGATCCCATATCCATTGGTGTTTGACATCAGAGATGGTATACGGGTGCTCAGTGGAGACTGGGTACACTGGACGGACTCGCCGAGAACTCCCAGATGGTATTATACCTCACGTCAGATGGCAGTTCTCAGGTGACACTTGTACAGGTTAGTCTGTAGACCCGAGATCGTCATAGAGTCTTGTGTGATTCCCACTGTGCTTTGATCTCCATCTTACCACGTCCATGAGGGCGTGCAAAACGGTGGTCTTTGGGCACAGTCCCGAGTCACATGGAGGCAATGAGCGATAGGAGGGGTTTCGTCTCTCCCGGTATTGGGGGTTGATGTTGCGCTGTGCTCGATTGGCCGTAACAGGGAAGTCCCTGGCCAGGGCTGATCAGAGATTTGCTGGTAAGTGTTACCAGTAGTTTCTCGACCCGTTATGAGCCTCACATCGGCACGACTTATCGAGTATTGGGGTCTGACGTTTACCACCCCTAGACTTGATATGCGACATATCAGACGAAGAGACCGGACTGTACGGTAAGTGTTACTGGTTGGATTCACAGGAGTGTGAGCGGGCTAGCTCGTCGATCTTCTGATCGCTCAATACCCGGGTGGCCGTTACGTTTAGCAGACCGCTTGCGGCTTGTGGGTGCTTGATATGATCATCATCTGCTACCGGCGTATTGACGAGTCTTTAGAGTCCTACACAGAGGTTTCCTGGCTCAAGCGAAACGAAATAGGAGCGCATATGAGATGTGTGCAGGACCGAGAATAATGCGTGTATGTGATACCGCATTTCATTCTCGCGATAAATGTTTCGATTGGTTATATTCGATATGACCTAGTTATCGAATCATTGATTCGATAAATCGATACATTGAATACTAGTCGGTTATGTGCGACATGACCGGATCATTGAATCAAATGTTGATTTAATGATTTAATGTATAATTATATATTTGATATATTACTTTGCATTAACTAGTGTTGGTTCACTTTAAACGGATTTTTCTCACTTGAAAAGCACATTGTATATGTGATATATTTTGTGTGCAATTGTATGTGTCATGTTTGATGATGCATGTAAATTGGTTATGTGTTAAGTATTAAACCATGGTTATGAGATGAGTTAGGGTTTTGATTTAATTACTTATTTATTTATCTATTCTTTCTTGATAAATAAATAAATGAAAAACAAAATGGTTTCATTTTTAACTTGAAGCTTGTTGAAGCTTCATGAAGCTTTGACTAATGATACCATTTTGTCATCATACTAAACCCTAACCAATCCCACTAACCATGGTCTATTCTCTACACTTGACCATGGTTAGAAGATGATAAGTATTGTTTTATTATTCTTTTTCCATAACACTTTTATCATAACAATTCTATCATCTTCTCCTTCTTCTTTAAGATAAGAACCTTGATGCCATCAATGGCAACTTGAGTTCTAGTGAGAGAATCCAAATCTAAAGTGAACCCACCTCCTATTTCTTCATCCTCTACCTCTTGCCAAGTGGTTTTGGATGTTTTCTTCACAACTTTCACAACTTTGTGAAGTCGGAGCTCGAACTAGTGCAACCTCGACGTAGATCGTCTTTGACACGAAGCCGACGACCTAGCTCGCCCGTTTCTCCGATGAAACCGACGAATGAGTCTAGGATTCGTGATGGACAGCGAGAGCACACCCACGTGGAGCTAAGGAAGTGGGGAACCGGATCTACAAAGGTTGTAGCATCTAACTTTTAGTTAATTTGTTAACTAGATTATCTTTTCGCCTAAACATCTAGTCTAAGATCCGTAGTCTAGGGTTTCTTGGCACTATTTTTTTTAAAATTGGCATGTTCGATACCTTGTGAGACCTTACTAGAGTGCCTAGGAACCTTTCACTGGTATCAGAGCCTAGCTAGAGCCTTAGGCGAAGTCCAGACGGAATTTGAAACCCGATCGAACCTAAAATCCGAACCCAAAATAGCTCTCCGGACTTTTTCCAAATTCTGGGATTTTTCCAAATTAAAAATGCGTAAAAAATTCAGCAGGGAATTCTAAGAATTACGACGCAAAAATTGACTCATGAACAGTAAACAACGCGGCTGAACCGCGGCAGAAGCTTGGCTTCTGCGGCGGTTCCGCGGCGTCATGATGACGTCATCCTCCACTATTTGCACAGTAACTCTTATTATTTTATGCTGGATTTTCTGGGAATTTTTAATACTGTTTCAAGAGTTGAATTTTCTAGGGTTGTTTTGGGGATTCGTATATTCGATCGGATTATCAAATTTTGTCAGTGTGGCTTTCCGGATAATTTTTAGAATATGTTAAAAAGTTCGACCGGATATAAATACCCAATTTTTCCCCTGTCGGGAAATTTCCAAGTGTTGGATTTTTCCATAGTTTAACGACGTTCTAAGTAGTGCAAGTAACGCGATGGACCCTCTAGAAGACAACAAACCTTAACTCGATTATGTGACCGTCTTGAACTGCCCTTTGAACCTTCGGGTTTGGGGCAGTACGGCGTGCCACATGTGAGGCGTTGGCTTGACCCTTCTACGGCTGGACCGTCGGTACTGAGGCACGAACTGAATGTTGTTAGACTTATTTCATGTGTTGAGCTGTATCGGGAAAGCTTGGGTATTCGACTGTTCGATCGGAAAGTTTAACATTTTCTGTTTATCTGGAATGTGATACAATAATTGGAATTCACAAACAGTTATGTGATAACTGAATGAATGTTATAAATCTAGCAATTTAGACCCATATGATATTGAAAAGAGTTTTCGATAATGAGACTAAAATGCGGGATTTATATCTGTTAGGCATGCGATGTCTAAAGAGGTTGCGGATTCCAACTGTTGTAGTTTTACACTTTCTTTTCTGTGACCGTAAGTGTAGTATGTTCATATCGCCGGTTTCGTTGCTATACGTCAACGACAATTGGGGTATGCATACTTACTTACGTTGATGACATGTGATGTTATGTGTTGCTGGATATGTTATATTGGATCGTCGTATTCGAATAGCCGGGGGTTTTTATGTGAGATGAGTGTTTTTCATTTTCATTCATGTAAAAACTTGTATGTAATATTCTTTTATTTGGGGCACTTCCAGGTAGCGGAAGATGTCACCTTTTGTATATTATTTACTTTTCCACATTAGGATAGACCCAAGGAGGGAAGCACAAGTAACCGGGTTCTGGGGTCCAGTGGGAGACCAACTCGAGGAGTCGAGTCCGGGTCTCCTAACACTAGAATTGGCAGGGTTGCTTGCCGCTCTCGTAGGGGTCTAGGGGTGTGGGATTGGCTATTCATCACGACCGTGGAATCCGTGTTTTATACTGGCTCGTATTGAAAACACGGACGTCCTAGTATATCCAATATTTCATATGTTTATTCTGCTGCGATATCTGTGTTGTGATTCTGTGATGGATATAGTATATAGTATATATGATATATTATATAGACGTTACTTATGTTTTACACCCGCGCTAGCCCTGCCCTGCTCTGTCGTTAGTTACCTAACCTAACGGTGCACGAGGGGACATCGAGGCGAATGCGGATGGCATAAGTGTACGTCATATCTATCTGTGATGTTTAGGTATTTAAATGATGGGACTTCATTAATGTGATTAATGAAAGATAAGAAACCTAAGATGTTGTAGAATCGAATTTTAAAATAAAACAGGTAGCTACAGTTCTTGCTTTGCACAGCGGTATATATGATATACCCCGCACCTTATTCGATGAGGAAAGGACCGAGATCCCTTCACCGGGAGTGACTCCTTTAGCAATAACTGGCAGATGCTACACACTCGGTTTGCTTTTGACTGCTTTTGGGTTTTTGCTTTGCACAGCGATATATATGATATATCCCGCACCTCATTCGACGAGGAAAGGACCGAGATCCCTTCACCGGGAGTGACTCCTTTAGCAAAACTAGAAAAGCCTCAAAATCGCTCCATTTCAAAACTTCATTTGATTCTACAACGATATCAAGTTCATTACGCTCATGGTTTTTATGAAAAACCTGCGTAGCCCTCCGTCATTTCAGATAAAGACTGTTTAGTATTCGTGCTGTGTTTGTTGGCCTTTGTCAAGGCGTAGTGTGCGGTAGCTGAATAGTGCTTATCTGTTTATGCATATGATGCAGATTGTTTCAGGGTAGTCGTACGACCTTGTTGGCCTTTGTCAAGGGTCGTGCGGGTGGGTTTGATTCAATCAAGAAATGACGGGTTGAACTTGACTAGCATCCTGTGATTTGTTGGCCTTTGTCAAGGTCATAGGACACTAGGGGCAAAATATTATCGGAAATTTCAAGTGTTGAAATTTGCAATGAGATTGCATACCTTCTATGAGATAGTTGGATCCCGATACCCACTGCGAGTAAGAGTTACTCCTGGGAGAGTTTTACACATTGCAATTAGCTGATCAAGTAGGTGTCTAGAAAGGTGTCAACGGGGTTACGCCTCTGGGAAAACGAGGTTTACATTAATTAGGTTCGTGCGAAAGCACGGGGGACCTCCCTCAAAGTACCGACACTGGCCTGGCTGAAAGATTGGCGAACTTGTAGTGTGTAATTAATCCCAGCTAGTCTTTCCTTTTAGGGTTTGGAGGAAGATTTGATAAAAAGCAGTGGGAGCCATCCTGATTAGATAAGATAATAACCAATCTGATCTTACACGAGCATACGCTAAAGTGTTTTCTTCTCTCTCTCTCCAGGTAGCGACCAGTTCATGCCTTAATCAAGATAATAATATGGATGTATTGACCGAACCCGCATGTTATACTGTGCTGGGGAACGTTGGTTCCGTTCTTTCTTATAAGAGTTATAGGAATGAACAGGATATAGGGGAATGCCAGGATTCCCATGCCACCCGAATGAAGAAAGTACATGTTGATGCATTTTCTTCGGGTGTGTTCGTTACTGAGAACTGTTTCTCCATTTGCTCTACGTCCTGGGTATTAGATACCGGGTCAGGATCCCATATATGTAATCAGTTACATGGGCTAAGGAAAGGTAGAGAACTTGGAGAAGGTGATAAAGACATTAGAGTTGGAAATGGTGCAATTGTTGCAGCCAAGACTGTCGGGGAATATCACCTTGTATTACCAACTGGTAATACATTGGTTCTGAACGAATGCTATTACATGCTGAACCTGATATGCAACATTATATCGATTTCTTTATTAAGTAAAGAGGGATATAATTTTGTATTACAGGACAATGTTATGAACATTTTCCATAACCAAAAGTTGGTTGGATCAGGCACGTTGTGCAATGGCATTTATGTTCTAAATCAATCAACAGTTCTGAGCATAACAAACACACACAAGAGGAAGAGTTCTGAACTCAACGAATCCTTCTTGTGGCATTGTAGACTGGGCCACATCAATGCGACACGACTAGCTAAGTTGCATAACGATGGATATTTAAATCCGTTTGAATTTTCATCTTATGACACTTGCCAGTCATGTCTCAAAGGCAAGACGACCAAAACTCCGTTTACGGGACACGGAGAAAGAGTTACCGAACTCTTGGGACTTATACATAGTGATGTATGCGGTCCCATGTCTACACATGCCAGGGATGGTTCTTCATACTTCATTACATTCACTGACGATCTCTCTAGGTTCGGGTATATGTTCCTGATGAAACACAAATCAGAAGCTTTTGAGAAATTTAGGGAATATAAGCAAGAAGTTGAGAACCAAACCGGAAAAAGTATTAAAATCCTACGATCTGATCGATGAGGAGAATACTTAAGCAATGAATTCCTGGACTTCCTAAAAGAGAATGGGATTCTCTCTCAGCTGACTCCTCCATATACACCACAGCACAACGGTGTATCAGAAAGGAGGAACCGCACCCTATTAGATATGGTGCGCTCTATGATGAGCACAGCTGAGTTACCTATTTCCTTCTGGAGTTATGCGCTGGAGACAGCAGCATACCTATTGAATCAAGTTCCATCTAAATCTGTACCTACCACACCATATGAGATATGGAGTGGGAAGAGACCATGTCTTAAACGAGTTAAGATATGGGGTTGCCCGGCCTATGTCAAAAGGCAAAATCCGGACAAACTCGAGGCACGGTCAGTTCTATGCAAGTTTGTGGGATATCCCAAACATTCACATGGATATCGTTTCTACCATACAGAGGAACAAAAAGTGATTGTTTCTCGACATGCCACCTTTTTGGAAAAGGAATTTCTTGCAAAGGAAATTAGTGGCGATAAGGTAGAACTGGAAGAAATTCCGGCTACACAAACTCAAACTGAAGATTTAGTGGAACCAGAGGATTCAGTAGCTCCAGACGAACCTCAGCCTCTCCGCCGATCTAGTAGGGTTCCTCGCCAACCTGAGAGATACTACGGTTTTCTCATGGATGGTGGGAGCAAGGATTGCATCATGGAGATGATGACCCAACTAGCTTCGAGCAGGCCATCACGAGTGGGGACTCAGTGAAATGGCTGGATGCTATGCGGTCTGAGATGGATTCCATGTACACCAACAAAGTATGGACTTTGGAAGTTGCTCCTGAAAGGGTAAAACCCATTGGGAGCAAGTGGATCTTCAAGAAGAAACTTGGTGTAGATGGGAAAGTGGAGACTTTCAAAGCTAGACTAGTAGCAAAGGGTTTTCGTCAAAGACCAGGTGTGGACTATGACGAGACCTTTTCTCCAGTAGCTATGCTTAAATCCATCCGGATCATGCTTGCCATCGCTGCTTATCATGATTACGAAATCTGGCAAATGGATGTTAAGACCGCCTTTCTAAATGGTGATCTAGAAGAGTGCGTGTACATGACTCAGCCAGAGGGCTTCGTAGACAGTAGGAGTAGCGGGAAGGTGTGCAAGCTGCTTAAATCCATTTATGGATTAAAGCAAGCATCGCGGAGTTGGAACATCTGCTTTGACGTCGTTATCAAAGAGTTTGATTTCGTCAAAAATCCAGATGAACCTTGTATCTACAAGAAGGTGGCAGAGAGTAAGGTTGTCTTCCTCGTATTGTACGTGGACGACATACTCTTGATAGGAAATGATATTCCTATGCTGCAATCGGTCAAGCTCTTCTTATCACAAAGATTCTCAATGAAAGATCTTGGTGATGCCTCCTGCATATTGGGGATCAGGATCTATAGAGATAGATCCAAACGGATTTTGGGATTGTCCCAATCCAGGTACATTGACACCATACTAAAGAGGTTTAGTATGGAAGAGTCCAAGCGTGGGAACTTACCCACGATCTCTGGAGTCACTCTCTCCAAAGAGATGTCTCCCAAGACTGATTTGGAGAGAGCTCGCATGCAAGGGATACCCTATGCTTCGGCAGTAGGCTCTATCATGTATACGATGCTATGTACCAGACCCGATGTAGCATACTCACTAAGTATAGTGAGCAGGTATCAAGCTGATCCTGGAGAGAGTCATTGGACAGCTGTGAAGAGCATTCTCAAGTACTTGCGAAGGACTAGAGATATGTTCTTGGTGTATGGTAACGGAGAGCTCCAAGTGGAGTCCTTTACCGATTCGAGCTTCCAGAGTGATAAGGACGACTCTAAGTCGCAGTCGGGCTTTGTCTTTACCCTTTACGGAGGGGCGGTTAGCTGGAAGAGTTCCAAGCAGGAAACCGTGGCAGACTCGACGATGGAGGCTGAATACATCGCTGCCAACGATGCTGCCAAAGAGGCTGTCTGGATCAAGAAGTTCATTACTGAACTTGGAGTGGTTCCATCCATTGAGCGTCCAATACCTTTGTATTGCGATAACAATGGAGCGGTGGCTTTGGCCAAGGAACCCAGGTCCCATCAGCGGTCCAGGCATATTCTGAGGCGGTATCACCTGATCCGGGAGATAGTTGATCGCCGGGAGATCGAGGTCAGGAGGGTTGACACGAAGAACAACACGGCGGATCCACTCACGAAGGCCATTCCCCAGATACAGTTTGAGAGACTCTTCGGGATGCTCGGTATGCGATACTACAGCAGCTGGCCCTAGTGCAAGTGGGAGATTGTTAGTTGTATGTATGCCCTAGAGGCCAGTATTGTACAGATGATGTATATTATATTGGATGCTTGGACATATATAGAGATGACTTTCTTGCTCAATATGATAGTATGCTATCTGGTTACTCTTTATCTTAACATGTACACTAGTCTCTTTATACTGTCTTATAGTTACATGTTGGTAAAGCCCTTAGGATGTGTACTTGACTACCTGGAGTATGATGCAGATCATACTAGTGAGGACATGGTAGTCCATAAGTACATCCTTCAAGGTCCCTAGTCGTGGGTGTATCGAGACGGGGCATCGATATACCAGAGTAGACTAGCGTATACGTTTCTCGACCCATGTGATGGGCGATGGATGATCCCATATCCATTGGTGTTTGACATCAGAGATGGTATACGGGTGCTCAGTGGAGACTGGGTACACTGGACGGACTCGCCGAGAACTCCCAGATGGTATTATACCTCACGTCAGATAGCAGTTCTCAGGTGACACTTGTACAGGTTAGTCTGTAGACCCGAGATCGTCATAGAGTCTTGTGTGATTCCCACTGTGCTTTGATCTCCACCTTACCACGTCCATGAGGGCGTGCAAAACGGTGGTCTTTGGGCACAGTCCCGAGTCACATGGAGGCAATGAGCGATAGGAGGGGTTTCGTCTCTCCCGGTATTGGGGGTTGATGTTGCGCTGTGCTCGATTGGCCGTAACAGGGAAGTCCCTGGCCAGGGCTGATCAGAGATTTGCTGGTAAGTGTTACCAGTAGTTTCTCGACCCGTTATGAGCCTCACATCGGCACGACTTATCGAGTATTGGGGTCTGACGTTTACCACCCCTAGACTTGATATGCGACATATCAGACGAAGAGACCGGACTGTACGGTAAGTGTTACTGGTTGGATTCACAGGAGTGTGAGCGGGCTAGCTCGTCGATCTTCTGATCGCTCAATACCCGGGTGGCCGTTACGTTTAGCAGACCGCTTGCGGCTTGTGGGTGCTTGATATGATCATCATCTGCTACCGGCGTATTGACGAGTCTTTAGAGTCCTACACAGAGGTTTCCTGGCTCAAGCGAAACGAAATAGGAGCGCATATGAGATGTGTGCAGGACCGAGAATAATGCGTGTATGTGATACCGCATTTCATTCTCGTGATAAATGTTTCGATTGGTTATATTCGATATGACCTAGTTATCGAATCATTGATTCGATAAATCGATACATTGAATACTAGTCGGTTATGTGCGACATGACCGGATCATTGAATCAAATGTTGATTTAATGATTTAATGTATAATTATATATTTGATATATTACTTTGCATTAACTAGTGTTGGTTCACTTTAAACGGATTTTTCTCACTTGAAAAGCACATTGTATATGTGATATATTTTGTGTGCAATTGTATGTGTCATGTTTGATGATGCATGTAAATTGGTTATGTGTTAAGTATTAAAACATGGTTATGAGATGAGTTAGGGTTTTGATTTAATTACTTATTTATTTATCTATTCTTTCTTGATAAATAAATAAATGAAAAACAAAATGGTTTCATTTTTAACTTGAAGCTTGTTGAAGCTTCATGAAGCTTTGACTAATGATACCATTTTGTCATCATACTAAACCCTAACCAATCCCACTAACCATGGTCTATTCTCTACACTTGACCATGGTTAGAAGATGATAAGTATTGTTTTATTATTCTTTTTCCATAACACTTTTATCATAACAATTCTATCATCTTCTCCTTCTTCTTTAAGATAAGAACCTTGATGCCATCAATGGCAACTTGAGTTCTAGTGAGAGAAATCCAAATCTAAAGTGAACCCACCTCCTATTTCTTCATCCTCTACCTCTTGCCAAGTGGTTTTGGGTGTTTTCTTCACAACTTTCACAACTTTGTGAAGTCGGAGCTCGAACTAGTGCAACCTCGACGTAGAATGGTCTTTGACACGAAGCCGACAACCTAGCTCGCCCGTTTCTCCGATGAAGCCGACGAATGAGTCTAGGATTCGTGATGGACAGCGAGAGCACACCCACGTGGAGCTAAGGAAGTGGGGAACCGGATCTACAAAGGTTGTAGCATCTAACTTTTAGTTAATTTGTTAACTAGATTATCTTTTCGCCTAAACATCTAGTCTAAGATCCGTAGTCTAGGGTTTCTCGGCACCATTTTTTTTAAAATTGGCATGTTCGATGCCTTGTGAGACCTTACTAGAGCGCCTAGGAACCTTTCACCAATGCTATCATCAACTGTCGTAATGGTTCTATGACCCTATCCTTCGGGAATAGGTCAATTGAACTGAACATTTACAAGTTGGGAAGTGTACCCTCCGACCCTACTGCTCAGGTCTGTTCTGTCGACTTAATGGATGTCGACAGCAGCGAATTTGATGATCCTCCTGATACCGATCTAGACTCTTTTCATATGTTATTGTTTGACCCAACTATGTATCATACATATACGGACTCTTCCACTGAGATGTCCTGGTCAACAACTAACACTGATTATGAACCGTTCTTAGAGTCTGAAGATCACCCCGCACTTTGTGATGACATTATTCATCGGGGTATTGATGGAACTTTTGAGGAGATCTTCGCTGATGAACTCGCATTTTTGAATAACACGGGTGTAGAGATGAATCATCTCCCAATCAATGAAAGTGAACCTCCACCCCTTCTTCTGACTTGTAAAGAGAATGTGAGTAATCCATCGCATACACTGCATCGTCTCTCCAAAACGAGATGCACACATATTCTATTCCACCACTTACCCTTTCCCCACTTCTTCTTCCACCAACCAGAGCACTGCATTGATAAAAATTTTGAATGGTTGGTGTTAACCTTCGGTCTTTGCAAAGCTTGGTATCGACCAATGATTTTTGACCCCCTCATGTGATTTTCAAAAGATTAATATTGCATAACTCAAGTTTGGGGGGGCAATTTTTCTGGCTCTTGAAAAGAAATTTTTTACAAAATAATGAGCCAAAAATAGGTTTGGGGGAGGATCTTCACTTAAATATTTTGCCCCCACTAATAAATTCCTCTCAAGCTTACAGGTTTTCGAGATTTAGTAGAAGGCAACAATGAGGACACTGTTGAAAACAAGTTTGGGGGAGGTTTGTGCTTATTTTCGCATCATTTGCATATCACTTTGCATAAGCACAAAACATTTTTGAAAACCTATAAAAATTTCAAAAATTTCAAAAATAAAAATATTTTTTGTACATAAATAAGATAATAAAAGTTTAGATAGTGAAAAAATTACATCCATGAGATTAGAAAAATTTAAGAAAACCAAGAAAATTAGAAGTTTTCTTAAACGAACTAGTAATAAGTAGTTATAAGACGTTGTTCCAAGGGTTAGTAAGATGAAGGACGTCACTAATCTGAGGATAAAAATAGGTCTGAAAAATAGTTTCTATTCTGGAAGCCAAACATTTTGAACGTTGATACCCTGCTATTTGCACTTACACACATCTTGACGCCTGGGATAGTAGAGGATACCTTGAAATGCTCTTGTCTTTAAGCCGATGAATGAAGGAAATAAAAAAAAAATGAAGAAAATATAAAATGGTGAGAAAAATGGACACTGGTTTTGTTATCGCCAAGACAGCAATAAAAAAATATAGCGAGGGTGCCTCTTCACCTAGTGCCCTAAGGCCAACTGGTCTGGGAGTCACTTCTATGCCTGAGGTGGTGCAAGACGAGGAAAATACACCAAATAAGCAAGCACATGAGTAATCGGTCGGTTAGTACCTCAAGAAGTATTAACGGTGGCATGAAAGTGTGTGATGTCACATATCTGATGTATGAATGCATCATGAATGAGAAAATCAACCCTGAAATCTGAATAATCTGATATAAGAAAAACATCATTGAATCTTGTATAATAAAACTGAAACCTCATCAGTGAAATCGACAGAAATCCGTGTCAAGCATCGACACAAATAGGTATATCTCAAAATCTCAAAATCTCATATCTCTATATCTCAAATCTCAATATCTCCGTATCTCAATCTCAATATCTCTGTATCTCAAATCTCAATATCTCTGTATCTCAGACTCCGGCAGTCCGGATCGGCCCACATCATCCAATCTCACGACCACGGTCGATATCCTCCGGATATCCGCCGCGTCAAAAATAACAACAATAACCGGTCGGTAGTGCTCCCTTGCCGGGCTCAACGCCATCTTCTGCGATCTTCTTGCCCTGGGGTACCGAACCGGGTCTACCATATACCCGCAAACGGTGCATCTCTCTCCTCGAATCGGGTATATGATACTGCTCAAGAACCGAGAAGACTCATGGTGGACGGCACACATATCACATCATGAGAAAACCGTGGTTTTTCTTTGAAAATAATAATAAGTTATGAAATTGTTGCGGTTTTCCCCAAAATCCAGAAATCTCATAGAAAATCCAAATCCCAAAATCCTGAGTAAATAAATAATAAGTATTGGCATAAGCCCCACAAAACTGTATGACAGTATGAAAATATAAATGCAGGAAGTGTCTGAGTAAGCAATGCAATATCTAACTAGCACATGAAGCAAGCGTACTAAAATATATTTAAACTACTAATTAACAGCTATACTAAATGAAGTAACTTTTCCTAAAGTGTGCATGACATGGAAATTACCGATGATGATGTGTGTGAGCCTGCAAATAAGTGTACGTGAAACATGCGCATCATCGGTAATGGTGCTGGTGTCCTAACAGATGGAATCATAACAGTTAAGAAAACATATGTATAAACAGTCAGTGAAATGAGAATAACATGATTATAGCTGAGAAGGAGTAATAACCGCAATACCGACGAATATATATTTTTACTATACGAGTCATACTGCTTTGGTGTTTGAAAAAGCACGAATCGTGGTTTTTAGAAAAATAGGGGCTATGGGGATTTGAGAAAAGATACGTCCTTTGAAAAAAATTCGTAATATCCCTCAGGCTGTCTTTAAAAATATGCACGATTCGTTAGTTTTGAAAATAAGTATGACTCGAGCCTAAACTAATATCTATCTAACCAGCTAAGGGACTAAACTAAAGAACTGGTCGAAAGGTAATAAGAATCCACCTAAAGTCTGAGTCGATATCTCTAGTAGTCGGCGATCCAGCCTCAATAGCGTCACTTACAAAGTACGACTTCCTCAAGTCAAGAGTGCGGATCAATCATCACATCTATCCTCGTACGGTAAAATCCATCGTACGGCATCCCAAAATCGTGGTACGGGTCAATTATCATGTATATACATCATCATTCATAAGGTATCATCATCAAACAATATCATGATCTGGTTACTGACCTAAAGTCTCGTGCAATCCGATGTCATCAACACATATTATCATATATGATTATACATTGCACAAGCGATCCATTAAAAATATCATGACATATCTCATATCATATCTCGATCACATATCAAATATCTCACGGCATCCTGCCCAGCCATATCAACTCATCCTCAAGTATCATAAATCATCCTCATGTCGCACGTATATGTTGTGTTTGTGTGTGTATAGAAACCTATATATATATATATATATATATATATATATATGTATGTACATATATATATATATGTACATATATGTATGTATGTATGTATATGTATGTATGTATATATATGTATGTATGTATGTATATATATATATGTAGAGATTAATGGAGGAAAGATGCCATGGGAGGGGATTTCCTCCTATGGCGCGGAAAAAATACAACCTCCGCCATTTTTTCTGACGATCGGCACCCATCATCATCATCGTTGTCATCTAAGATGTGCGTACACCAAATTTCATGTGATTCCACAACTTTTTCACAGTTGATTTAGTGGGTTCAAAATTAACGGTTTACCGACAATAAAACTTTTTACATTGCTAAATCAACGGTGAAAAAGTTGTAGAATCACATGAAATTTGGTTTACCCACATCTTAGATGATAACGATGAAGATGATTGGGGCCGATCGTCAAAAAAATTGATGGAGGTTGTATTTTTTTCACGCCATAGGAGGAAATTTCCTCCTATGGCCTCTTTTCTCCATTATTCTCATATATGTATGTATATATACACACACACACATATACCCCAAGTCAAGTGTACATGTGTACGTGTGTGTGTCTGCATGAAACCTATGAATTACCTCCAAGGTAATCATCCTCTGGTTAAGTCTGTCTAAATCAACCTAATCCTACTTAAGGTCTTCAATAGTACCCTACTCGCCAAAATCCAAGGTCACGTCCGACTCAAAATAATAATACGCAATAACTTTACTCTACGTTTGTGGGGGTGCTATACGCCATCCGCCCGACTTCCTCCGTAGATATACATTTACTCATCTGAATCCTCGCCTGCCGAAGTCGACGTCGTCATGCTCTTCCCGTCGTCTCGAAATCCACGTAAGGGTGTCTATATATAAACATATGGTATCGTAAATCGAAATCACGAATGAAAACCAGAACGGCACACGAAACACACATAGGTTAGAACCTATGGTCCTCGCATGCAAGAAAAGCCAAACAAATTCTCGATATCGAGGTACAAACATAAGAACATCGAGTTAAAAACCTAAATGCAAAAACCAAGTTAAAACAAAGTCGTAAAATAATGCAGCAACTCAAGAAAATGGTCCCAGATTTTACCCTAAGTGAAATTAGCTAATTTTGCATATGGTAAGGGTCTAGTTTAATGAAATAACAACCCTGGCCAAACATGGAAGGATTCTGCCCCACCCTGGCCGCAAATTGCGGCCAGGAAGAATAAAATTGCGGCCTTGGTTTGGGGTTAGGGGCTCGAGTCTTCATGGAATGATCCATATCACCTGCCCATCTCTCTGTGTTCGCTAAAAAATTTTCAGGTCACCCGGGTTATAGCAGATCACCAAATTCCAACACAATTTCCACAATTTTCCAACATCGGGGTTTCCAAATTTGCTAATTGGGGTTTTAATATCTGGTTTAGTCCAGTATACAATCACAACAGGAGTTGTATGGTCTCTACCAGCCTCAATTACACTATCTCAATTCAAAATTACCTCAAACCCTAACCTGAAATTTTCAAAGTTCACTAAACCTCGATATATCGATTTTAAACTAACAATAGAAGCTAATAGAATGAAATACCACTCTAATGGTGATGAAATTACCTCATTTGGCAACTCAAGAATTTCTTGAGTTGCCCAAGATCCCCAAAGTCTTGACTTGATCACACCCTCATACTTGTAGTGAGCTAGGGATTAATTTTAATGAAGGGAATATGATGTTTTAAAATGAATTTAGGGGTGTAATGAGGAGGTAGAGGTGGTGGAGATTTGGGGAGAAGGAGCAGCATGAGGAGAGAGAGGGAAAGGAAATAAGGAGATGGGAAAAATAATGAGGGGACCATGTGTGTAGAAACTTCTCCATCTCTCTCTCTCACTCTCTCATCTTTTCTTTTCTTCACTTTTCTTTTCTATTCTTTTCTCTTCTCATTTATAAAAACAAAGCCATGCAAACTTTAGAAAAAAAAAGGAAAATCCATGGTAGAAAAGTAGCAAATGTGAAAAATGACATGGTGCAAGTCATGTGCATATAGTAAACTTTAATGCACGATTAGTGATATTTAATCGCGATTAGCATTAAAATGAATATAATTAATCATAAGGAATTTATAATTTTCTTAAATCATATAAAACACCCTCATTTCAGTAATTCCTATAATTTCTCAAATATTTCCCTATTTATCTGTATTTAATTATACCGTATCATTAAAATATTCGTAATATTTATTATTTTATTATATAAATTCCCAAAAATAATATTTTATTTTTCTGAAATGTTACAATACTGGTGGGACATGTGTAGTTTATATGCATATCCTTGAAATGTTCCTAGTCGTAAGTGTATCGAGATGGGGTATCGATATTCCAGAGTAGACTAGTCTATACGTTTCTTATCCCATATGATGGGCGATGGATGATCTCATATCTATTGGTGTGTTGGCACCAAAGACTGTATACGGGTGCTCAGTGGAGACTTGGTACACTGAACAGACTCGCCGAGAACTCCTATGTGGTATTATATCTATCGTCGGATAGCAGTTCTCAGGTGACACTGGTACAGGTTAGTCTGTAGACCCGAGATCGTCATAGAGTCTTGTGTGTTCTCCCACTGTACTTTGATCTCCACCCTACCACGGCTCTACTGAGTCGTGCAAACAGGTGGATTTTGGGTACGGTCCCGAGGCACATGGAGGTTATAAGCTATAGGAGGGGTTTCGTCTCTCCCGGTATTAGGGGTTGATGTTGCGCTATGCTCGATTGGCTATAACAAGAAGTCCCTAGCCAGGAATGATGAGATTTACTGATAAATGTTATCAGTAGTTTCTCGATCTGTTATGAGCCATATACCGGCATGACTTATTGAGTTATTGAGGTCGACGATACCATCCCTAGACTCGATATGCAGCATATCTGATGAAGAGACCGGACTGTACGGTAAGTGTTGCCAGTTGGCTCGACTGAAGTTTTGACAGGTTCGCTTGTGTTTCTTCTGATCGCTCAATACCGGGGAGCCGTTACGTACAGCTTGTGTCGCTGACAGTTTATGGGTTTGTGATATGATCACTGCCTACTGCTAGCGTATTGACGAGTCTTAGAGTCCCACAGAGGGGTTTCCTAGCTCAGGCGAAAAGATGTGGGGTGCATATGGGATATGCACGGGAGCTCGATTAAATGCGTTTGTTTGATACCGTATTTTAATCGGGCGTTTTTCTATTGGTCGGGTCGTATGTGATATGACCGGATTATTAAATCAAGTGTTGATTTAATATTATTGACTTTTAGCTTATTTATTTAAAACCTTTTCTTTATGGATGTATGCATGAATGTATGTATGTATATATGTTGATATAGAATGCACACATGCATGCATACATGTGTCATGGTTGATGATACAATGGAGGTGGCAATGCAAGACTCACATGGTATAAATATTTATATATATTATTGATATTGAGAAAAGGAAAATGAAATTAAATCATGGTTATATTTCTTCTACACTCTTCTTCACTTGATCCAATTTTGACCATGTTTTGATTTTTCATTTGTTCTTTAACTCAATATAAAATATCTAGATATTTATTAACCATGGATCTATGTGAGTGTGACTCTCATATTAATATTTCCTTTTCTCATTGTTCTTGAGAATTATCACAAAAAGGAGCTTAAGCTTAGCCAGCTCCTTTTTCTTCCTCCTTCTTGCTCTCTACCATTTTTAAAGTGAGTGAAGGAAACAAAAAGGAAAGGTTTTTAAGTGAGATTACAACCCGCATCACCAATCTATATCAGTCTAGCCCACTAGTGTAGGTTGTTTGCTCCACTTCTTCAAAAGATCAAGTGAAGCTAGGAGCTTGAGCATAGGGACTCCGTGGTGGATCGTCGTGGACATGGAAGGACTTAAGTAAACCGTTTCAAACCCTAGTTGATCCAAGGAGTCAAGGAGGGAGGTCTACAAAGGTTGTATTTCTCACTTCATTGTGTTAAATACTTTGTTAGTGTAATTTGCCCTAGAGGCCATTATTCTATAGTACTAGTTTGTATATTACATTTTGGAAGCTTGGGATATATACACGGATTTATGACAGTCTTGCTTAATATAGTAGTATGCTACTTGGTTTGTATCTATCTTAATATGTGTATATGTTTCTTTTAACGTATCGCTAATACATATTGATAGAGCCCTTAGGATCTTTGCTTGACTACTAGCGTTGTGATGGCACTCACACTAGTGGGGGCTGGGTAGTCTACAGGCACATCCTCACACAGGTCCCTAGTCGCAGGATTATCGAGACAGGGCATCGATACTCCAGAGTAGACTAGTGTATACGCTTCTCATCCCTGCAGGGGAGATGGTTTGTCCCACAGCCATCAGTACGTCGTACTGGAGATAGTATGCAGGTGCACATTGGGTTATGAGTTACACTGGACAGACTCGTAAGGAACTGCTGGTTGGTAATATACCTATCGTCAGGTAGCAGTTCCCAGGTGACATGAGTACAGCTTAGTCTGTCGACTTGACACTGCTACTTCGCCTCAGGTATGTTCCTACTGTTTTTAGATTACTACCCTACCACGGCTCTGGTGAGTCATGCAAATAAGTAGTAGTTGGGTGCAGTCCCGAAGCACTTGGAGGCAGTAGCGGTTAGATAGGATTCGTCTCTCCCAGTATTGGGGGTTGATGTCGTGCTGTGTTCGGAAAGCCATTGCACAAATTCCCTGGCCAGGGCAAGCGAGATTTACTGGTAGGGATTCCCGTAGTTTCTCAGGGTGTTTTTGGCCGCACTCCGACATGACTTATTGCATTATTAGGGGTCTGACGCTTGCCGCCCCCCTAGAACCGATATGCGACACTCTTAGACGAACAGATCGGACTGTACGGAGATTGCTACAGACAAGCTCGGTAGGGGTACGGATGAGTTTCCTCGTTGAACTTCTTTTCGACAGATACCTGGGTAGCCGTTACGTGCAGCTAGTGCCACTGACACGCTTGTGGTTAAACCCACTACCAGAGTACGGTCGAGTCTTTAGAGTCCCACACAGAGGGTTTCCCGGCTTCGGGCAAAACGTGTAGAGATCGTATGGTTTTACGACAGGATTAGATCATAAACGTGTACTTGTACGCATATGATGTTCGGGCGGATATTACTAGTGGGCTTTGGTTTAAGCCAGATCCTGGTATATGATTATTGGATTAGTTTCGTCTCATTGTATTCGTGTTTCTCGGTATACGAATACGGGTATGTATATACGGACGGGAGGGGCATTCTTTTGATTTGATCAAGATTGCTTTTGGAGAATGACACCTCAAATTAGGGTTTCTCTTTTATGGTTAATTCTTTAATGAGGTGGAGGAATTGAAAGAGGAAACTATATGGTGTTTTAGTGAAATGGATTAGGGTTTTGCATTGACCATCTTGGACTCTTTTGTGAGTTGTTGACTTAGATATTATTGTAAGATATTTGTGAGATATTTGTGAGATATTTTCATTAGGTTTAAATGAAAAAACCCTAGTCATTTTCTATATTCATTATCCACTAAAAAACTACAAATACTTTCTTGCTCTCTTTTCCTCAAGCATTTCTCCTTCTCCATTCAAACCCTAACCTTCTCATGAGTTGAGAATCATAGGGTTTGTGAGACTACTAGACTCCTCATCACTCTCTACACATCTTACGCTACTAAGTTTAGCACACCAAGTGACCTAGTTGCCTCAAGTTAGAGGTAAAGCTCAAAGTCGGATCTCTCGGGTGGATCTTCTACGATTTGGAGAAGACGACAAGGAGGTGCATTCCGTTCTCAGTTCAAGGAGCTCACGACTTGGAGAAGGACAGCGAGGAGGTGAAGGACAGTGAAAACTTGAAGTATAACACTCACACATAGTAGTTAAACCTCATTGCTAGTTTGTTAGTTAGGGTTTAATATCGATCCTGGAGTTTAGTCGATGTTACGAAGCTAATAAAAATCGTTTTTTGCAAACTCCGCCTCCCCGCAAACACGTAGGGTGCGGGATATCCACTTACAGTGGTATCAGAGCCAACTAAACCATACCTAACAGATTAAACGACAACTAAAACTACAAAACCGAAATAACCCGTAAACATCGAAACGTAGATCCTAGTTTCTGTTGAATTTTTCCGAGGCTCTAAAAATTTTTTTAGAAACTGCAGAGTACTCCTTGAACTGAACACTCACCAAAAATGAGACAATTCCCTCATAAAGTGGCCGGCCGCATCAAGGAAAATTTCGAGCTCACCGGGTCAATTTGAGGGGATTGCTTCGTGTTTTGTTATGTGATTTTTTGACTTGGATTTAGTGTTTCAAGAGTTGTTTATTTTTGCCAATTTTAAATATACTGTCAATTCTTCACTGTGGCAATACGGGGTGTTTCAAAGTCGCAGTTTAACGTCATTTAATATTTCATGTTGTGATAAATGTGTTCGTAAACTTCCGCTAATTGCTATATGTCGGTTAGTTGGGGGTTGCACATTTCTGTGATGTTTGTTTGTGTATATGGACTTATTAGATTGTCGTGAATGAATAGCCGGGGATGTGAAGTGTTATATTCTTTCATTCAAATGTAAATTGTAAATTGTTGTAATATTTTTTTGCGGGGCACATCCGGGTTGAGCTTGTAGCCACCGTTGTATTATTTCATTTACTGTTTATTGCTCCTAAGATAGACCTAAGGTGGGGTGCACAAACTACCGGGTACTTTGAAGTGCCGAGTGGCCTATTCACGTTGTTGAGGGAGGTTGCTTCACTTCGGGTATTTGGCGAGTAGTTTGCCGCACCAGTAGGGGTCTGGGGTGGGGTTTGGCTATTCATCGCGACCGTGGAATCCGTCTTTCGTTACAGGCTTAAACGAAACGCGGAATTCCTAATATATCTAATGTGTTCATCTGTGATCTGGAATGCCTATTATTGCGTCTGGCGAATGGATATTATATATATATATATATATATATATATATTATATATTAGATGTTGCTTATGTTTTGCATCCGCGCTAGTCCAGCCCCTAGCTCTGGCGTTAGTTATCTAGCCTAACGGTGTAAGACGGGGCCCCGTGGCGAATGCGGATGATATAAGCGTACGTTGTATTTTTGTCTTTTTCTGCAATGGTAGGTTAATTGATGGGACTGCATTACATTAATGCAAAGAAAATAAACCAAAGTTGAATCGTTGGAACAATTTTAAAACCACTCGGTGTTTTCAAAACAGAAAAACTTTTAAAAATGCGGAGCTTAAACCACTCCTTTTAAAAGCTATCAAAATCCTTCGATTATATCAAGTTCATTACGTTCACAGTTTCGCCAAAACCATTCGTAGCCCTCCGTCATTTCATATGAATATTCAATAGTATTCAAGCTATGTTTGTTGGCCTTAGTCAAGGCATGGTGATTGGTAGCTGCTAAATATTCATGTGTTGCATAGATAGATGCGTTAGTTTGGGACAGTCATACTACTTTGTTGGCCTTAGTCAAGGGTAAGTATGGGTGGGTTCAAATTAACCTGGACAATGACGGGTAGAACTTGACATGTGACTTATGATTTATTGGCCTTAGTCAAGGTCATAAGAGCATGAGGCAAAAATCCACATCGGGAGTTTCTAAAGAAACTGAAACTTGCTAGTGTTGCATACCATTTGGAGTTTGATAATGTTGGTAGGATTCCTTCAGCATTATCACACAATGATATTTGGATCCCGATCCTACTGTGAGTATCCGCTACTCTTCGGGAGATTTTTTCACGTAACGGTCAATGCTATAAACCAAGTAGGTGTCTAGAACGGTGTTAGCGGGACTACGCCTCCAGGGAAAAGAGGTTATTTAATTAAGGGACTTCGCGAAAGCGTCGTAAAACCTCCCTCGAAGTACCGACACTAGCCTGGCTGAACGGTTAAGCAAGTATTGTACGAGGAGATTAATCCTGACTAATTCTTCTTTTCTGGTTTGAGGAAGGATTCGAGAAACAGTGGGAGCCATCCTGTTTAGATAAACTAAAAACCAATCTAAACTTGCAAGAGCATCATGCTAAAGTGTTTCTTCTTTCTCTCCTAATTGCAGCAACCAAAGATGATGGGCCTTAAGTTACTATTAGATAAAAATATATTAACAGGGCCAAACTATAAAGATTAGTTCAGGAATATCAAGTTGGCAATAACTTATGACAAGTTGGGCTATATCCTAACTACTAAAGCCCCCACCGTCCCAGGTCCAGAATCCAGTGTCGCGGATAAGGAAATCTGTAAGACCTAAGAGATTGACTGCGCGAAGGCCAAGTGCCTCATGCTGGCCTCTATAGACAACGAACATCAGAGATGGCACGAGAATATGGATCTTGAATCCATATTCCTCCATACCAAAGAATTATATGGAGAGCAATCTCGTATCGCAAGATACGAGACCTCGAAGAAACTTTTTCAGGCGAGGTTGGCCATCGGATCATTTGTAGGGGAACACGTCCTTAAGATGATCAGCTATATTGAAGAGCTCGCGGACCTCGGGACCACGTTAGAGAATGAGTTGTATACATACTTGATTTTGCAGTCCCTCCCTTCCACCTACGCCCAGTTTATCTTGAATTTTAGTATTCAAGGTAAAAACGTTGAACTTCCGGAACTCCTCAACATGTTGAAGAGTGCAGAGGGCACCCTGCAGAAAGCCAGGGAAACACCCGCTCTATTTGTTGGTGGAGCTTCCTCTTCTAGATCCAAGGCGAAAGCCAAAGGAAAGAAGAAGAAGGCCCCCACCAAGCCGAGAGGCGGTGTTAGTAAGGTGGAAGCGAAGGGCAAGGCAAGAGTAGCGGGGCCGTCAGTAAGAAAGGAAGAATGCTTCTACTGTCATAAGAAGGGTCATTGGAAGAAAGATTGCAGGGCTTGGAAGGCCAAGAACCAGGACCCGAAGCAAGTTGTGGCTTCGGCTTCAGGTGTGTTTGTAATTGAAAATTGTCTGTCAATCAACTCTACTTCCTAGGTATTGGATACCGGATCAGGATCTCATATCTGTAATTCTTTGCAGGCATTGAGAAGCCGTAGGGTTCTGAAGACCGGTGATATGACCCTCAGGGTTGCTAACGGAGCGAGCGTGGATGTTGTGTCCGTAGGGGAATATCACCTTGGATTGACGAGTGGACATATTTTGGTTTTGCGCAATTGTTTTTATGTACCTAGTTTGACTTGTAATATCATTTCTGTATCTTCGTTATCTAAAGAAGGTTATGATTTTACATTTGTAAGCGATGTCGTAAACATCCACCTTAATCATGGTCTGATTGGGTCAGGTACTCTAAACAATGGTATATACGTATTAAATCAACTACAAATTTTCAATGTCCAGAACACACACAAAAGAAAGACTCCAGAAATAAATCATGCTTTCTTATGGCATTATAGACTGGGTCACATCAATGAAATACGGTTGACGAAATTACATAGAGAGGGATATTTGGATCCGTTCGAATATCAGTCTTATACAACTTGTCAATCTTGTCTGATGGGAAAGATGACAAAGACTCCGTTCACTATACACGAAGTGAGAGCGAGCGAGCTCTTGGGACTCATACACAACGATGTGTGTGGTCCAATATCTACACATGCGCGAAGTGGTTATTCTTACTTCATTACTTTTACGGATGATTTCTCTAGGTACAGACATGTCTTCTTGATGAAGCATAAATCCGAGGCCTTTGAGAAATTCCGGGAATATAAGAATGAAGTGGAAAAACAAACAGGCAAAAGTATCAAGACACTAAGATCTGATCGAGGTGGTGAATACTTGAGTGCCGAGTTTCTGGATTACCTAAAAGAGAATGGAATTCTCTCTCAGCTTACTCCTCCATACACACCAAAACACAATGGTGAATCAGAAAGGCGGAACAGAACCCTATTAGATATGGTTCGTTCAATGATGAGTAAGGCTGAGTTGGTGCAATCCTTCTGGGGATATGCACTAGAATCAACTGCATATCTTTTGAACCAGGTTCCTACTAAGTCAGTGCCTACCACACCATATCAGATGTGGAGTGGGAAGCCATTACTGAAATCTTGGTGGAACCAGAAGTTTCAAAAGAACAGGACATCCCCGCGCCACTCCGCAGGAGCAGTAGGCTGTCTCATCCGCCTGAGAGATACTACGGTTTTCTCATAGACGGGGATAGAGAGGATTGCATCATTGATAATGATGAGCCGACTAACTTCTAACAAGCCATTCAGAGCACCGACTCGGTAAAATGGCTGGATGTAATGCAGACCGAGATGGAGTCCATGTACACCAACAAAGTATGGACTTTGGACATTACTCCAGAAGGGGTAAAAACCGTAGGCTGCAAATGGATCTTTAGAAAGAAGATTGGTGTAGATGGACAGGTTGAAACCTATAAGGCTGGATTTGTTGCAAAAGGATTTCGTCAAAGACCTGGTTTGTACTATGATGAAACCTTTTCTCCAGTGGCTATACTCAAATCCATTCGGATCCTTCTTGCTATTGCTGCCTTCCACGATTATGAGATTTGGCAAATGGACGTAAAGACCGTTTTTCTAAATGGAAATTTAGAAGAGTGCGTCTATATGGACCAGTCAGAAGGTTTCAATCAAAGTGGGAGCAGTGGGAAAGTGTGCAAGTTGCTTAAGTCCATCTATGGACTAAAGCAGGCATCGCGGAGTTGGAACATCTGTTTTGATGAGACAGTCAAGGAATTTGATTTTATCAAAAATCCAGATGAGCCATGAATTTATAGTAAGATTGTAGCACGAACTGTTGTATTTCTCGTCTTGTACGTGGATGACATTCTCTTGATAGGAAATGACATTCCTATGCTACAATCTACCAAAGGGTTCTTGTCACAAAGGTTCTCCATGAAAGACCTGGGTGATGCCTCTTACATTCTGAGGATCTAGATCTATCGTGATAGATCTAAAAGGATGTTGGGACTTTCACAGTCCAGGTACATCGACACCATACTGAAAAGATTCAGTATGGAAGATTCAAAGCGCGGTAATTTACCGGCTTGTCACGGAATCACCCTCTCCAAAGAGATGTCTCCCAAGACTGATTTGGAAAGGGATCGCATGTCTATTATACCCTACGCTTCTGCGGTAGGCTCCATAATGTATGCGATATTGTGTACCAGACCAGATGTAGCTTATGCACTAAGCGTAGTAAGCCGATATCAGTCAAACCCTTAGGAGAAGCACTGGATAGCAGTAAAGAACATTCTCAAGTACCTGAGAAGGACTAAGGAAATGTTCTTGGTTTACGGCGGAAAAAACCTCCAGATCGAGGCCTTTGCTGACTCCAGCTTCCAGAGTGATAAGGATGACTCCAAATCCATGTCAGGTTATGTCTTTACCCTCAATAGAGGGGCGGTCTGTTGGAAGAGTTCTAGGCAGGACACCGTTGCTGACTAAACGATGGAAGCGGAGTATATCGCAGCTTCTGATGCCACAAAAGAAGCAGTCTGGATGAGGAAGTTCTTAACAGAACTTCAGGTGGTTCCGTCTATTGTTGATCTAATACCTCTGTATTGTGACAACAACGGGGCTATAGCTTTAGCAAAGGAACCCAGGTCCCATCAGAAGTCCAGACACATCTTGAGGCGGTATCACCTGATCAGGGAGATCGTGGATCGCCAGGAGATCGAGATTCAGAAAGTTGCTATAGAGGACAACACTGCAGATCCATTCACAAAGGCCATCCCTCAGACGCAGTTCGAGAGGCTATTCGAGATGATAGGTCATCGATATGCCAGCACATGGCCTTAGTGCAAGTAGGAGATTGTTAGTGTAATATGCCCTAGAGGCCATTATTGTATAGTACTAGTTTATATATTACATTTTGGAAGCTTGGGATATATACACGAATTTATGACAGTCTTGCTCGATATAGTAGTATGCTACTTGGTTTGTATCTATCTTAATTTGTGTACATGTTTCTTTTAACGTATCGTTAATACATATTGATAGAGCCCTTAGGATTTTTGCTTGACTACCAGCGTTGTGATGGCAGTCACACTAGGGGGTCTGGGTAGTCTACAAGCACATCCTCAATAGGTCCCTAGTCGCAGGATTATCGAGACAGGGCATCGATACTCCAGAGTAGACTAGTGTATACGCTTATCTTCCCAGTAGGGGAGATGGTTTGTCCCACAGCCATCAATACGTCGTACTGGAGATAGTATGCAGGTGCTCATTGGGTTATGAGTTACACTGGACGGACTCATAGAGAACTGCTGGTTGGTAATATACCTATCGTTAGGTAGCAGTTCCCAGGTGACATGAGTACAGCTTAGTCTGTCGACTTAACACTGCTATGTTGCCTCAAGTGTGTTCCCACCGTTCTTAGATTACTACCCTACCACGGCTCTGCTGAGTCGTGCAAACAGGTAGTAGTTGGGTGCAGTCCCGAAGCACTTGGAGGCAGTGGCGGTTAGATAGGATTCGTCTCTCCTGGTATTGTGGGTTGATGTCGCGCTGTGTTCGGAAAGCCATTACACAAAATCTCTGGCCAGGGCAAGTGAGATTTACTGGTAGAGATTCTAGTAGTTTCTCAGGGTGTTTTTGGCTGCACTCCGACACGACTTATTGTACTATTAGGGGTCTGACGCTTGCTGCCCCCTAGGACCGATATGCGACACTCTTAGACGAACAGAGCGGACTGTACGGAGGTTGCCACAGACAGGCTCAGTAGGGGTACGGATGAGTTTCCTTGTCGACCTTCTTGTCGACAGATACCTGGATAGCCGTTACATACAGCTAGTGCCACTGAAGTGCTTGTGGTTAAACCCACTGCCAGAGAAATGTCGAGTCTTTAGAGTCCCACACAGAGGGTTTCCCGGCTTCGGGCAAAACGTGTAGAGGTCGTATGGTTTTACTGTAGGGATCCTAGGCACACTAATGAGGTCCCACAACAGATCAACCATGGCAAAATCAAAATTTTTCTAGTGCCGAGAAGCCCTAATGCGATCGTTGACTAGAGTTTAGGCGAAACTACAAGCTACTAAACTGCTTTAGTACTAACTGAACGGAAATGCAACCTTTGTAGATTCGGTCCTCCACTTCCTTAGCTCCGTGACGATGTCCCCTCGCTGCGATCATCGGATCTCAGACTCTAGCGTCGGCTTCATCGGAGAAATGGGCGGGCTAGGTCGTCGACTTCGATGCCGAAGATGATCTACGTCGAGGCAACTCAAGATCAAGCTCCAACTTCACCAAGTCATGAAACTTGTGAAGAAAACACCCTATACTACTTGGCAAGTGGTAGAGGATGAAGAAATAGAAAGTGGGTTCACTTTAAAATTAGATTTCTCACTCTTTTTCTCAAGTCACCATTGAAGCTAGCAAGCTTCTTTCTTCTTGAAGAAGAAGAAGAAGAAGATAATATGATAAGCATATGAATAATAGAAAATAAAATGATTCTTATCATATTAGCAACTATGGTTAAGTGTAGAGAATGAACTAAGATTAGGTGAATGGTTAGGTTAGGCATGAAACAAAAAATGGTAGACTTTTTCAAAGCTTCATGAAGCTTCATGGATAAAACAAAGAAAGCCTCCATTTTTTTTCTTTGCAAAAATGAATAAAGTAAATAAATAAGTAAACAAATAAAGCAAATGAAACCCTAACCATTAACTAACCATGGTTTAAATCACACACTAACCCAAGTTTGCATGTATCATCAAACATGATACAGTCTTGTGCACAAAAATATATCACATATACAATGTGCACAATCAAGTGAGAAAATCCATCTTAAGTGAACAAATACTAGTTAATGTAAAGTAATATATCATATATATAATTATACATTAAATCATTAAATCAACACTTGATTTAACGATCCGGTCATATCGCATATAACCGACTAATATCAATAGTAACATCTTATCGAATCAACACTTGATCCGATAACCCGGCTATATCGCATATAACCGATCACCGTCACAAATCGCGAGAATCGAATACAGTATCACATACTGGTATTATTCTCGGTCCCGCACATATCTCATATGCGCTCCTATTTCGTTTCGCTTGAGCCAGGAAACCTCTGTGTAGGACTCTAAAGACTCGTCAATACGCCGGCAGCAAGTGATGATCATATCAAACACCCACAAGCCGCAAGCGGTCTGCTAAACGTAACGGCCACCCGGGTATTAAGCGATCAGAAGATCGACGAGCAAGCCCGCTCACACTCCTGTGAATCCAACTAGTAACATTTACCGTACAGTCCGATCTGTTCGTCTGATATGTCGCATATCTTGCCTAGGGGTGGTAAATGTCAGACCCCAGTAGCTCGATAAGTCGTGTCGATATGAGGTCTATAACAGTTCGAGATACTACTGATAACACTTACCAGTAAATCTCAGCAACCCTGGCCAGGGATTTCCGGTTATGGCCAATCGAACACAGTGCAACATCAACTCCCTATACCGGGAGAGACGAATCCCCTCCTATCGCTCATTGCCTCCATGTGATTCGGGACTGTACCCAAAAGCCACCGTTTTGCACGCCCTCTTGGACGTGGTAAGGTGGAAATCAAAGCACAGTGGGAATCACACAAGACTCTATGATGATCTCGGGTCTACAGACTAACCTGTACCAGTGTCACCAGAGAACTGCCATCTGACGTAAGGTATAATACCATCTGGGAGTTCTCGGCGAGTCCGTCCAGTGTACCCAGACTCCACTGAGCACTCGTATATCATCTATGATGTCAAACACCAATGGATATGGGATCATCCATCGCCCATCTGTATGGGTCGAGAAGGTATACGCTAGTCTACTCTGGTATATCGATGCCCCATCTCGATACACCCACGACTAGGGACCTTGAAGGATGTACTTATGGACTACCATGTCCCTACTAGTATGATCCGCATCATAGTCCAGGTAGTCAAGTACACATCCTAAGGGCTTTACCAACATGTAACAAAGAGACAATCAGCATACACGTTAAGGTAAAGAATAACCAGATAGCATACTATCATGTCAAGCAAGAAAGTCCTCCCTATATATGTCCCAGCATCCACTACAATATGCATCCTATGTACAGTAATGGCCTCTAGGGCATACATATAACTAACAATCTCCCACTTGCACTAGGGCCATCTGTAGCAGTGGTTGAAGTATCTCATACTCAACCATCCCATAAAAGTCTCTCTCTGGGAAAAGCCTTTGTGAGTGGATCCGCCGTGTTGTCCTCTGAGTCTACCCTCCTAATCTCGATCACCCTGGAGATCAATTATCTCCATGATCAGGTGATACTGCCTTAGAATATGTCTGGATCACTGATGGGACGGATGTTCCTTGGCATAAGCCACAACTCCATTGTCACACAATGGGAGGAACTAAGTTCATCTCATGAACAAATATACATCCAGACTGCCTCTTTGGTAGCATCTTAAGTAGCGATGTATTCATCCTTTATCGTCTAGTATGCCACGGTATCTAGCTTGGAACTCTTCTAACATACCGTTCCTTTACTGAGGGTAAAGACAATGCCTGTGACTGACTTTCAGTCATCCTTATCATCCTGGAACCCTTCCAGTGATTCTCCCCAGGACCAATTGATACCATCTCACTACATCTAGTGAGTATCTTAACATCCATTTAGATCTATCTCATAGATCCAAAACCCAGGATTTAGTAGGTATCACTTTGATCCTTTATGGAGAATCCTTGTGATAAGCGGAGATTGACCGAGCGTAGCATAGGAAACTCCTTTCTTATCAAGAGTATGTCATCCACGTACTCTACGAAGATCATCACCATACTCTCTACTACCTTTTTGTTTATACAGGGTTCATCTACCATTTTGATGATGTCAAACTCTTTGACTAACTCATCAAAACAGATGTTCCAACTCCGCGATGCCTGCTTCATCACATAAAACATCTTGCACACGTTTCCGCTGCTCCCACTATATACGAAGCCCTCTGGCTGTGTACTTATAGACGTTCTCTTCTAAAACATCATTTTAGAAAAGCAGTCATGACACCCAACCGCCAGATATCGTAGTTATGGTATGTAGCCGAAGCAAGTAGGATCTGGATGGACTTAAGCATAGCCACTGGAAAAAGGTTTCATCATTATCCACGCCTGGTCGATGACGACAATCTTTAACAAGTCTAGCTTTGAAAGTCTCAACTTTTCCATCTACACCAAGTAATCTTCTCAAGATATACTTGCTCCTGATGGGGATTTAACCCTTCAGATAAAGCAACCAAAGTCCATACTTTGTTGGTGTATAAGGATTCCATCTCAGATCACTAAGCATCCAGCCATTATTATAGAGTCCCACTCCTGATGGCCAGCTCGAAACTAGTTGGGTCATCATCTCATGATGCAATTCTCGCTCCCACTGTCATAGAGAAACAGAAGTATCTCTCAAGTGGGTGAGAAACCCTACTAGATCGGCGGAGAGGCTGAGGTTCGTTGGTTACTATTGAATTCTTTGGTTCTACCAAATCATCAGCTGCAGTTTGTATAGCTGGAACCTTTCCAGTTCTACATAACTGACCCTGCCTCGAGCTCGTCCGGATTTTGCTTTTAGACATAGGCCGGACAACCCAAATCATAACTAACTTAAAATATGGGCTCTTCCCTTTTCATATCACATATGAAGTGGTAGGCAATTGATTTGATTTGAACCATATTCAATAGGTATGCAGTTTCTCAAGTGCATAACTCCCAAAAGGAAATAGGTAACTCAGTAGTACTCATCATAGAGCACACCTTATCATATAGGGTGTGATTGCTCCGCCCCGATACACCGTTGTGTTGTGGTATATATGGAGGAGTAATGCTGAGAGAGAATCTCATTCTCTTTTAGAATAGTCCAAGAATTCCATGCACAAGTATTCTCCTCCCTGATCTCATCATAGGACATAATACTTATACCCGTATTTTGGTTCTCTACTTCTAACTTATATTCTGTGAATATCTCAAAAGGTTCGGACTTGTGTTTGAACAGAAACATAGGTCTAAATCTCGAAAGATCATCACAGAATTTAATGAAGTACAAAGAACTGGTCTTGGCATGTGTAGACAGGGGACCTTCATACATCAACATGTATCAGTCCCAAGAGTTCATTAACTCTTTCTCTGTTTCCAATAAACAGAGCTATGGTCATCTTATCTTTGTGACATGACTGGCAAGTTTCACAAGATGTAAATTCAAACTGATTTAAATATGCTTCTAAATGTAACTTCAGCCAGTCGGGCCGCATTGATATGACCTAGTCTACAATGCCTCAAGAAGGAATCGTTCATTTCTGAACTCTTCCTCTTGTGTGTGTTCTGTATACTAAGAACCGTAGTTTGATTTAGAACATCAATGCTTTTAGATAACGTGCCTGAACCGATCAACTTTTGATATAGAAAATGTTCAAAACATTATCCAACAATACAAAATTTTATCATTTCTTTACTTATAAAGAGACTGATATGATTTTGTATATCAGGTTCGATATCTAATAACATCCGTTCAGAATCAATGTATTTGTAATACAGGGTGACAGTGACCAACAGACTTGGCTGCAACACTTGGCCCATTTTCTGCCTCATGAAACTTATCACCCGTTCTCAGTTCTCAACCTTTCTGTAGCCCATGTAACAAATTACATATACGGGATCCTGATCTGGTATCACATACCCAGGACGTAAAGAATACTGAGAAACAGTTCTGTGTAATGAACGCACCCGAAGAAGATGCATCATCATGCACTTTCTTCGTTTGGGCGGCACGGGAATTCTGGTAATCCCTAATTTCCTGCTCTGTCTTATAACAATTATAAGTTGGAGCGGGACCAACGTTCCCCAGCTCAGTATAACAAGCGGGTTCGGTCAATATATCCATTTTATTATCTTGATTAAGGTGTGATATGGTCGCTATCTGGAGAGAGAGAGAAGAAAACACTCAGCGTGCGCTCTTGCAAGATCAGATTGGTTATTATTTTATCTAATCAGGATGGCTCCCACTGTTTTTATCAAATCTTCCTTCAAACCCTAAAAGGAAAGACTAGCCGGGATTAATTACACGCTACAAGTTCGCCAATCTTTCAGCCAGGCCAGTGTCGGTACTTTGAGGGAGGTGCCCCGTGCTTTCGCACGGACCTAATTAATGTAAACCTCGTTTTCCCAGAGGCGTAACCTCGTTAACACCTTTCTAGACACCTACTTGATCGGCTAATTTGTAATGTGTAAAACTCTCCCAGGAGTAACAATTACTCGCAATGGGTATCGGGATCCAACTATCTCATAGAAGGTATGCAATCTCAATGCAAATTTCAACACTTGAAATTCCCGATAATATTTTGCCCCTAGCGTGCTATGACCTTGACGCATGCCAAACAACCCATAGTCCGCTAGTCAAGTTCAACCCGTACATTTCTTGATTGAATTAAACCCACCCGCACGACCCTTGACGCATGCCAAACAACGCCGTGCGAATACCCTAATCCAATCGCATTATATGCAAGCAGATAAGCACTAGTTAGCCACCGTACACTACGCCTTGACGCATGCCAAACTACCGCAGCACGCATACTAACTAGTACTTATCTGAAATGACGGAGGGCAACGACAGGTTTTTCTGAAAACCTATTGCGTAATGAACTTGATATCGTTGTAGAATCAAATGATTTTGAAATGGAGTGTTTTTGAGGCGTTTCTAGTTTTGCTAAAGGAGTCACTCCCGGTGAAGGGATCGTCGGTCCTTTCCTCGTCGAATGAGGTGCGGGATATATCATATATATCACTGTGCAAAGCAGAAACTATAGAAGCAATCAAAAGACAAACCGAGGGTTGTAGTATCTGCCAGTTATTGCTAAAGGAGTCACTCCCGGTGAAGGGATCTCGGTCCTTTCCTTATAGAATAAGGTGCAGAATGTTCTACAAGGAACACCGCGATGCAAAGCAAGAACTGTAGCTAGCTGTTTTTGAAAATTCGATTCCACAACATCTTAGGTTTCTTTTCTTTCATTAATCACATTAATGAAGTCCCATCATTTAAATTTACCTAAACATCACAGATAAATACGACGTACACTTATGCCATCCGCATTCGCCTCGATGTCCCCTCGTGCACCGTTAGGTTAGGTAACTAACGGCAGAGCGGGGCAGGGCTAGCTGATTGGTAGCGATTCTGCGTGTTCAAGTTTAATTAATTACCGCAATCAAGACGGTTTCGCTTGTAGCTAGCCGGTTGAGTACGGGTCGTCCGCAGGGAGATGGGAATCTTTTTCTATGTGCTTTAACGAGTTAAGTCCAGTTTTCCAGATTTGTTTGTGATTATCTAAGTGTTAAAATGATATGTAAAGAGAGCTTGTTAGGGTTAGGATTAGGTTAGTTTGAGTTAGGAGTCCCTCACTTCTTTCATTGCCACTCTTAATATCAGTGTTACGGTAATCGGCAACAACGGGGATTAGCACGACTAGGAAGGAACTTGCGAGTATAAGCTAGGCTTTCCAACGCTTAAGTTCTTCCTTTTGGTGCTTGTCCGTCCGTTCTTGGCTCTTAGCCATAACCTCCGGTTAATTCAACCACAACCGGTCTCACTACGGAATCACCGCTATCATGTAGGATAGGGTGCCGTAAGGAGCGGATTGTGGTTCAATTAACGGGAGTCGATTTAAGATGTTGGGCAAGGAAAGAGTGAGAGATCCTTCTCTCAAACTTCCCTTATCCTACCCTAACAAGTATGAAACTACTCACACATCATAATGAAAAGAAAACAAAACAAAAGAGGAAGATAGAAAGAAGGAGATTAGAAGATAACAACTAGCTATTTGCGACCTCACCTTGGCAAGGATCAAGCGTAAGCATCATGGTTGTTTTAAGGATAAAGAAAAAGAGAAAGAAAGAAACAACAAGAAATAACAACAACTAAGTTATCAAATGAAAATTACAACAATTAACAAGTTAACTAAAGAACAAGACAAGCATGATAAGTAAACGGTTCTTCTTTATTCATCATTCTTCACTCACAAAAGCTCACTACAAGATTTTCAATGGAGAAGAGATGAGAAGAGGAAGAAGAAACAAGTATTCTAAACCTAGAAAAATACAAGATTATGCACACTTGGCTTCACAAGTTCTGGACTATTTATAGGCAGGAAACTGAAAATCTAGGGCAACCATCAGAATACAAATGAAAAGACCCAAATACCTTCCAATTTTGGTGCTCTGCGGAGGCCGTACGGCCGCGGTTCCGCGGCCTAAGCATGCTTAGGCCGCGGTTCCGCGGCCTACTTGGAGAATTGGGTCACCAAACTTGGTGGGATTTCCTGGTATTTTGTGCCCTTTATTCTGGTATATGTATTTTCTCAGATTGTCTTCACGATTTTTCCAGAATTTCTGTTGAGCAAAAGGTGATTTGATGTGTATCTTTTTGTCATGATTTCCTCGAGCTCCGTGTAGATTTCTTGGATCTTGTGCTGCCATTGAGCCTTGTGCATGAAAACGACATTGATTTGCCATTTTGTCTCTTAAACTGGTGTGTGGCAACAGACGGATAAAGAGCGGAGATCCGTGTTTTATCTGTGGTGGCAAGAACCCGGACTTTGTCGTGTTTTTCCATGAATTTCACCGTTTTAGAGCCGAGAACCTGTATCCTGCAATTGACTAGCAAACACGGCTCAAGAGTACCTACCGATATGCAATGTGATAAAAATTGGGCGGTATGAAAATGCAAAAATCTGATATGAACAAATACCCCCAAACTTATCATTTGCTCATCCCGAGCAAAGCCAATTTATTCACAAAAAATCCTATCCTCACTTTCGCAGGGAACACGATTGCACTGAGCATGTGCAACAAGCCGTTAAACCTCTAGGTGTCCCTAGTAGGAGGAGTGTTGTCTCCTGAGGGTTTTCAGTGGATACTACCCACAAAATCCGGTCAAGCTAGTTTTGTAAAATAACTAAGATTCAAACCCTAAAGTTTTGTTTCAGAAAATAACAATTCTATTATCCTAAGTCTAGACTATCGAACCTTTATTTTTCACACCTCGCTTCTTATTTAACTACAGATTTTATATGTCTTCACGTGCAGTGCAAATAGTGTCGTAAAGTTCCAGAAAGGTCGAATAAAGTCCTCATAATAAAGCCCGGATAAGAATTTTGAAAGGATCACATAAGTTTTATAAAGAGTTAAGCATTTTTCAAGTTTCGTTTTCCAGTAAGGTTTCAACTTCAGAATTTCTATCTTCCTTAACAGGAAACTAGGTCTTATTTTTCACTCCACCTTTTTCTTGTTTTCATTTCATACACACCTCTGTGAACGTGCAATAGTCTTTATCATAGAATAAAACCTTCATATCTCCGCTAAAATTTTTATAAAAGCCTGTCTTTTATCAAGATTATTCTCACACAAAGAACCGTTAGGAATTTTAACTCGGAGAGAACACTTGCTTGATTTTGTTTTAATCTGGACTTTCTAGGCTTCTTAGCGAGCTTTGGGCCAATGCACCCAAACCAGTTGGCTTTAGGGCATTAGGTGTAGAAACACCCCAGCGGACTTAATTACTCAAGTTACCTAGGTCCAAAAACAAAAGACAGTTTGGCGTGAAAATCATGATGATTCAATACGAACGGAGATATAACCGGCAGTTCAATTATTTTTTTGGATAAAAGACGTGTTTAGTGGGTTCGGTGTGTAATCATTCCAATCAAGTTTTAGATGGGTTATTTTTTCAGACTTAGTTCCAATTAAGGCATCAATAACATTCCTTCATATTCACTCACTTCATAAACTATTCTTGATATTACTTATTTCAGAACAAACCTATTTGATCCTCAGAAAATCATTTATCCATTTAAAAGTTTTTAGACATAAAAAGACTTGTCATCTAATTTCCAAAACTCACGACACGTGTAGTGTGATGTAAAGACGTATATCAACTATAGTTAACTTCAAAGGAGAGTTATCTTTCCGATTTTCAAAATCTAAACAGAAGATTTAGTTATTCTTATCTTATCAAACAAAACCGTCGAAATGTTGAATCAGAGTCCTCCCACTAGCTAACTTGACAAAAAAGTTTTTATGTTTTTAGAAAATTTTCAGATTTTTATGGATTTTATGGATATTATTATGCAGATGCAAAATATACATATGAATGCGAAGGTTAGAAATGCGTACCGAGCGTACCCCCAAACTTAAACTGGACAGTGTCCTCACTGTCATTGCATGAAGAGATCATTTGAAGGGTCAAAATTGTCGGTTAGCGATACAAAATGTTTTTTTTTGTTTTTGTTTTTAAAGAAAAAGAAAAAGAAAAAGAATATCCACAAAAATGTACAAAATGGTATATACATACCCCCAAACTTATTTGGAACAGTGTCCACTTGTTCTTGGCTGGATAACCGAAGTTTGGAGGTAGGCAGAGGAAGATCATGCAGGGTAAACCGGCTCCTGTAAGAACAGGAGCTCCTCTGTTGGTTCGGTGCTAAGGTACGGTTTAAGTCAGTGTCCGTTCACTTTGAAAAATGAACCGTCCTTTGGATTTTCCAAATCCACAGCGCCATGCGGATACACATTCCGCACAAAATACGGCTCTTTCCAGCGAGATCTGAGCTTTCCTGGATGGAAGTGAAGTCGGGTGTCGTAAAGCAGTACCTGCTGACCTGGTACGAAAGTTTTGCGCAAAAGGTGTTTATCGTGAAACACCTTCATTCGGTTCTTAACGACAACCGTGTTATCGTAAGCCTCATCCCTAAGCTCGCTCAGTTCGTTCAACTGCAGCTTCCGATGGCTGCCCGCATCTTCGAGAGACAGATTCAACTCCTTTATCGCTCAAAATGCGCGATGCTCTATTTCGACAGGTAGGTGGCAGGCTTCTCCGTACACAAGCCGATAGGGAGACATGCCAAGGTCGGTCTTATAAGCGGTTCGAAATGCCCAGAGGGCATCAGTGAGTTTCAGCGACCAATTCTTACGGTTCTTGGAAACCGTCTTCTCCAGTATCTGCTTGATTTGCCGATTTGAAACTTCGGCCTGCCCGCAGGTTTGGGGGTGGTAGGGCGTAGAGAGCTTATGATTAATGGAATATTTTCGCATCAAGTCCTCGAAAGTCTTGTTGCAGAAATGACTTCCATTGTCGCTAATGATCGCTCGGGGGTGCCCAAAACGGGAGAAAATGTTTTCTTTAAGAAACCTAACGACAACCTTGTTGTCGTTAGTCCGGCTGGGCACAGCCTCGACCCATTTAGAGACGTAATCAACAGCGAGAAGGATGTACAAGTTCCTAAAAGAGCTGGGAAACGGCCCCATGAAATCTATCCCCCAAACATCGAAAATCTCCACAACCAAGATCGGTTGGAGCGGCATCTCGTTCCTCCGGGATATCCGGCCCAAGTGTTGGCACCGGGAGCAAGTCTTGCAATAGTCATGAGCGTCTTTGAAGAGTTGTGGCCAGTAGAAACCACATTGCAAGATCTTCTCAGCTGTCTTTCTGGGGCCAAAATGCCCGCCACATGCTTGATCGTGGCAAAATGACAGCACACTCTTGAATTCCTCGTCAGGGACACACCGACGAATAATCTGGTCGGGACAGTACTTGAACAAATAGGGTTCGTCCCAGTAAAAGTGTTTTACTTGGGATAAGAAGCGAAGTCTGTCCTGACTTGACCATTCAGTCGGTAGTAATCCCGTGGCCAAATAGTTCACAATATCTGCGAACCAGGGTTCGCAAGATACTGTCAAGAGCTGTTCATCCGGGAAAACATCGTTGATCGAAATTGGAAGCGAAGGCGAAGAAGGAAGTCGTGAGAGATGGTCGGCAACTACGTTTTCACATCCTCGTTTGTCCTTAATGACAAGGTCAAACTCTTGAAGCAAGAGGATCCAACGGATTAACCGAGATTTTGCATCTTTCTTCGCAAAAAGATGGCGCAGAGCAGAATGGTCGGTGTAGATAATGACTGGAGAGCCGATGAGGTAGGGCCTGAACTTCTCTAAAGCAAATACAACAGCTAAGAATTCCTTCTCAGTTGTTGTATAATTGAGTTGGGCGTCGTTCAGGGTTCGGCTCGCATAATAGATTACGTGCGGCATCTTGTTTATGTGTTGTTCAAGGACAGCACCAATGGCAAAGTCGGATGCATCGCACATAATCTCAAATGGGTGCGTCCAGTCAGGCGAAGAAAGAACGGGAGCAGAAGTGAGTGAGCTTTTCAACGACTCGAATGCAGTCACACAGCTCGAGTTGAAGTCGAATGGCGTATCCTTGGCCAGTAAAAGAGTCAAGGGCCTAGCAATCTTGCTAAAGTCCTTGATGAACCGTCTATAGAAACCGGCATGGCCAAGGAAGGCTCGGATATCTCTGACGCATCGGGGAGGAGGTAGATTGGAAATGACCTCAATCTTTGCTTTGTCCACCTCTATGCCATTTTGCGAGATGATATGTCCTAAGACAATACCTTCGCGTACCATGAAGTGGCACTTCTCCCAATTCAAAGTGAGATTCTTGTCCTTACATCGGGTAAGGACAGCGTCAAGATGTAGCAAATACTCGTTGAAGGAATCGCCGAAGATGGAGAAATCATCCATGAAAATCTCCAGAAATTTTTCCACCATGTCTGAGAATATTCCCATCATACACCGCTGGAAGGTAGCGGGCGCATTGCATAACCCAAAGGGCATGCGACGATATGCAAACGTGCCGAAAGGACAAGTGAAAGTGGTCTTGTCCTGGTCTTTTTCGGCGATGGGAATTTGATTATAGCCGGAGTAGCCATCAAGAAAGCAGTAGTAATCGTGTCCGGCCAATCGTTCAAGCATCTGGTCAATGAAAGGTAGCGGAAAGTGGTCTTTCCGCGTTGCGGCGTTGAGTTTTCTGTAATCAATGCATACTCGCCACCCAGTTTGGGTGCGAGTAGGGATTAACTCGTTCGCCTCGTTGGTTATGACCGTGATGCCCGACTTCTTGGGGACAACATGAATGGGGCTCACCCACTGGCTATCAGAGATAGGGTAAATGATACCACTATCTAGACATTTTACGATCTCCTTCTTCACAGCCTCTTTCATGACTGGATTGAGCCGTCTTTGTGGATCCCGGGCTGGTTTGGCATCATCCATCAGATGAATATGATGTTCAACGATCAGGGGACTAATCCCCTTGATGTCCGCCATGGACCAGCCAAAAGCTTGCCTGTTGCTGTGCAAGACCGCAAGAAGGGCTTTCTCTTGCTCGGGAGCTAGAGAAGCCGAGATGATGACAGGCAGGGTCTCGTTCTCACCTAAGTAAGCATACTTAAGGTGAGACGGCAAAGGCTTGAGTTCGAGCGTTGGAGGTGAAATGATGGAAGGCAAGATTGGTGAAACGGTCTCGAACTCAAAAGATTCCAGCAAAGGTTCAAAACGAGTGTAAGCGACCGAGTCGGATGGTTCAGGTAACTCATCCGGAAATTCGAAGGATTCAAACTCGGGTGGTGAGCGGCTAAGATCGTTGGAGAACGTGAAACACTCGTAGTCGTTGTCGGGCGCAGAAACAGCAGCAGGTTCGAGGAGGAACGCACTAGTGGCGTCAAGATTTTCGTGATCAAACAGAAACTCCTCGAATTCACATTCTTCTGGGGTGATCTCCTGGATCGAGCAGACGTCCAGTATATGAGCATTAGGTTCGGCGGGATGATTCCCCAACCTAAAAATGTTGAGTTCAATCGTCATGTTTCCAAAAGAGTGGTTCATCGAACCATTGCGACAATTGATCACAGCATTTGAGGTTGCAAGGAATGGGCGACCGAGTATCACCGGAATTTGATTCCGGGGGTTAGCTACAGGCTGTGTGTCTAATACAATGAAGTCAACGGGGAATATGAAGTCCCCGACTTTGATTAACACATCCTCTAGCTCACCCCTAGGATGGGTGATCGACCGGTCGGCCATTTGGAGAGTGCAGTGTGTGGGTTTCAGCTCCCCGACGCCTAATTGCTCGTATACTGAGTACGGAAGCAGGTTAACACTGGCACCAAGATCTAATAGTGCGCGGTTGATGTTCTTATCCCCAATGGTAATAGAAATCATAGGACAGCCAGGGTCCTTCCGTTTTTGTGGTAAAGATTGGGTAAGGGCATCACTCACAGCACTAGCCAAGAAAACTTTCTTGGGTACCTGAGACTTCCTCTTTCGTGCACAAGTCCTTTAAGATTTTCGCGTAGGACGGGACTTGTTGGACAGCATCTAAAAGAGGAATGTTAATGTTAACCTGCTTAAATAACTCCAGAATCTTCTCCATTTGAGGATTTTGTTTATTAGACCTCAACCGGTTTGGAAATGGGACGTTTTTAAAATTGGTTGAGTCTAATGCTTCTGGAGGAGATTGTGGAGTAGGAACGGATCCCAGAACAGGTGTTTTCGTGGAGTGAGAAGTAGGTCCATTCAAAGCAGAAGAAGAGGAAGGAGAGCCTTGTGAAGAACGGAGAATAGGCTCAGAAGACGAAGAAGCAGGAGACGAAGAAGAAGAAGTAGAAGAAGAAGCGGCCGGGGTGTCATCATTGATCCGTGTGCCGATGTTGTTTTGCAGCATCCTTCCCGATCTCAATGTGGTCACGGCACTCACATTATGATTCTGTTGTTCAAGAGCAACATGTACATTCTGTGGGTGACCGGGATTTGGGAGTGGTTGGGACGGGAGCTTCCCCTTCTCTCGCTCGCTTAAGGCCGCATTCAGTTGTGCAATCTGGGCCTCGATGGTTTTGATGCTTTGCCCATGAGCGGCAGTGTGTTGCACTAAGGACTGAATGGAAGACTGGATGTTTGCGGTGGATTGAGTCGATTGTTTGACGAACGCCTCCAGACTTCGTTCGAGCGAGGAAACCTTATCGTTGTTTGTCGGAACAAAGTTCTTTGGTGGAAAAGAATTGTTGGGTGCAAAGTTGTTCGTCTGATTTTGGAAAGGTTGGGGTTGGAAGGGTTGCTGAAACTGCAGTTGAGTTTGTTGTTTGCGCTTGTTGTTGCGGCGGAGGGGCCCTTTGGAAATTGTTGCCTTGGAATTGATTCTGATTCTGATTCCAGGCGAAATTGGGGTGGTTCCTCCAACCGGGATTGTAGGTGGAAGAGTATGGATCATTCCTCGGTCTTTGCTGGAATGCAGCATTAACCTGATCCTGTCCTTGCGATGGTGGATTGTAAGGACACTCTTCGGTCAAGTGAGAAGGATCGGAACAACAAGCGCAAATGGTACGAAGGGGAAGAACAGGGGTAGGAGCAGGAGAAGAGAATTTGCTCTCTATTGCTTCAAGCTTTCTCGTTATTGCAGCCATTTCAGCTTTCATCGCAATAGAGACGTCAAGTTGGTGAATTCCTACCCTAGACTGACCGGTAGAAGTGGAGGTAGAAGAAGAAGAAGTCGGTCTGGTGCTCTCCCATTGTAGCGTTTGCTCCGCAAGGTCGTCAAAGAATTGCCACGCTTTCTCGTCAGATTTGGATAGGAAGTGGCCCTGACAGATGGTTTCCAACAACTACTTCGTTGCTGGGTTCAGGCCCTCGTATAAGGTTTGGCAAAGTTGCCATTTCTCTATACCGTGGTGAGGACACTGAACAAGAAGGTCTTTGTACCGGTCAAAGCACTTCCAGAAGGGTTCAGAAGGAAGCTGAGAGAATTGGTTGATTTCATTGCGGATCCTTGCGGTTTTATGATTCGGATAAAATTTCTTTAGAAACACTTTTACAAACTCGTCCCAACTGGTTATGGAATTGGAAGCGGTGCTATACAGCCATTTTTCAGCAAGATCGCATAAAGTGAACGGAATGACCCATAGACGTATAGCATCGTCCGACAGTTGGGTGGTTTTCATCATGGCACAAACGTTTTGAAATTTATTGATGAAGATATAGGCATCTTCAGATTCAAGCCCATGAAATCGTGGAAGCATGTTGATGAAGTGGGGCTTAATTTCAAAATTATCCCCATTGGCCGGCGGAAGAGAAAGGCGGTAGGAAGTGCAGAACGGGTGGGATAGAAACGATCCTGGAGCGCGATTCGCTGCGGCGCTACAACAGGCGGTGGTGGGGGGTTATTGGTCTCCGTAGGAGGTGGAGCCAATCCAGGGGTAGTCAAAGAGATGTTCGGATTAAATCCTGACATCGCGGAAGAAGAGGTTGGTGAAGGTGAAGGTGAAGATGTATGAACAGAATTCCGGTCAACGTCAGAGTTGGCCGGCAAAAGGTAAGGGTGAAAGAGGAGTGGACGGAGTTTCGACGTCTGAGTCGATCGCGTAGTCGGTAGCGACTAACGTAACGCGGACTAGACGGGCGCTAGTGTCCCGAGTCCAAGCGGACATACACTAAACGAGTTTAGTATAGTCAAAGCGGAGAAGGTGATGGTAAGAAAACGTCAATGGAGAAAGGCGATGGGTGGTGGGTGAAAAATGGATTTTGGCGACAAAGGGCAAGTTTTTATAAAAGTTTTTGATTTTTTTCCTTTTTTTTTTATTTAGAAAGAGCTTTACAGAAATATGTACGGACTTACGGCTTTAAGCAATCACAAACAAGATATGCACAATCACACCTAGATCTAGTGGTCACCTAGGTCAACTAGACAGCTCCTAACTGTTCCAAAGAACTAGAAACAGAACCTCAAACCGCCTCTTCTCCGCCAATTGCGGCCAGATAAGTGCCAGGTAAGTGGGAGGTTGTCCAACGCTTTCGCGAAGTTCCTTAATTAAATAACCGCTTGCCTTCGTCACACTTGCCTAGACACCGCAAAGTCAGGATAGGATAAACGGCCGATGCCTGTAATTAGTCCTCTGTCCTATTGAGCGCGAAGTCCTTAGGGCTGAGTCTAGTATTTTTTAATTTAACAATGGTCAATGCATATGCTTTTTATGATTTCTGGGGTCCTGGGAAGGGTGATGAAATCCCCACCCAATCAGAATTGGTTTCAAGCCCCTTAAGTCCGTATTAATAAATGCAAAGCAGTAACAAATCAACTGCAAACAATTTTTATTTCTAGCGCGGCGCAAAGAATCCTGCACAAGAACAGTTTATTGGAAGGGGAAGAGAATTTGCGCAAAGAATGCTGCAGAAAACACAGTTTATTGGAGTCCAGAGGAGTGGGGAGAGATAAAGAAACACTCACAGAAGTTTTGGAACCCTGAAGCCTCCAAATGGCCGCGGTTCCGCGGCCTAAGCCTCCTTATGCCGCGGTTCCGCGGCGGAATGATGGGTTTGGGCTTCTGAAAAAATTGGCTGTGCTTTGTTGGGTGTCCTCTGCTTGTCTGGATGTGCTGAATATTTATTTACTCACTGTATCTGCTCCAGAATCTTTCAGTAGACCGTTTGCTTCGTTTTGATCCATCGCGGTGTAGCCGCGAAATGTGGGTCTATCTTCCCACGTCTTTGGCACTGAACTTGAACTCCGTATATCCCACGTCTTATCTTGCACACTTGCACAAAAACTAATCAAGAATAACAAAAAGATTTTTTTACAATGTATATTTTTTTTGTTTTGGTTATATTTATATTCACAAGTTAACCCGAAATTACACAAAGAAATAAACTACCGTCTCCCCGGCAACGGCGCCATTTGATTGGTAGCGATTCTGCGTGTTCAAGTTTAATTAATTACCGCAATCAAGACGGTTTCGCTTGTAGCTAGCCGGTTGAGTACGGGTCGTCCGCAGGGAGATGGGAATCTTTTTCTATGTGCTTTAACGAGTTAAGTCCAGTTTTCCAGATTTGTTTGTGATTATCTAAGTGTTAAAATGATATGTAAAGAGAGCTTGTTAGGGTTAGGATTAGGTTAGTTTGAGTTAGGAGTCCTTCACATCTTTCATTGCCACTCTTAATATCGGTGTTACGGTAATCGGCAACAACGGGGATTAGCACGACTAGGAAGGAACTTGCGAGTATAAGCTAGGCTTTCCAACGCTTAAGTTCTTCCTTTTGGTGCTTGTCCGTCCGTTCTTGGCTCTTAGCCATAACCTCCGGTTAATTCAACCACAACCGGTCTCACTACGGAATCACCGCTATCATGTAGGATAGGGTGCCGTAAGGAGCGGATTGTGGTTCAATTAACGGGAGTCGATTTAAGATGTTGGGCAAGGAAAGAGTGAGAGATCCTTCTCTCAAACTTCCCTTATCCTACCCTAACAAGTATGAAACTACTCACACATCATAATGAAAAGAAAACAAAACAAAAGAGGAAGATAGAAAGAAGGAGATTAGAAGATAACAACTAGCTATTTGCGACCTCACCTTGGCAAGGATCAAGCGTAAGCATCATGGTTGTTTTAAGGATAAAGAAAAAGAGAAAGAAAGAAACAACAAGAAATAACAACAACTAAGTTATCAAATGAAAATTACAACAATTAACAAGTTAACTAAAGAACAAGACAAGCATGATAAGTAAACGGTTCTTCTTTATTCATCATTCTTCACTCACAAAAGCTCACTACAAGATTTTCAATGGAGAAGAGATGAGAAGAGGAAGAAGAAACAAGTATTCTAAACCTAGAAAAATACAAGATTATGCACACTTGGCTTCACAAGTTCTGGACTATTTATAGGCAGGAAACTGAAAATCTAGGGCAACCATCAGAATACAAATGAAAAGACCCAAATACCTTCCAATTTTGGTGCTCTGCGGAGGCCGTACGGCCGCGGTTCCGCGGCCTAAGCATGCTTAGGCCGCGGTTCCGCGGCCTACTTGGAGAATTGGGTCACCAAACTTGGTGGGATTTCCTGGTATTTTGTGCCCTTTATTCTGGTATATGTATTTTCTCAGATTGTCTTCACGATTTTTCCAGAATTTCTGTTGAGAAAAAGGTGATTTGATGTGTATCTTTTTGTCATGATTTCCTCGAGCTCCGTGTAGATTTCTTGGATCTTGTGCTGCCATTGAGCCTTGTGCATGAAAACGACATTGATTTGCCATTTTGTCTCTTAAACTGGTGTGTGGCAACAGACGGATAAAGAGCGGAGATCCGTGTTTTATCTGTGGTGGCAAGAACCCGGACTTTGTCGTGTTTTTCCATGAATTTCACCGTTTTAGAGCCGAGAACCTGTATCCTGCAATTGACTAGCAAACACGGCTCAAGAGTACCTACCGATATGCAATGTGATAAAAATTGGGCGGTATGAAAATGCAAAAATCTGATATGAACACTAGCGCGGGTGTAAAACATAAGTAACGCCTATATAATATGTCATATATACTATATACTGTATCTATCACAGAACATCACATGATCACATCACAGATATCGCAGCAAAAGAAACATATGAAATATTGGATATACTAGGACGTCCGTGTTTTCAATACGAGCCAGTATAAAACACGGATTCCACGGTCGTGATGAATAGCCAAACCCACACCCCTAGACCCCTACGAGTGCGGCAAGCAACCCTACCAATTCTAGAGTAGGAGACCCGGACTCGACTCCTCGAGTTGGTCTCCCACTGGACTCCAGAACCCGGTTACTTGTGCCCTCCTCCTTGGGTCTATCCTAGTGCGGAAAAGTAAATAATATACAAAGGGTGACATCTTCCGCAACCTGGAAGTGCCCCAATAAAAGAATATTACATACAAGTTTTTACATGAATGAAAATGAAAAACACTCATCTCACATAAAAACCCCCGGCTATTCAAACACGACGATCCAATATAACATATCCAGCAACACATAACATCACATGTCATCAACGTAAGTAAACATGCGTATCCCAATTGTCGTTGACATATAGCAACGAAACCGGCGATATCACATATTACACTTACGGTCACAGAAAAGAAAGTGTAAAACTATAACAGTTGAAATCCGCAACCTTCTTAGACATCGCATGCCTAATCAAATGAATTCCTTAGACATCACATGCCTAACAATTATAAACTCCGCATTTTAGTCTCATTATCGAAAACACTTTTCAATTTTAAGTCGGGCAATTCAACAAGATTCCCGCCATTTTGATCGAATGCTCGTCCCAAACTTTAGTAGACGGCCGCACCCCCGATACCGTCGACGAAGTGCACCAAGGCGGAATACCGCTGCCGCGAGCACCCGAACGGATGCTTATTGGCGACGGGGTTCTCCTACAGTCACTTGGTCGAGGCTAAGGGGTGTAGCTGTCTATTAAGTTTACCCGGCGAGTATCCGCGTACGCTACGTGATTGCGACGGACTTTTGATCACATCAAAATTCCGTGGCAACCGATCAAGTGAGACTAAAGTGCTATGTTTATAACATTCAATCAGTTATCTCATAACTACTTGTGGATTCCAAGTATTGTATCACATTCCAGATAAATAGAAAATGTTAAACTTTCTGATCGAACAGTCAAACACCCAAGTTTTCCCGAAACAGATCAACACATGATATAAGTTTAAAAACATTCACTTCATGCCTCAGTACCAATGGTCCAGCCGTAGAAGGGTCAAGCCAACGCCTCACATGTGGCACGCCGTACTGCCCCAAACCCTAAGGTTCAAAGGGCAGTTCAAGACGGTCACATAATCGAGTTAATGTTTGTTGTCTTCTAGAGGGTCCATCGCGTTACTTACACTACTTAGAACGTTCTTAAAACTACGGAAAGATCCAACACTTGGAAATTTCCCGGCAGGGGAAAAAGTGGGTATTTATATCCGGTCGAACTTTTTAACAGTTTCTAAAATATCTGGAAAAACTTAAACGAAGTTAAATTATCCGATCAAATTAACGAGTCCCCAATAAAACCCTAGAATACTCAACATTTGAGTGGAATTAAAACATTCCCATAAAAAATTGCCAAGAAAGGACCTAAGAATAAATATATGAAATTTCAGGGACTAAGTCCAAATTTTGGCCGCGGAACCGCCGCAAAACCCATGGTTTCGCCGCGGTTCCGCGGTCAAATTATTGACTTAGTGGACCATACTTCACAGTAATTCTTAATTTTTCCTGCTTAATTTTTTGAGAATTTTTAATTCACAAAAATCCACTGTTTGAAAAATTGTACAGAGAGGGTTGAAATCGGGGAATATCGGGTTCGATCGGACTTCTAGCTTCGTCTACACATCGCCTAAAGCTCTAGCTAGGCTCTGATACCACTGTAGGGATCCTAGGCACACTAATGAGGTCCCACAACAGATCAACCATGGCAAAATCAAAAATGTTCTAGTGCCGAGAAACCCTAATGCGATCGTGGACTAGAGTTTAGGCGAAACTACAAGCTACTAAACTGCTTTAGTACTAAGAGAACGGAAATACAACATTTGTAGATCCGGTCCTCCACTTCCTTAGCTCCGTGACGATGTCCCTTCGCTGCGATCATCGGATCCCGGACTCTAGCTGTAGGGTTCCTAGGCACACTATAGAGGTCTCACAAGGCATCAACCATGCCAATTTCAAATTTTATGGGTGCCGAGAAACCCTAATACGGATCGTCGACTAGAATTCTAGGCGAAACATTAAACTAGTTAACGACTTAACTAAAGAAGAGAGGCTACAACCTTTGTAGATCCGTTTCTCCACTTCCTTAGCTCCACGTGGGCGTCCTCTTGCTGTCCATCTCGAATCCCGAACTCAATCGTCGGCTTCATCGGAGAAATGGGCGAGCTCGGTCGTCGGCTTCGTGCCGAAGATGATCTACGTCGAGGCATCACAAGTTCAAGCTCCAACTTCACCAAGTTGTGAAACTTGTGAAGAAAACACCCTATACTACTTGGCAAGAGGTAGAGGATGAAGAAATAGGAGGTGGGTTCACTTTAGAATTGGATTTCTCACTCTTTTTCTCAAAGTGCCATTGATGAAGGCAAGGTTTTCTTCATTAAGATGAAGAAGAAGAAGATGATAGAATATGATAAGTGTTATGTAAAAAGAATAATAAAATCAATACTTATCATCTTCTAACCATGGTCAAGTGTAGAGAGTTAACTATAGTTTAGATGAGTGGTTAGGGTTAGGAGAAGAAGACAAAGTGGTCACTTGGTCAAAACTTCATGAAGCTTCAACAAGCTTCATGATAAAAGAAACCATTTTGTTTTCTATTATCTTTTTCTCAAAAAGGAAAAGATAAATTATTAAGTGAAAATAAGAAACCCTAACCATTCACTAAACATGGTTTAAGTCTTTACACAAATCCAAGTGAGAATGTATCATCAAACATGATACAATCAAGAGCACACAAAACATATCACATATACAATGTGCTATACAAGTGAGAAAATCCCTTTAAAGTGAACCAATACTAGTTAATGCAAAGTAATATATCAAATATATAATTATACATTAAATCATTAAATCAACACTTGATTCAATGATCCGGTCATGTCGCACATAACCGACTAGTATACAATGTATCGATTTATCGAATCAATGATTCGATAACTAGGTCATATCGCATACAACCAATCGAAACATTTATCGCGAGAATGGAATACGGTATCACATACACGCATTATTCTCGGTCCCGCACATATCTCATATGCGCTCCTATCTCGTTTCGCTTGAGCCAGGAAACCTCTGTGTAGGACTCTAAAGACTCGTCAATACGCCGGTAGCAGATGATAATCATATCAATCACCCACAAGCCGCAAGCGGTCTGCTAAACGTAACGGCCACCCGGGTATTGAGCGATCAGAAGATCGACGAGCTAGCCCGCTCACACTCCTGTGAATCCAATCAGTAACACTTACCGTACAGTCCGGTCTGTTCGTCTGATATGTCGCATATCAAGTCTAGGGGTGGTAAACGTCAGACCCCAATAACCGATAAGTCGTGCCGATGTGAGGCTCATAACGGGTCGAGAAACTACTGGTAACACTTACCAGCAAATCTCTGATCAGCCCTGGCCAGGGACTTCCCTGTTACGGCCAATCGAGCACAGTGCGACATCAACCCCCAATACCGGGAGAGACGAAACCCCTCCTATCGCTCATTGCCTCCATGTGACTCTGGACTGTACCCAAAGACCACCGTTTTGCACGCCCTCATGGACGTGGTAAGGTGGAGATCAAAGTACAGTGGGAATCACATAAGACTCTATGACGATCTCGGGTCTACAGACTAACCTGTACAAGTGTCACCTGAGAACTGCCATCTGACGTGAGGTATAATACCATATGGGAGTTCTCGGCGAGTCCGTCCAGTGTACCCAGTCTCCACTGAGCACCCGTATACCATCTCTGATGTCAAACACCAATGGATATGGGATCATCCATCGCCCATCTCATGGGTCGAGAAGCGTATACGCTAGTCTACACTGGTATATCGATGCCCCGTCTCGATACACCCACGACTAGGGACCTTGAAGGATGTACCTATGGACTACCTTGTCCCCACTAGTATGATCTGCATCATAGTCCAGGTAGTCAAGTACACATCCTAAGGGCTTTACCAACATGTAACTTTAAGACAGTTTAAAGAGACAAGTGTACATGTTAAGATAAAGAGCAACCAGATAGCATACTATCATATCGAGCAAGAAAGTCATCTCTATATATGTCCAAGCATCCAATATAATATACATCATCTGTACAATACTGGCCTCTAGGGCATACATACAACTAACAATCTCCCACTTGCACTAGGGCCAGCTGCTGTAGTATCGCATACCGAGCATCCCGAAGAGTCTCTCAAACTGTATCTGGGGAATGGCCTTCGTGAGTGGATCCGCCGTGTTGTTCTTCGTGTCAACTCTCCTGACCTCGATCTCCCGGCGATCAACTATCTCCCGGATCAGGTGATACCGCCTCAGAATATGCCTGGATCGCTGATGGGACCTAGGTTCCTTGGCCAAAGCCACCGCTCCATTGTTATCGCAATACAAAGGTATTGGATGCTCAATGGATGGAACCACTCCAAGTTCAGTAATGAACTTCTTGATCCAGACAGCCTCTTTAGCAGCATCGTTGGCAGCGATGTATTCAGCCTCCATCGTCGAGTCTGCCACGGTTTCCTGCTTGGAACTCTTCCAGCTAACCGCCCCTCCGTAAAGGGTAAAGACAAATCCCGACTGCGACTTAGAGTCGTCCTTATCACTCTGGAAGCTCGAATCGGTAAAGGACTCCACTTGGAGTTCTCCGTTACCATACACCAAGAGCATCTCTTAAGTCCTTCGCAAGTACTTGAGAATGCTCTTCACAGCTGTCCAGTGACTCTCTCCAGGATCAGCTTGATACCTGCTCACTATACTTAGTGAGTATGCCACATCGGGTATGGTACATAGCATCGCATACATGATAGAGCCTACAGCCGAAGCATAGGGTATCCCTTGCATGCGAGCTCTCTCCAAATCAGTCTTAGGAGACATCTCTTTGGAGAGAGTGACTCCAGAGATCGTGGGTAAGTTCCCACGCTTGGATTCTTCCATACTAAACCTCTTTAGTATGGTGTCAATGTACCTGGATTGGGACAATCCCAAAATCCGTTTGGATCTATCTCTATAGATCCTAATTCCCAATATGCAGGAGGCATCACCAAGATCTTTCATTGAGAATCTTTGTGATAAGAAGAGCTTGACCGATTGCAGCATAGGAATATCAATTCCTATCAAGAGTATGTCGTCCACGTACAATACGAGGAAGACAACCTTACTCTCTGCCACCTTCTTGTAGATACAAGGTTCATCTGGATTTTTGACGAAATCAAACTCTTTGATAACGACGTCAAAGCAGATGTTCCAACTCCGCGATGCTTGCTTTAATCCATAAATGGATTTAAGCAGCTTGCATACCTTCCCGCTGCTCTCACTGTCTACGAAGCCCTCTGGCTGAGTCATGTACACGCACTCTTCTAAATCACCGTTTAGAAAGGCGGTCTTAACATCCATTTGCCAGATTTCATAATCATGATATGCAGCGATGGCAAGCATGATCCGGATGGATTTAAGCATAGCCACTGGAGAAAAGGTTTCGTCATAGTCCACACCTGGTCTTTGACGAAAACCCTTTGCTACAAGTCTAGCTTTGAAAGTCTCCACTTTCCCATCTACACCAAGTTTTTTCTTGAAGATCCACTTGCTCCCAATGGGTTTTACCCCTTCAGGAGCAACATCCAAAGTCCATACTTTGTTGGTGTACATAGATTCCATCTCGGACCGCATAGCATCCAGCCATTTCACTGAGTCCTTACTCGTGATGGCCTGCTCGAAGCTAGTTGGGTCATCATCCTCCATGATGCAATCCTCGCTTCCACCATCCATGAGAAAACCGTAGTATGTCTCAGGTTGGCGAGGAACCCTACTAGATCGGCGGAGAGGCTGAGGTTCGTCGGGAGCTACTGAATCCTCTGGTTCCACTAAATCTTCAGTTTGAGTTTGTGTAGCCGGAATTTCTTCCAGTTCTACCTTATCGCCACTAATTTCTTTTGCAAGAAATTCCTTTTCCAAAAAGGTGGCATGTCGAGAAACAAACACTTTTTGTTCCTCTGTATGGTAGAAAAGATATCCATGTGAATGTTTGGGATATCCCACAAACATGCATAGAACTGACCGTGCCTCGAGTTTGTCCGGATTTTGCCTTTTGACATAGGCCGGGCAACCCCATATCTTAACTCGTTTAAGACATGGTCTCTTCCCACTCCATATCTCATATGGTGTGGTAGGTACAGATTTAGATGGAACTTGATTCAATAGGTATGCTGCTGTCTCCAGTGCATAACCCCAGAAGGAAATAGGTAACTCAGCTGTGCTCATCATAGAGCGTACCATATCTAATAGGGTGCGGTTCCTCCATTCTGATACACCGTTGTGCTGTGGTGTATATGGAGGAGTCAGCTGAGAGAGAATCCCATTCTCTTTTAGGAAGCCCAGGAATTCATTGCTCAAGTATTCACCTCCTCGATCAGATCGTAGGATTTTAATACTTTTTCCGGTTTGGTTCTCAACTTCTTGTTTATATTCTCTAAATTTCTCAAAAGCTTCTGATTTGTGTTTCATCAGGAACACATACCCGAACCTAGAGAGATCGTCAGTGAATGTAATGAAGTATGAAGAACCATCCCTGGCATGTGCAGACATAGGACCGCATACATCACTATGTATCAGTCCTAAGAGTTCAGTAACTCTTTCTCCGTGTCCCGTAAACGGAGTTTTGGTCATCTTGCCTTTGAGACATGACTGGAAAGTATCATAAGATGAAAATTCAAACGGATTTAAATATCCATCCTTATGCAACTTAGCTAGTCGTGTCGCATTGATGTGACCCAGTCTACAATGCCACAAGAAGGATTCGTTCAGTTCAGAACTCTTCCTCTTGTGTGTGTTTGTTATGCTCAGAACTGTTGATTGATTTAGAACATAAATGCCATTGCACAACGTGCCTGATCCAACCAACTTTTGGTTACGGAAAATGTTCATAACATTGTCCTGTAATACAAAATTATATCCCTCTTTAGTCAATAAAGAAACCGATATAATGTTGCATATCAGGTTCGGCATGTAATAGCATTCGTTCAGAACAAATGTATTACCAGTCGGTAATACAAGGTGATATTCCCCGACAATCTTAGCTGCAACAATTGCACCATTTCCAACTCTAATGTCTTTATCACCTTCCCCAAGTTCTCTACCTTTCCTGAGCCCATGTAACTGATTACATATATGGGATCCTGACCCGGTATCTAATACCCAGGACGTGGAGCAAATGGAGAAACAGTTCTCTGTAACGAACACACCCGAAGAAAATGCATTATCATGTACTTTCTTCAATCGGGTGGCATGGGAATCCTGGTATTCCCCTATATCCTGTTCATTCCTATAACTCTTATAAGAAAGAACGGGACCAACGTTCCCCAGCACAGTATAACATGCGGGTTCAGTCAATACATCCATATTATTATCTTTATTAGGGCATGACATGGTCGCTACCTGGAGAGAGAGAGAAGAAAACACTTTAGCGTATGCTCGTGCAAGATCAGATTGGTTATTATCTTATCTAATCAGGATGGCTCCCACTGGTTTTTATCAAATCTTCCTTCAAACCCTAAAAGGAAAGACTAGCCGGGATTAATTACACACTACAATTTCGTCGATCTTTCAGCCAGGCCAGTGTCGGTACTTTGAGGGAGGTCCCCCGTGCTTTCGCACGAACCTAATTAATGTAAACCTCGTTTTCCTAGAGGCGTAACCTCGTTAACACCTTTCTAGACACCTACTTGATCGGCTAATTGTAATGTGTAAAACTCTCCCAGGAGTAACTCTTACTCGCAGTGGGTATCGGGATCCAACTATCTCATAGAAGGTATGCAATCTCATTGCAAATTTCAACACTTGAAATTCCCGATAATATTTTGCCCCTGGTGTCCTATGACCTTGACAAAGGCCAACAAATCACAGGATGCTAGTCAAGTTCAACCCGTCATTTCTTGATTGAATCAAACCCACCCGCACGACCCTTGACAAAGGCCAACAAGGTCGTACGACTACCCTGAAACAATCTGCATCACATGCATAAGCAGATAAGCACTATTCAGCTACCGCACACTACGCCTTGACAAAGGCCAACAAACGTAGTACGAATACTAAACAGTTCTTATCTGAAATGACGGAGGGCTACGACAGGTTTTTCTGAAAACCTATTGCGTAATGAACTTGATATCGTTGTAGAATCAAATGAATTTTGAAATGGAGTGTTTTTGAGGCTTTTCTAGTTTTGCTAAAGGAGTCACTCCCGGTGAAGGGATCGTCGGTCCTTTCCTCGTCGAATGAGGTGCGGGATATATCGTATATATCACTATGCAAAGCAAAAACTCTTAAAAGCAATCAAAAGACAAACCGAGTGTGTAGCATCTGCCAGTTATTGCTAAAGAAGTCACTCCCGGTGAAGGGATCTCGGTCATTTCCTCATCGAATAAGGTGCAGGGTATATCATATATACCGCTATGCAAAGCAAGAACTGTAGCTACCTGTTTTGTTTAAAATTTGATTCTACGACATCTTAGGTTTCTTTTCTTTCATTAATCACATTAATGAATTCCCATCATTTAAATACCTAAACATCACAGATAAATACGACGTACACTTATGCCATCCGCATTCGCCTGGATGTCCCCTCGTGCACCGTTAGGTTAGGTAACTAACGACAGAGCAGGGCAGGGCTAGTGCGGGTGCAAAACATAAGTAACGTTTATATAATATATCATATATACTATATACTGTATCTATCACAGAACATCATATGATCACATCACAGATATCGCAGCAGAAGAAACATATGAAACATTGGATATACTAGGACGTCCGTGTTTTCAATACGAGCCAGTATAAAACACGGATTCCACGGTCGTGATGAATAGCCAATCCCACACCCCTAGACCCCTACGAGAGCGGCAAGCAACCCTACCAATTCTAGGGTTAGGAGACCCGGACTCGACTCCTCGAGATGGTCTCCCACTGGACCCTAGAACCCGGTTACTTGTGCTCCCCTCCTTGGGTCTATCCTAGTGCAGAAAAGTAAATAATATACAAGGGGTGACAACTTCCGCAACCTGGAAGTGCCCCAAATAAAAGAATATTACATACAAGTTTTTACATGAATGAAAATGAAAAGCACTCATCTCACATAAAAACCCCCGGCTATTCAAACACGACAATCCAATATAACATATCCAGCAACACATAACATCACATGTCATCAACGTAAGTAAATATGCGCATCCCAATTGTCGTTGACATATAGCAACGAAACCGGCGATATCACATATTACACTTACGGTCACAGAAAAGAAAGTGTAAAACTACAACAGTTGGAATCCGCAACCTCTTTAGACATCACATGCCTAATCAAATGAAATACTTAGACATCACATGCCTAACAGTTATAAACCCCGCATTTTAGTCTCATTATCGAAAACTCGTTTCAATATCAAATGAAACTAAACCGCTAGATTTATAACATTCATTCAGTTATCTCATAACTGTTTGTGAATTCCAATTATTGTATCCCATTCCGGATAAATAGAAAATATTAAACTTTCCGATCGAACATTCGAACACCCAAGTTTTCCCGAAACCGTTCAACACATGAAATAGGATCAAAGACATTCACTTCATGCCTCAGTACCAACGGTCCAGCCATAGAAGAGTCAAGCCAACGCCTCACATGTGGCACGCCGTACTGCCCCAAACCCGAAAGTTCAAAGGGCAGTTCAAGACGGTCACATAATCGAGTTAAGGTTTGTTGTCTTCTAGAGGGTCCATCGCGTTACTTGCACTACTTAGAACGTCTTTAAATCTCGGAAAAATCCAACACTTGGAAATTTTCCGGCAGGGGAAAAGTTGGGTATTTATATCCGGTCGAACTTTTTAACATATTCAAAAATTATCCGGAAAACACATAGACAAAGTTTGATAATCCGATCGAATATACGAACTCCCAATACAACCCAAAAAACTCAACTCTTGAGTTCAAATTAAAAATTCCCAGGAAAACCAACACTAAAAACTAGGAATTACTGTGTAAACAAAATCGTCTGAAGAGACAAACAGGCCGCGGAACCGCCGCAATAGGCATGCTATTGCCGCGGTTCCGCCGCGCCTTTAGCGATTTAGGTTCTCGAACTTCACAGTAATTCTTAGAAATACCTGCTGATTTTTCTGCATATTTTTAATTCTTAAAAATCCACGATTTCAGAAAATGTACAGAGAGCATGTTGGATTTAGGGTTTCGGGTTCGTTCGGGTTTCAAACGTCGTCTAGACTTCGCCTAAGGCACTAGCTAGGCTCTGATACCACTGTAGGGTTCCTAGGCACACTATAGAGGTCTCACAAGGCATCAACCATGCCAATTTCAAATTTTATGGGTGCCGAGAAACCCTAATACGGATCGTCGACTAGAATTCTAGGCGAAACATTAAACTAGTTAACGACTTAACTAAAGGAGAGAGGCTACAACCTTTGTAGATCCGTTTCTCCACTTTCTTAGCTCCACGTGGGCGTCCTCTCGCTGTCCATCTCGAATCCTGAACTCAATCGTCGGCTTCATCGGAGAAATGGGCGAGCTCGGTCGTCGGCTTCGTGCCGAAGATGATCTACGTCGAGGCATCACAAGTTCAAGCTCCAACTTCACCAAGTTGTGAAACTTGTGAAGAAAACACCCTATACTACTTGGCAAGAGGTAGAGGATGAATAAATAGGAGGTGGGTTCACTTTAGAATTGGATTTCTCACTCTTTTTCTCAAAGTGCTATTGATGAAGGCAAGGTTTTCTTCATTAAGATGATGAAGAAGAAGATGATAGAATATGATAAGTGTTATGTAAAAAGAATAATAAAATCAATACTTATCATCTTCTAACCATGGTCAAGTGTAGAGAGTTAACTATAGTTTAGATGAGTGGTTAGGGTTAGGAGAAGAAGACAAAGTGGTCACTTGGTCAAAGCTTCATGAAGCTTCAACAAGCTTCATGATAAAAGAAACCATTTTGTTTTCTATTATCTTTTTCTCAAAAAGGAAAAGATAAATTATTAAGTGAAAATAAGAAACCCTAACCATTCACTAAACATGGTTTAAGTCTTTACACAAATCCAAGTGAGAATGTATCATCAAACATGATACAATCAAGAGCACACAAAACATATCACATATACAATGTGCTATACAAGTGAGAAAATCCCTTTAAAGTGAACCAATACTAGTTAATGCAAAGTAATATATCAAATATATAATTATACATTAAATCATTAAATCAACACTTGATTCAATGATCCGGTCATGTCGCACATAACCGACTAGTATACAATGTATCGATTTATCGAATCAATGATTCGATAACTAGGTCATATCGCATACAACCAATCGAAACATTTATCGCGAGAATGGAATACGGTATCACATACACGCATTATTCTCGGTCCCGCACATATCTCATATGCGCTCCTATCTCGTTTCGCTTGAGCCAGGAAACCTCTGTGTAGGACTCTAAAGACTCGTCAATACGCCGGTAGCAGATGATGATCATATTAATCACCCACAAGCCGCAAGCGGTCTGCTAAACGTAACGGCCACCCGGGTATTGAGCGATCAGAAGATCGACGAGCTAGCCCGCTCACACTCCTGTGAATCCAATCAGTAACACTTACCGTACAGTCCGGTCTGTTCGTCTGATATGTCGCATATCAAGTCTAGGGGTGGTAAACGTCAGACCCCAATAACCGATAAGTCGTGCCGATGTGAGGCTCATAACGGGTCGAGAAACTACTGGTAACACTTACCAGCAAATCTTTGATCAGCCCTGGCCAGGGACTTCCCTGTTACGGCCAATCGAGCACAGCGCAACATCAACCCCCAATACCGGGAGAGACGAAACCCCTCCTATCGCTCATTGCCTCCATGTGACTCGGGACTGTACCCAAAGACCACCGTTTTGCATGCCCTCATGGACATGGTAAGGTGGAGATCAAAGCACAGTGGGAATCACACAAGACTCTATGACGATCTCGGGTCTACAGACTAACCTGTACAAGTGTCACCTGAGAACTGCCATCTGACGTGAGGTATAATACCATCTGGGAGTTCTCGGCGAGTCCGTCCAGTGTACCCAGTCTCCACTGAGCACCCGTATACCATCTTTGATGTCAAACACCAATGGATATGGGATCATCCATCGCCCATCTCATGGGTCGAGAAGCGTATACGCTAGTCTACACTGGTATATCGATGCCCCGTCTCGATACACCCACGACTAGGGACCTTGAAGGATGTACCTATGGACTACCTTGTCCCCACTAGTATGATCTGCATCATAGTCCAGGTAGTCAAGTACACATCCTAAGGGCTTTACCAACATGTAACTTTAAGACATTTTAAAGAGACAAGTGTACATGTTAAGATAAAGAGCAACCAGATAGCATACTATCATATCGAGCAAGAAAGTCATCTCTATATATGTCCAAGCATCCAATATAATATACATCATCTGTACAATACTGGCCTCTAGGGCATACATACAACTAACACTAGCGTCGGCTTCATCGGAGAAATGGGCGGGCTAGGTCGTCGACTTCGATGCCGAAGATGATCTACGTCGAGGCAACTCAAGATCAAGCTCCAACTTCACCAAGTCATGAAACTTGTGAAGAAAACACCCTATACTACTTGGCAAGTGGTAGAGGATGAAGAAATAGGAAGTGGGTTCACTTTAGAATTGAATTTCTCACTCTTTTTCTCAAGTCACCATTGAAGCTAGCAAGCTTCTTTCTTCTTGAAGAAGAAGAAGAAGAAGATAATATGATAAGCATATGAATAATAGAAAATAAAATGATTCTTATCATATTAGCAACTATGGTTAAGTGTAGAGAATGAACTAAGGTTAGGTGAATGGTTAGGTTAGGCATGAAACAAAAAATGGTAGACTTTTTCAAAGCTTCATGAAGCTTCATGGATAAAACAAAGAAAGCCTCCATTTTTTTCTTTGCAAAAATGAATAAAGTAAATAAATAAGTAAACAAATAAAGCAAATGAAACCCTAACCATTAACTAACCATGGTTTAAATCACACACTAACCCAAGTTTGCATGTATCGTCAAACATGATACAATCTTGTGCACAAAAATATATCACATATACAATGTGCACAATCAAGTGAGAAAATCCATCTTAAGTGAACAAATACTAGTTAATGTAAAGTAATATATCATATATATAATTATATATTAAATCATTAAATCAACACTTGATTTAACGATCCGGTCATATCGCATATAACCGACTAATATCAATAGTAACATCTTATCGAATCAACACTTGATCCGATAACCCGGCTATATCGCATATAACCGATCACCGTCACAAATCGCGAGAATCGAATACAGTATCACATACTGGTATTATTCTCGGTCCCGCACATATATCATATACGCTCCTATTTCGTTTCGCTTGAGCCAGGAAACCTCTGTGTAGGACTCTAAAGACTCGTCAATACGCCGGCAGCAGGTGATGATCATATCAAATACCCACAAGCCGCAAGCGGTCTGCTAAACGTAACGGCCACCCGGGTATTGAGCGATCAGAAGATCGACGAGCAAGCCCGCTCACACTCCTGTGAATCCAACCAGTAACACTTACCGTACAGTCCGGTCTGTTCGTCTGATATGTCGCATATCTTGCCTAGGGGTGGTAAACGTCAGACCCCAGTAGCTCGATAAGTCGTGTCGATATGAGGTCTATAACAGTTCGAGATACTACTGATAACACTTACCAGTAAATCTCAGCAACCCTGGCCAGGGATTTCCGGTTATGGCCAATCGAACACAGTGCAACATCAACTCCCTATACCGGGAGAGACGAATCCCCTCCTATCGCTCATTGCCTCCATGTGATTCGGGACTGTACCCAAAAGCCACCATTTTGCATGCCCTCTTGGACGTGGTAAGGTGGAAATCAAAGCACAGTGGGAATCACACAAGACTCTAGGATGATCTCGGGTCTACAGACTAATCTGTACCAGTGTCACCAGAGAACTGCCATCTGACATAAGGTATAATACCATCTGGGAGTTCTCGGCGAGTCCGTCCAGTGTACCCAGTCTCCACTAAGCACCCGTATATCATCTATGATGTCAAACACCAATGGATATGGGATCATCCATCGCCCATCTGTATGGGTCGAGAAGGTATACGCTAGTCTACTCTGGTATGTCGATGCCCCGTCTCGATACACCAACGACTAGGGACCTTGAAGGATGTACTTATGGACTACCATGTCCCTACTAGTATGATCCGCATCATAGTCCAGGTAGTCAAGTACACATCCTAAGGGCTTTACCAACATGTAACATAGAGACAATCAGTATACACGTTAAGGTAAAGAATAACCAGATAGCATATTATCATGTCGAGCAAGAAAGTCCTCCCTATATATGTCCCAGCATCCACTACAATATACATCCTATGTACAGTAATGGCCTCTAGGGCATACATATAACTAACATTTACGACAGGGTTAGATCACATACGTGTACTTGTGCGCATATGATGTTCGGGCGGACATTACTAGTGGGCTTTGGTTTAAGCCGGATCCTGGTATATGATTATTGGATTAGTTTCGTCTCATTGTATTCGTGTTTCTCGGAATACGGATACGGGTATGTATATACGGACGGGAGGGGCATTCTTATGATTTGATCAAGATTGATTTTGGAGAATGACACCTCAAATTAGGGTTTCTCTTTTATGGTTAATTCTTTAATGAGGTGGAGGAATTGAGAGAGGAAACTATATGGTGTTTTAGTGAAATGGATTAGGGTTTTGCATTGACCATCTTGGACTCTTTTGTGAGTTGTTGACTTAGATATTATTGTAAGATATTTGTGAGATATTTTCATGAGGTTTAAATGCAAAAACCCTAGCCATTTTCTATATTCATTATTCACTAAAAACTAGAGATACTTTCTTGCTCTCTTTTCCTCAAGCTTTTCTCCTTCGCCATTCAAACCCTAACCTTCTCATGAGTTGAGAATCATAGGGTTTGTAAGACTACTAGACTCCTCATCACTCTCTACACATCCTAGGCTACTAAGTTTAGCACACCAAGTGACCTAGTTGCCTCAAGTTAGAGGTAAAGCTCAAAGTCGGATCTCTCGGGTGGATCTTCTACGATTTGGAGAAGACGACGAGGAGGTGCATTCCGTTCTCAGTTCAAGGAGCTCACGACTTGGAGAAGGAAAACGAGGAGGTGAAGAACAGCGAGAACTTGAGGTATAACACTCACACATAGTAGTTAAACCTCATTGCTAGTTTGTTAGTTAGGGTTTAGTATCGATCCTGGAGTTTAGTCGATGTTACGAAGCTAATAAAAATCGTTTTTTGCAAACTCCACCTTCCCGCGAACACGTGGGGTGCGTAGCATCGACTTACATACTTATAGTATATGATACTAGTTCTTTATTACCCTAAATTTGTAGTTCGATTCATGGTTGGAATCCTTTAGCACCCCATAAATTTTTATTATAGCATGTGTGATGCAACCCAAACCCTAGGCATGGTGCTAAGGAATCCCTACAGTATATATATAGACGACTTTCTTGCTCGACGTGATAGTATGATATCTGGCTGCTCTTTATCTTAACATGTTCACTTGATTGTGTATACTGTTCATTTGATACATGTTGATAAAGCCCTTAGGATATCAGCTTGACTACCATGATTATAATGCAGATCATACTAGTGGAGCATGTGTAGTCTATAAGTATATCCTTAATTATTTCTGGTCGTGGGTGTATCGAGACGGGGCATCGATATTCCAGAGTAGACAAGCGTATACGTTTCTTGACCCAGTTGAGAGGGCGATGGATGATCTCATATTCATTGGTATTTGACATCAAAGATTGTATACGGGTGCTCATTGGAGACTGAGTACACTGAACAGACTTGTTGAGAACTCCTATATGGTATTATATCTATCGTCGAATAACAGTTCTCAGGTGACACTTGTACAGGTTAGTCCGTAGACCCGAGATCGTCATAGAGTCTTGTGTGTTTCCCAGTGTGCTTTGATTTCCACCCTACCACGGCTCTGCTGAGTCGTGCAAACAGGTGGTTTTTGGGTACAGTCCCGAGATACATGGAGGCAATGAGCGATATGAGCGGTTTCGTCTTTCCCGGTATTGGGAGTTGATGTTGCACTATACGCGATTGGCTATAACTGCAAGTCCCTGGTCAGGGATGATGAGATTTACTGATAAGTGTTATCAGTAGTTTCTTAACATGTTATAGGCCATACATCGGCATGACTTATTGAGTTATTAGGGCTCGACGATACCATCCCTAGACTCAATATGCAATATATCAGACAAAGAGACCAGACTGTACGGTAAGCGTTGCTGGTTGGCTCTACAGGAGTTTGAACAAGTTTGCTTATTGTTCTTCTGTACGCTCAATACCTGGGTAGCCGTTATGTGTAGCTAGTACCGCTGACGGTTTGTGGGTATATGATATGATCACTACCTACTGCTAGCGTATTGATGAGTCTTAGAGTCCCACATAGAGGTTTCCGAGCTCAGGCGAAACGAAGTGGGTACATATGGAGATATGTGCGGTAACTTGATTAACTACGAGTATATGATACCGTATTTTAATCTGGCGTTTTCTATTAGCCGGGTTATATGTGATATGACCGGATTATTAAATCAAGTGTTGATTTAATATAATGACTAATTGCTCATTTATAATTCCTTTCTTTATATTATTCATGTATGTATGTGTGTGTGTGTGTGTGTGTGTGTGTGTGTGTGTGTGTGTGACTAATTGCTCATTTATAATTCCTTTCTTTATATTATTCATGTATGTATGTGTGTGTGTATGTGTGTGTGTGTGTGTGTATACACATGTGTGCATGTATCATGGTGGATGATACATTGGACATGGATATGCTAGACTCACATGGAAATATATGAGATGTTTATTGATTTTGAGTAAATGGAAAATTGAATAATGATGTCATGGTTTCTACACCCTTCTTAAAATATCTCATTAATCATGGTTCATTATTTAATCTTTCCACTAACCCACTCATAAAATATCTAACATATTTTTCCATGGCTCATTATTATTGTGAGTGTGACTCTCTCTTATCTCAAGCTTAGCTATTAGTCCATCTTCTTCCACCAAGCTCTCTATCTTTTTTCTAGTGAGTAAAAGAGAAAGAAAAAAAAGGTTTAATAGTGAGAAAAATCTTACTTTATCAATCTATATTAGTCTAGCACACTTGTATAGGTTGTTTGCCTCACTTCTACTTAGTTTAGTGAAGCAAGAGTTTGAGTGTAAGAAACTCCGGATGGATCATCGTGGAAATCGAAAGTTATAATCGGACTTGTTCCAAGCTTCGAGTGGAGCCAAGGAGCCCAAGGACTTCTACACGGAGCCATTGAAGAGAATGGATGGTCTACAAAGGTTGTGGTTCTCCTTCTCTTAGTGTCAGACACTGCTTAGTATATGATACTTACCCCAATCTTTAGTTCGATTCGTGGCTTGTGTGCTTTAGCTATCTAATTTTTTAAAATCCATTACATATTGTTGTTTAAACCTTAGTAAAGATGCTAAGACACACCAACAGGTTGTGAGGGTTAATATCTGTAACAACCGAGTCCAATTCTACTAATTTCAGTTACCGTATGTGTAGTGGGTGGTGTTTATTTCATTTGTCTCACTTGACTGTTGCTAGTTATAAATTTACCCCTGCAATTCAATTCTGTATATAATAATTTAGGGCATCTAAAATTAAATTAAAAATACTTGTCATGGCCTGCTTGACACCCTAAACCTATGGTAGCACCCTTGCATCGTGTTCTCGTCCCGTTCAGTGAAACGGACGTGTTTGGAGGGCTACGCGCACGTGCGTGCGTCCGTTCTTGGGGGTATGCTTTTTAATTATAAAATACTTCTTTTTAATTTTTGGAACACGCCAATAATTTTCGTATTTCAAATTCAAATTTTTGGACTCGACCCGGGCGCAATTCTGAAATAATTTGTATTCCGCCAAATCCTATTTTTCTAATATTTCTTAAAAACCAAATAAATTTAAATTCATAACTAAACAGAAAATATCTTATCTATTTTTTTAAAACCCTTTAAAATCTTTTAAAAAAAAGTTTCCCCAACTGCCTCAACTCCCACAAATCCTTCACAGAATTTTTCCTATCCAATCACAAACGTTTTTTAATCCCCTGGGCCCCGCTACTTTTCTCTCTCTCACTTTCTCCTTCTCTTTCTCTCTCTTCTCTCCTTCTCTCCCTCTGCATACGACAACTCTATCTCTCCTCGAATCTTTCTCTCTCCTCTCGATCTCGCTCTTCCTCTCTATCTCTCTCCTCTCGATCTCTCTCTCTCTCTCTACCGTGTCTCTCTCTCTCTCCTCCCCGAGTATCTCTCTCTCTCCCTCATTATATTTCTTCTTCGTCCCCGTTTCTTTCTCAAAACCCATACTCAGGAAAAACAACCTTCGCCTCCCCGTCTCCACTGCCGTTACCTCGTCGTCGCCACCTCCGTCGCACCCTCGAGATAGCCCTCTCCACCTTCTTGCTCCCCTCTCTTCCTTCCAGCGTCCCCGAGGACCTACGGCACCCGACGAGGCCGTTTGCTGCCACCTCCCGTAAGCCCAACTTCGCCGGTGAGCCGCCGTCGCCCTCGTCACCTCCTCGCATCCCTCTCCACGTCCCGGCCCTACAAACCATCACCACCACCCTCTGCCGAAACCCACACGACCACAGCTGCACCCCCTTACAACCCACTGCCCTTCGCCGGAAAGTCACCACGCCGGCAACCTTCGTCGTCGTCACCTTGTGTCAACTCCCCTGATAAACCAGAACGCCCTACCACGGTACAATCTTCTTCTTCTTCTTCTCTCCCTCCTCTTTCTCTTCTTTCACCTGAGGGTTTTTCTTCTCTGTTAAAGTGTTTTGGTTTCTCTGTAGATCTTGTCGGAACCCCGGCGACGCCATCGACCCTGCGGCCCATCTGCAGATCAGGGTAAGCATCTTCCCTCCTTGCTCCTTCCTTTCCCCTCTTCTTTTCTATTTCGATTCTTGACGAAACTTGTGTTTACTGTTTTGGGTTCGCCGGAATCCGACCGTGCCGGCGACGATTCCCGACGTTCCAGGCTGGACCCCCTGACCCGTGTGAATCCACTGTCCGTCGTTTGGGTTCTTTCCGTGAACCGTGCGCGCGTCGTGATATTTCCCTGCCGACGCGTAACGTTCCGTTTTCCGTTTCGCGACCCGTCGAGGTAAGTGAAACTTGCTACATGCTATTTTAAACTATTCATGTGCTAAATTAATTAATTCCTGTTAAAATTCCTAACTAGAATTGATAGAAATGGATTACAAGTTAACCGTGTAAAGTTCCGTTATACATTTTATGATTCCAAACGTGAAACGTAATCCTGCATCTAATCATTTACATCTAACAATCACCAGTACATGATAAATCACAAATGTTTATTGCTACGATACCCTTTTTATCCCGTTTAGTCTATCAGACATTCATGTGCATCTTTAACCGGTCTAATTACCACTGCATTCATTAAACAGATTATACATGTCGTCTCATCCTTGGGACACTCAATATTTATTAACCTATTTCCAACAGTTACAACTATCATTCTGTATTCACATTATGTTGACACTGTCTGTTTAACACAATTGATAACTTTACAGCTAAATACACAAATCTGCTTTATTGCTTAACTCATTGATTAGATCATGTTGTTGATAACCATGCTTGATTATTTAACCCTGATTATGCTAGCTGTGTATGAGCACACACATGATATCTTTTACACCTTGACCTGACTCGCTACACACATATTGATTGACCCGACATGGTACCATACACTACTTGACTTGATCTAATGTACCATGACTTGACCCGTTACTTAATCTCGTGTCTAATGCCAACAAACCTGATATGCAGTCCTCACGGACCGTTCCTGTTGTCTACCCAGACAAACCTGCTCTTACCTGATCCTGTGTTGGCATTAGTCCTTGATTACTGAATACCTGACTTGAACACTTATAACTTGGGGGTATGGGGAAATCCATGGTGGAACCTGACTTGTAACTCAACAGTTTGATATCTGTTCTGATCATTCTTACGGGCTAGGCCAGCCCCGGAGTGATGATGCTGACATCACTCGTCTGTACCTGCTATCTTTTACTGCCTAGCGGCACGTCTCGGTTCAGCCCGAGAGTCTGAGACCGTGGTCCTGGACATGCACGAGATACTATTGAGTTAAATCGAAGATTCATCAATTTGATTTCAAAGACTTAGAGTAGAAAACCCAATAGAACAGTTAGTTTACTCACTGCACACTATCCTACACTGCCTGATTTATATTACTGTTACCCCTGCTTTTCATTCATGTTTATATTTGCATTGCCTGTTACTCTGTTCATATTTTATTACTTGATGACATGACGCGCTGACGTCTGGATTTTGCATGGCCCAGATTCTGTACCGTTGCTGCAGTCCGAGTAGGAGTACTTCAGCCAGCAGGCTGAGCTGTGAGTTTCAGTAGTAGCTAGTTCCTTTATTTTCTGCAGTTTATTCCTGATGTGAGCCCGCATTATGTGACGTACATTCCAGTTACTTGTATTGGATCTTTTGCTTCCACACTTTTATTATTCTTGACTCATGTTATCTCGGCTTATGAACATGTATTAGATACTTTTATTTTGTTCTTGATATCTCTACAGCCGTAATGTGACTGTGGATGGATACTTCCTACCCACAGGTAGCATGGTTGGCTATGTCACGTGCCCAATTTAGCGTACTCTGGGAAGCGGGGCGTGACAATATCTAGCTTAACATATACCACCCTCTTAACAAAATAGAAACCCTTTATTTTTATTATATAAATACCTTCATTTTACTAAAAATATAAATTCTTGATTTTAAAAGAAATAAACACTTATCATAACTCTTAAATACCATAATCATTATAATAAAATCTCATATCATATTAAAAACAAAACACTTGTCATTTTATAAGATATCACATATATCTCATTTTCTCCAAAATAATTACATTTTTGCGGATATCAATCCGATACCAAAATTCATACGCGATATCATTTTTGTAAACTTATTATATTCATATTTAAAATTATAAATTAATATTTATAATTTTCCAAAATGTTACACTAACCTAACCCTATCCCTATTAAGTCTTTCTTTGAACATATTTCACAACACTTGGGATAGCAACGAACTCTCGAACATTTGGACTTAATATGTTAAAACAAGACGAAAAACACACCTTCTCCCTGTGGACGACCCGTACTCTTCGCGGTTAGGTTCAAGCGACACCGTCTTGATTGCGGTATTTTAAAACTTATAGAACACACGAAAAACCTTAACAATCAGGGATCGAGGCCATATGGAAATCAGTCTGTCGTTTCTTTCAACGGTGTCCATTCAAACGTCCAGATCCTCCTCCTCCACCACCGGTGACCGTGACTTATCAATGTCGCCGACAGAGATGATGAAATTGGACCTTCTAGAACTACCGACCAACCCGAACCCTCGCAACTAGCTACACAACCGGAGGATATACCTGGTTCATCACAACGCCGTCGCGGTAGAGCTAGAATTCCACGCGCGTTGTCATGCTTGCGATGACGCTTTTATATTTTATTGCTTTGTGATGTGTTTTGTGTTGGAATTGTGTTTTATGATGTGGTTGCATTTAAATTATGTTTTCTATTTGGATTGTGTTTATGTTTAAGTTCGGTTGTGTTTGGATTGCGTTTACGTTCATTTGTTTTTGGATTGTGATGTGGTTGGGATTTGTTGTAACTATGCGGGTTTTGAAGTGTTTGGAAGGCAATTGTAGTATTTGTGAGGCAGTTGGAGGAATCTGGGAGGCGAGGGATTGAATCCGCATTTGCAAAGTGCAGATTCGATCTTGAGCACTTTGCAATCCAGAGAGCTCAAGGTTGAATCCGCACTTTCAAAGTGCGTATTCAATCCTACTTAAGCTCTCGGCCCCAGCCAAATACTGGAGGTCGAGTGCTAGAGTTGAATCTGCACTTGTAAAGTGTAGATTCAGATCAGCCCAATTTTCCAACTTCTCGCGCTTACATGGTCTTGATATGACCCAAAGTTGCTAAATATCTAAATAGAATAGAAAACATGCTGAATCTCTAATTAGTTTTAAAAATACGACAATTCCAAAAAATTGTCCTCCCAAATTCATATCCAAACTGGCAAAAGCAAGGGGTCCTTTGACTGACTTGGAGAAAACTAATTAGCTCAAACCAAATTCATCATATGACACAAAATCTTGATAGTCCATGGTATTTTATTGTTCATAAACACAATTGATGTAAATTCCCTTTTGGCGGTCTTTTCCTTTGGTTCTCTCCCTTCTTCTCTCCATCGTCAACGATCATGGCATCGACCTCCGATAGCGATCGGCCATGGCAATCCTATCACACTGTCTACACAAATGGCAAAGCAGGTGCGCGATCTTAGTAATCTCCCTCTCTCTTTCATCTCAAATTAGGGTTTTTTTCTTGGTTGTACCTCTACTTTCGCTTGAAATTAGGGTTTGATCATTCAAAGAAATTGAAATCAAGCTTTACCCTCTACTGCAAGATCTAGTTAAGTATTAGATAATTTTGTAGTTGTGTGCTTTTTAGGAATGGATGGAGTTGATAAAGAAAAAGTGCAAAGGGTTGTATATGAGATGAGCAAAGGATCAAAGTACTTTGAGAGTGAGAAGCGTAAAGAGACATTCATTCAACTAAAGATTCACAATTTGCGTGCTCAGTGTGCTAAGCTTACGGATGTGGACATTTCCCATTTTCAGGAGGTGAGTATACATGAATCATTGTGAGTGAGTAATATTATGTTTTTTTTTCAAACTTAATATGTGTTGGTAAATTAGACCGAAAATGATAAAAACATTACAAAATGGAGCATGGATACATTGCCCGTAGGACCAAATTTCTGCCCCCTCATAGATAGTATCTCGGTGCAAAGGTAATGGTGGTCTACTCTTCAGGGTTATTCGGCGTCTCCGCCGTAGATGTACACTCAACTATATTGGATTTGGAAACTCACTTGTTGGCGAGTGTTCCTTTAGGTATCAAAATTGAATGAGAATCGTTTATGGATGGATGGAGGGAGGCTGTTAAATAAAATTCGAGAGGGAATACACAGATCCAAAATCAACGCAATGGCCACAAAAGAGTGGAATAAAATCTGACGAGCCTTCTAATTCACGTCACCAAATTAAACAATAGTAGGTTTAAGTAATCAGGTCAAATGAATTCAAATTCTTGCCATAAAAGTAACCGCATGTGCGAAATTGATTTGTCAAAGGTATCTAAGTATATCTTAGGAAAATGGTTTCCTAACGGTCTCTGCCGCACACCCCACAAGTAGGTTAATGGCCCCTTTGATCCCAGCCTGCTGTTTGGGAAGCAGGACCATCGACTAACTATTCAAACAAGATCAAAATTCATGCTGGCCAAATTAAGTTTTTGAAATTATTTGTAATATACTAATATGTACAACAATGTGCATTGCAACATGGGTAAGGGGATCAAATTGTGACATGAACTGGTCAATGAATTGTTGGTGTATGCACATGACCAGCATGCATTAATTATATCACTTGTGAGGAGTTTACTTGTTGGTTTTATGCTTGAATCATATCTGTTAAAGTTTTAAAGTTCATTTAAAGTTGATGGAGTTTAAAATTAGAGAAGAGTTGGAGGAGTGATGAGCCTTTACACATGGGCTTTTAATGATAAGTGGGTTCCAACAGGTGTGACCCATTTTATATTTTATACCCATGTGTTTCTTTTGTTGTTTCCAATGTGGGACTATATTTAAAGTCCCATCATTTGGTTTTTTTACTTTCAACACTTCCCCTCACGTGCAACCATCACTTTTTTCTTTGGTGTGGTTGTAACGTGGAAAGTACAACACTTGGTAGTATTGTCGAGTCGAGTTTGAATCGAGGATTTGGCTCTGATACCATATTAAAGTTATTTTTAAAGTAGAGTAGATTTTAAAATTAGAGAAGAGTTGGAGGAGTGATGGGCTTTTACACATGGGTTTTTAATGATAAGTGGGTTCCAACAATAAAACTCAAGCCTTGTTGAGGTGTGACCCATTATATATTTTATACCCATGTGTTTCTTTTGTTGTTTTCAATGTGGTACTATGTTTAAAGTCCCATCATTTGATTTTTTTACTTTTAACAATATCAAGCAATAAAAGATGCTGTAGACCCATTTTTCAACTTTTGTGATTTACATACACTTTGCATATTATACAAATGTCAATTCTTAGTTGGCAAGGAGCAGGAATCTTCTTTTCATACCACACAAACCTTCTCCATCCTTAGCTTTGGCTGGCAACAAACATCCTTTCAAGCATCAAAGTGTTGTCCCGATGGCAAATCGAGGGAAAAAATCTTATGAATTTCGAAGGAATATTCATGAAAGAAGACCTAGAACTATAAGGCGAGTGCCAAAATGCTAGCACAAATTGCTCCCACAAACAGGCATGATAAGGGGTGTGGGCCCAACTAGGCCACCGCTTTTACCAAACATGGGTCTGGACGGTCTAAGAGCCCGCCACTAGATCCCAGCCTTTCGATCGGATAGATTGTAAGCAGCTCTAGGATGTTGGATCGAATTAGCAACTTTGGATGAAAGCCAGCAAGGATTGCTTCCAAAAGAGGGGGGGGGGGGGCTAGCTGCTTATAGGTGCTCGGGTGAGGCCTGAGTCTCGAATTCCTTACCAGTTGATGAAGAAGCAGCGCACGCAGAAAGGGAGAGTGAGGTTCGTCCGGGCTAATACCAGTATAAGCTTGCTGCTTCAGAATGCAAGCATGCCCAACGAGAAAGGCCCTGGAAGTTTCACTCACACATTCCTTCGATAATTACAAATCTTTCTTGCAGCTTCAATCTTTTGACTTAATCTCCCAATAGAGGCCTAATCATTTCTACATGGATTTCTCCCATACTTGTGCATAGAAAGCTTGAGCATGTTGGTTCCTCATTCGCTTTTCCTTTCTTAAACCTGAAGGTTGGATGAGGCTTGAGAAGGGAAATTAAAAAGGGTAAACGAAAAGAAAACCACAAGGGTATATCTTAGGTTCATTTTGCCTTTCTATCGAGGGTGATCAACTATTTGGGTACTACTTTTTCTCAATTGTTAATGTAGTCAAGGAGCCTAGCTAATTCACATTAATGTATGTAGTTATCTCCATTGCTGCCTATCACTATGAGTTGGTTTCATTTTGTGATTTTAGAAACCTTGAAGACATTGCTTATTAATACTCTTTCAAGGTCTGTGAAATGTCATCAACCCAATTTCCCTAAGTGTTCGATTTAGATTTGCAGTTCAATATTCTCTTGTATAGTTGTCCAAATTCATTTTAGATGACAATTGGTCCTCTCAACCTCTTATAACTGCTCGACTGATCTTGAATCAGTAACTCAAGTGCTTCAACTATACTGACCACAAGATCCAATAAAGGACAAACTTGCCAGTCATTCTTTTCATATATAAATGTAACTAATGTATATTCTTCAGAAAGTGTTTCTCGAGTATGTCCTTAAATGGTCGCTCTTGGAGTGACCATATAGGGCTTAGCTGATCTTATAACTAAGGAGTTAAGATGAACATAGTAAAATCTTACGGTTCACGATTTGAATCTTACAATTCGATACTATTCGGACAAACACTGAAACATATCGCTATGTTGGATCCGATTACGGTCGGATCGTACGATTCACAATTCATATCATACGATTTGATGTGATTTTTATGATTCATGATTTGAATCAATTCAATAAATGAGTAAGGTTTGAAGTTTTTTGGTCGGGTTTGAATATTTCGAGTCCGATAACCAATGTTGTAAAAAACGGATTCGGAGTTTGTTCGGTTGGCCAACGAATAAGAAATACCCGGTTTCTTCGGTGAATATTCTGTTTATTCGGATTATACGACCAACAATATTTTTATATAAATATTACATATAAAAATTGAAAAAATAATAAAAACATAAAACACTAATATATCCGTGGTCTAATGGTAAGGCGTCCATACTAAATCGGAAGATTGTTAGTCCCACTTATTTTTTATATATTAATTTATGGACCCCACTTGTATTGTTTAGTTTTGGGTGTTTGTTTTGGGCCTGATATACGGCCGAATATTTGTGGCACTCAATCGAATATGCGGTTTGTGCAGCAAATATTCGGTTTGTGCGGCGAATATTCGGTTTGATCGTATATTGGACCGAATATTGCAGTTTCTATTTGATTTGTCACCGAATCCGAATATTCGACCGAATAGTCCGTTTTTTTAACACTGGTTATAACAATTAAGATCTAATTTCATTTTAATCCCAAATTGGCAAAATCCCTAATTTTCCAATCCTTTCGCAGTCTCTCCCTCTTTTTCTCGCAAACAATCCTTTGAGCTTACTTTCCTTCAAGTCTTCGACCCGACAACTCGTACTCGACTTCCTTATTGCTATCTCCTTGCCACAGCGACATGCAATTGACTAATTATTTTAATTATCATGATTAATCACATAGTCAGGACTTTTATTGATTTTGTATTCTTTATCGGATTTTGCACATATATAAGTGTTATTATGTCAGTTGTTGACTGGTAATTGACTAAATACTATATTTATATAATGTATCGTCTTATATTGCTAATCTAGTCATATAATTATTATATATATAATAATATGTTTAATTGCTTCGATTTTGCACAAAACGAATATCTTATCTTACGATTTTCGATTCGATACGATATATGATACGATTCATAAGAAAACGTTATATGATTCATATTACAATTTCACAACTTTGAAGATGAACAATTAAAATCTAACCAGATTTTTTTATGCCTAGTCCATATTTAAATAGACATTTTCTTAAAAAATTGTCTAATGCTATTTATCGTGGATGTCTCTTCGCAATAATTGTGATGTATAGAAAGTACTTTCAGGGTTCCCCAGGCGGCCGCTGGGTTTCGGGAGGTATCGACCATGCCGTTTTAAAAAAATTGGCACGCTAAAGAACCTTAACGCTAGAATCTAAACTAGAGAATTAGACGAACAAGCATGTAAATATCTTTACATCTAAGTGAACAAGGGAATACAACCTTTGTAGCCCGGTCCTTCACTTCAATAGCTCCGTGTAGTAGTCCCTTCGCTCCAAGTAGTGATCTCCCGGACTCTAGTGAGGCTCCACAAGGTGAAATGAACAAACTTGCTTGAAGTCTTCAAGGCCGAAAATGATCTACGTCGAGAAGACACTAACTCAAGCTACCTCTTCACTAAGTTATGAATTAGTGAAGAAACAACCCAATCTAAATGGCTAGCAGAGAAGAGGTTGATGAAGTAGGAATTTTGCTCACTTTAGAGATAATTTTCTCACAAATTTTCTTCACATCCCATGAAGCTAGAAAGCTTGAGGAAGGAGATGAAGAAAACTCGCATAGAATGAAGCAAGTGAAGAATGAATCATGAGTGAGAATAGCAACCATGGACGAGTTAATGTCATACACTAACTCATGTAGAGACTAAACCATGACTAAACAATAATGGTTAGGTTAATAAATATCTTCAAGTAAAACAAAATTAGTGGACTTGGTCAATGGTTCCACAAGTTTCTACAAACTTCATCCATGTGACAATTTCCAACCAATTTTGATTTACTTTAAATAAATAAAACCCTTCAGTATTATTTGCATGGTCTGAATCTCATACACCCATGAAGCATGTGGCATCAAGCATGACACAAATGATGTACATTAATATATCACATATATACTAAGTGTACACTAGTGAGAAAAAGAAAACTTAAGTGAACTAATATTAGTTAATGTAAATTAATATATTAAATATATAATTATACATCAAATTATTAAATCAACACTTGATTTAATAATCCGGCTATATCAGATACAACCGACTAATATACTATGTATCAACTTGTTGAATCAACACTTGATTTGACAACCTGGTTATATCACATATAACCGACCGATATCACATATCGCGAGAATAGAATACGGTATCACATACTCGTATTAATCTCGGTCCTGCACATATCATATATGTGCTTCTACTTCGTTTCGCTTGAAACATGAAACCTCTGTGTAGAACTCTAAAGACTCTTCAATACGCCTGCAGTAGGTGGTGATCATATCAGTCGTCCACAAGCCGCAAGCGGTCTGCTAAACGTAACGGCCATCCGGGTATTGAGCGATCAGAAGATCAATAAGTAAGCCTGCTCATACTCCTGCGAACTCAATAAAGTAACACTACCGTACAGTCCGGTCTCTTCGTCTAATATGTCGCATATCACAGCCTGGGGGCGGTATAATGTCAGACCCCAATAGTCTAATAAGTTATGCCGATGCAAGGTCCATAACGGTTCGAGAAACTACTGATAACACTTACCAGTAGATCTCAGCAACCCTGACCAGGGATTTCATGTTATGGCCAATCGAGCATAACACAACATCAACCCCCAATACCGGGAGAGACGAATCCTCTCCTATCGCTCATTGCCTCCATATGACTCGGGACTGTACCGAAAAACCATCATTTTGCACGATCTCTTGAATGTGGTAAGGTGGAAATCAAAGCACAATGGGAATCACACAAGACTCTATGACGATCTCGGGTCGACAGACTAACCTGTACCAGTGTCACCAGAGAACCGCTATCTGACGATAGATATAATACCATCTAGGAGTTCTCGGCGAGTCCGTTCAGTGTACACAGTCTCCACTGAGCATCCGTATACCATCTCTGATGTCAAACACCAATGGATATGAGATCATCCATCGCCCATCACATGGGTCGAGAAGCGTATATGCGAGAATATGGATGCCCTGTCTCGATACTCTCACGACTAGGAACATTTGAAGGATGTACTTATCGACTACCTCTGTCCCATTAGTATGATCTGTATCATAATCCTGGTAGTCAAGTACTCATCCTAAGGGTTTTTTCAACATGTAATAGAGAGACAATAAGTGTATATGTTAAGATAAAGTGCAACCAGATATCATACTATCATGTTGAGTAAGAAAGTCCCTATATATGTTCAAGCATCCACTACAATATACATCGCATGTACAGTAATGGTCTATAGGGCATACATATAACTAACAATCTCCTACTTGCACTAAGGCCATTTGTTGTGGTATCTCATACTCAACGTCCTATAGAAGTCTCTCTAAGGAAATGCCTTTGTGAGTAGATCCGCCGTGTTATCTTTCGTATCAACTCTCCTGATCTCGATTCCTTAGAGATCAACCATCTCCGTGATCAGGCGATACTTGCCTCAGAATATGTCTGGATCGCTGATGGGACCGGTGTTTTTAGGCCAAAACCACAACTCCATTGTTGTCGCAATAACAGTTATTGGACGCTCAATGGTAGGAACCATGTTCATCTCATGAACAAGAATTATCCAGACATCCACTTTGGTAGCATCGTTGGTAGCGATGTATTCGGTCTTTATCGTCTAGTATGCTACGGTATCTAGCTTAGAACTCTTCCAACATACCATCCCTCCACTGAGGGTAAAGACAAAGCCCGAGACCGACTATCAGTCTACCTTATCACTCTGGATGCTCAAATCAAGAACATTCTTTTAGTGCTTCTCAAGTACTTAAGAATGTTCTCCACAACTGTCCAGTAATTCTCCCAAGATCCGATTGATTTCTGATCACTACACATAGTGATTTAGCACATCTAGTCTGGTACATAACATCGCATACATGATAGAGCCTAGTGCCGAAGCATAGGGTATCCCTTGCACGCGAGCTCTCTCCAAATCAGTCTCGGAAGACTTCTTTTTGGAGAGAGTGATTCCCGAGTAAGTGGGCGAACCACCACGCTTAGAATTTTTTATATTACACTCTTTTAGAATGGTGTTAATGTACCTGGATTTGGGACACTCTAACATCCACTTAGATCTATCATCATAAATCATAATCCCTAAGATGTAGTAGGTATCATCCAGATCTTCCATGGAGAATTCTCATGATAAGAGGAGCTTGACCGAGTGTAGCATAGGAAACCATTTCATATCAAGAGTATGTGATCTACGTAAAATACGTGGAAGACAACCTTACTCTCTACAACGTTCTTGTATATACAAGATTCATCTATCATTTTGATGAAGTCAAAAACTTTGACTGCCACATCAAAACAGATGTTCCAACTTCGCGATGCCTGCTTTAATCCTGATGAACTTAAGCATAGCTTTGAAAGTCTCAACTTTTCCATCTACATCAAGAATCTTCTCAAGATCCACTTGCTCCCGATGGGTTTTACCCTTTCAGGTGCAACATACAAAGTCATACTTTGTTGGTGTACATGAATTCCATCTTTGATTGTATAGCATCCAGCCATTTCACAGAGTCCCCATTCGTGATGGCCTGCCTGAACCTAGTTGGGCCATCATTTACCATGATGTAATCCTCGCTCTCACTGTCACCGAGAAGACCGTAGTATCTCTCAAGAGGATGAGGAATCCTACCAGATTCGCGGAGAGGCTGAGATTCGTTGGAGACTATTGAATCCCTTGGTTCCATTAAATCATCAGTCCTAGTTTGTATAGCTGGAATTCCTTCCAGTTCTATCTCATGTCCATAAATTTCTTCACAAGAAATTCCTTTTCGTAAAAAGGTGGCATGTTGAGAAACAAAACAGCTTTTGTTCCTCGGTTTGGTAGAAGATATTCCCTCGCAAATGTTTGGGATATCCAAAAAACTTATTGAACTGACCTTGCCTTGAGTTTGTCCGGATTTTGCCTTTCAATATAGGCCGGACAACCCCATATCTTAACTCGTTTAAGACACGGTCTCTTCCCATACCATATCACATATGGAGTGGTAGGCACCGATTTGGTCGGAATCTTATTCAATAGGTATGCGGCTTCTCAAGTACATAACTTCCAAAAGGAAACATGCAACTCAGCAGTATTCATTATAGAGCGCACCATATCTCATAGGTTGCGATACTTCCGTCCCAATACACCATTGTGCTGTGGTGTATACGAAGGAGTAAGCTGAGAGAGAATCACATTCTGATTTGCTAGAATATGAAGGGAAGAGATATAAAGAGCTCACCATATATTTCTCTCATTTTCACTCTAGAGTGAAGAAAGAGAGGAGAGAGAATGGGCATGAGAATGAATTTCCTTTTTAAAACAATTAGCAACCATGCAATATTAAAACCATTTTAGAATAAAAAATTCCATGCCATTCCTCCATTGCTTATACTTGTCCAATGACTCATTTCTGATTTCGTTTTCTTTAAAGGAAAAAGAAAATGAGGCGTCAGCTTCTAAATGTATACCTTGTGTAAAAATACACAATACATCTAAGTATATGTATTATATACATATACACGTATTCGTATAAAAATATGGATAACAAATGAGAGGGATATAGAAAGTGAACATAATATTAGAATATATATATCAATATATATATATATATTATATACTTGATTTAATAATCCGGTTTAAATCTAAACCGGCTAGTATTATCAAACGTTCGATTAATATATATGCATCATATACACATTTAATCGAACTCCCGCACGTATCGCCATACACACTACATCGTTTCTCCTGAGCGGGAAAAACCTCTGTGTGCGACTCTAAAGACTCGATCAATACGCTGGCAGTAGGCTAGGATCATATTCGATTGATCTGAAACTCTTTCACATCAATTCTTTCATGGGTTAATCCACAAGCACATTAGTGGCACTAGCTGTACGTAACGGCTATCCAGGTATTAATCAAAAGAAAGGCCGACAAGTAAGCTCATCCGAACGCAATCAGAGCCTATCAGTTACAGTCGCCGTATAGTCCGTTTTTTTGTCAAAGAGTGTCGCATACCGGCCTAGGGGTGGAATCAGTCAGACCCTCAATAACAAGTCATGCAGACATTGGGCTCATAACCATCAGAGATACAACTGATAACATTTATCAGTTTATCTCAACTGCCGCGACCGCAGGGGTGGAATCTAGGGGGTGGTATAGTCAGACCGCGGCCGCGGGGGTGGTATAGTCCGTTTTTTTGTCAAAGAGTGTCGCATACCGGCCTAGGGGGTGGAATCAGTCAGACCCTCAATAACCTAATAAGTCATGCAGACATTGGGCTCATAACCATCAGAGATACAACTGATAACATTTATCAGTTTATCTCAACTGTCGCGGCCGCAGGCTTCTGGTTATAGTCGTGTCTTGCATAGCGCGATATCGACTCCCTATACCGGAAGAGATGAATCCCCTCGACCGCTCACTGCCTTCATGTGCTTCAGGACTGTACCCAACTAAAACCTGTTTGCACGACTCTTTAAAGCCGTGGTAGAGTAGTAATCAAAGTACATTGGGAACACACACAAGACACTATGGCGATTCCATATCAAGGGACTACCCTGTACTCATGTCACCAGAGAACTGCTGTCTAATAATAGGTATAATACCATCCAGGAATTCTCGGTGAGTCTGTCCAGTGTAACTCATTCTCCAATGAGCACATGTAATACAATCTTCGGTGTCAAACACCAATGCCTATGGGATTAACTATCGTTCCGGTCAGGGTCAAGAAATGTATACACCATTCTAAACCGGATACCGATACCCAGTCTCGATATTTTTACGACTAGGCACCTTTAAGGATGTGCTTATGGACTACCCAGGCCCCATTAGTATGATCCCTATCATAATCCTGGTAGTCAAGCAAAGATCCTATGGGCTTTATCATCATGTATTAGCGATACGTAATAATAGATAAAACATATACACACGATTGGTAAAAAACAAACCAGATAGCATACTATCATCTCGAGCAAGACTGTTCTATCTGTATAGTTCCTCTTACAATTACAATAATTTCCTTGAGAGCATCTATTTCCAACACCCGTAGTCGCACTTCTCACCATATAGCTGATCATTTGGCCACTTCACACCTATCTTCGGCATATCGAGCATTTATCTCCTTCCTCGACTCTCATGTTCCATCCAAGTCCTTTTCTGATGCTTTGTCTCATAAAAGATAGACCAAGGCTATGATTGCTGAGATGTTTGCCTTCGAATTGAATCAGACGTGGGATCCGGTTCTTTTTCCGGCTAGGAAGAAGGCTGTAGTGTGCTGCTGGGTAAACACCGTGAAGTTCATCCTGATGGAATCCTTTCCCGCTTGAAAGCACGTTTGGTTTCCCAAGGGTATTCGCAGACTTACGATATTGATTATGAGTAGATTTTTTCTCCGGTGGCCAAGATGACTTCTGTTCGTCTGCTTATGTCTCTTGCGGCTATCCATCATTGACCATTGCATCAGCTTGATGTGAAGAATACGTTTCTTCATGAATTTTTGGTCGAGGAGGTCTATATGGAGCAACCACATAGTTTTGTTGCTCAGAGAGAGTTTGGTCTAGTTACCGATTGAAGAAGTCATTGTATGGCTTGAAATAGTTTTCTCGAGCGTGGTTTGGGAAATTTACTGAGGTGGTTATTTCGTTTGGTTTCAGACGGTGTGTACATAACTATTCGGTGTTCTACCGTAATAACACCAATGGCCTTCATTCGGTATTGAACCAATCAACCCATATCCGTGACATAAGTAAAATAAAACTAAAGAAGAAATGAACAACGGTAAAAATGCAACAAAATGCCGATCTTTAACGGTTTTAGCCGATAAAATAGGGCTAAGAAAAATAAATAGCCAATCTCTATAATATAGAGTAGGGCTTTTAATAAAGTCGTATAAAGCCGTATTTTGTAGTCGCATAAAGCCGTATTTTTCATGTGTTGAAAGAAAGAAAATAAGAAAGTTAGGTTGTGCATTTTCAAAACATGTAAATGATATTTTTACATATTTGCCTTGTTAATTATTTCTTTTAAAGAATACCCCCGATTAAGAAAAGAAACATATAAAATATAAAAGAAAGCGATATAGAAAAATGTTCATTACTATTTTAATGAGACAAATTCAGATTAAAGAGACAATGTTCCATTTGATTTCATGATAAAGAAAGAGACTATGCCATTGCAAAATTAAAGTAAAGGTTGCGGATTGTCGGGAATAATCCCAACATCCCCACCTTTTGAAGAGAACACGAAGAACCGATGCAAGCCTTGAATAAAAATCCTTCTCTTTATTACTGAGGATGAGTACAAGAATGATGAAATGCGGAGAATGAGAAGTGTGTAGAGTTGAATGTGTTAAAAAATTGTAAAAAAATGAGACATCCATTCTCCTTTTATAGCCTAAGAGGGTGGCACAATGGTAATTAAAAGAAGGAAAAAACCCTCTTTGAATTTTAAAAAATAATAACCACCCCCTTCAATACAATGGGAGGGGGTAATTTGTAAAATATTTTGTTACATGACAATGGTAGATTCGTCATGTTTACTATTATACTTTTTTTGAGTTTTTCAAAGTGCCAAACCGGCCCCAAAAGGGGCTGGTCTAGACCAAGCCGGTCCCTAAGGGGGCCGGGTCACATCACGGTTGGTCTTCACTGGGGTTCGTGTTTTACTTGACCGGACTTTAAGGGGTCCGGGCTTCTTGGCTTGACTGACCGTTAAAAGGGTCATGTTGACTTGGTGGCCAGCCTATTAAGGGGCCGAGTCTTGGCTGGCCGATCCGTTAAGGGGCCGGGTCTTGGTTGACCGACCGTTGAAAGGGTTGGGGATAAGTTGACCGACCCGTTAAGGGGCCGGGAATGAATTGACCGACCTGTTAAGGGCCGGGTTTGCTTTGGGCCGATCTCAGAGGATACTGGTTTGAAGGAAGATACAGAAGCAGCGGTCGATGATGTCAACCCCAAACGTCTATTAAAAGTCGAGCGATTGATACTCAAGTGTAAATTGGTGAGAGAAACCCAGCGATGCAGAAGTAGTTTTGAGCGATTTTAACTCCGAACCTTTTCTGATGTCTACACCTATATAAAGAAGAGGATTAGGTTTAGGCCAAGCTACCCATTACATTCCCAAAAACATTTTATCTCTCATAATTTCTCTCTCTCCTAATTCTTTACACTACTAAACTAGTTTAAGGATGTCCATACATTTTGATAGTTTTCAGTAATTTTCAAAGAATTTGGTAGTTACTTATCAAGGCCCATAATTTCTTGGTAGTTTTCGGGAATTAAACCTACACAAAACCACAATAGAGGCTAGGACGATTGAGGACAAGGCTAAAAGCAATCTACAACAATGAAACCATCCACATCATAACAACAACATATATAAGTTAGTTTCTCTTTTTAAAAAAAAGCATATATAAGTTAGTGGACTTAAGATGGGAGCCGTCAAATCAACATGTGGGGCAACTGAAGATGGGAGCCCTCATATTTAACCGAGTCATCTGAGGTCGAAAAATCTAGATACAGGATGCCAGCTGATGGGAATAGGAGTTTGGCTTTTGCTGCAATCTTTCAGGTTGCCTAACTTGCTGATTATGTTATATTAGCACATATGAGATATGACAATTGTTTGTAACCTGTAGTTTTACTATAGAACTTCTATTGGCCATCTTCCCTATGTTGTCCAGCAAATACTTTCTGCCCCATTCGGTTCCCGCTGCCGTCTTGAGTTGCGCTATATATCTTTACCAGCAGTTTAAATGCATTTGTGAGTTGTCACTCCAAGATCACTATATGGAAGGAAATAGGAGTGGATGGCGTTTTCCATTATGTGCACCTTTTGAACTCTTCTCATACTTCACAGCCCTAGGCACATCTAAGGGGGAGCTTTTAGCAGAAATGTTGAGCCTATCCTCCTGTTCATTAAGGATGCTGAACAAAGGCAAGAAAACAAAATGCGCAACATACAGACGCATATCTGGATATTCTGCCTACTTCCCTTGAGCATTAGATCCGTGCAAAGCTATGATTAGATAACTAATATGTTACACTCACGTGGTGCGTGGACTCAAAATTTTGTAACACCCATGCAGTGTATGATTATCTGGAGCCTTGTGTTGTTCATGTCCTCCTCCTCTTTGTTGACGCATCTGTTCCATATTTTCCCTCTAGATTCCTGTACAACAGACTGTCTCATGTTATTCATGGCTTCCTCCTCTTTGTCAACGCATCTCCTCTACTGTTTTCCTCTAAATTCCTGTACAACAGGCTGTTACTCCGTGATACCCTAGTGCAATTTTTGTTCACTCTAAATTGACAATTGTCTTCCATTTCTTAATCCTTTGTAACATTTTATGCGCACTGCAATTAAGCCATCAATAGGACTCAGAAATATAAAACTAACAGTGATCGGGAGACTACTCTTAATTTTAATACGGGCAAAGTATTGTGGTGCTTTGATGACAACTTGTGGATAATTTTCTAAGTGGACAATGAGAACTACAACAATATGCAAGTTCAAATGATCATATCTTGATTGGATAATTCTTGAGGGATCTCTGAAGTTGGCAAGAAGGCTCAATGCTTAAATCTTTCCATTTATACTGAGAGTTGAGGATTTGGTGATGGAGAGCATATTAAGATTTTAGCATTTATTGATGGGATGTAGTTTGTACTGTTTGCGAGCAGATTTTCCCTACTCATGTTCCTGCAGATTTGATCCAATTCATTTACATGATGCAAATTGCCACTCATTTATATTCTGTTTGTATTCACTTTAACAATTATTGCATTTACTATAGTGTATAAAATACGGGTGTAAAGGTCATATTGGTATTACAGACCTTGTCTATTCATCACCATGCAATTCTTAAATTGTGTGAAGTTACACATATAAACCTTCTCGTAAGCATTTATGCCTTTCTACAAATACATGTTTTTCTTTGACATTCTTTACAATTTCAGTTCTCATGTTAAATCATTTTAATGCTGTTTGAGGATACATGCATCTTTCTGTTTGTATGTAAGCATATATAGAGAAAGATCTAAAGTGGTGTCTACAGGTATTTGGTAGCCTCAGATTAATGCTATCAAACATTTTCCTAGCATGTTGACATGTCACATGCAGATATATTACTGCCTATTTTTTAAAACCTTTCAGATTGTTGATAAGAAGATCATAGAGTTGGAAGCTTCACGCGACCTTTCAAAAGTGTGGCTGCATTCCGATATGGATGCTTTTTATGCTGCTGTTGAGACTTTAGAAAATCCATCTTTGGTTGGAAAGCCTCTGGCAGTAGGAAGCGTATCTATGATTTGTACAGCAAACTATGAGGTGTGCATATTTTCATGTTATTGAATGTTTGATGAGCTTCAAAAGCAGATCAGTCTAGTACTGCAAGGCCTGGTTTTATTGCATGTGAATATCTCATTTAAATGCATAAGCTTTACTGAACATAAGGTATCTGCTACAATGATCTAGGCACGCAAATTTGGGGTCCGTGCTGCAATGCCTGGTTTTATTGCACGCAAATTATGCCCAGAATTGGTATTTGTAGTTCCAAACTTTGAGAAATATACTCATTACAGTGAATTGACAAGAAAAGGTAAGTATCATTTGAGGTATATCTTTGTTTTAAAATACTGTATATTTTTGTTTTAAAATACTGTATTGATGCATAAGTTATAATATATTTACAAATTTTCCAGTTTTTCAGAAATATGATCCTGACTTCATAGCAGCTAGTTTGGATGAAGCATACCTTAATATTACTGATACTTGCAATAAAAGATGCATCAGAGGTGATGAAGTATGTTTTTCCATCATCACATTTATCAAGCTTCCTACCTGTGGTCTACAACCAGAGGTTCAAAGTATTGTAGTCACTGGATAGATGCTGAATTGGTACCTACTTTTATTTTCTCTTCAAAGGTTGCTGATGAACTGAGAAAGGCTATTTCTGAGGAGACTGGTCTTACATGTAGTGCTGGAGTTGCACCAAACCGCATGCTTGCAAAGGTTTCTTCATTTACTTTTGTCATACTGTAATGCTCTGGTAAACATATAGATGTGGAATTGTCATCATCCTTCATAACCGCCTATGCAAAAAGCAGGGATATCAAATATTACCATTACCCAAAAAAAAGGTTATATGTTGAAAGTTTAGTCACACTAGGCAAGATAACATGCAGGAGACGAATATAACAACATATATGTTTTAAATGTGCATGCTCTGTAATCAGCTTCAACACCCCCCCTGCCCCGAAACACCCCAAAACCAAAAAAAAAAAGGGAAAAAAACCCACACACACACTGAAAGGGAAAAAAAGGAAACAGATTAAGGCCTATGATAGTATGATCCTGTTGTTCTGTGGTAGCAGGCACAAGCAATAGTTGTTTCTAATTGTTGAAATGGGCAGTAGAGATTAGAGACTAAACATCCTGAAAACTTGGACTAGTTCATCTTCATTTAATGGACGCTTGAAGTTTCTTTTAGGCATTTGTACCAAATTTTCCTTGCTTGTTGCAACATCTCTTGGTATAAACCTTGGGTAAAATGTTAGTAGTGCCGGGAGATAAATTAATTTGAACTAAGGTTTAAAAAGCCGGCTGATCCTGATTCATCTCGGTAGATCTGATCGGGCTTTTGAGGGAGGCGAGATGGAAATACCCCCAAAGATGTGGAATCAGTCATACTTGTCAAAGATTGCCGAGGCATGGTGTGGATCGACTGATCTTCCCAATCCAACTGACAGAAATTCACCTTTTTTAAACAATGTTTAAGTCAATTAAAATAAAAGCTCCTGGTTGAAGTCAGATCAGTAGGAGCAGTTCATATCGAAGGCGGCTGTGGCTTCTGGAGGCTAGATCATCGGCGTTGGGCGGAGGCTGGAGGACGGTCGTCATTGGAGGCTTGAGTTCAGATCGGTGGGGACTATAGATGAAGGGATGAAGTTTTAGGGTATTTTTCTCGAGTTTAGAGAATGTGTGCGTGTGTGTGCACACACACAGATAGACATGTATACATACATACATATATCTATATGTATATATACATACATAAATATATATACTTAGTGACACAGGACAAGAATAGAAGGGCTGCTAGACATCTATGTATGTGCAAACAAGAAATTCAATGAAATGCAAAATTCTAATGACACTCTAAAATTGATGCAGTACGCACATATGAGAGATTCAAACACATATTTGTGAGTTTATAAACAATATAAGGCTAGATACTCGCAATAGAACATCCAATTTAAAGATTCAATTATGCGCTGATATTGGATTATCCGCAAAATGTAAATAACTAGAAACTCTTGTATAGATCCAAATATCTGAAGTTCTAGTATGAAATATTAAAAGTTGTGCCCATAATTATATAACTCAAGCCCAAATAAAAAAACCAATTACTAACCTACAAATTATACCAAAGGAGATATTTAGCCTTATATACCTTAATTGATTCTTGTTAGTCGGTGGCTTGTTGACTCTAGCCTAAATAAATGCATAGGCTTTCAGTTGCAAATGAGCTTGCTAGCTACCACTTTGTGCAATGATGTCACACAACAAGACGAGAATGAACAATAGATGAATCTGTTGGTTCTTGAAGATTTAATCTCGAAAATTGTGAGAACGGCGATTTGACAGATGACAGTGAGTTGATGGCTAGTTGACTTCCTACTTCGATCGCAGCCGAACAATTGGGATCGACCACAGCCGACTTCCTACTTCGATCGCAGCCGAACAATTGGGATCGACCACAGCCGATACCAAAACCCTCCGCAGAGAAGTCAAAAACACAATTTTCAATAACAAAATTCTTATCCAATCATTCATTCACCATTTCATAAGAGAGTTTTAGGATTTCTTTATATAGGTACACCCTAATACAATTAACAAAATGAACCATACAAATCTCAAATTGCAAAATTAGACCCATCTAGAAAATAACAAATAAAACCTAAAATAATAAAACATAAACTGATGGTCCCGCATCAGGTAGACATACATAACATATGCATACAATACATACATCTAGATACACATATAGGTAAATACATACATCCATATACACTCATATAAGTACATACTATATATATGTATGTACGTATCTGTGTGTGGGGAGGGTCCATGTGGCCCCTAAGGTGACTCGATAGGGTATAACCTAAGGAGTCATCCATTTTGTACTTCGTAAATGTCTTTTGCTCGTAAATGTCTTTTGCTCATAAATGTATGTGCCTTCATTAATTATATTGGCATTTATTTATGAGATATGACCTCTCATGAAGTGTCACGTAGACGACTCCTTAGGTTGCACCCTAAGGTGTCGTCTTAGGAACATTTTCCCTTCATATTTATATAATTGTAAGTCGATGTCGCGCACCCCGCGTGTTCGCGGGGAGACGGAATATGCAAAAAGTGATTTTTCAAAACTCGCAACACTGACTTGAACTCCAGGATCGATACTAAACCCTAACTAGCTAACTTGTAATGAGGTTTAACTACTCGGATAGAAGTTAAACTCTCATCTCATGTAAAACTCCCCGGCTATTCAATCACGACGATCCAATATAACATATCGATAACAACACAATAATATCACATGTCATCAACGTAAGTAAATATGCATATCTCTAATGTCGTTGTATAGCAATGACATCAGGGATACTGTCACATATTACACTCACAGTCGCAGAACACAACAACAACAACAACAACAACTGAGCCTTTTATCCCAAGCATATGGGGTAGGCTACATGAACCAACATGAGAATCACGCCGGGTCCAGCACATGAATCCTCTGTCTCCACTCACTTCTATCGAACAATATACTTTCATTGAGTCCTTTGGCAACCATATCGTTTCGTATCACCTCCATCCATGTTTTCTTCGGTCTCCCTTTTGCCCTTTTGCCATTACCCATATCGAGAGTATCTATTCGTCGAACCGGTGCTTCCATAGGTCTGCGTCGCACATGACCAAACCATCTAAGCCGGTTTTCCCGCATCTTTTCCTCCATGGGTGCTACACCAACTTTTGCACGAATATCCTCATTTCGCACCTTGTCTTTTCTAGTGTTACCGCACATCCAACGAAGCATGCGCATCTCCGCTACGTGCATCTTCTGTGTATGATGCTTCTTAGGAGCCCAGCATTCTGTACCATATAATAAGGCAGGCCGAATAGCGCTCCGATAAAACTTCCCTTTCAATTTTAACGGAAAGTTACGATCACACAAAATCCCTGTTGCACTCCTCCATTTCAACCAACCAGCTTGGATCCTTTGATTAACATCACTATCGATCTCCCCATTCCTTTGGATGATGGAACCTAGATATCTAAACTGGTCGCTCGGTGATATCTCTTGCCCTTCCAATGTTATACCAATATGGTTTTGACTTCTCTGGCTACTAAATTTGCAGTGCATATATGCTGTCTTGGACCTGCTCAATCTGAATCCCCGAAATTCCAATGTTTGTCTCCATAATTCCAATTTGGCATTAACCCCTGCTTTCGTCTCATTTACTAGAACAATATCATCAGCGAATAGCATACACCAAGGGAGCTCATCTTGGATAGTTCTAGTAAGCTCATCCATCACGATGGTAAACAGGAAAGGACTTGATGCAGATCCTTGATGTAAACCAATAGTAATCGGAAAATCACTTGTTAAGCCACCGCAAGTTCTGACATTTGCCACTACTCCGTCGTACATATCCTTGATTATGTCAATATACTTGACGGGGACCCCCTTTTTCATCATTGTCCCCCATAATACCTCTCTAGGTATCTTGTCGTACGCTTTTTCTAAATCAATAAATATCATATGCAAATCTCTTCTCCTCTCTCGAAAGCGCTCGACAAGTTGACGAAGCAAATGAATCGCCTCTGTCGTCGATCGTCCAGGCATGAACCCAAATTGGTTCTCTGTTATCTTAATATCCTTCCTTAGCCTGTGTTCAATCACTCTCTCCCAAAGTTTCATGGTGTGACACATTAGTTTTATTCCACGGTAGTTTGAGCAACTTTGAATGTCACCCTTATTCTTGTAGATAGGTACAAGAATACTTTTCCTCCATTCATTTGGCATCTTTTTTGTCTGCCAAATCTTATTAAACAGATCTGTCAGCCATTTAACGCCTATTTCTCCTAAGCATCTCCAAATCTCGATAGGAATCCCGTCAGGACCAACCGCTTTTTTTAAACCCATTCTGTTCAAAGCTTCTTTAACCTCAGTAAGTCTTATTTTACGCATGAAATCACGATTTATATCTTGAGATTGAATGACAAGTCCATCCAAATTCTTAGTAAAGCTCTCATTGAACAATTTGTCAAAATAATCTCTCCATCTTTCCTTGATATCCTCATCTCGAACTAAAACCTTCTGATTTTCATTTTTGACACACTTCACCGCACATAAGTCTCTAGTCTTCCTTTCCCGCATTCGAGCAATCCGGTATATATCATTTGCAGCCTCTTTAGTGTCTAATTTCTCGTACACCTCCTTGTAGACCTTAGATTTAGCTTCCCGAACAGCTTTCTTAACTTCCTTTTTAGCCATTTTGTACTTCTCAAATCTCTCCACATCTCTACTTTTCTTCAAATCTTTATAAGAATCTCTTTTAATTTTAATAGCAGCCTTTACATCTTCATTCCACCATGATATGTCCTTAGATGGTGGAGCACCACCTCTCGACTCACCAAGTAGATCTCTAGCTACTTTCTTGATACAACTAGCCATTTTGTTCCGTGTTTTGTCTGGATCATCTTCCGACTGCCAATCCGCTTCTTGTACTACACGATCTATAAAAGCCTTTTGATTACCTTCTTTCAATCGCCACCATTTAATTTTAGGCTCTACCTTACGTCTAATCTTCCTAGGTTCTCTTCTAAATCGAAAATCTAGAACTAAAAGTCTATGTTGAGTAGTTACACTCTCACCTGGCACTACCTTACAGTCGATACAACAACCTCTATCTATTCTTCTCGTCAGAAAAAAGTCTATTTGACTAGCATTTGATCCGCTCCTAAAAGTGATAAGGTGGGACTCTCTTTTCCTAAACCAGGTGTTTGCTCAGATCAAGTCATAAGATAAAGCAAAATCTAGAATCGAGTCACCTACTCACAGTCGCAGAAAAGAAATGAAAACTACAATAATTAGAATCCGCATCATCTTAGACATCATAAACCCTGACTATCACATATTCCGGATTTCATGCCTAATCCTATAAATTTTGCATTTAAGTCTCGAATTGAAAACTGTATGGTTACTAGGCACTGTCACAAGGGTCTATAAGGCATCAACCATACCCGATTTAAATTTTAGACGTGCCGAACAACCCTAATCAAGATCTTAGACTAGAGATAAGGCGAAAACATAAGCAAGTAAACAACTTTACTTCTAAGAGTTTGGGATTACAGCCTTTGTAGTCCGGTCCTTCACTTCATAAGCTCCGTGTTGTGGTCCCTTCGCTGCGATCATCAAGTTTCCGGACTCTAGAGAGGCTCCATGAAGAGAAAGATGCAAGCTTGCTTCCGATTTTCGATAACAAAGATGATCTACCTTGAAAAAACTCAAACCCAAGCTCTTGCTTTGCTAATCAAGTATTAGCAAAGCAAACACCCTAATCTAAATGGCTAGAATAGATTAGGATGATGAAGTAGGAATTTAGCTCTCATTTGTTTTCAATTTCTCACTCATTTTCATCACTTATGAAAAAGCTAGAAAGCTTTTTCAAGCAAGCAAGAAGAAGAAGATCAAAATCCTTTTGTGATGAATAATGAAAACTCAAGTGTGAGGTTAGAAATGCAACCATGGGTTAAGTATGAAGACTTAACCCATGTAGAGAAACAACTATAGTTAAAGGGTTGGGTTGGATTAAGGAAATATCTATGCAAAATATCAAGGTCAAAGTAAAGCTTCAAGAAGCTTCTTGAAAGCTTCATGAAAACTTAACCCTAATCCAAACCCTAACCACATTTATTCTCCACAAAACATGTTGCATTTATAACCCTAACATGTTACAATATTATATATCACATATACAATATTTATTGTAACAAAATAAAATAATACAATTAACATATATTACATATATATCAATGTATTACCCGAGTGAGAAAAAGAATTTTTAAGTGAGCTTATATTAGTTAATGTAATTTAATATATCAAATATATAATTATATATTAAATTATCGAATCAACATTTGATCCGATAATCCGGCTATTTCATAAATAACCGACTAATATATTCTGTATCAGTTCATCGAATCAACACTTGATCCGATAACCTGGCTATATCACATATACTCGGCTGATTTCTCATATCGCGAGAATCTAATACGGTATCGCATACCCGCATTATTCCCGGTCCCTCACATATCACATATGTGCTCCTACTCCGTTTTGCCTGAGCCAGGAAACCTCTGTGTAGGACTCTAAAGAATCGTCAATACGCCGGCAGTAGGTGATGATCATATCAAACACCCACAAGCTGCAAGCGGTCAGCTAAACGTAACAGCCACCCATGTATGGAGTGATCAGAAGATCAACAAGCAAGCCTGTACATTCTCCTGTGAATCCAATCAGTAACACTTCCGTACAGTCTGGTCTCTTCGTCTGATATGCCGCATATCTCGCCTAGGGGTGGTAAACGTCAGACCCCAGTAGCTTGATAAGTCGTGTCGATATGAGGTCTATAACAGTTCGAGAAACTACTGATAACACTTACCAGTAAATCTCAGCAACCCTGGCCAGGGATTTCCAGTTATAACCAATCGAACACAGCGCAACATCAACTCCCTATACCGGGAGAGACGAAATCCCTCCTATCGCTCATTGCCTCCATGTGATTCGGGACTGTACTCAAAAGCCAGCGTTTTGCACGCCTTCTTGGACGTGGTATGATGGAAATCAAAGCACAGTGGGAATCACACAAGACTCTATGACGATCTCGGGTCTACAGACTAATCTGTACCAGTGTCACCAGAGAACTGCCATCTGACGTGAGCTATAATACCATCTGGGAGTTCTCGGCGAGTCCTTCCAGTGTACCCAGTCTCCACTGAGCACCCGTATATCTTCTCTGATGTCAAACACCAATGTATATGGGATCATCCATCGCCCATCATATGAGTCAAGAAGTGCATACGCTAGTCTACTCTGGAGTATCGATGCCCTGTCTCGGTACTCTCACGATTAGGAACATTTGAAGGATATACTTGGCGACTACACTGTCCCCACTAGTATGATCTGCATCATAGTCCTGGTAGTCAAGTACTTATCCTAAGGGTTTTATCAACATGTGTCACAGAGACAATCAGAGTACATGTTAAGATAAAGAGTAACCAGATAGCATACTATTATGTCGAGCAAGAAAGTCCTCCCTACATATGTCCAAGCATCCACTACAATATACATCGTATGAACAGTAATGGCCTCTAGGGCATACATATAACTAACAAAAACACTTTTCAAAAACAAGTCGGGTAATTCAACAAGATTCCATATTAAATGATCGAATGCTCTTCGGGAATTTTAGTAGATGGCCGCACCCCCCGAGGCCGTCAACGAAGTGCACTTGGACGGAACACCGTGGTCGCGAGCATCCGAATGGATGCATTTGGCTATGGGGTACTCCTATAGTCACTTGGTCGGGGCTATGGGGCGCAGCTGTCTAGAAGTGTCTCCCGGTGAGTGTTCACGTACAATACGAGATTGCGACGGTGTTTTGATCCGAATCGAAACTCCGTGGCAATCCATCAAATGAGACTAAATGCGAGATTTACAAATTGATAACTGGTTTTCACAAAACTAATCAATGCGGATTCCAAAATTTGTATCACATATCAAATCTATTTAGACGATGTTAAACATTTCGATCGATATTTCAAAGACCAGCAAATCACAGAGACCTCAACAACTTGAGTCTCACTAAAAATACCCAGAAAGTCCAAATGACAATAGAGCAAAAGATGAAATACGAGTCCATGACTCTTCATGTTAGTGGCGGAACCGTGGCCAAACCAAGGAATAGGCGGCGGTTCCGCGGCCACAATGAGGAGTTTGGCCCTCGTACTTCTTTTGGCTCCATAAAATTACCTGTATGATTTTCTAAGAATTTTTAATCTGTAAAATTTCAACTTTTGAAAAATTGGACAGAAACATGAAAAAATTCGGTTTAAAACGTCGATCGAACACTTTAACGTCGTCTAGATTTCGCCTAAGTCTTTAGCTTGGTGCTGATACCATGAAAGTATGTCTTAGCACCTGTACAAGGTTTCAACAAGTATCAAGTATGCAATTTAAAAAAAATCTAGAGTGCTAAGTTATACTAAATAAGAATCGAACCAGAGAATTAGGGTTTGGAGTAAAGCAAACAAGTTCTACACTAAGTGAAGAGGGTTTACAACCTTTGTAGACCGGTTCTTCACTTCTAAAGATCCAAGTAGTAGTTCCTAGAACTCTTCCTTGACTCCACTTGAAGAAAGGAACGAGCTTTGCTTGCTGTCTTTGAGGCCGAATATGATCCACCTTGAAGTCTCTCTCACTCAAGCCCACTCTTTACTAATCAAGGTATTAGTGAAGCAAACAACCTAAACTAATAGGCTAGAAAAATGTAGGTTGATGAAGTAGGAATTTTGCTCACTTATTTTTTTTCTTTTCCTTTTCACTTCACCTTAAGAAAATCTAGAGAGAAGAGGAGAGAATGAGGGGATGAACTTGGATGAGAGAGAACCATGAGGTGAGTGATGATATGAGATGAGATGCGTATGATAAATATCTTAGAATAAAACAAGAAAAAGAGGCGAGTCATGGCTTCTCAAATCTTCCACAAGCATCTTGAGAAATGACTCAAATTCCTTTTCTTTTTAATTCTAAAAATGTTTATCATTATCCTTTCTCATATATCCTTATGTGTGATTCTTATACATCCATGTTTCTTGTATCATCAACCATGATACAATATAAAATACACACACACACATATATATCACATATATATATAAATATATAACAAGAGAATAAAATCTTAAGTGAGCTTGATATTAGTTAATATATATATATATCAAATATATAAATATATATCAAATTATTAAATCAACTCTTGATTCAATAATCCAGTTATATCATATATAACTGACTAATATCATTTATATATGTATATCAAATTATTAAATCAACACTTAATTCAATAATCCGGTCATATCACATATAACCGGCTATTATTCAATATTAGTTAATATATATATATATATATATATAACATATATATATATATATTAAATTATTAAATCAACACTTGATTTAATAATCCGGCTATATCAAATATATATACATAAATCAAATCATTGAATCAACACTTGATTCAATAATCCGGTTATGTCACATATAACCTAATTGATATCAAATATCGCGAGATTATAATACGGTATCACATACTCGTATTTAATCAAGCTCCCGCACGTATCTCCATATGTGCTCTATTTCGTTTCGCTTGAGCTAAGAAACCTCTGTGTGGGAATCTAAAGACTTGTCAATACGCCAACAGTAGGTAATGATCACATCAGATACCCACAAGCCGTCAGCGGTACTAGCTGGACGTAACGGCTACCCAGCTATTGAACGAGTAGAAGATCAACAAGCAAGCTTGTCCAAACTCCCGTAAAGCCTATAAGCAACACTTACTGTACAGTCCGGTCTCTTCGTTTGATATGTCGCATATCGAGTCTGGGGGTGGAATCGTCAAACCCTAATAACTTAATAAGTCACGCCGATGTGTGACCTATAATCTTTCGAGGAACTACTGATAACACTTACCAGTAAATCTCATCAACCGTGGCCATGGACTTGCTGTTATAACCAATCGAGCACAGCACAACATCAACTCCCAATACTGGGAGAGACGAAACCCCTCCTATCGCTCACTGCCTCTATGTGACTCGGGACTGTACCCAAAATCCACTCGTTTGCACGACTCCTTTAAGCCGTAGTAGGAAGGAAATCAAAGCACAGTGGGGACCACACAAGACACTATGACGATCTCGGGTCTACAGACTAACCTGTACAAGTGTCATCAGAGAACTGCTATTTGACGATAGGTATGGTACCATCTAGGAGTTCTCGGCGAGTCCTGTTCGGTGTACCCATTCTTTAATGAGCACCCGTGTACAATCTTTGATGTCAAACACCAATGGTTGTGAGATCAACCATTGCTCCATACAGGATCAAGAAACACACACTAGTCTACTCTGGAATATCGATGACCTGTCTCGATACTCTCTCGACTAGGAACTGTTAAAGGATGTGCTTGCGGACTACACAAGCCCCACTAGTATGATCTGTATCATAGTTCTGGTAGTCAAGCCAACATCTTAAGGGTTTTATCAACATGTATCAGAGAGACGGTATAAAATACAAGTGTACATGTTAAGATAAAGAGCAACCAGATAGCATACTATCATGTCGAGCAAGAAAGTCCTATATATATATGTGCAAGCTGTTGGATATAGTGCCCTCAGAGTCAATTATTGGATCGCGGGCACGTGATTGCAATGATTGAGGGAGAACCTATACCGGTAGGACAGTCTTACTCAAGATGATAGTATGCTATCTGGTTTATCTTTATCATCGTGTACAGCTTTAGGTGATCTTACATGTCACTATTACATATTGATAGAGCCCTTAGGATTCTTGCTTGACTACCAGCAGTATGATGGCGATCATATACGTGAGAGTTGGGTAGTCTATAAGCACATCCTTAAAGTGGTCCCTAGTCGTGGGAGTTTCGAGACTGGGCATCGATATTCCATTAGTAGACTAGTGTATACAGTCGAGACCCCGATGAGGGGCGGTGGCCGGTCTCACAAGCCATTGGTGTCAGTTGGATCACCTAAGATGTATACATGTGCTCATTGGGTCATGAGTATACCGGACAAGACTCGCCGGGAACATGCTAGTTGGTATTATACCTGACGTCAGATAGCAGTTCCCTGGTGACATGTGTACATGTTAGTTCATCGACCTGAGATCGTCATTTGTCTTGTGCGTATTCCCACTGTGCTTTGATTACTATCCTACCACGGCTCAAAGGAGTCGTGCAAACAGGTTTTAGTTGGGTACAGTCCCGAGCCACATGGAGGCAGTGAGCGGATCGGCAGGGGTTTCGTCTCTACCGGTATTGGGGGCGAGATCGCGCTGTGTCTGGGAGAACCATTACACGAAATCCTTGGCCAAGGCAGGAGATTTACTGGTAGGTATTCCAGTAGTATCTCAGGTGTTCTGGGCTACACTCCGACACGACTTATACCGCTTTTGGGAGTCTGACTTTTACCAACCCCCTAGGCCCGCCATGCGATGCTCATAGACGAACGGACCAGACTGTACGGATATTGTCACTGACAGGCTCAGTAGGATGTCAGGATGAGTTCGCTCATCGACCTCCCTTTTGATCAATACCTGGTAGCCCGTTACGTACGGCTAGTACCTCTGACTTGCTAGTGGTTAAATCCACAGCCAATGTATTGACGAGTCTTTAGAGTCCCCCACAGACAGTTTTCAAGTTTCTGGCGAAACGTTGTAGAGGCCGTATGATATATGGCAGGGTCCGATCATATACGTGCAGTAGTGCACGGATCATGATCGGACGGATCATACTAGTGGGTTTTGGTTGAAGCCGGATCCTAGTATTAGATTTGTTGGATTACTTTAGTCTCATCGCATCCGCATTCGGTCAGAATGCGGATGCATGTATGTATATACAGGTGAGGGGTATCCTTGTGATCCGTCACGAGTTTACTTTAGATGTTGCCGTATCTTTTTATTGTTGCAAACATTTGGGTTAATGTTTACAAAATGAAATTATGAGCTAGAAATCATCATGAGGTGCATTTAATGTGACACATGCAACCTAGCGACTCATGCTCTCTTTTATTGTGCATATGTCACATTGTGTGATGGATGTGTGGGTTGAAATGAGAGGAGGAGAGAGAAGGGCAGCCATGTATGAGAGCTAGCTCTTGTGTTTTTGATTAACACTCTCTCATTTTATCACACATACAACAAAAGAAAAGAAAGCTTTTTCTTCTTCTTTCTCTAGCTCACCATTTCCATTGATGGCTTCATCTTCAACCTCCATCCATGCAATGGATGCAAGAGACAAAATTGTTACAAACATTCTCTATTTCGTCTTGGACACGTCGGCTAGCGAACTTCGTGCCCGAGTTGTAGACCATATACCGGCATGACTTATTGAGTTATTGGGGTCGACGATTCCATCCCTAGACTCGATATGCAGCATACCTGACGAAGAGACCGGACTGTACGGTAAGGGTTGCCAGTTGGATTGACGGGAGTTTTGACATGTTCGCTTGTTCTTCTTCTGATCGCTCAATACCCGGGTGGCCGTTACATTTCGCTGACCGCTTGCGGCCTGTAGGTGTTTGATATGATCATCACCTACTGCTGGCGTATTGACGAGTCTTAGAGTTCCACACAGAAGTTTCCTGGCTCAGGCGAAACGATGTGGTGCGCATATGAGATATGTGCGGGAGCTCGATTAAATACGAGTATATGATACTGTATTTTAATCGGGCGTTTTATATTAGTCGGGTCGTATGAGATATGACCGGTTTATTAAATCAAGTGTTGATTTAATATTGACTTTTATCTCATTTATTTAAACCCTTTTCTTATCATGGATGCATGCATGTATATGTACATGTTGATGTGCATACACACATACATACATGCATTTGTATCATGTTTGATGATACAACAAAGATGGCAATGCAAGACACACATGGTTCATATTTATATGTATGGATATTTTTGTTTTAAGTTAAAGATTAAGGAAATTAACTTAATGACTCATTTCTTCACAAATGACTCATTGTTTCTACACACTTCTTTGGTTGACCTTTGACTTGACCTTGGTTAATTTCCTTTGCTCTTTAACTCATCACAAAATATCTAGATTTTTATATTAACCATGGTTTGTGTTATGATATTTATCTCTCTCTCATTATTATTATGAGATCATTATTCATCCAAAAGAAAGGAATTGCCATCTTCATCTTCTTCTCTCAAGCTCTCTCTTGAGTTCTAAAATTGAGTGAGGTTAAAAGAAACAAAGGGTTTTTAGTGAGAATATAAACCACTTCATCATCCTACACATCTCTAGCTACTTTGTGTAGGGTGTTTGCTTCAAGGATTTCATAGATCAAGTGAAGCAACAAGTTTTGAGCAAAGGATTTCGGGTGGATCGTCGTGGACTTGGAAGCGTTTAAGCGAGCCGTTCCAAACCTTAGGAGATCCAAGGAGTTGCCCTAGGAGGTCTACAAAGGTTGTAGTCTCTCCACTTAGTGTTAGAATAACTTTTATATATGATACTATTAATTATTACTCGATATTTCTAGTTAGATTCCTTGTTAAGTTTACTTAGCACCTCATAAAATCAAAGTTGTGGCATGCGTGATGCTTCCAAATCCTATACGAGGTGTTAAGGAAACCCTACAGTGGTATCAGACCCAAGCTAGAGCTTTGGAGTAACCTAGACGACGTTAAAAACCTCGAACGAACGAATTACGACGCCCGGGGGTGCTCTCTGGACTTTTTTCAAAAACGTGGATTTTTTCACATTTAAAATACTCAAAAAATCGTGCAGGGTATTTTATGGGCCCACAAGAAATACGAACCCTAACTCCACTAAAGGACCGCGGAACCGCGGCATGAATGGTCATTCCACGGCGGTTCCGCAGCGTCTTTGGTGCAGGTGGGGCTGTACCTTCTTGCGCTTGCCCGTATGTATTTGTTGCAGTTTCTGGTAATTTTTAAAACTGCTCAAGTGTTGAGCTTTCTGAAAAGTCTTTGGGTGTTTAATCGTTCGATCGAATGTTTTAACTGCGCCTAGTTTATTAGTACGTGATACAATAATTGGAATCTACAAATTTGTTTGTTGCGTGTAAATCTAGCAGTTCGGTCTCGGGAATAATCGGAAACATTGTTGAATTATTCGGCTTATTTTGAAAAGGTGTTTTCATGGGTGAGACCTAAATGCGAGTTTTACATTGTTAGGCATGAAATCTTGGATATGTGATATTCCGGGCTTATGTTGTCTAAAGGCAGTTAAGATTCCAATTGTTGTAGTTTTTCATTTTTTTTCTCTGTGACCGTAAATGTAGTATGTGGTGTATCGCCGGTTTCGTTGCTATACATCAACGACAATCAGGGTACGCATACTTACTTACGTTGATGCTATATGATATTATGTGTTGCTGAAATTTGATGTGCATGATTGTCGTGATTGAATAGCTGGGGGTTTTATATGAGATGAGAGTTTTCTTTTCATTCATGTAAAATAAATTGTATGTAATATTATTTTATTTAGGGCACTTCCGGGTTGAGGATGATGTCACCAGTGTTGTATATTATTTACTTTTTCGCATTAGGATAGACCCAAGGAGGAGGGCACAAGTGACCGGGTTCTGGGGTTCAGTGGGAGGTCATCTCGAGGAGTCGAGACCGGGTCTCCTAAACTCCAGAATTGGTAGGGTCACTTGCCGCTTTCGTAGGGGTCTAAGGGTGTGGGCTTGGCTATTCATCGCGACCGTGGAATCCGTATTTTCTATTGTTGGCTAAATACAAAATACGGACCTCCTAGATATCCTATAATAAATGTGCTTCTGCTGCTTATTTGATGTGATCATTTAATATATATCTGAGACGAATGCAATATTATATATATGATATATAATAGACGTTGCTTATGTTTTGCACCCGCGTTAGCTCCGTCCTGGTATGCCGTTAGTTAAGTAACCTAACGGTGCATAACAGGACAATGTGACGAATGCGAATGGCTTAAGTGTACGTTATATTTTCGTTTTTCTGTAATGGCTTTAGGATTTAAATGATGGGACTACATTAATGAGATTAATGTAAAGAATAAATGAACCTAAAAAGATGTTGTAGAATCGGATTTGAAACACACCCGGCCTTTTATGAAAAAGCAAGTTTCAAAATGCGGAGCTTAAGCCATTCCTTTTAAACCCATTGGATTCTACAACGATATCAAGTTCAAAGTGTTAAAAGTTTTCTTAAAAACTATCCGCAGCTCTCCGTCATTTTAGGAAGTAGAGTACTTAGTATTCGTGCTGCGTATTTTGACTTTAGTTAAGGCACAGTGTACGGTAGCTGAGTGATGTCTTCCTACACTGCATATGATGCAGATTAGTTAGGACATTCATATGATTATGTTGACTTTAGTTAAGGGTCATGTGGGTGGGTCTAGTTAATCACGAAATGACGGGAAGAACTTGACTAGTACTTATGATATGTTGACTATAGTTAAGGTCATGAGTACTAGGGGTAAAAATAATATCGGGAATTTCAAGAGTTGAAATTTGCAATGAGATTGCATACCTTTTATATGATAGTAGGATCCCGATCCCACTGCGAGCAAAAGTTGCTCCCGGGAGAATTTTGCACTTTACAATTAGCTAACTCAGTAGGTGTCTAGAAAGGTGTCAAATGGGGCTACGCCTCTGGGAAGACGAGGTTTACTTTAATTAGGTCCGTGCGAAAGCACGGGGAACCTCTTTCAAGTACCGGTACTGGCCTGGCTGAACGGTTAGCGAAGTTGTAGAATGTAATTAATCCCGGCTAGTTTTCTTTTTAAAGGTTTTAAAGAAAATTTGATAAAAATAGTGGGAGACATCGATCAGACAAGATAATAACCAATCTGATCTTTGCAAGAGCTTTCGCTGAGTGTATTCTTTTCTCTCTCTTAATGGCAGATACCCATGACAGGTCTTAAGCTTATATTAGATAAAAACAAGCTGAATGGGACCAACTATAAAGACTGGCTGAGAAATTTAAACATTGCCTTGACTTATGATAAGGTATCATATGTCCTCACGGCTCCAACCCCGTCCATCCTAGGTCCTAAACCTTCAGTTGCGGATAGGGAATTCCGCAAGACATGGGATGCTGACTGTGCCACAGCCAAATGCATTGCGCTAGCATCGATGGATAACACACATCGGAAGCAGCACGAGAATATGGACGTCAAAGCCATATTCCTCCATACAAAAGAGTTGTATGGAGAGCAATCTCGCGTATTACGATACGAAGCATCCAGAAAGCTGTTTCAGATGCGAATGGCCGCTGGCACAGCAGTAGGAGACCATGTTCTGAAGATGATAGCTCTCATAGAAGAGCTTAAGGACCTTGGGTGGACAATGGACAATGAGCAATATACGGATATTATTCTGCAGTCTCTCCCCTCCACCTTTGCTCAGTTCATAGTTAACTTCAACATGCATAACATGAAGAAGGAACTACCTGAACTCCTTAATATGTTAAGGAGTGCTGAGAGCATGCTGAAGTCAGTGAAGACTCCCATTTTGAGTGTTGGGCCATCTTCCTCTTTTCGCCCGAAGGCTAAGGCCAAGGGAAAGATGAAGAAGAAACCCACCAAACCTAAGGATGGAGTCAAAAAGGTTAAGGGGAAAGACAAGTCCAAGGTTGGGGAATCGGGGAAAGGAGAATGTTTCCACTGCAAAAAGACGGGACACTGGAAGTGGAACTGCATTGAGTACCTAGAACTCAAGAAGAAGTATGGTGATGCTTCAGCTTCAGGTGTGTTCGTAATTGAAAACTGTTTTTCTATTAACTCCGCTTCCTGGGTATTAGATACCGGTTCGGGTTCTCATATTTGCAATTCTGTGCAGACGTTGAGAAATAGCAGAGTTCCGAAGACAGGTGATCATACTCTCCAGGTTGGAAACGGTTCCAATGTAAATACAGTTTCAGTGGGAGAGTATCACTTAGGGTTGCCGTCGGGTTGTATATTGGTTTTGAACCCATGTTATTTTGTGCTAAGTATGCTTTGTAATATTATATCCGTTTCCTTGTTAGACAATGAAGGGTATCATTTTGCTGTGCAACACAATGTTATGAACATTAGACTTAATCAAGAGTTGATTGGTTGTGGTACACTAAATAACGGGATATACGTCCTTAATCAACACACAGTTTTCAACATTCAACACACAAATAAAAGAAAATTTTCAGATATAAATGAAGCTTTTCTTTGGCATTGTAGACTTGGTCATATTAATGAAACAAGACTAAACAAGCTTCATAAAGATGGATATTTAAATTCTTTTGAGTATAAATCTTATGCAACTTGCCAGTCTTGTATCAAAGGTAAAATGACCAAAACTCCGTTTACTGGACACGGAGAAAGAGCTACTGAGCTCCTAGGCCACATACATAGTGATGTATGTCGGCCAATGTCTACACATGTAAGAGGCGGTTTTTCTTACTTCATAACTTTTACTGGTGATTTCTCAAGATTCGGTCATGTGTATTTGATAAAGCATAAGTCTGAATCTTTCGAGAAATTCAAGGAGTATAAACTTGAAGTAGAAAACCAAACAGGAAAGAGAATCAAGATACTTCGATCAGATCGAGGTGGAGAGTACTTAAGTACTGAGTTCTTGGACTTCCTAAAAGAGAATGTGATTCTCTCTCAGCTCACTCCACCTTACACACCACAGCACAATGGTGTGTCAGAGCGGCGGAATCGTACCCTATTAGATATGTTACGATCCATGATGAGTGATTCTGAGTTACCCCTCTCGTTTTGGGGGCATGCATTGGAAACAACAGCTTTTCTGTTAAGCAAAGTTCCAACCAAGACCGTGTCTACCACTCCATATGAGATATGGCATGGGAAGAAACCATCTCTTAAAAGAGTTAAGATTTGGGGTTGTCCGGCTTTTGTCAAAAAGCAGAATCCAAACAAACTCGAGACACGATCAGTCAAATGTTTATTTGTAGGATATCTAAAACATTCGTTTGGGTATCTTTTCTACCACAAGGAGGAACAAAAGGTGTTTGTTTCTCAGCATGCCGCATTTTTAGAAAATGAGATTTTTTCAAATGATGCTGATGGCAATGCGGTAGATCTAGAAGAGGTTCTAGAAACACAAGTTACAAATGACGCCTTAGCTGAACCTGAAGTTATAACAGAATCTAATGAGCCTCAGCCACTCCGTAGATCTGGTAGGACTTCTCGCCCACCGCAGAGATACTACGGTTTTCTCATTGATGGTGAGGGAGAAGATTACATCATGAATGTTGATGATCCTGCCAGTTTTCATCAAGCTATCACGAGTGGTGACTCTGTGAAATGGCTGGATGTCATGAGATCCGAAATGGAGTCCATGTACACCAACAAAGTATGGACTTTGGAGGATGTACCCTCCGGGATAAAACCTGTAGGCTGCAAATGGATCTTTAAAAGAAAGATCGGTGTAGATGGACATGTGGAGACCTATAAGGCAAGGTTGGTAGCGAAAGGTTTTCGTCAAAGACCAGGTTTGGACTATGACGAGACTCTCTCCGGTAGCCATGCTTAAATCCATTCGGATCCTACTTGCTATTGCTGCTCACTACGACTATGAAATCTGGCAGATGGACGTTAAAACTGCATTTCTAAATGGTGATTTAGAAGAATGCGTTTATATGGATCAGCCAGATGGCTTCATTGATAGTGGGAGCAGCGGAAAATCATATAAGTTGCTTAAACCCATTTATGGATTAAAGCAGGCATCACGGAGTTGGAACATCTGATTTGATGATGTTATCAAAGAGTTTGATTTCATCAAAAATCCAGATGAACCTTGTGTTTATAAGAAGACTGTAGGGAGAAATGTCGCATTCCTCGTATTGTACGTGGACGACATACTTCTGATAGGAAATGACATACCTATGCTACAGTCGGTCAAATCATTCTTATCACAGGTTCTCCATGAAGGACCTGGATGATGCCACATACATATTGGGCATGCGGATCTATAGGGATAGATCCAAACGGTTATTGGGATTGTCCCAGACCAAGTACATCAACTGTAGGGTTCCTAGGCACTCTTACAAGGGTCTATAAGGCATTAACCATGCCCGATTTCAAATTTAGACGTGCCGAACAACCCAAAGCCGGGATCTTTGCTAGATAATTAGGGCTTAACATGCAAGTAAACAATTTTACAACTAAGAGTGAGGGATTACAACCTTTGTAGTCCGCTCCTTCGCTTCATAAGCTCCGAGTAGAAGTCCCTTCGCCGCGATTCATGATCTCCCGGACTCAAGAGAGGCTCCACAACCCGAATGATCCATGCTAGCTTGTAGTCTTCCTTTTCTCCGATAATCTACCTCGAAGTTTCTATAACTCAAGCTCTCTCTCTCTAATGAGGTGAATACCCTAATCTAATTGGCTAGATTAGATGAGGATGATGAAGTAGTATTTATGCTCTCTTTTATTATCAAATTCTCACACTAAATCATCACATAAAGAAAACCTAGAAATCTTTCTCAAAGCTCAAAGGAAGAAGAAGAATATGAATGGATAATTCCTTTTGTGATGAATAATGAAATGTTAATATGATTACAAATGTAACCATGGTCAAGGATGACAAGGCTAACTCATGTAGAGATTTAACCTAGGGTGAAGGGTTTGGGTTGGGTTAGAAATATCTAGCAAAATATCAAGCATAATATCTTTTGCTAGAAACAAAGTAAAACCTTCTAGAAGCATTAAGAAAGAACTAACCTAAATCAAACCCTAACCTTGTTTAATCTCCACTAAACATGTTGCATTAGTAATCATATCATGTTCCAATATTATATATCACATATATAATATATATTTGTAACAAAAGAAAATAATACAATTAACATATATCGCATATATATCAATGTATTATCCGGTGAGAAAATGAATCAATAAAGCGAGCCAATATTAGATAATGTAAAGTAATATATCATATATATAATTATACATTAAATTATCGAATCAACACTTGATTCGACAATCCGGCTATATCGAATATAACCGACTAATATATCATGTACCGATTCATCGAATAAACACTTGATCCGATGATCCGGCTCATATCAAAATATCGCGAGAATATAATACGGTATCTCATATCGTATTATTCTCGGTCCTGCACATATCACATATGTGCTCCTACTCCGTTTTGCCTGAGTCAAGAAACCTCTATATAGGATTCTAAAGAATCGTCAATACGCCGGCAGCAGGTGATGATCATATCAAACACCCACAAGCTGCAAGCGGTCAGCTAAACGTAACAGCCACCCAGGTATTGAGCGTTCAGAAGATCAACAAGCAAGCCTGTACATTCTCCTGTGAATCCAATCAGTAACACTCCCGTACAGTCCGGTCTCTTCGTCTGATATGTTGCATATCTAGTCTAGGTGTGGTATACGTCAGACCCCAGTAACCGATAGGTCGTGTCGATGTGAGGCTCATAACAGGTCGAGAAACTACTGGTAACACTTACCAGTAAATCTCTATATCAGCCCTGGCCAGGGACTTCCAATTATAGCCAATCGAACACAGCACAACATCAACTCCCTATACCGGGAGAGACGAATCCCTTCCTATCGCTTATTGCCTCCATATGATTCGGGACTGCACCCAAAAGCCACCGTTTTGCACGCCTCTTGGATGTGGTAAGGTGGAAATCAAAGCACAGTGGGAATCACACAAGACTCTATGACGATCTCTGGTCTACAGACTACCCTGTACCAGTGTCACCGGAGAACTGCCATCTGACGTGAGGTATAATACCATCGGGGAGTTCTCGGCGAGTCCGTCCAGTGTACCCAGTCTCTACTGAGCACCCGTACACCATCCTTGATGTCAAACACCGATGGATATGGGATCATCCATCACCCATCATATGGGTCAAGATGCGTATATGCTAGTCTATACTGGTGTATTGATGCCCTATCTCGACACACCCTCGACTAGGAACAGTTATAGGATATACTCATCGACTACCGTGGTCCCACTAGTATGATCTCATCATAGTCCCAGTAGTCGAGTACAGATCCTAAGGGCTTTATCAACATGTGAGAGTAAGACAGTAAACTAATACAAGTCAACATATTAAGATAAAGTGAAACCAAATAACATACTATCATGACAAGCAAGAAAGTCCTCTCTATATATATCCAAGCATCCATTATAATATACATCATATGTACAACAATGGCCTCTAGGGCATATACATAACTAACATCAACACCATCCTAAAGAGGTTTAGTATGGAAGGCTCCAAGCGGGGAGCCTTACCCGCTTGTCACGGAGTCACTCTCTCCAAGGACGATTGCCCAAAGTCTGATAAAGAGAGAGCTCGCATGAGCATTATTCCCTATGCTTCGGCAGTAGGATCGATAATGTATGCGATGTTATGTACACGCCTGATGTTGTTTATGCACTTAGTGTAGTAAGCAGGTATCAGTCAAACGCAGGAGAGAATCACTGGACTGCTGTGAAGAACATTCTTAAGTACTTGCGAAGGACTAAAGAATTGTTCTTGGTGTATGGTAACGGGGATCTCCAAATGAAGGCATTTACCGATTCGAGCTTTCAGAGTGACAAGGATGACAAGTCTATCTCAGGGTTTGTATTTACCTTCAATGGAGGGACGGTGAGTTGGAAGAGTTCCAAACAGGATACCGTTGCAGACTCAACGATGGAAGCTGAGTACATTGCTGCAAATGATGCTGCCAAGGAAGCCGTCTGGATGAGGAAGTTCATCGCGGAGCTAGGAGTAGTTCCAACCATTATTGATCCAATATCTTTGTATTGTGACAATAATGGGGCTATGGCGTTGGCCAAAGAGCTCAGGTCCCATCAGAAGTCCAGAGACATCCTGAGGCGATATCATGTGATCCGGGAGATAGTTGATCGCCACGAGATCGAGATTAAGAGAGTAGATACAAAGGACAACGCTGCGGATCCATTCACCAAGGCCTTCCCTCAGCCGCAGCATGAGCGACTTTTTGAGATGTTGGGTATGAGATACGCCAATAATTGGCCTTAGTGCAAGTGGGAGATTGTTGGATATATGTATGCCCTATATGCCATTATGTGATAGTGTATATACTGATGTGTGTGTATATATATATATATATGTATTCAAAGGACAGTCTTGCTCGACATGATAGTATGCTATCTGGTTTCTCTTTATCATATGTTCACTTGATCATGTTTTTACTCATTTGGTACATGTTGATAAAGCCCTAAGGATATTGGCTTGACTACTGGGATTATGATGTGGATCATACTAGTGGGACTCCTGTAGTTTATAAGCATATCCTTTAAATGTTCCTAGTCGTAGGTATATCGAGACAGGGGCATCGATATTCCAGTGTAGACTAGCGTATACCATTCTTGTTCCATATGATGAGCGATGGATGATCCCATATCCGTCTGGTGTGGTGACACCAAAGATTGTATACGGGTGCTCAGTGAGACTGGGTACACTGAACGGACTCGCCGAGAACTCCTATGTGGTATTATATCATACGTCGGATAGCAGTTCTCAGGTGACACCGGTACAGGTTAGTCTGTAGACCCGAGATCGCCATAGAGTCTTGTGTGTCCTCCCACTGTACTTTGATCTCCACCCTACTACGGCTCTACTGAGTCGTACAAACAGATGGATTTTGGGTACAGTCCCGAAGCATATGGAGGCAATGAGCGATAGGAGGGGTTTTGTCTTTCCCGGTATTGGGGGTTGGTGTTGTGCTGTGCACGATTGGCTATAACAGGAAGTCCCTGGCCAGGGCTGCTGAGATATTACTGATAAGTGTTATCAGTAGTTTCTCGATCTATTGTAGACCATATACCGGCATGACTTATTGAGTTATTAGGGTCGACGATTCCATCCCTAGACTCGATATGCAGCATACCTGACGAAGAGACCGGACTATACGGTAAGGGTTGCCAGTTGGATTGACGGGAGTTTTGACAGGTTCGCTTGTTCTTCTTCTGATCGCTCAATATCCGGGTGGCCGTTACGTTTAGTTGACCGCTTGCGGCTTGTAGGTGTTTGATATGATCATCACCTACTGCTGGCGTATTGACGAGTCTTAGAGTCCCACACAGAAGTTTTCTGGCTCAGGCGAAACGATGTGGTGCGCATATGAGATATGTGCGGGAGCTCGATTAAATGCGAGTATATGATACCGTATTTTAATCGGGCGTTTTATATTAATCGGGTCGTATGAGATATGACCGATTTATTAAATCAAGTGTTGATTTAATATTGACTTTTATCGCATTTATTTAAACCCTTTTCTTATGATGGATGCATGCATGTATATGTACATGTTGATGTGCATGCATGTATATGTATATGTTGATGTGCATACATACATACATACATGCATTTGTATCATGGTTGATGATACAACAAAGATGGCAATGCAAGACTCACATGGTTCATATTTATATATATGGATATTTTTGTTTTAAGTTAAAAATAAAGGAAATTAACTTAATGACTCATTTCTTCACTCCGACCTGAGCTATGCAACAACGAGATCTCCCTTGATCCTTGCCGGATGTGCTCATTGTTTCTACACACTTCCTTGGTTGACCTTTGACTTAACCTTGGTTAATTTCCTTTGCTCTTTAACTCATCACAAAATATCTAGATATTTATATTAACCATGGTTTGTGTTATGATATTTATCTCTCTCTCTCTCATTATTATTATGAGATCATTATTCATCCAAAAGAAAGGAATTGCCATCTTCATCTTCCTCTCTCTAGCTCTCTCTTGAGTTCTAAAATTGAGTGAGGTTAAAAGAAACAAAGGGTTTTTAGTGAGAATATAAACCACTTCATCATCCTACACATCTCTAGCTACTTTGTGTAGGGTGTTTGCTTCAAGGATTTCATAGATCAAGTGAAGCAACAAGTTTTGAGCAAAGGATTTCGGGTGGATCGTCGTGGACTTGGAAGCGTTCAAGCGAGCCGTTCCAAACCTTAGGAGATCCAAGGAGTTGCCCTAGGAGGTCTACAAAGGTTGTAGTCTCTCCACTTAGTGTTAGAATAACTTTTATATATGATACTATTAATTGTTACTCGATATTTCTAGTTAGATTCCTTGTTAAGTTTACTTAGCACCTCATAAAATCAAAGTTGTGGCATGTGTGATGCTTCCAAACCCTATACGAGGTGTTAAGGAAACCCTACATGATCCATATAAACACTCTTCTAAACTTCCATTTAGAAAGGCCGTTTTAACGTCCATCTGCCAGATATCATAGTCATGGAAGGCAGTAATGACAAGTACGATCCAAATGGATTTCAGTATAGCCACTGGAAAAAAGGTTTCGTCATAGTCCACATCGGGTCTTTGTTTATAGACGCTCGTGATCGTGCCGCAAACTAGCGGCCAATGCGGAATACAAAACGAAAATTTTCAAAATAAGAGCATGAACTTCTACGACCTAGAATCGAATCCAAACACTTAACTAGCTATATTAGAAAGAGTTTAGCTACTCGGTTAGTAATTACAACCTTTATAGTCGTGTCATTTGTCTTCAATACCACTTCTTTAGTTCGTAGGTCCACCGGGAACGAGATTGGGAGGCGGTCTTCCTTGTCGAAGATGATCCACCCGAAAGAACCCTAGCCTAGGCTCTAGCTTCACACTAAAATACAAGTGAAGCAACTAGTGAACAAAACTTGCTAAGAACTGATCATTAGGATGTAATGGTGGCTAATCTCTTATGTTTTCTCTCATTTCTTTTTTCCTTTCTCAAATTAGAAAATCCAAGAGAAGATGAAGAAGTAAAGGGGGTGTGTGAAGCAAATGAGCAAGCATGGCATGAAAAATATCCATCATCTCGACATATTCTTTTTCTTTTCTTTTATGTTTTGAATGAGTGGAATTGTGATTCACCATGGCGAGTCACAAGTTCACACCATTTCAACATATACAAGAAGAGATGAGAAGAGAAGAGTGCCACCTCAAGTGTATACTAACATAAGTATATGCTAAAATACACACCCGTATTCGTATAAAAATACGAATACCGTATTTGTTTAAAATACGAATACCCGTATTCGTATCAAGACACCAATACCCGTATGTTATATTAAGTCAACTAGACCTGCTCAAGAACCTGATTGTCGAAGTAAAACTGTGTCGAGAAACGGGCTCAAAATATACGGATCACAAAGTCAGGTAAGTGCAGAGATAAGGGGAGGTTTTCCAACGCTTTCGTGAAGTTCCTTAATTAGAATAACCCTTTATCTTTTGGCGGTTTCGCCGTAAACACTTGCCTAGATACTTTGTGAACAATATACCGTTAAGCGGTGTTCTAAACACAGTTAACTTCTTCTAATGAGTGCGAAGTCCTAAAGTCAGAGTTCGAATTGATTTTAAAAATTACCGGGGGTATGCAAGAATGCAGTTACGTGATTTGTGGGCCACGGAAAAAGGTGATGAAATCCTTTACCGTATCTTGTTTGGTTTCGTACCCTTAATATCCGTATTAGAATGTAAATGCGCAAATCAATAAAAGAATTTAAGAAATCAGTCAATCAAGCAATTCTTTTTCATTTTTAGGCTTAAACGCTGCAACAAATACGGATTAGTTCTCTGTTCAATTGCTGGCAATTTGTGCGAAGAATCCTGCAGAAGATTGAATAGTGGAATGCGTTGGATTAGAACGAAAGTGTTAGAAAAATACGTACCAATGCGATTTAGGTTAAGAAACCCCCTTTGAAGTGATTACGAGTATTTGAATGTTCTCTTGTGCGGGTCAAACTACCCGGATCTTTGGCACTGTACTCTACTAACGTTTTGCAATTGAATTTGACCTTGCTCCGTACGATCGCTGCTCGTAATTTCGTTAAAATCTGAAAATGTCGGAAAATACGATATTTAGTGCAAAAAGCGATATATCTGCCTAGACTTCTGCACACACGTAATTATAAAAATCAAACAATACCACTAGAATACTAACAAGACACTGGAGACACCACAAGAAGAAATTTCCAAAATTCCCCAAAGGGGGCCGGCGCCGCCGGATATTTCAAGTATGTCGCCGGCCAAATGAAAAGAAATGGTGCTCAAATTTTGTGTGGGTTCTCTAGGCTATATTAGCGTTCTAATGGCTTACTTTAATTTTTTTAATTTAATCACGAGGTGTTAGCAGGTTACAAAGACAGAGAACAAAGTTAGAAATTTAGTGTTTTGTTAGTTTTGAAAAAATTTGAGTTAATAGTTAGTTTGTTAGTTTGAACCATAAATAACTACCCCTAATGACTATCGCATCCCCGGCAACGGCGCCAAAAACTTGTTGGGACTTCATCCTCGCGCGCTTTTGTAGGTTTTGAAAAGAATCGGATTTGGAAATATTGCGCACGTGAGCTCGGTTTCGTTTTAAAATTTATAAACCGCAAGTGCACGACGTGTTGGAGCGAGCCGGAAAGTACGGGTCGATCCACATGGAATTGGTGATTAGGGGTTGCTGCTTAAGGTTCGAGAATAAAAGAATTTGGTTTGTTGTCACGAAATATAAAACACGAAAATATAAAACTAGTTAAAGAAGTGGCTTTGGCTTTGGCTCGGATGGTTGAATCGCGGCGGTTTCATCGACACTCTCTTGATCATGAGTTGTCCGTCCTTGTGTTGATCCCGACGTGAAGCGTGACTTGTCAAGGCGGTTGCGAAGCACAAGTCATCAAAATACCAAAGTTCGTCACAAAACACGAAACGAATCCGTCTTGTTCACCTACCGTTTGTATGTCCAAGCTTGAAGTATCAACACTAAGCACAAGGGTTAGCAAGAATACGACAATATCAAAAACACAAATTAGGATGTGAGCAGGTAGTTTTAGTGTTAAGTTTGCTAAGTGGTTTGTGATAGTATAGGGTATATGAAACTAAGAAGTTTGTCATGCAACTTGATAACAAAATACCATATCTAAAACTTAGCAACCTCAACACTAAATTGATTCTAACCTTAAACTTGCAAAATGGGGTTTTGGAGAGAATATGGTATGTGATGAAGTTACCAAGTAACCATGGAATCATATATCATATCAAACCAATCCAAGCTACAACTTTAAGTTTATAATCACAATATAAGTACATTAAACATTCACAAGAGGAGGAGGAAGGCAAAGCCATTCATCTCACATCCTTACCATCACCACAACCAAAAGATTACTTAAACATAATAAAATGAAATGAAAACAACAAAAGAAGGTAAATAAACAAAGCAAGAACAATTATATTAACACTTGAATAAGTTGAGATACATGGTATTGGTTACTTGTTCAACCTCCATAATGAAGCTCTAAAAAAAAGCTCCAAAAGAGAAGAAGAAAACCAAGTTTACGCTCACACAACTCTCTCAAGCTAAACAAAAAAAAAACTAAAGAATGGATATTATACATTGCATCTCTTTCTAAACCTGTTCTGGTATTTATAGGCATCAAATTAGAATAAACAAATAATATAAATGAGATGATGTGATGCCTATAAATGACCAGAAGAAAATGGGGGACAAAAACTTATAGGGGGGCCGGCGGCGCCGGATTTTTTGGTGTTCTCGCCGGCCAAAAGTTGAGCTGTGGGGTCCGTTTTGGTATGGTGAACTCGAATGCTCTCCAACATCTCTCTGGTGCTATTCGATTTTTCTATTTAATTCTGGTTTGTACTCAGAAGATTTGGAGAGAAACTTGTTGCTTTATACCACATCATAACTTTTTCTTCATTTATCACACACCCTGCTTGTGCCCACCACTTGCACAAGTCATGAGTGTGCCCACTAGGCAACCCCACCTTGGTCCAAGGATCAAAGAGCTAGTGTCACACTTATAATGTGTTGGACCAAAATTGTGTACACTTATTTGTTGCAAAAGAACTCTTTGGATGTTGATCGGTTTTCTGTTCTGATTGCAGTGTCGGATCATAAATGTTATATCCGTGAATTTGAGTATGTTTTCCAGTGTTTTGTCATGAATACCTGTAATCTGTATTTACCGAGCAGACACTGGTTAATAGTATCGATATATAACAAAATTGATAATAAATGAGCGGTAATAAAATGCAATTTTTTGTGATGAACACACCGTCGTAAGAAGATTGTCTCGCCACCTCCCACCAATGATTCTTTTAACGATTTTTCTGCAGGTACTCAGATACAGTCCACTGTTCCTGATTCTCCACCACCGTTCCGTTCCGAAGAAGATCTCTCTTCCTATTGCCTTACACAAATGTAAGCGTTATTGTACTACCGTATATCTGATTTCTAATTTTGTTTTCTATCATTAGGCTAACCCCATCTGCTTGTCAACTTATTTCTTTCTTATTTGCCATCACTCTTCCTTCATCTCACTTCAGCATCCAGGTTGGCATGCGGCTATGTTATAAGAGATTGCCACACCGCGCTCTAGTCAGACGTCGTCAGATAAGAAAATTGTTGGCTGTAGATGGATTTTTACTGACAAGTAAATTCCCGATGGGACGACTGACCGTCTCAAAGTTCAATTGATGGCCAAAGGATTTATGTCGAGACTTTCTCTCCAGTTGGCAAATTAACATCGGTTCGTGTTCTTGTAGGCCGTTTCTAAGGCATGGCCTCTTAATCATCTTGATGTGAAGAATAATTTTTTTTAATGGCGATCTCTCAGAGACTATTTATATGCAGCAGCCTCCTGGTTTTGAGCGACTGGGGGAGTCTATGGTTTGTCTTCTACACAAATCGTTATATGAACTGAAGCAGTCACCGTGTGCCTGGTTTGTAAAATTTAGTATGATTTTACAACAGATTGGCTTCAAACACAGTCGTGCTGACACGTATCTTTTTACACATAATCGTTCTTAGGGCAGGGTAATTGTGTTGGCATATGTTGATATTATCATCATTGGAGATGATTCTGCCGATATCTTCAAGGTGAAAGAACATTTGGTTTCATACTTCCATACCAAGGATCTTAAACCACTTGGATATTTCTTTGGAATTGAAGTATCACGGAATTCTGGTAGATTACAGCTCTCTCAGCGCAAGTATGCACTTGATCTTCATTCTGAGACATGATTTCTGGGATGTAAACCAGTAAACACCCTTATGGATTCTCTAGTTAAGTTATCTCGATTAAGCTCTCCCTCGGAGGCAGTTAAGCATATTCTCAGATACATCAAACGTTCTTCAGGATAGGGTCTTCTTTACAAACCATCTATGTTGTCGTTCACAGCCTTTACGAATGCTGACTTTGTTGGATCTGTTGATGATCGTCATTCCACTAATGGCTATTGTGTCTTCTTGGGAGGAAACTTGGTTACATGGAAAAATAAGAAGCAAAATGTAGTTGCTCGTTCTTCTGTAGAGGTTAAGTATAGATCTATGGTGCATACAGTTGCTGAGTTGGTATGTCTTACCTTCCTTTTGACAGAACTTGGAGTTCCTTCTTCGCTTCCGACTACTCTTATGTGAAAACAAGGCCGCAATTCATATTGCTGATAATTCAGTTTTTTATGAGCAAACCAAACATATCGAGATAGATTGTCATTTTATTCCTGATAAAGTGACAGATAAGGTGGTTGCACTTCAGCATATTTCCTCTGCAACTCAACTGGCAGATATTCTTACCAAACCTATTTTTCGACCGGTTTTCGCTCGTCTTTTATCCAAGTTTGGCATGATTGGCATCTACGCTCCAGCTTGCGGGGAGTGTTATGAATATTGTTATGGATATATATTCAGTTGTTATATTTAGTTAATCAGTTTGATTAGTTACTATATGCTTATTAGGAGATGTTATCTAAAACTCTCTCTATATAGAGTTGTATGAACTATTATTTTTCTTGAGCCAATAAAAATACTTTCCTCTTGATTTCTTCACCACACATGTGGTTGCTTGCACCAGCGTCTAAGCACCATATATTCTGGTGCTTGTTGTCATTGTCCTGGTATGCTAGTAGGACAACTGAGTTCTCAAACTCGTTCTTTTTTGCAAAATTGATTCTCTCCGTGATATTTTTTCTGGTTTGTAAGTACAGCCATTGCTGAAATGGCCGTATTTCTTGCAGTTGTAGAATTGTAACTAAGAACAATATGTTTGAAAGTATCCTCCCTGTCCTCGACCTCGTCCTCGTCCTTTACGACTTTTGCCGTTGGTAGTTGATCGTTCACGAACACCTTCACGATTTTGGTTTTCGTAGTTTTGATACGGTGCCATGGCCTCTTTGAAAACTTGGGCCGTCTCTATTGCTTCCTCTACCTCTGTAACCGCCTTGGTTTCTTTGAACACCTAAGCCGATTATGAGCTTGTTTTGCACTTTGATTTTTCTTGCTCATTCTTTACTTATATGCTTGCAACAAGCTTTGTAGTTCATCAATAGAAAGTTGAGAGAGATTTTTCGATTCTTCAATAGCAGGGACTATGTAATTAAATTTCGAAGTTAATGATCTTAGAATTTTCTCGATAATTCTAATACCATCAACCTCCTCTCCATTTCTCTTCATTTTATATGAAATGGTTTGGATTTTATTGAAATAGTCCGAAACTATTTCACTGGCTTTCATCTCCAGAGTTTCGAACTCTACTCTCAAAACTTGAAGGCGTACCTTTTTCTCTTTATTGATACTTCAAGTAAAATATCCAAGGCTTGTTTGGAGAATTTTGCATTTGAGATTTTCTCTAATGCCTACTCCTCCACACCTTGATAAATTAAGAACGCCTTTTAATCTTTTTTTATTGACTCCTTTAGTTCATTCCTAGTATTGGTAAGCGCCGATTTTGCTGCCGGCGACTCACTTACTGCATAACTGTTTTCGACGAGCTCCTACAACGCTTGCGAACCGAGCAACACTTTCATTTGTATACTTTAGTTGTCGTAGTTTGTTTTCGTCAGCTTCGGAATTTGCGGTTGGATCATATTCGCCATTTTGTCGACTTTGATTGGTCCGGTTTGCTCGGCTGGCTCTGATACCAATTTGATGGAAGTAGAAGAGAATGTAATTACGGATAAATTGCACTTTTTGTATAAAAGATAACTGAAGCATTTTTTATTATAATAATATTTGTTGCTACAAAATACAATGCACTCTCGTTCTTTTATCGGTGTTACAACACCTCACTCTTAACTTCTCTCTACTCTCTGTTCTCTCAACTTCTTTCTCTTTTGATTTTTCATTACACAACATCCTTTCTATTTATACTACTTACCGTGGTTTCCAAAGTCTAAAAGTTGGTGGGAATTTGTCAAAAGAAGTGGTTTGTTGAAATAGACAGCTAACATTCATAGCCTTTATGACTTCAAAATCCCACATGTGAATGATGCTCTAAACATGGGCTGCTGGGGGGTTGGTTTTGTCAAAAGATGTGGGCATCTAGAGAAGCCTACATGAAAAACACATATTTTTAACAGTATGCATGTGTGTGTGTGTGTTTGTATGTGTATGTATGCATACATATGTATGTATATGTGTATTTATGCATACATACATATGTTATGTGTATGTATGCATACACACTACAGTTTGTGTATATATAAGTATGCATACATATGTATATATGTATGTATGCACACATACACACACAACATATATATATATATATGTTGTGTGTGTATGTATTTAGAGGAAGTGGAGTATACTGTGGCACGGTAGGAAATTTTCTACCATGACGCTTCTAGAAATCAACTATCCGTTGATATTTTCGACGATCGGCTCCGGCCATATTGATTTTCATGTCCTTAAATATATGTCTATCAATTTTCATGCCATTTGGACATCGTTCGTCCTTGCATCGGATGATTGCAAAATTAATGGTTTACCAACAATAGTACATTTCAATACGCTATATGAATGGTAAAAAAGTTTCCAAATGACATGAAAATGGTAGACATATATTTAACGATATGGAGATCAATATGACTGGAGCCGATCGTCGAAAATATCGACAGATAGTTGATTTCTAGAGGCGCCACGGTATACTCTGTTTTCTTATATGAATAATGGAGGTAATCTGTCATAAGAGGGAATTTTCTCCTACGGGTTGAAAAAATACATCATCCACAAATTTTTTTGATGATCGGCATTTATCATCTTCATCAAAGGTGTGGATACACTAAATTTTATTTGATTCTACCGCTTTTCACCATTGAATTAGCAATGTAAAAAAATCTATTGTCGCTAAACCGTTAATTTTTATATAGCGTTTTGAAATGTTCTATTGTCGGTAAACCGTTAATTTTACAATCATCCGATTCAAAGATGAACGGTGTCCAAATGACATGAAAATGGTAGACATAAATTTAACGATATGGAGATCAACATAACCAGAGCCGATCGTCGAAAATATTGATGAATAGTTGATTTCTAAAGCGCCACGGTAGGAGATTTCCTACCGTGCCATGGTATACTTTGTTTCCTCTACACACGCATAACATAAACACACAATACACACACATATATAGTTGTGAGTGTATACATATATATGTGTTGTGTGTGCATCTAGCTATCTATCTATATATATATGTATGCATACATATACATACATACACACAAACTGTAGTGTATGAATACATATTTACATATGTATGCATGCATACATGTATGCTTACATATACATACACATTTAAGTGTATGTATGCATACATAGAGATACACACACGTGTGTATGCGCGCATGTGTATGCATGTGTGCATATGCATGTATGTACACATATACATATACACATATAGGAAACGGGTTATCAACTGTTAGCTGATAAAACAACAGTCAGCTAGTGCTTGATATGGCTCGATCCGACCATCAAATACAACATCGTCTCTATCTACCTTGTTGTTTCATGCCATGATGAATATGTGTATAAAATTTTAGATGAATCGGAGCATTGTAGGTGATGGATCATGTGATCACAAAATAATTGGTTATTATGTGTCATAAAAATTACATGAACTGGGAACAATTGAATTAGCAATGTACAAAGTTCTATTGTCGCTAAACTGTTAATTTTGCACCTGTTGAGATGTGGGACTATTGATACCATATTAGATTTTATATATCTATTAAAGAACGAGGGGTGCAATTATATATATTTTATCTATGAGTGTACACGGACTTTTGATATAAGTCGGTTTCAACAATAAGACTCCAGCCTTATTGAGGTTTGTCCCATCTTATATCTTATACCCATGCACCTCTTATAGTTTTTCTAATATGGGACTATTTTAATCCACACATCTCAACAGCACCCACTAAATCAACAGTGAAAAATGGTAGAATCACAGGAAATCTGGTATATCCACATCTTAGATGATAAGGATGATGGATGCCGATCGTTGAATAAAATGTTGGAAGGTGTATTTTTTCGACTACGCCTGATGAAAAACCCTCATAGGGCCTCTTTCCTTCATTATTCTCTCTCTCTCTATATATATATATGTTGTGCATGCACGCATGTTTGTGTGCATGCACGCATGTTTGTGTACACACACGTAACACACACACACAACACACCACACACTTATGTGTGTGTGTCTGTGTCCGGTGGTTTTGGGTTTGTTCAGTTTAGTTTATGTATGCTTTTATATTTTGGGTTTCGTTAATGTATGGTTTGAGTTTGACATTGATTTAAAAGAATTGATTTATGACCTATGAAACTACTAGACAAAACCTTATATCTAAAATAATTGGATTTTTGCCTATAACATGTTAAAGTGTTTTTTTATTATAACCGATTTCCACTAAACTAAGCTATTTTTTTTTATTCTTTGGCTGAAAAATTCCTTTAAAATGCTAAATTCAAAGTAATCCTCCGCAATAAAAAATCTTAATTTTCTTACAGAAGTTTTCAAAGATATTCACTGTAATAAATACTTCCAAATATATTTATTTAGGCTTAATTCCCAAAAACTACCAATAACTTAGAAGCTGTGATAAGTAACTACCATTTTTTTTTGAAAATTACAGAAACTATCTAAGTGTATGGAAACTTATAAAATTAATATAATACCAAACTTGTTTAGTAAATGTTCAATAAACTACCAAATTTGTTCAGTAAACGTTTAATAAACTACCAAACTTGTTCAGTAAATGTTCAATAAGCCACCAAACTATTTTAAGAAAGTATAAGGATATCCGTACGCTTTGTTAGTTTTCTGTAATTTTCAAAGAATATGATAGTTACTTATCAAAACCCCTAAGTTTTTGGGAATTAAGCCATTTATTTATTTTACCCTAAAATTTTATTATTATTTTTTAATAGTTTTAAAGGAAATCCGATATTTCCAATCCGAGATGGCCGACACAACTGATATTTCTGATTCCTATCCACAAAATGAGTGTGCGATACCAATCCCGATCCCAAGATTTCAAACATTGGTTTGAACTATATTAGAGCTGAGAAATTCGAGGCAATATTGCTCAGGCCGTATAGTAATGATGGGACTAACTAGTGCTTTGTCTTTCAATGAACTAACCAAGATATCTGGAACAAGTATTTATTATGTTTTGCTTTCAGCACATGCACTCTGTTGCCTATGATGCAAATATTAAATAATTTCCTAAATCATGGACTGTATAATAACTGACATAAAAATTGTATCTGAAGAACTATGTTAGGACTTACACTGGCTATGTTAGGACTTTCCACTATCCATATTTCCATTTGACAAACTATGCTAGGACTTGCACTGGCCACTGAGTTGTCATTAAAATAATTGGAAACCATACCATTCATCGTCATACTAAATTTTTTTCGCATAAAAAGTTGGGTTGGCTTTTTTATGGGCCCTGCTATAAAGCAAAAGCTCCATGAATGACATGACAAGTTTTACGACCAGGTGTCTGTGTGATGTCAACCCTCTCGTAATCAGCGCCGAAGTTATGCTTTGAGGAAACTATGAGAAGAGGGGACTTGCCACAAACCTTATCGACCAGTTGGCAAGGAAACTATATTTTGCAATTTTTTTATAGAAACTATTTTTTTCTTGTCAACAGATGCATATGCCCGATTAGTAGCAAGCTCTGGTTGCTTGATATATTTCTCCGCTACTGCATGATTTCCTTGAAGATATGGGCCATATCCTTGACTTTTTGAAGGAATGAAAATCATCTTCAATAATATTTTTAAGAATATGATACTGCAAAAACTAATATGCTCATGCTGTCATGCACATGCTTAGTAAAAAAATTTCCAGGCATTTGAACTATACTCTGTATTTTACTAGGTTTGCTCCGATATTAACAAGCCTAATGGGCAGTTTATATTACCAAATGACCGGAAGGCTGTCATGACCTTTGTATCATCACTCCCAGTCCGAAAGGTAATCTGCTATCTTGTAGTGAATTTGAATGTGTTTTCTATCTTGCTGGTTGTCTTTTTAAATTTTGAAGTTTATCTAAGAGAAATATGCATTGCATTTTAGCGATTGCCTTTTCATCATCTTAATCGAAGACAATATGCTCAACTCTTTATGTATATAATCATATAATTTAAAGAAGGAAACATCATATGGCTTACATCCTTCTAAATGATTTGAATACACACACACACACATATCAGTGTTCTAAATATCGTCCGACATCGACGAAATGTCGGTTTTGGGAAGAAAACGACAGACATTTCGTGATATCGGCCGAAATATAGTGGTGTCGGCGTTTAGGCCAACATTTATTGTTATAAGAAAAAATATTTGAGGGTTAATTTTTTTGGGGTTTTGGGCTTTGTAAATATCCTGGTCCATTTAGACCAACTTACTTTGTAGGAATCTCATTTTATATCTCTCATTTCATAGCCGACCGCTCTTCTATTGAGTAAGATATAAATTTAATAAAGCTAAAAATCTAAATAAGTTATATTTTATCAAAAAATAAGTTATATAATTGACGTTTACATTGCAAAAATGTAGAACCCGATATTTGATAATACCACCGAACATTTCACGATATCTAATATCTGACATCAAAATCTTCGGGCCGATACGGCACCGACATCCGAAATTTAGAACATTGTGTGTGTGTATATAGAGAGAATAATATAGAAAATAGGCCATAGGAGGGAATTTCCTCCTTTGGCGTCAGAAAAATACACCCTCTATTTTTTCCGACGATCGGTGCCCATCATCATCTTTATCATCTATGATGTGGATACACCAAATTTTATGTGATTCTACCACTTTTTTATCGTTGATTTAGTGGGTGCAAAATTAACGGTTTACTGACAATAGAATTTTTTAAGGTGGCACAGGAGGGAATTTCCTCTTATGGCATGGAAAAAATACATCCTCGAATTTTTCCGACGAGCGTCATTCATCATTTTCATCTTTATCATCTGAGATGTGGATACACCAAATTTCATTTGATTCTCACTTTTTCACCGTTGATTTAGTGGGTGCAAAATTAACGGTTTACCGACAATAGAACTTTTTACATTGCTAATTCAACGGTGAAATAATGGTAGAATCAAATGAAATTTTGTGTATCCACATCTTAAGATGATGATGATGAGTGCCCATCGTTGAATAAAATGTTGGAAGGTGTATTTTTTTGACGCGACCTAACGAAAACCCTCCTAGGGCCTCTTTCCTTCATTATATATATATATATATATATATATATATATATATATATATATATAATGTGTTCTTCCCTTTCTTCCCGAACCTTTTCCTCGAAATGAGTTGATTTCGGAATGCATTATTAAGCATACAGATTTTCTTGAAATAAATTATCATATTTGACTCTTAGTCAAGCTTCTTAGCATGTAGGGCTTTGGACGGTGCTCAGTTTGCAAGAACACCATGTCATTTTTCTATATATGTTGCAGTTTTGTACTGCCAACTCGCCTTCTAGGTTTCGTGGCAACCCTCCCTTATTAATAATTTCTCCATCATGAATTTTTATATGAGTTGTGCAGTTGATATTAGTTAGATAATAGGCCATATATTAATATCAATTCTTAAACAGATTTCTCTATATTTTTTGAGTTACCTCAATAGAGAATCTTATTATTTTATTTGATGGGAGAAAAATTTAAAGATAAAGATGATGTTGCACAACATTTGGCTCTAGGTTTGCAGGGGTCACAGATGTGCAAAATTCTTGACCTGAAAAGAACTGCATATGAATATTTCTAATGCAGAATTTTATGTCAGTAGAGAGTGTATAGATGGAACAACAACAACAACAAGCCTTTATCCAAATTTTTGGGGTCGGCTATATAAATCCTTTTTTTTTTTCCATTTAGCTTTATTAAAGGCTGTCTTCTCGGTTAAATTAACAATTAATATATCGTTCTTAATTGCCGCCTCTAGCCATTCCTGTTTAGATCTATCCCTACCCTTGCGTTATTAGCTTTAATTTTGTCACTTCTTCTAACCCGGGCATTAATTGACTTCCGTTGCACACGACCAAACCATCTTAATCGGTTCTCTTATCTTATCCTTTATAGGAGCTAAATCTAACTTGTTATCAATACACTCATTTCTTATCCTATCTTTTATTTTGTTATTTCTCAACCATCTTCATATTCTCATTTCATCCGCACTCATTTTTTTTGGACATATTGTTTCTTAATTGCCCAACATTATGATCCATCAAGAAATGTCGGCCTTAGCGCCGTCTTATAAAATTTTCCTTTTAATTTCAAAGATATCCTACGATCACATTACGCTTTTGAATCACTTCTCCTTTTCAACCATTCCACTTTGTTCCTATGAGATACATCTTCCTTAATCTCCGTATCATGATTTATTATAGATATTAAGTAACAAAAATGTCTATTCCTAGATATTTCATAGTGATCAGTTTGTACCGTACGCCAATCTCTTTGCATTATTTTGTCGAAATTATATTTTGTATATTCAATTTTTGTTCAACTAATTCTAAATCATTTATATTCTAAAGCTTTTCTTTTTTCTACTTAGAAAGCATCCCTTCTTTAGATCCATCTACTAAAATAATATCATCAGCAAATAACATGCACCATGGCACATAACACACCTCGTAAAAATCATCTTAACAAAGATGTCTCGACATCTATCACAAGTTAGCGTTGTGTCAGCTGACCATACAGACCACATCATTGAAAAAGAGCACATCCAGGAGTTTCAGTCCCCTGGATAAGGCTTTAGATAATGCAGGCAAATCATTAAGATAGATTCGCTAGGAGGATACCAAAAGCATACCCTAAAGGCCATGCTTTTACATGCATACTGGAATCGTATGTTCGATTTACCTTTTTTGTCCTCGTCTCTGAAATTTGGTTTTTATCACATTCATAACTAATGCAAAGAGATACGGGATTAATGCTGATCTTTGGTGTAAACCTATGGTGAGGAAATGGGTTCCTTCAATCGTTCTTGCTCAAGTAATTGCTCTATCATACATTTTTTTGATCACATCCATATACCTATGAGACTATAGTTTCTTTTCTAAAGCTCACCACACTATCTTTCTAAGGAGCAAGTAAAACCATATGTAGTTATAGCTGTACACAGAAACTAAATTTGTGTGGGCATGAAACATTCAAGAAAGCCCCACCAAGCATATACTTGAACTGACATTGAGAAGCTTAAAAAGAGGGAATAACTGTTGTTCACAGGTGCTTTTGTAGAGGTTTTGTATGAGTGATAATGATTGCACGGAGCAACTGTTAGAGACAAAGGAGAAAGACAGCTAAATTTTCCCATCACATGGACAATATTTAGTAGTACAGTTTTTAAAAAAAAATTTGGAAACCAAATTCTGTTGACCGTCTAAGATGGTTTGGTCATGTGCGACACAGACTTACAGAAGCACCGGTTCGACGAATGGATATTTTCGATGTAGGCCAAGTCAAAAGAGCGAAAGCGAGACCGAAGAAAACGTGTATGGAGACGATACGACAAGATTTGGATGCCAAAAGCCTTAATGAGAGTATATTGTTCGATAGGAGTGAGTGGAGGTGGAGAATTCATGTGATCGAACGACATAATTCTCATGTTGGTTCATGTAGCCTATCCCATATGCTTAAGGATAAAGGCTGAGCCGTTGTATTGGACACTAAATTCTTGGATATTTTCACAAAACAGACAAAATACTTGTTATTTCTAAAAACAACGCCAACTTCTTTAAAATTATTTAAAATAGACACATCCGTTATGTTGCAGTTAATTTGGTGAATTATTAGGGTGAGTTAATGTAACCGACCCCTCGTTCTCCCTGGTCTCACTCAAATCCCCAAGTTTCATATTGAATGCGGCCGGCAATATTTTCACTCTCAAATACCCCAACCTCTGACCGAAATCCCCAAACCACTGGCCGAAATCCGAAGCTCTAACCATCAAACCTAGAAATCTTTTATAGGATATGTATGCCCTAGAGGCCATTATTGTATATATATAGTGTATGTTTGGACATATATATGTACAAGACAATCTTGCTCGATATGATAATATGCTATTTGGTTTGTCTTTATCTTAACATGTGTATATGTTTTACTTGTTATTACGTATCATTAATATATTTTGATAAACCCTGTAGGATTATTGCTTGACTACCCGCGCTATGATAGGATCATACATGTAGGGGCTGGGTAGTCCATAAGCACATTCTTAAATGTCCCTAGTCGTGGGAGTATCGAGACTGAGCATCGATACTCCAGAATAGACTGGTGTATACGTTTCTAGACCCCGACGAGGGGCGATGGTTGGTCCTACAACCATTGGTCTTTGGAACCTAAGATCGTATACAGGTGCTCACTGGGGGTGAGTATACTGGACGAACTCGTCGAGAACTTCTAAATGGTACTATACTTATCGTCAGATAGCAGTTCTCAGATGACATGAGTACAGATTAGTCTTTAGACCTGAGATCGTCATTTGTCTTGTGTGAGTTCCCACTATACTTAGATTACTACCCTACCACGGCTCTACTGAGTCATGCAAACATGTTTTAGTTGGGTACAGTCCCGGGCCATATGGATGCAGTGGGCGTTTGTTGGGGATTCGTCTCCCCCGGTATATGGAGTCGATATCATATTGTGTTCGGTTGGCCAGCACCATAAGACCTTGGCCAAGCCAGTTGAGATTTACTGATAGTTAGATCAGCAGTTTCTCGGATTGGTTCTGAGTCACATCAACACGAATTATGGGGTTAATAGGGTCTGACGTTTACCACCCCTAGCCCCGGTATGTAATACTTTTAGACGAAGAGACCGGACTGTATGGAGATTGTCACAGATAGGCTTAATAGGGGTTCGGATGAGCTTGCTCGTCAGCCTTCCTTTCGACAGATATCTGGGTAGCCGTTACGTACAAGCTAGTCCCGCTGACGTGCTTGTGATTATGGATTTATCCAGTAACTCACTGCTGGCGTACTGTCGAGTGTTTAGAGTCCCACACAAAGCGTTTCTCTGACTCAGGCGAAATGATGTAGTGGCTGTATTTTTTTACGTACAGGGTTCCGATTAAATACGTGTACTAGCGGACTTTAATCGGTCGGATGATAATACTAGCCGTCTTAGAATTAAGTCGGATTATTAAATCAAGTATTGATTTAATAATTTACATATATATATATTTCGATATGTATATTCTAGTATTATGTTCATTGTATTATTTTATCTCTTTGGGTATTCGTATTTTGATACGAATACAGGTGTATATACAGGAATGTATTATTGTATTTATACAAGAACACATTCTAGAAGGTTGACACCTCATTATGGATTTTCTATTTTGATAAAAATAGAAATGAGGTGTAAAGATGAGGCATGGAGAAAGAATGATGATGAAAATGGTTTTGTATTTGTTTATTGCATTTGTATGCACTATTCAAGTATGGTTGCAATTTTATATTTGAAAATTGCTTTGAACAAAACCATGCTAGCCATTTTCATTTGAGTTTAGATGAATCATTTCCACCATTCCTTTCCTCTGTCCTTTTCTTGAGCTCCTCTTTCATCTTCGTCCCTACACTCTCATGTGTTGAGAATCAATGGTAGAAGAGAGATAGAAAAACACTAGAATAACTCACTACATCTCTAGACATCCTAGTGTAGCAAGTTAGGATCTTTAGTTGCTCCACTTGATTTATAGTATGGAGCTAGAGCCTTCAACCAAATCTCTCGGGTGGATCATCTTCGATAAAGGGAAGACCGGCGGTCAAGCTCGATCACGGAGACTCCGAGGAGCTAAGGAAGATGGTAGAAGACTGAAGGACACAGATCATTTGGTATAACTATCTAACATAGTAGCTAAAACCTCCTTGTTGTTTTCTAGTTTATGTGTTTGGTTAAGATTCTAAGGTCTATAGTTTCATGCGCCTTTCGAATTTTTGTTTTTCATTCCGCAAAGGCCGCGGTTGTAGCGGTATGGGCGTTAGGAACTCTAACATGGTATCAGAGCCACCCAAACACATAGACTAGTTACGACGTTTGAATTCCGCCGTTTTCGTCGCGCTAAAATTGTCGACAAAAACAGTCCTGATTTTCCATAGTTTAGCATGTTTCCACTTCCCGCGGGCTCATGGTTTGGACTGAGAAGCCGTGGTGTGTTGCGTGGATACCTCGGGATTCCGAGGGGCAAAAGGTCGGGCTTACCCCCCAGACCACCATGAGGTGTCCTTGTGGGTGGGGACCTGAGACTACCCCAAAAGGATAGTCTCGGGTATGCTCACCACTGTGGGTCACCTTGTGGTGGCCCCCAAGGTAGGGTACCCCCTAGGGGAATTTTGGGTACTTCGCTTCCATGAAAGGTTTAGGCGAGTTTCGAGTTCGTTTCGACTCTCGGATTTGCTTAAAACAATGGAATTTTGGGATTTAGTGAACTGGTTTTTTCGGTTTTGGAAAAACTTGTATTTGCTATTTGTGCACGGAATTCTATTGTCGTAGTTTTCGTTGCTTGCTTCTGTGATAAGTATATGTGTTGTTTAACTTCTAATCGTTATACATCGATTAGAAGGGGTTACACGCATCTTATTTACTTGTAATGTTGCTTGTGATGGTTTCGATGGATTGTCGTAATGGATAGCCTTTTATGCGATGTTGGTTATACAGTTTTATATCATTTGTATATTCATTATTGCGGGGCGAGCGTCCGATATGTGGACTGCTGTTTCTGCCAGTTTGTATATTCTTTTATTAGGACACGGCCGGATTGAGGTCGATGTCACCGTTGTATATTTTTTCTATTTATGTACTAGGATAAACCCATGGAGAAGTGCTCGAATATCTGGGATCTAGAGTGCGCTAGGTGGTTGTCTCACACTGGTGAGTTCGAGCCGCCTCGCTCTAGAATTGGCGGGCTATTCGCCGCACTTGTAGGCGTTTTAGGATGACCCACGGTGGCGTGCTCAAGTTACCAGATTCCGTGAAGTGCTGGGTAGCCCACTCACTTCGTTGATTGGGTTGCCTCGCTTATGAGATTGGCGGGTAAGTTGACGCACTCGTAAGGGTCTTGGTTCTACATTGTACAGGCTATCCACACGACCGGGGAACGTCGAGTTTCATTTGCGGCTCAAATGAAACCCGGGGCTTCTAGATTATTCGCTTTTCCATATTGCTTATCGCTTTTCTGGGATATTGTTTATATCATGCCTGAGATGACTATATATTTATATATATAGATAAATAAATATTGTATATGTTTAGCATCCGCGCTAGCCCTGCTCCCGCTTTGCCGTTAGTTAACCTAATGGTGCATGACGGGGCCCCGTGGTGAATGCGGATGACATATACGTACATTCTATTTTCTTTTTATTCTGGTGTGATATGTTTTAATTGATGGGATCGCATTGATTTTGATTAATGCAAGGAAAAATAAACCTAGAAGATGTCGGAATCAAATTTCAAAACCACTCGGTTTTCTACAAAACCAAATGTTTTCAAAGTTGATCTTGAACCACTCGTTTCGAAATCACTATATTCCTTCAACGATATCAAGTTAATTACGTTAAAGGTTTTTCGCCAAAAACCAGCCATAGCCCTCCGTCATTTCAGATTAGTAGTACTTAGTATTTGTGCTGCGTTTAAAAACAACGCCAAATTTTGAGAAGGGGGTACAAGGTCCAAATTTTGAGAAGTTATAGGTATAAGAATAAAGTGGAGAATCATTCGTTGAAACTATCAGGATTCTTTGAGCTGATCGAAGATATAGATACTTATGCTAGGTGTTCCGTTAGTAATATATTTGAAAACTTGTTTCTCTCTCAGGTTACTCATCCGTGGGTGCGCTCCTTGATGAGTAATGCTGCATGACCTTCTTCCATCTAGTCGATATGCACTAGAAACAACTGCATGATTTTTGAATCCGGTTCAAATTAAATTAGGGCCTTTGTTTCTATATTGGGTATAGAATTGATTCATATCTTAACAATATTAAGATATAAGGAGTTGTCTGGCTTATGCTTAAAACCAGAATCAGGATAAACTCAAGGCACGTTTCAGTAATGGCAGTTTGTGGGTTATTCCGGGTTTTGACGAGGGTTAACTTTCTACTATTTACAGGATCAATAGTTATATTGTTCTCGACTCGTCATCCGTTTTAGTAAAATGAATTCTTTTCAGAAAATATTAGTGGGAGTATGGTAGAACTGGAAGTGATTCCAGAACCACAAACGATTACTGAAAATTTAGTAGAACCTAAGAAATCAATTGGATTCAACAATCCATTCCACTCCGCAAATTTGGTGGGTAACCTCAGCCACCCGAGGGGTTTTTCGGTCTCCTCAAAGACGGTGACAGTGACAGGGAGGTTTTGATAACCCACTCTTGCTACTATTGCTGTCCTAGACTATGCGATCTGGCAGGTGGATGATTATAATATCGTTCTAAATTATCTTTAAAAGTGCACATGCATATGTCTTTGCCAGATGGTGGTTGTAGTCAGTAGGAGCAATGGAACCGTGGTGAGCAAGTAGCCTATGTCTATTTATAGACTAAAGCAAGCATAGCGGAGATAGATCATCTATTTTTGATGTAACAGTCATAGAGTTTGACTTCATCTCAACTACAAATGTACCTGGTAAGAAGGCAGCATGGAGTGATGTCATGGTATTTGGATGGCGTACTCTTTATAGGAAGTGATATTCCTATACTACGATCGGTTTTACTGTGGTTGTCAGTAGGTGTATCTCCATATAGGATTTGAACAAAATATCAGGGATTCTAGTGACTAGATCTATGGTTTTAGATCTAGATTTGGGAAGTGCCCCAATTCGGGTACTTTGACACTATTCTAAAGTGTTTTAGAATGGACGACTTCTGACGTGGTGGTGTACTCGCAGGTGATGAAGTCACCCTCTCTATGGAGATGCCTTCTAGACTGATGAGGAGAGAGATTTGCATGATTGATATATCAATAGCTTAGGCAATTGAGTCAATCATGAGATGTCAAGTACCACACCGGATATTGTTTTTGCACTAGCTGCAATAAGCATATATTAATCAAATCCTAGAGAAACATTGGGAAGCAATTATGAACATAAGAGGATATTCTTGGTATATGGTAACGGCAGCCTCCTTAAGGAGGCATTTATCATTTTAGGCTTCCAAGCTGAACTGGATGACACAGTGACTGTCAGAGTTAAAGTTTACCCTCTTTTGAGGGGCAGTATGTTGGACAAGGGGTTCAAGCGGATACTGAGAAAGGTATGGCGCATGATACTTATTAAATTCAGTGGAAGAGACAGTCTAAGAAGTTTGTTGAATTTAGAGTTCATTTATGAACTTGGTTCCATCAGATATCCAGACAAATTTTAAGACATGCATCGCTCATTTCGGGAGATAGTCGTTCTCCTTGAAGTTGAGATATAAAGAGATTAAGATAGAAACATTGGAGCGGATTCATTCAGTGAGGCTATTTCTCGAACGCGAATGTCTCGTGATTTGCGAAACTGATTATTAGAGAAGTTGGGTGATCGATATCACACGGGCTGTGAGTATGCGACACCGCAATAATTAGTCTTAAGTGCAAGTGGGAGATTGTTGGATATAATGCCCTCAAGTCAATTATTGTAATCACATACAGGCGATGATGATTGCGGGAGGATCTATACGGGTAAAACAGTCTTACTCGAGATGATAGTATACTATCTGGTTTGACTTTATGATCATGTACATGCATTATGAGCTATTACAGATCACTATTACATGGTGATAGAGCCTATAGGACTCTTGCTTGACTACCAGCATTATGATGGCGATCATATACGTGGGAGCTGGGTGGTCTATAAGTACATTCTTAAATGTCCCTAGTCGAGCGAGTATCGAGACTGGGCATCGATCCTCTGGAGTAGACTGGTGTATACTTTTCGAGACCCCGACGAGGGGCAGTGCCCGGTCTCATAAGCCATTGGTGTCAGTTGGTCACCTAAGATAGTATACATGTGCTCACTGGAGGTGAGTACATTGAACGGACTCGCCGGAAACATATTAGATGGTTTTATACCTATTGTCAGATAGCAGTTCTCAGGTGACATGAGTACAGGTTAGTCTGCCGACCTGAGATCGTTATTTGTCTCGTGTGAGTTCCCACTGTGCTTTGATTACTACCTTACCACTGCTTAAAGAAGTCGTGCAAACATGTTTTAGTTGGGTACAGTCCTGAACCATATGGAGGCAGTGAACAGATCGTCAGGATTTGTCTCTCCCGGTATTGGGGGTAGATATCGCACTATGCACGGGTGGCCATCACCAGAAATGCTTAGCCAAGTTGGACTAGAATTACTAATTTTGATCAGTAGTTTCTCAGTGGGTGATGAGTTTCATACCGACACAAAATATCGTGTTATTAGGGGTCTGACTTTATTCACCCACTAGACCTGATATGCGATACTTTTAGACGAACATACCGGACCGTACAGAAATTGTCACGGACAGGCTCAGTAGGGATACATATGAGTTTGCTTGCCGGCCTTCCTTTCGTTCAATACCTCGTTAACCGTTAACGTACAACTAGTGCTGCTGACATGTTTGTGGTTAAACCTATTCCAGCGTATTGACGGGTCTTTAGGGTCCAACATAGAGGGTTTTCTCGGTTCAGGTGATATGATGTAGATGACGTAAGTACATACATGTGTTCGATTAAATGTGTATACATGCTTCATGGAATTTAATCGGACAGTTGATAATACAAGCGGTTTAGGATTAAGCCGGATTATTAAATCAAGTTTTGATTTAATAATTTATTTATATATTTTTAATATATGTATTCTAGGATTATTGTTCACTATTCATTTTCTCTCTTAGCTATTCGTATTTTTATACGGATACACGTATATGTATTTCGATACGTATACCGGGTTGTATTCCGTATTTATACGGAATTTGTTCTAGAAGATGGACACCTCATTTGTGAATATTCATTTATAAATATTCATAAAATGAGGTGGAGAGTGAGGTGGAGGGTGGGGTGGTTTTGAGCATGGTTGATGACATGTAGAGAGGAATGAGCTTCATTTGTTTATTCACAAATTGGTTATGATATTTTTTTGTATGGTTGTAAAAATTATGAAGCCATTCTACTTCTATTCTCATATTCATTCTCTCATACCTTCTTGAGTTGCTCATGGCCATCTTTCCTCACCTCCTTCTTCTTTGTTTGTTTTCTTGAGCTTAGATTTGAGAGAAAAAGATAGTGGAAAATTCCTACATCCCCACTCTCCATTCTTAGCGAACTTGGAGCGTCAGTTGCTTCACTTGGTGAAGCCGGAGCTTGGATCAGTTCCCTCGGGTGGATCATATTCGGCGAAGGAGGGCAGCTTGCAAACGCTACCCGGAGCTCTTGAGAGCATGTTAGAGTCCAATCCAATTAGAGCAAATGAAGACGCTACAAAGGTTGTGATTTTTATATTGTTAGGGTTCTAGTTTATGTGTTTGGTTAGATTTTTGGTTTAGGGTTTCTAGTGCCATCAAAATTTTTGTTTTTGGATTCCGCATTGGTCGCGGGTTATCGGCGAGGGCACCAGAAACTTTCATCAAGAACAAGGACGAGCCGTGTATATGTAAGAAGATTGTAGGGAGAACTGTCGTATTCCTAGTTTTGTACGTTGGTGACATTTTTTTGATAGGAAATGATATTCCTATGCTACAATCGGTCAAGCTGTTCTCGTCACAAAGATTCTTCATAAAAGACCTGGGTGACGCTTCCTACATTTTAGGGATTAAGATATATAGATATATCCAAGAGATTGTTGGCAGTTTCACAGTCCAGGTACATAGAGGTCATACTAAAGAGATTTAGGATGGAAGATTCCAAGCGCGATAATATACTCGCTTTGCATGGAATCACCCTCTCTAAACAGAAGTCTCCCAAGACTGATCAGGAGAGGGCTTGCATGAGAATTATACTCTACGCTTTGGCGGTAGGATCTATAATCTATGCAATGCTATATACCAGATCAGATATAGTTTACACGCTTAGCGTGGTAGCCGGTATCAGTCAAACCCAGGGAAGAACCACTGGACAACAGTAAAGAAATTCTTAAGTACCTGAGAAGGATTAAGGAATTGTTCTTGGTGTACGGTAATGAGGCCTCAGGTGGAGTCTTGTACCGACTCGAGCTTCCGAAGTGACAAGGATGATAACAAGTCTGTCTCTGGTTTTGTGTTTACCCTCAATAGAGGGGTGGTCTGTTAGAAGAGTTCCAAACAGGACACCGTTGCAGACTCAACGATAGAGGCTGAATATATTGCTGCCAATGATGCCGTAAAAGAAGTGGTCTGGATGAAGTTCATTTCTAAACTTGAGGTGGTTTCGTCTATTATTGATCCAATACCTTTGTATTGCAACAACAATGGGGTTATGGCTTTAGCAAAAGAACCACAGTCCCATCAGAGATCCAGACACATCTTGAGGCGGTATCACCTGATCAGGGAGATCGTAAATCGCCGGGAGATCGAGCTTCGTAGAGTAGACACAAAAGAGAACACGGCGGATCCATTCATCAAGGCCCTTCCTTAAGCACAGTTCGGGAGACTATTTGAGATGTTGGGTATGCGATACGCCAACAACTGGCCCTAGAGCAGACACTGGGTACTCGATACGGCAATATATGGCCTTAGTGCAAGTGGGAGATTGTTGGATATGTATGCCCTAGAGGCTATTATTGTATATATATATAGTGTATGCTTGGACATATGTATGTACATGACAATCTTTTTCGATATGATAATATGCTATTTGGTTTGCCTTTATCTTAACATGTATATATGTTTTACTTGTTATTACATATCATTAATACATTTTGATAAAGCCCGTAGGATTATTGCTTGACTACCAGCGTTATGATGGCGATCATACATGTCGGGGCTAGGTAGTCCATAAGCGCATCCTTAAATGTCCCTAGTCGTGGGAGTATCGAGACTGTGCATCGATACTCCGGAGTAGACCGGTGTATACGTTTCTAGACTCTGATGAGGGGCGATGGTTGGTCCCACAACCATTGGTCTTTGGCACGTAAGATCGTATACATGTGCTCACTGGGGGTGAATACACTGGACGGACTCGTCGAGAACTTCTAGACGGTACTATACTTATCGTCAGATAGCAGTTCTCAGGTGACATAAGTACAGATTAGTTTTTAGACCTGAGATCGTTATTTGTCTCGTGTGAGTTTCCACTGTACTTAGATTACCACCCTACCACGGCTCTACTGAGCCGTGTAAACATATTTTAGTTGGGTATAGTCCCGAGTCACATGGACGCAGTAAGCGATTGTTGGGAATTTGTCTCTTTCGGTATAGCGAGTCGACATCACACTGTGTTCGGTTGGCCATCACCATAAGACCTTGACCAAGCCAGTTGAGATTTACCGATAGTTAAATAAGTAGTTTCTCGGATTGGTCCTGAACCACATCAGCACAATTATCGGGTTATTAGGGTTTGATGTTTACCACCCCTAGACCTGGAATACGATACTCTAGACGAAAAGACTGGACTGTACGGAAATTATCATGGATAGGTACAGTAGGGGTTCAGATGAGCTTGCTCGTCGGCCTTCCTTTCGACAGATATCCGGTAGCCGTTACGTACAGCTAGTGCCGCTGACGTGCTTGTGGTTATGGATTTATCCAGTAACTCATTGCCGACGTACTGTCGAGTCTTTAGAGTCCCATACAGAGGGTTTTTCTTATTCAGGCGAAATGATATAGTGGCCGTATTTTGGTACGCGCAGGGTTCTGATTAAATACGTGTATTAGCTATAAGGACTTTAATCGGCCGGATGATAATACTAGCCGGCTTAGGATTAAACCAGATTATTAAATCAAGCGTTGATTTAATAATATATATATATATATATATATATATTTCGATATGTATATTCTTGTATTATGTTCATTATATTATTCTATTTATTTGGGTATTCGTATTTTGATACGAATACGGATATATATATACGAGAATGTATTATTGTATTTATACAAGAACCTAGGTTGTACGGACACGTCTCTTCGGTTGCTGTATCCGTGTCAGACACGAATTCCTGCCCGACACTTGTACGACACGTGTCTGACACATATTTTCCGTGTCCTACTTCGAAACAAGACCACATGTCTTTAGTGAAACCACGACACAAAAAACTATTTTTTCCATTAAAGCAGAAAACCTTAATATTATTATAATTTTCTTGATTTGTTGATATTTCTTTTTAGTTTACTCAATTTTGCTGCGTAATATAATTTTTATGTGAGATATACAAGGTATTTTTGTTAATTTGTTAGGAAAATGCTGAAACTGTATGATTTTTCTAAAATTATGTTATGTACGGTTAGGAGACCACTAAAATTATATTGTTATTGTTGAAATATTTTAAATACAGGTAGAAAAAATGCTAAAATCATATTTTTGCTAAAGTTGTGCTAAAATAACTAAGTTTTTTGCTGAGATTTGATAAATACAATCAAAAAATGTTAAAATGCTAAGATTTTTATTGGATATGTTACAATGATATTATATTATGTTTCTTATAATTATATTATCTATATATATCCCGTGTTCTCATATCTTATATTTTGGGATTTTGTCGTATCGCCGTGTCGCGTTGTATCGTGTCCGTATCCGTACAATCTTGACAAGAACACATTTTAGAAGGTGGACACCTCATTATGGATTTTCTATTTTGATAAAAATAGAAATGAGGTGTATAGGTGAGGCATGGAGAAAGAATGGTGATGGAAATGGTTTTGTATTTGTTTATTGATTTGTATGCACTATTCAAGTATGGTTGCAATTTTATATTTGAAAATTGATTTGAACTAAACCATGCTAGCCATTTTCATTTGAGTTTAGATGAATCATTTCCACCATTCCCTTTCTCTTCTTTTCTTGAGTTCCTCTTTCATCTTTCTCCCTACACTCTCTTGTGTTGAGAATCAAGGATGGAAGAGAGATAGAAAAATACTAGAACAACTCACTACATCTCTAGACATCCTAGTGTAGCAAGTTAGGATCTTTAGTTACTCCACTTGATTTATAGTGTGGAGCTAGAGCCTTGAACCAAATCTCTCGGGTGGATCATCTTCGACAAAGGGAAGACCGGCGGTCAAGCTCGATTACGGAGATTCCGAGGAGCTAAGGAAGAGGGTAGAAGACCGAAGGACACAGATCATTTGGTATAAGCTTCTAACATAGTAGCTAAAACCTTCTTCTTGTTTTCTAGTTTATGTATTTGGTTAAGATTCTAGGGTCTATAGTTTCTAGCGCCTCTCAAATTTTTGTTTTTCATTCCGCAAAGGCCGCGGTTGTAGCGTTATGGGCGCTAGGAACTCTTACATCTTCACACTCGCAAAACTTTCATCTCTCAACTCAACACCAAGCTTCATTAATCTTCAAAGTAGAGTTCGTTGTAGACCATCCACCCTAGAAACTAAGGCATCGATTTTACTTCAATTGCTTTCCATTAACCTAGATTTGATAATGTGTATGTTTAAGTTGAGCTTTGAAGGAATGCCTACTTTGAACTGGGGCACTGATAGAACGAGACCTTTCATTGCCATCCAAAAAATTACATCTTGGAAACTTTGAATAACCATAAAATCCCTTCCTCTTGTGTTCACCCTCCTTTTTGCATGTGTCACGCCCCGCTTCCCAGAGTACGCAAGATTGGGCACGTGACATAGCCAACCATGCTACCTGTGGGTAGGAAGTATCCATCCACAGTCACATTACGGTTGTAAGGATATCAAGAACAAGATAATAAGCTAATCTAATACATGTCCAAATCCACAATAACAAGAATCAATAAACAATAAGTGCGGAAGCTAATGATCCAATACAATGAATAAACAGTACGTCCCATAATGCGGGCTCACATCTGGAAATGAAATGGAAATAAATAACTAAACCCTAAAGAACTCACAGTTCAGCCTGCTGGCTGAAGTACTCCTGCTCGGTCGTCGACAGTGGTACGGAATCTGGGCCATGCAAAACCCAGACGTCAGCGCGTCAAGACATCAAGTATATAATATAAACATGGTAATAAGCAATGCAAATATGAACATGAATAAAGCAGTACTCAGAAGTAACAGAGCAGGGTAATGTGCAATGGTGACTGAACTGTCCTATCAGGTTTCTACTCTATAGTCTTTGAAACCAATTGATGAATCGTCGATGTAACTCAATAGTATCCCGTGCGTGCCTGGGACCACGGTCATGACCCTCGGGGCTGAATCCGAGACGTGCCGCTAAGCAGTAAAAGGTAGCAAGATGGACGAGTAGTGTCAGCATCACCACTCCGGAGTTGGCCAAGCCCGTAAGACTGATCAGAACAAGTATCGAACTGTTGAGTTACAAGTCGGTTTTACCTTTGATTTCCCCATACCCCCAAACTATGTATGTCAGGTCAGGTATTCAGTAGTCAAGGACTAATGCCAACACGAAATCAAGTAGAAGTAGGTCTGTCTGGATCGACAGCAGGAATGGTCAGGTTTGTCGGCATTAGGCATGAGATCAGGTAACAGGTCAGGTTACTTTCAACAGGTAGAGTCGATATGTACAGGGTGTTGTGTCCGGTGTATCAGTACATGTGTCAGGTGTATCAAGATCGGTCAATATGTAATGCAATCAGGTATATGCTGATAACAGGTATAGTAACGAATAATGAACAACAACAGGAACAGTAACTAACAATATTATTCTATGTGAACACAGTGATGTTTGTATTTTCATATTAACCGGTTCACGCACCTTTGGGGTGCAGCCACAAGGTGAAGCAATATCGATAACATACGTAATGGAGTTGCATGAATTTAAACTAAGCATAATAATAGTTACAAGGATGATCTAGCAATTTAAGCAATGACGTGCCAATTGGTTAATTAGTTAAAGTGTGGATTGATAGCATACCGATTAACTACAAGTAACCACTACAATGATTTAACGTTACGGATGATTGCAAATGTCACCAAGTCGTGTGATTATAACAGATAACATGATTATTAAGTTTGTAGCATGTTTTAGTATTCGGATACTTGCCTCGACGGTTTCGCAAACCGGAACGCACGGATGCAATGTCGGCAGAAAACGCGATATGAAAGCACGGGCCACGGATCGAGTCCCAACAGGGATCAACGAGATCACACGGACCAGGGGACTTCGCTGGAGCGTCGGGTTCGCCAAGACGGCACGGTCGGATTCCGGCAACGACAAAAGTAGCGAAGTTAGCAATACAATAGGATACAAGCGAATAACGACCAGCAAGGGGGATGATTTGCACAAAGGAAGGAAGATGAAACTTACAGAGAGGTATACCAGGTGACCCCGGCGAGCTCGACGGCGCTGGAACGCCGGCGAAGCAACGGCAGCGGCGGCTGCAAGGCTGAAAGGCCTCGGGTGTGCAGGAGAAGGTGCTGCGGCGATCTGGAGGAGAGGGGGGTCGGCTCTGGTGGTCGAGGGGGAGAAGTAGGTGGCCCTGGTGACGACGGCGAGGTCGCCGGCGCGTTCTCCGGTGAACAGCGGGGTAGGCGATGGATGAAGGCTCGGGTTGGTGGTCCGGCGAGGAGAGGAAGGGAGGTGATGACGAGGTCGCGACGAGGAGGAGGGGAGAAGGATTTTGGTGTCGGCGGCGGTGAGAGACGGCGGCGACGGCGGCTCTGCAGGGTTGGAGGCGACGTCGGGGATGGGTGCAGTTGCGGGAATCGTCGGGGAAACGAGGTGAGTGGGTGCGGTGAGTCTCGTGGTGGCGAGGGCGGCGACGGCGAGGTCGCGGGGGATCGGCGGTGAGGTCGCGGGAAGCTAGGGTTAGGGTTTCGTGTGGGTGCGCTGGGGAGATTCTCGCGATGGTGAGGAATGAACAGGGCTGCATGGTTTATATAAATGAAGAGAGAGAGGGAGATTGGAGAGAGAAAGTGAGAGATTAAGGGAAGAGAGAGAGAGAGATGGGGAAAAGGAGGCGGGGCCCACGAGCTCAATGGGAGCTCGTGATTGGCTGAAGGGAGGTGAGGAAATTATTTGGAATAAGATTTTGAATGGATTTGTGAAAGATACTGTGAACGAATATATACATTCGTATTATTATAGTTTTAGATATTAAATTGAAACGGGCCCTTTTTGGCGCGAAATGAAACATTTCCAAATCGCGCCCGGGTTGCGCCCAAATATTCCAAATTCAAATTATAGGATTTTAAGCGGGTTCCAAATTTTGAAAATAGGTGTTTAATGATTAAAATGCATGCCCCCAAGTCGGACACTTGCACGCGCGCGTAGTCGTCCAAACTTGCCCGTTTAGCCAAACGGAACGGAATCTCGACACGCGGACGCTACCACGCGACTAGTGGCGACGAGTAGGCCAACATGGACATCTTAAATTTCATTTTAGGAGTTAAAATTTGTTATGTGCCAAAATGACTTAACCGGTTAAAATTTAGTAATAAACACCAGAAAATCAGGAAAAATTGGAACGAGCAATATACAACCCTCAACTAGTAATATGAATAGTATTATTGGGCTCGGGTGTTACAGCATGTGCACAAAACTTGCTCGAATTCCACAAAAGCATAAAATGGGATGAGTTGATGAAGATCCATCAGATGTGCTCATGCTTACGAAAAAATCAGACGGCACAGAGAGAGAGAGAGAGAGGAGTTTCAGATCGAGAGAGAGATAGATGGCAGAGAGAGAAGTAGAATATATCAATAAAGGAGAAAGAAGAAGACCCTATGTTTATACCCTTTTAAACAGGGCTAAATTGCACATAAATACCTAAGCTTTTAGCCATTTGACAGATAAATACCTATGGTTTTTTAATAGCAAGTAAATACCCAACGTTTTACTTCGTTAGCACTTAACTATCTAGCCATCTGTCAGACTATTCCCTTTTTTTTTATCTCCACGTGCATTGCAAGTGATGTTTCTTGACCATTTTACCCCTCTTCTTCTCCAATTTATCCCAAACCCATAGCCCTCTTCCCTTCTCAAATTGAACCATAACCTTAGCCCTCTTTTCCCCATCTTCTTCTTCAATTGAACCCTAACCTAGCCTTCTCCTTCTCCTTCTCAAATAAGTTATAATTATATCAAAACAAATATAAATTGATAGCCCTAACCTTTTTAATAGAGATTCTTCGAGGTTGGAGTTGGAGTTGGCGATGAGGTTGGAGTTGGAGTAGGCGACGAGGTTGGAGTTGATGGCACCGAGGTCGAGGAAGAAGAAAAGGAAAATATGTTATTTGACTGGGGGTATGATGTTAGGTCCACGTTACCCACCCCGGATCTTTCGGGGAGGCGGAATAGGTAAAAATCAAAATTTTCCTCGATAGGTAACATGGACCGTTCATGAAGGATCTTGGCTAAACAAAACTAACACAAAAGCTACAAATTCTAACTACTATGTAGAATGGTTATACCTAGGTCTTGAACTCCTTCTCTTCTTATTGTTCTCCTCCTTACTTGCTCCTTGTAATAGTTTGTACGGCTCCTCCTCGTCATCTCCTCTTTGTTGAAGATAGATCCACCCGAGGGTTCGAACTTGAGCTCCTAGCTCAACCTAGAGGTAACTAAGGTGCTTGGTTTGCTAAACCTAGAACCCTAGAAAGAGTAGAGAGTAGTCTTGGTGTTTTATCTCAAAGGAAAATGGTTCTCAACTCATGAGAGAGATTTTTCTTGAGCTAGAGGAAGAAGGAGAGCAATGGATGAGAGAGAAGATGTAAGTGAGAATGATACCATTTTTTACAACCATGCTCTCATAATTTAGAAAAATGATAATAATAATAATTAACAATTTGTGATGGTGAGTTGATGAATGACCATTATCATTTCATTCATTAAATGCTTTTGCAAAGAATAAGAAGCATCTTTGAAAACAAATGATGATGGTCAACAAGTCCACTTTGGTCAACCGGTCAACTAAGTCAACAAGTCAACAAAAGTCAAGAATTCAACTCAACCATGGCACAATAATTGTTAACTAATATTATTAATCATATTTCCTATTCTCATTAGGGTTTGGAAAAAGACAACAGTCAACTGTGCATACACACCCGTACCATAACCCTAATGAGATTCCTCTGCCTCTGCCTCAGTCAACTGTGCATACACACCCGCATCCGTGATCCGAGGAACACGAATACAATGAGATAAAACTAACCCCAAAACATATACTAGGATCTGGCTTAAACCAAAGCCCACCAGTAATAACTGTCCGGACACCAAACGTGCATAAGTGCGCGGATGTGAACGAACCCCGTCGCAAAACCATGTGACCTCTACTCTGTTTTGCCCAAAGGCGAATAACCCTCTGTGTGGGACTCTAAAGACTCGACACTACGCTGGCAGTGGGTTTAACCACAGACCGCAAGCGGCACTAGCTGTACGTAACGGTCCCCAGGTAGATGCCGATAAGAAGACTGATGAGGTGAACCCATCCGAACTCCTACTGAGCCTGTATGTGACAATCTCCATACAGTCCGGTCTGTTCGTCTGAGAGTATCGCATGGCGGGCCTAGGGGGCGGTAAACGTTAGTCCCCTAATAGTGGTACAAGTCGTGTCGGAGTGTAGCCCAAAACACCCTGAGAAACTACTCGTAACACTACCAGCAAATCTCGCTTGTCCTGGCCAGGGACGACTATGTGTAATGGCTCTCCTAGACACAACGCGATATCAACTCCCAATACCGGGAGAGACGAATCCTGTCTAACCGTCACTGCCTCCAAGTGCTTCGAGACTGCACCCAACTACTACCTGTTTGCACGACTCAGTAGAGCCGTGGTAGGATAGTAATCTAAGAACAGTGGGAACACACTCGAGGCGAAGTGACAGTGTCAAGTCAGCGGACTAAGCTGTACTCATGTCACCTGGAAACTGTTAACTGACGATAGGTATAATACCAACCAACAGTTCCCGACGAGTCCTGTCCAGTGTACTCATAACCTAACGAGCACCTGCATACTATCTCCAGTACGACGTACTGATGGCTGTGGGACAGACCATCTCCCCTGCTGGGAAGAGAAGCGTATGCACCAGTCTACTCTGGAGTATCGATGCCCTGTCTCGATAATCCTACGACCAGGGACCAAAATAAGGATGTGCTTATAGACTACCCAGCCCCCACTAGTGTGATCGCCATCACAACGCCGGTAGTCAAGCAAAGATCCTAAGGGCTCCATCAATATGTATTAGCGATATGTTAAAAGAAACATATACACATATTAAGATAGAAACAAACCAAGTAGCATACTACTATGTCGAGCAAGACTGTCGTAAACCCGTATATATATATATATCCCAAGCCTCCAAAATGTATTATACAAACTAGTACTATACAATAATGGCCTCTAGGGCATACATATCTAACAATCTCCCACTTGCATTAAAGGCCAGTAATTGGTGTACCGCATACCCAACGTCTGCACTAAGGCCAGCTGCTGGCGTACCGCATACCCAATAGCTCAAAAAGTCGCTCGAACTGTGTTTGAGGGAGGGCCTTTGTGAATGGATCCGCCGCGTTGTCTTTTGTGTCCACTCTCCGTACCTCGTTCTCCTGGCGATCAATGATCTCCCTGATCAGGTGATACCGCCTTAAGATGTGTCTAGATTTCTGATGGGACCTTGGATCCTTCGCTAAAACTATAGCCCCACTGTTATCGCAATACAAAGGTATTGGGTCAACAATGGACGAAACCACCTGAAGTTCACTAATGAACTTCTTCATCCAGACCGCCTCTTTTGCAGCATCGCTTGCAGCAATGTATTCAGCCTCCATCGTTGAGACTGCGACGGTATCCTGTTTGGAACTCCTCCAACACACCGCCCCTCCGTTGAGGGTAAACGCAAAACCCGAGACAGACTTGCTGTCATCCTTGTCATTCTGGAAGCTTGAATCTGTAAAGGACTCGACCCTGAGGTCTCCATTACCGTAAACCAGGAACATCTCCTTAGTCCTTCTCAGATACTTGAGAATGTTCTTCACTGCCGTCCAGTGGTCCTCACCTGGGTCTGACTGATACCAGCTCACCACGCTCAGCGCGTAAGCTACATCTGGTCTTGTACATAGCATCGCGTACATTATAAATCCTACCGCCGAAGCGTAGGGTATAGTGCTCATGGGAACCCTCTCTTCGTCAGTCTTAGGAGACATCTTCTTAGAGAGGGTGATTCCGTGCAATGCGGTTATGTTACCGCGCTTGGAATCTTCCATACTAAATCTCTTTAGTACGGTCTCTATGTACCTGGACTGCGAAAGTCCCAGTAGTCTCTTGGATCTATCTCTGTAGATTTTGATCTCCAGAATGTACGAGGCATCACCCGGGTCCTTCATGGAGAACTGTTGTGACAAGAATAGCTTGACCGATTGTAGCATAGGAATGTCATTTGCTATCAAAAGAATGTCGTCCACGTATAAGACTAGGAACACGACAGTTCGTCCTACAATCTTCTTATAGATACAAGGTTCATCTTTGTTCTTGATGAAATCAAATTCCTTGATTGCCTCATCAAAACAGATGTTCCAGCTCCGTGATGCCTGTTTTAATCTATAAATGGATTTAAGTAACTTGCACACCTTCCCGTTGCTCCCACTGTCTACAAAACCTTTTAGCTGATCCATGTAAACGCACTCTTCCAAACAACCGTTTAGAAAAGCCGTTTTTACGTCCATCTGCCAGATTTTATAGTCATGAAAGGCAGCAATGGCAAGCAGGATCCGAATGGATTTGAGTATAGCCACTGAAGAAAAAGTTTCGTCACAGTCCACACCAGGTCTTTGACGAAAACCTTTTGCAATGAGTCTAGCCTTATAAGTTTCCACCTGCCCATCCCCACCAAGTTACCTTTTGTAGATCCATTTGCATCCAACGGGTTTTACCCCAGGTGGAGCAATATCCAAGGTCCACACTTTATTGGTGTACATGGACTCCATCTCGGATTGCATTGCATCCAGCCACTTATTAGAGTCCCTACTGATAATGGCCTGCCTGAAACTGGTAGGGTCATCTTCTTCCAAGATGCAATCCTCTCGATCTCCGTCTATGAGAAAACCGTAGTATCTCTCGGGCGGACGAGAAATCCTACCAGATCTGCGGAGTGGCTGAGGATCGTCTGGGGTTATTGAATCCTGAGGTTCTGTCAAATTTTCAGTTTCATTTTGTGGTCGCCGAATTTCTTCCAGTTCTACCGAACTCCCACTTGTTTCTTTTGCAAGAAATTGCCACTCTAAAAAGGTGGCGTGGCGAGATACAAACACCTTCTGTTTCTCGGTGTGATAGAACAGATATCCTGTAGAGTTTTTAGGATATCCCACAAATTTACATAGAACTGAACGTGCCTGCAGTTTGTCCGGATTTTGTACTTTTACATAGGCCGGACAACCCCATATCTTAATACGTTTAAGATACGGCCTTTTATCATTCCATATCTCAAATGGTGTCTTAGGCACTGATTTAGACGGAACATCATTCAATAGATATGCTGCTGTTAAAAGCGCATGTCCCCAAAATGAAAGAGGCAACTCAGCACTGCTCATCATGGAGCGAACCATATCCAAATAGTGTACGATTCCTCCGTTCCGATACACCGTTGTGCTGTGGTGTATAAGGAGTAAGCTGAGAGAGAATACCATTCTCTTTTAAGTAATCTAGGAATTCCTCGCTTAAGTACTCCCCTCCCCTTTCCGATCGGAGGATCTTGATACTTTTGCCAGTCTGGTTCTCCACTTCGTTTCTGAATTTCTTGAATTTCTCAAAAGCTTCATATTTGTGTCTCATCAGATACACATATCCGAACATAGAGATCGTCAGTGAATGTGATGAAGTACGAGAACCCACCCCTTGCATGTATAGACATTGGACCACATACATCACTGTGTATGAGTCCCAAGAGCTCTGCTGCCCTTTCTCCATGTCCGGTGAACGAAGATTTGGTCATCTTCCTTTTGAGACAAGACTGACAAGTTTCATAAGATGAAAACTCGAACGTATTCAAGAGTCTATCTTTATGCAACTTACTTAGTCTTTTCTCTCCGATATGACAAAGTCTACAATGCCACAAGTAGGATTCATTCGTATCTGAATTTTTCCTCTTGCGTGTGTTTTGTATATTGAGAACTGTATTCTGATTTAGAACGTAGATTGGTACACAATGTACCTTCTGCAACCAATATCTTATGAAGGTAGATATTCATGATATTTCTATCAAGAACAAAGTTATATCCATCTTTATTGAGTAAAGAAACTGATATGATGTTGCAAACCATGGAAGGTACATAGTAGCAATCGTTCAAAATCCTAGTATTGCCATTTGGCAACACTAGGTGATATTCACCGACGGCTGCAACATTAACTTGTGCTCCGTTCGCTACTCTGAGCGACATCACCAGGTACAACTTTCCTACTTTTTCTCAGTCTCTGCAATAAATTACAGATATGAGATCCTGATCCGGTATCAAGTACCGAGGAAGTAGGGCTGACCGTAAAGCAGTTCTCAATTATAAGAACACCTGAAGTAGATGCAAAACCATGCTTCTTCTTCAACTGGGTATCCTTGGAATCCATACAATCCTCTTTCTCTTGCTCATACTTATGACTGTTGTCGTAAGTTAGAGCCGAACCAACGTTCCCCAGCCCGAATAAGAATTCGGATCGGTCAAGTAATACATTTTATTATCTTGATTAGGGCGTGAAATAGTTGCTACCTGGAGAGAGAGAAAAGAAACACTCAGCGTGCGCTCTTGCAAGATTAGATTTGTTTATTAATTTATCTAATCAGGATGGCTCCCACTGTTTCCTCAAATTCTTCTTCAAACCTTTAAAAGAAGAACTAGTCAGGATTAATTGCACGTCACAATACTTGCTTAACCTTTCAGCCAGGCTAGTGTCGGTACTTCGAGGGAGGTTTTCCAATGCTTTCGCGAAGTTCCTTAATTAAATAACCTCTTTTTCCTGGAGGCGTAGCCCTGCTAACACCGTTCTAGACACCTACTTGGTTTATAGTATTGATTGTTAAGTGAAATAATCACCCGAGAGTAATCCAACTCATCAGTGGGATCGGGATCCAACTATCATCTTGTAATGACCTAGATGGAATCCACTCTAGTCACTACACTCCAGAAGGTATGCTAAATCTGCAAGTTTCAGGTTCTTTAGAAACTTCCGATGTGGTTTTTACCCCTAGGGCCCAAGTGACCTTGACTGAGCCAACATATCAAAGGATTCTAGTCAAGTTCAACCCGTCATTTTCTTGATTGCATTAGACCCACCCGTACGAGTCCTTGACTGAGCCAAAATGACCGCACGACTGTTCCAACCAATCACATTATATGCTACAGAAAAATATTACATAGCTACCGTTCACTACGCCTCGGCTGAGCATGAAATACGTAGCACGAATACTAAGCAATACCAATCTGAAATGACGGAGGGCTACGGCTGGGTTTTGGCGAGAAACCCGTTAACGTAATGAACTTGATATAGTTGAAGGAACATGATTGCCTTTTTGAAAATATAGTGGCGAAAACTTTTGCTAAAGAGGTCACTCCTCGTGAAGGGATTTCGGCTCTTTCCTCGTCGAATGAGGTGCAGGATATTCCAAACTGAATACCTCGATGCAAAACAAGAATAATCGACTATAGTGAAGTTATTACCCGGACGCAAACTTTTTGTCCAAGGGATCACTCCCGATGAAGGGATCTCGGCCCTTGCCTCGTCGAATGAGGTGCTGAGCATTCATAACCGAATACCTCTATGCAAAACAAAAGAGAATGTCCTTGCAATAACAGCATTTTGAAAATTGTTCCAACAACGTCTCTTAGGTTTGTTTTCTTGCATTAATTTAATGCGTCCCATCAGTTAATCCTACCATTGCAGAAAACAACAAAAATATGACGTACGCCTATGCCATCCGCATTCGCCACGGGGTCCAGTCATCACCCGTTAGGTTACTTAACTAACGACAGAGCGGGAGCTGGACTAGCGCGGATGCAAAAAATAAGCAACGCCTACTAGATATCATATATAGATATACACATTCGTCAGATGCAATGATAGCCATTCCAGATCACAGATGAACACATTGGATATGCTAGGAATCCACGTTTCGTTCGAGCCTGCAACGAAAGACGGATTACACGGTCGCGATGAATAGCCAAAACCCCACCCTAGACCCCTACGGGTGCGGCAAACTACCCGCTAAGTACCCGAAGCGAAGCAACCCCCCTCAACAACATGAGTAGGCCACTCGGCACTTCGAGGTACCCGGTAGTTTGTGCACCCCTCCTTGGGTCTATCGTAGGAGCAAAAACAGTAAAAGAAATAATATACAATGGCGGCTACAAGCTCATCCCGGATGTGCGGCCATACAAATAATATTACATCAATTTACATATTACATGAATTGAAAGATAAATAAAACTCTAATCTCACAACCCCTGGCTATTCATCCGCGACAATCCAACGAATCTATATACACAAACCATCAACATTACAGATCACAGATATGCGCAACCCCCACTAATCGACGTATAGCGATTAGCCGACGTTCAGTGCATATATCACATTACAGATATAACCCATTAGCCAAAGTCTACAGAACTTCGATCAAAATACGGATTTGTAACCACCCCAAATACAAATTTCTTCTCTGGAAAATCTGGGCAGAAACAACATATTCTAAAAATCCCAAAACACCATTCTAAGAACACTGCAGGAAAAACGATCCACGGCCGAGTCAACTCGTCCGCGGATCCGCGACGAGAAGCATGTTCTTGCCGCGGTTCCGCGGCGCTTTGACCGAGTCCGTTGGTCGTTTTTCTTGTGTGTTCTTTAAAAACCCTGAGCCGATTTTTAGTGTATGTTAAATTATTTTTTGAACATATTTGAAAATCGGCAGAAAGTTCAATTTTGTACGTGTTTTGCGGTTTTTTTTCCTCCGATCGAAATTCTAGATACTTTGCTAACATGCTAGTTTGTGTTTAGCTAGGCTCTGATACCACTGTTAGGTCCACGTTACCCACCCCGGATCTTTCGGGGAGGCAGAATAGGTAAAAATCAAAATTTTCCTCGATAGGTAACATGGACCGTTCATGAAGGATCTTGGCTAAACAAAACTAACACAAAAGCTACAAGTTCTAACTACTATGTAGAATGGTTATACCTAGGTCTTGAACTCCTTCTCTTCTTGTTGTTTTCCTCCTTACTTGCTCCTTGTAATAGTTTGTACGGCTCCTCCTCGCCGTCTCCTCTTTGTCGAAGATAGATCCACCCGAAGGTTCGAACTTGAGCTCCTACCTCAACCTAGAGGTAACTAAGGTGCTTGGTTTGCTAAACCTAGAACCTTAGAAAGAGTAGAGAGTAGTCTTGGTGTTTTATCTCAAAGGAAACTGGTTCTCAACTCATGAGAGGGATTTTCCTTGAGCTAGAGGAAGAAGGAGAGCAATGGATGAGAGAGAAGATGTAAGTGAGAATGATACCATTTTTTACAACCATGCTCTCATAATTTAGAAAAATGATAATAATAATAATAATTAACAATTTGTGATGGTGAGTTGATGAATGACCATTATCATTTCATTCATTAAATGCTTTTGCAAAGAATAAGAAGCATCTTTGAAAATAAATGATGATGGTCAACAAGTCCACTTTGGTCAACCGGTCAACTAAGTCAACAAGTCAACAAAAGTCAAGAATTCAACTCAACCATGGCACAATAATTGTTAACTAATATTATTAATCATATTTCCTATTCTCATTAGGGTTTGGAAAAAGACAACAGTCAACTGTGCATACACACCCGTACCATAACCCTAATGAGATTCCTCTGCCTCAGTCAACTGTGCATACACACCCGCATCTGTGATCCGAGGAACACGAATACAATGAGATAAAACTAACCCAAAAACATGTACTAGGATCTGGCTTAAACCAAAGCCCACCAGTAATAACTGTCCGGACACCAAACGTGCACAAGTGCGCGGATGTGAACGAACCCCGTCGCAAAACCATGCGACCTCTACTCTGTTTTGCCCAAATGCGAATAACCCTCTGTGTGGGACTCTAAAGACTCGACACTTTGGCAGTTGGTTTAACCACAGACCGCAAGCGGCACTAGCTGTACGTAACGGTCCCCAGGTAGATGCCGATAAGAAGACTGATGAGGTGAACCCATCCGAACTCCTACTGAGCCTGTATATGACAATCTCCGTACAGTCCGGTCTGTTCGTCTGAGAGTATCGCATGGCGGGCCTAGGAGGCGGTAAACGTCAGTCCCCTAATAGCGGTACAAGTCATGTCGGAGTGTAGCCTAAAACACCCTGAGAAACTACTCGTAACTCTACCAGCAAATCTCGCTTGCACTGGCCAGGGACGACTATGTGTAATGGCTCTCCTAAACACAGCGCGATATCAACTCCCAATACCGGGAGAGACGAATCCTGTCTAACCGTCACTGCCTCCAAGTGCTTCGAGACTGCACCCAAGTACTACCTGTTTGCACGACTCAGTAGAGCCGTGGTAGGATAGTAATCTAAGAACAGTGGGAACACACTCGAGGCGAAGTGACAGCGTCAAGTCAGCGGACTAAGCTGTACTCATGTCACCTGAGAACTGTTAACTGACGATAGATATAATACCAACCAACAGTTCCCGACGAGCCCTGTCCAGTGTACTCGTAACCTAACGAGCACCTGCATACTGTCTCCAGTACGACGTACTGATGGCTGTGAGACAGACCATCTCCCCTGCTGGGAAGAGAAGCGTATGCACCAGTCTACTCTGGAGTATCGATACCCAGTCTCAATAATCCTACGACCAGGGACCAAAATAAGGATTTGCTTATAGACTACCCAGCCCCCACTAGTGTGATCGCCATCACAATGTCGGTAGTCAAGCAAAGATCCTAAGGGCTCCATCAATATGTATTAGCGATATGTTAAAAGAACATATACACATATTAAGATAGAAACAAACCAAGTAGCATACTACTATGTCAAGCAAGACTGTCGTAAACCCGTATATATATATATATATCCCAAGCCTCCAAATGTATTATACAAACTAGTACTATACAATAATGGTCTCTAGGGCATACATATCTAACATATGACGGTAATTTTGCAATTTCCGTTAACGCCGTTAGTCATCAAATTGTTAGTGTCAAAGATATGTATTTATGTGCAGCACATAGAAACTTAAGTATTTATCTGTCAAACGCGTGAAACCTTGGGTATTTAGGTGCAATTTAGCCTTTAAACAAACTCAACTATCCATTGAAGGGGTATTTATGTCTTTTGATTCCCCTAACGGCTATAACTGACAACTTACCCGGGTTTGGATGGAATGTTAATGGAACTTAACTAAGTTGTCTATTTAGATGTCTTTAAATAAGTTAGTGTTGTTTTTAGAAATAGTAAACAATTGTGTGTTTTTCGAAAATATCAAAGAATTTGGTGTCCGAAATTAAAAAAAAAAACAAAAAAAACCTTGGTAGTATTGGATAAGGAGAGGCTTGAATAAACATTTTTAAGTTAAGAGGAGGGTAAGGCTGATAAAATTAATTGGCTGAGAAGACTTGATTCGGTTGCTTTAGAACATTGGATAAACAAAAGGGATTTGTAAACCTGACTCCTAATCTGTCTAAGGTGGGGTGAAGTTTTTTCTTGACATTCCTTTAGTTCAACTTTGAGCTGCACAAGCATTATGTGATGGAGACTATGTTATGGGAGCATAAATTCCATATTAACTTTTGTATGTTTGACTCACCTAATGTGCCTGAAGTTTTGGTGTCAGGAGTCCTTGGTAGCAAACTCAATTCACAGTTCTATACTATAAGGCTAATAATAACTCCTCATCAGTACTATTCTTCTCTAGGACCATAATCTTCTTTAGTCAACTTGAATATTTCATATAATTATAGTATCTATGCTTTCTTAATAATCTTTTGTTTCAGTCCATATGTATGAAGTTTCTTATACGCATAATGATGATTTTTGTCGTCTTCTACATCTTTTCCAGGACATTAGACTTAGTGCACTAGGTTTATGGTACTTTCTACTCTGATATGCGTGTACTGTCCGCATCCGTTTGCAGAGCATTAGACTTAACGACACTATGTTAAAGTGGTTTTTTCTTTCTTGCATCTATAATATTTATTTTACTCCTGACTTTCTTTTCTTCAATCTCCATCCTATGCCATATTGCTCTGCTTGCCTTCCATCACAACTTTGAGTTTAACTTTCTGTTAGTTATACTTTTATGTTTCTATGTGAAGTCTCTTAATTATTTATGAACATTTGTTTACTTTTAATGAGTTAGGATCCTCTAGGCCCGGGCCTAAACCAAGAAATTCACGCACTACTCCGAAATCGAAAATTTTTGAATATTTTCGACGATCCGAACCGTTCATCTTGATCTAAACGATGATATACACGGGTACGCCGAAATTCGTGCGGTTTCGAAATTGTTTGCATGTTGATCCATGCAAACGATTTTGAAACCGTACGAATTTCGGTGTACCCGTGTATTTCACCATTTAGATCAAGATGAACGGTTCGGATAGTTGAAAATGTTCATTTTTTTTGATTTCGGTGTGGTTCATGAATTTCATAGTTTATGCCTGGGCCTCGAGGATCCTAACTCTACTTTTAATATACCATATTTTTTGATGGCATGGTGGGTTGGAATTTAAATATTCTCCATTATCTCCTGATTGTTAATTGCTAATGCGTCTGTGCCTTGCAACAGGTTTAGTCTGATGTTTTTTAGTCTAATATATTTCTTGAACTATTTTTTATTTTTGATACAGGTTGGGGGTATTGGTAAGGTGACAGAACATGTTCTTAGGGATGTATTTGGAATTAACACCTGTGAGGAGATGCTGCAGAAGGGTGCTTTGTTGTGCGCATTGTTTTCACATTGTTCAAGCGGTTGGTATATTTGGTAGTTGCCAATTACTATATTAGCCTATTATGCGAAAAAGTTTTTTCTTGTACCATTCTATTAAAGCTACAACCAAGAATCTATATTTATTGATTATACGATTTCACCCAGGATAGTTACTTGAACTTTGTAATCTGATGCTGTTCTCCTTTAGAGTCACTTGTCAACTACTAGCCAACTTAGTTGCAAATTGAAAAAGTTGGAAGTCTGCAGGAAGTGTTAGTAACTCTGTTCATGCGTGCACCTTTTATTTCATTCAAATCTTAAATTGAACTTATTATATTTTGTTGATGTGATATGGCACACAATCTTCGTGTGTCACATCACAGCTGCTTTCATCCTTTTTCTAGGAGGTGAGGGGACACCTCCCACTGCTGTCCCAATCAAGCAGCAATATATGAGTTAGATCCCCATAGATTGAGAATTTGTAGAGAGATGGGGTGCTTATTCTTGGCACGATATGGCTCACCGACAGTGTTCTAAAAAGCGGTTTCGCCTAAGCTGAAGTGGTCCAGGACACCCCGCTTTAACTCTAAACGGTTGCATTAAACGGTCCAGGCATTTTGAGCTCTTAAGTGGGATTCCCTTAAAGTTGGCTGCTTAAGTGGTTTATATTACAAGCTTCATGCGTTAGGCTTAAGGTTTTTTTTTAAAAAACACTTGACCCAAAACCCTTCTAAAATGCAATATATGTCTCGATTTGTGTTTAATTTACACGAACGAAGAAACTCTAAAGTATTCTTGTTGACGCTTTCCTCTCATCACTCCTCTTACGGCCTGTTTGGATGACCGGAACAATGTTAACCGGAACGCGGAATGTTTCGGTATGAGGAACTAAAACGGAAACGCGGAACGCCACTTTTTGTGGAACCCGGTACGATAAGGATAGTTTTCCTCTATATGTTTATATAAGATGGAATACATACCGCTAGAAAGTGAAGTGCTTGTGGTTCATTTGTATGTTTGTGTGTGTATCGATCTATAATATACATATATATACACTTCAATTTTTTTGCTAAAACAAACATATTTTTAGTATAATCTAACAGAAACACAATTATATGCCTCATTTAACATATGTTTTTAATGGGTTCGATCGAAACAGATTCTTGCGATCTGGAGCACTAGTGTTCCCGAATCAGGAACGATAGTTCCAATTCGCAATTCACTAGTGGTATAGCGATTTATGGTAACATTGGACCGGAAGTACCGAAAGTGCAAGAAATAGTTATGTAGTAGTTTCCAAAAAGTTGTCATGGAAGTAAACCTAAAATTTACTTCTAATGTTTGTTTGTAATATTTTTTGAAGAAGGAAGTAAATAATGAAGTAAATTCTTATGTTTTTTTCTTAAGAAAATCAAAAAAGAAAACTATTTTTTAATAAGAAATTATTACATTTTAGATGTATTAAAGAGAAAGAGAAGCAATAAACAATTAATACTTTTTCTTGTTCCTTATGCTCCTTGGCTTTTTTCAACCCAAAATGAGCGGAAGAAAATTTTGGAAGTATGTCATGTAGGATTCACCTCTTCAATTGGAAGTAACTTTAAAGTTTTTCCATCAAATAAACACTTGAAGTACCGGAAGTAAGTTCACTTCCGGTACTTTCATGCTACTTCATGTCAAACAAATATGCCTTAAGTCTCTAAAGGATCGCCGATATATGGCAGTACGATGTATGGACGATGAGGATGCTATAGAGCTAGATGGGTTCAAAAGGTGGTGTAGCCTTTATATCTCATCCTTCGCCAAACAGAAATCAGAGGACATTGTGTCATTGAAGGAAATTATGTTGATGCAGAAGTTGAAGGCGCTGAGGCAACATGTGCTCAACTTACAATATGCATCTCGAATGTGCCCTCCCAGCCAACAATAATCACAAAAGCACTTTCTTTACCTCCTCGAGTGGCTCTCTCTCAACTGATAAGGTTGTGCATGCCCTGATCTAATACCAGACTTTCTCTATTATCTCCTTATTCATGTGTAACCCGAGTAAGAAAAATCTTCATCAGGGTATAATCGGTAGAGGAAAGGAAAATGGTAGCCTCATTTCCTAGAAGTTGTGGCCATGCAGTCTCATACTCTGGCCTCATTCATTCAAGGGACATGATCACAAATAAGAACTCATGTCTTCTCTTCATCTTCACAACATCTCTAGTAATAGGAAACACATCAACGATTTTTCAGCTATCTTATTAAAATTTTAGTAATACTTATGAAGGGAACGGGTGCCCTGTTGAGTCTTGTACATAGTGGACTAGGTCAAAAGCATGAGACGTATTCTGTTGTCCCAATTTGTGATCCACTAAGCAATCCCATTCCCAGACCTCCTTCACTGTCTTCAAATTAATCACCATCTCCATTACTGATCCCTCTGTAGAACTTAACATCAAATGACAAAGTTGGACATAATCTTTCTTCCATTCTGGGTTCATAGTAGGAGGTGGGTTCTTCAGCTGATCGTCTTTGCCTTTTCCATCAATATATATCTCGACCACCCTCTTCCAATTATGAAAGTTATGTGCATTCTACTCGAAATCAACTATCAACTACATCCGTTGAAACGATAAGGTTGCTCTCCATCTCAAAGCACCTATTAAATCACCACAAACAACTAGTACTCAATGATTGATTTCCTAAGAGATTCGATGAACAACCACAGAAAGTAAAGAAAATGGATCTCCCAAGATCCACCAACAATGATTGTGATTGATCTCTCAAGATCTAATCATAAATCGCTCATGTTCGATCTTCTCAAAACATAAAAACCAAATCAAACTTTGCATTCGACAACGTAGTCACCACAACAATACAAGCCATAACATAGATCTTAATACAAATACCTTCTTGATCCATATTGGTCATTAGGTGGGACTAGATCTAATCATGAAAAAGAGGGCATTGAGAGAACTTATTCTAGATCTAACATAAACATGAGGATTGACTCAGATCTTGAAGTCTTGTTGAAGGTCGAGTTAGATCTTAAGAAGATGATATGAGGGCTCGACAAGATCGATGAAGAGAAGGCTCGGCGTCTCGGCTCTTTCAGATGGACTGGAGAGAGAGATGACTTGCCATCGATGGAGCTTGGTGGTGATGGAGCTTTGTGGTTGAGGGATGGAACTTGTTGATGGTGGCGATGAGGAGTTCCAGAGGCAACGACTTGGGTACGACTGTGATATCATGAGATTAGAGTTAGGATTTAGAGGTGAGAAAATATTAGGGTAAGTGACATTGGATGGATATAGATCTTTCTCTAACCTATATTATGTAGATGTGACCACTATTACACGAGGCTTATTCCTATAAGTATATTCTAACAATCACATTCCTTATTTTCTTTTGGTGTATTACCTCTTTGTGTAATATTCTTGGGAGCGGACATTCTGTCTTCCATATCTATATGACATTAGCAGACACCGTTGTAAAAAGCACTTGAAATGTCTGCTAAAGCCGTCACCAAACCGTTTTGAGGGGGTCTCTGCTACACTTCAGAGGAAAGCAATGATATAATGCGTTTAAAGGTTCTTTTAGGGTTTAAAAGCAAAAAATGGCGCTTTAATAGACAAAGCGGTCGTGAGGGGGCGAAACAATCACGAAGCGGGTGAAAGGAAGCGGCTTTGGATGAACCGGGTCGTCGGTTTTGTCATAAAATATAAATCTTAATAGGTTCAAGTTTAAATAAAATGATTATACTCTACCTAATAACTTAATTATATAAAATCTCTTACTACCAAACTATAGATCTTTTACTATTTAAATTTTTTTTAATATATATTTTTAGAATTATTCTGATTATTTTATTGCTATCAAGCTATATATATATATATATAGAGAGAGAGAGAGAGAGAGAGAGAGATAATGGAGGAAAGAGGCCCTAGGAGGCTTTTTCGTCACGTGGCATAAAAAAGTACACCCTTCATTTTATTTGATGGTCGACACCCTTCATTTTGATCTTCATCGTCTAATATATCGATACATCAAATTTCATGTGATTCTAACATCTTGTGATTGTTTTATTTGACAATACATCTTTTCACTGTTGATTTAGCAATGTAAAAAGTTCTATTGTCGATAAACCGTTAGTTTTGCACACAAAATCAATGGTGAAAAAATGTTAGAATCACATGAAATTTGGTGTATCGACAAATTAGACGATGAAGATCAAAATGTACGGTGCCGACCATCGAATAAAATGGTGGAGGGTGTACTTTTTTACACCATCTGACAAAAAAGCCCCCTACGGCTTCTTTCCTCCATTATACATGTATATATCCATGTATATACGTGTAATGAGAATAATGGAGGAAAGGTGCCATAGGAGGGAATTTCCTCCTATGGTGTCGAAAACATACACGCTCCACGATTTTTTTCGACGGTCAGTACTCATCATCTTCTTCTTTATCATCTAAGATGTGGATACACTACCATTTTTTCTTCGTTGATTTAATGGATGCAAAATTAATGGTTTACCAACAATAGAACTTTTTACATTGCTAATTCAACGGTGAACTTGTGGTAGAATCATATGAAATTTGGCGTATCCACATCTTAGATGATAAAGATGATGATGGGCGTCGATCATCGAAAAAATCGTGCAGGGCGTAGTTTTTGCCATAGGAGGAAATTCCCTCCTTGGTCTCTTTTCTTCATTATTCTCATATATAATATGTATTTTAATTTTTTATATTGAAAATGTGGTTGGCGTTTTTTCCACTAAAGCTAAAGCGCCACCCCACCGTTTTGCTCCGCTTTCCGCTGTCCACAACCTTGTTAGCAGGATTGAATTATACATGTTTTTTATTAATAGATTTGATCTTATATTACAATACCCACAATCTGGAATCTAATATATTCGTTGATCTTGTTCTTTTTTGCAAATAAAGAAATTCTACTGCAAAGTTTTCCCCCTAAATATAGTATGGTTAATTCATATCTAGAGTGATCTTTTCGTTTCTTGTTTATGTAAAGAGATCTTATTTAAATTCTCAATAAATTATTGCTCCCTTTTGATATTCCCTTACATGCCCGCTGACAATGTTCCACCTCTTTTAGCTTTATAGTATATAAAGCAATTGTTTTGCATTTTGTTACAGAATTTTTTCTTTCAGTTGGACTTGGCTTGGGAGGAACAGAAACTCCTCAAATTAAGTTGCGAAAGAGCATAAGTAGTGAGAGAACATTTTCTGCGACTGACGATGAGTCATTACTTTTTCGAAAGTTAGGTACTGATCGCATGTGTTTCTCTGTGCATCCTTTCTCCTGAATTAACTTATCATATTTAGTCTTTTCAGATTTCATGATTTGAGCTAAGCATTAAACATCTTGGAAAAATTATGTCTCGATTTATCTGAACAGAACACAAATCCTTCAACTTTCTCTCTAGTGTTATACTTTATACTATATATACATATGTTTATGTTCAAACATATTATTAGGGTTTATGAGTGAGAGGAGACCAACAGATTTAGGGGAATAATATTGGCTGATTAGGAATGAGCCACTAACATCCTTTATATAGACTTGATTATCTGACACTCTTCTCTAATTGCATGTAACAAATTATGCTTAGAATACTCTAGAAATCCCTAGAATATCGTAGCACATTATAACACTTCACCTCAAGATGGAGCATACATATCACTGTAGACATCAGAAATGGTTCGGGGTTAAAATCGCCAACCACTACTTCCGTGCCGCTAGGTTCATATCACTGATGTACACTCGAGTATCAAGCGCTCGAGTTTCAGAAGACGTTTGGGGTTAAAATTGTCGATCGTTACTTCTACACCAAAAGCTCCGGCCCCCCTAACAGGTTGGTCAACCAAAAGCCCCGGCCCCCTAACGGGCCGGTCAACAAAGTCAACACGGACTCCCAATGGGGCCGGCCAACCAAGTCAACATGGCCCTCATGGGTCAGTACAGCCAAGAAGCCCGGACCGCTTAGGGTCTGAACAAGTGAGCCCGGACCCCCTTAGGGTCCGATCGGGATGCAACCCGGCCCCCTAAAGGGGCCTGTCTTGGTGAACCCGACCCTTCATGGGGCCGGTCTTGGTGCAATGTGATCAAGCTGGACAAGAAAAAAATATGTCCACACTTGTCTTGTGCACCTTTTTTTACCCCCGCCCATTATCTTGGAGGGAGTATTCATTAGTTTTTATATTCAAACATGATTTTTCCTCTCTTTTGATTACCATTGTGTCACCTCCTTAGCCTATAAAAGAAGAGTGGATGTCATACATTTTAAACAATACTTTTCCATTCATTCCACATTCTTCACATTCCTTACACTCCACAAAACTTTGGTATTCTCATACTTAAATAAAGAGAAAGACTTTGTCTTCATTTTTTGCGTCGGTACTTCACATTCTCTACAAGAAAGATGAGGATGCCGGGATCATTCCTGACACTCCATTACCTTTATGTTTAATTTGTTTCTTTCTTGTCTCATGCAATTAATGTAACCTTTCTTCTACAAAATGAGAACTCATCTTTTACTAGTAGTAAATACTTTTTAAATATCGTCTTTATTTATATTTTATATGTTTCTTTTCTTAATCGGGGGTATTCTTTATAGATGTAATTAACAAAGCAAACACGTAAAAATATTGTTTACCTATTTTGAAAGTGCGCAACCTAACCTTCATATTTTGTCTTTTCGACATAAAAAATACGGTTTTATACAACTTTACTAAAAGCCCTACTCTATTATAGAGATTGGCTAATTAATTTATAAAAGCCTTACTCTATATTATAGAGATTGGCTAATTATTTATCATAGTCTTACTTTATCGGTTAACGTCTTTAAAGATTGGCATTATGTTGCATCTTTACCATTATCACTTCTTTTTCTGGTTTTATTTTGATAGCACTATAGATATGGGTTGATTGATTCAATGCCGAATAAAGAGAACCATCTTTATTGTTTTGTATTTTTCGAGTATTGGATTAATCATATTCATTCTATATAACTCTTGTTTAAAACTAAAGAAGACTAAGGTGTTGAGTTGTTTGGATCATTGCTGAATAAGAGAATGTTATTCTCTACTTCGAGTAATGGTTCAAGCATATTCAAACCATATAAATAAAACACAACCACACGACTAACGCGACGAACGTGGCGAAAAGCCGGTTCACCGTTGTACAGATTTTGGTGACCACAGTAGGAGCGCACCTTCCCCCCCAACTTTGAAAAGAAACTTTTTATAAAATATAAATAAATGTTTTCACCGTTTTGCCATTTATTAATTTCTACTCATCGTTTGATAAAAGGTGATCATGGAAAACGTTGTGAACATCAACGGAAATGATGTTCCGAGAGTTTTCATCACTATGGAGATTGGTTCGATCGCAATTCGTGTTCCACTTGATGACATGACGGTGATTACTTAAAAGACAAGAGTTGCGAGTCCTATCCCAATCTCGACTTCGGTCTTTCCCGCGCAAGCACCCAATCCGGATGTGGCGCATAATGACGATGACGACTAAAGCCCGATTATTTAAAGGTCCACTAAGAAGAATGCTAAAGCCGCATTCTCCACCTCAAATAACATCCAGAACCGAACGTTCCGTCATAGCAACTTTACCCGTAAGGAGCCCTTGGCATCCAATCAAACCTCCCGAGATAAAAGGAAGAGGGTGGTAGAAGATCTTTACTCCTCCACACCTTATGATCCACAAGAAGGTTGTTCCCGCAATGTAGGGTTTCGTCCGTTCTTCGACGAGGAATCCCTCCTCTTCGCTCCGCAAAGAAGGCTTTTCCTTCATTGTTCGCTCCAAAGGCCAAACTCGTAGCCGTGAAGACTGTACCTCCGCCCATCATCATCATAAAAAAGAGGTCGCCTACCGCTGTTCCGAGTTCTTCAACAAATTCTAAGAGAGATAGTAACATGGTCAAGGCATCATCACCCCTTCAAAAATAAGCAAAGGAAGACTTGAAAGACATTCTCAAAGGCTTACTGAAAATGGAATTGGTTCAATTGCCCCCACCACACCCGTTAGATGAGAAAATGCCCTATCATAACAACGGTCAATATTGCAAGTATCATCGCATGCCAGGACATGATTTACAACACTGCTTTATCTTGAAGGGATTAGTCCACAACATGAGCAAGGAAGGAAAGGTTGATTCAATGTTCCTCAAGAAGTTGAAAGGAAAACATGTTGTTCATATGATATCAATTTCCTCTGAAGCCAACTTGGCAAAGGTCTCTTCATCCACATCACCGTCAGCGACATCTTCGGCAAAATTATTGTCGCCTTCAGTAATATCTTATCATGACAATCAAGAGACTCCTATAATGTTGCACGTGTTGGTTGATCTTCAACCTGCTCATTGTCACTTGGAAGACGGAGGACAAGCCACACTTGATGAATTGGAAGAAATTAACCTCGGTACTCTGGGAAGTCTCGTACTACATTCATCAGCACTCTCTTGAGCAGCAAAGAGAAGACGAACATAAATCATTTCTATTAAGAAACAAAGATATCTTTGCTTTGAACTACAAAGAAATGCCTGGCCTCGATCCAAACGTTGCCGGTCACCATTTAACGGTTTCCAAAGACATTTCACCAGTGAAACAGTCCCAACGCCGTTTTCGTCCGGAACTTCTACCTTAGATTATCATTGAAGTAGATAAACTCCTTGCGGCGGGTTTTATCCGAGAAGTCAAATATCCGATCTGGTTGGCTAACATAGTTCCAGTAAAGAAGAAGAATGGGCAGATCCGTATTTGCATTGACTTTCGAGATCTGAACAAGGCATGTCCAAAAGACGACTTTCCTCTGTGTCTCAGATTTGATGATCGATTCTATAGTGGGGCATCAGACCATCTCTTTCATCGATGGTTACTTTGGTTATAATCAGATACACATGGCTTCATAGGATGAATAGTTAACTGCTTTTCGGACACCAAAAGGTATCTACTGTTACAAAGTAATGCCTTTTGGGTTGAAGAACGCTGGCGCTACACATCAGCGGGCGATGACAAGGATTTTCGACAAGCTTCTACATGATAAAGTAGAATGCTATGTCGACGATTTGGTAGTAAAGACTAAAAATCGACAACATTTACAAGATTTGTCTATAGTATTCGAATACTTTAGAAAACACCTTTTGAAGATGAATCCTGCAAAATGCGCTTTTGGTGTCTTTTTGGAAGTTTCTAGGGTTTATGATTCCCAAACATGGCATAGAAATCGATCCAAACAAGATTAAAGCCATTATCAACGTGTTGCCACCTCGCAACTTGCATTAAATAAAGAGTCTCCGGAGACATCTCGCATACATTTGCCGATTATTGCCAATTTAGCCAGGAGATGTCAACCATTCTCAAAACTCCTGAAGGAAGGTACCGCTTTTGAATCAGATCAAGCATGCCAGAATGCATTTAACATCAAGGACTATGTGACACGTCCTCCAGTTTTAGGGGTCCCTATTAAAGGACGTCTTATGATACTTTACATTTCCGCTTTGCCCACATCTCTGGTGGCGTTTCTTGCCCAAGTTAATGATGAAGGAAAAGAGGTGGCCTAACATTATCACAGCCGTATGTTGGTTGGAAATGAACACAGCTACTCAGATATGGAGAAAATTTGTCTTGCCTTAATATTTCCATGCCAGAAACTTAGACACTACATGTTGAAATATACTATCCATCTAATCTCCCGAGTAGATCCGCTGAAGCATATCTTAGGAAAATTAGTATTTTTCGGTCGACTAGCAAAATGGGCGATGTTCTGGACACAGTTCACCATCGTGTACGTCCCTCAAAAAGCAGTTATAGGTCAAGCGCTCGCAGACTTTCTGGCCACTCATGCACTACCAGGCGAAAGAATTATTAGCGTCGATCTCCCTGACGAGAAGGTCATGACAATATTTACGTCCCTTTCATGGATTATGTCTTTCGACGGAGCCACTCGAAGAAACAGTGCGAGGGCGGAGTAGTCTTCGTAACCCCAAATGGAGAAGCTCTACCTTATTCATTCACATTGACATCTATGTTTTTCAAACAACGAAGCTGAGTACGAAGCTTTCATCATCGGGCTCAAATTGGCACTCGAATTGCGCATCAATCCTCTGTTGGTCTACGACGACTCACAACTAGTCATCAATCAATTGAACGGATTCTACGCTGTCAAAAAGGAAGAAGGCACAAGAATTGAAACAACAGTTCCAAGAAATAAAGATTGAGCACGTTCCTTGCTCTTACAATCATCAGGCAGACGCTCTAACAGGTAGCACAGCCTCTCTTGCTATGCCTCCATATGCGATCCTCAATATAAAAGTAGAGAATCATCGGATATTTGCCCTCTACACTTACAAAAGATTCCTTATCAGAATTTATAACATCAACAGTTGTCTCAGCGTATGTTGAACAAGATGAAGATTGGAGACCTTTTCTCGATTATATCAATTATGGGATTCTCCCTGCAAGCCATTGATTTATCAAAGAATAATTATAGCCGCAATCAAGAACGGCGTCGCTTGGTAGCTAGCCGGTGAGTATGGGTCGGTCTACAGGGATGTTGTGTATTTTCTAATTTGGTTTAACGGGTTAATTCCAAACGGTGTGAATGGATTATCGCTAAAACCTAAACTGATTTATACTAAGACTAGAATCTTGCTAGGGTTAGGTTTAGGTTGAGTTTGGAAATTGAAGATTTCCTCACCGCTTTCAATGCCTTAATTTAGATCTCTTTAGGTGTTATGGTAACAATTAATAAAGGGGATTAGTACCATCGGGAAGAAACGGTGTTTCTTCCTCTAGGTTCTAGTCCTTCCTTTCTTAATTCTTACCCTAACCTCCATGGAAAACATATGCAACCGGTCGTTTATACTACGGTATCACCGTTACCTCGTGGGGTAAGGTGTCGTAGGGAACGGTGTGTGTATGTATGCATGGAGTCCTATAAAAACGTGTGATGGGCAAGAAAGGGGTGAGAGATTTTCATCTCTCAAGCCTTCCCCAAATCTAACCCTAACAAGCGAGGAGACTACTCGCTCATTAGGGAATTGAAGAACATATCTAACTATCTAACTAGGGCAAATAATAAAATTTAAACTAAGGCAATGAAATAAAACTACTTTATTGATGGCTCTCTCCAAACATTTACACAGGAATTTTCAGATCTGAATAGATGAATAAAAAGAGGCATCTTTATTTGATGGCTCTCTCCATACATAGAATTCTGAATTTTTTGATCAATGAAAAGAGGCATAACCTAAAAAAGAGGTTTAGGGTTTCTATTTATAGATTATAGAAAATCCTAGGGTTACAATCGACGAACATCTGCTTTTACAATTTTACCCCCTAAGAAACCTAGTCAACGCACCGACGCGCCGCCACAGAAAATTTCCGCACCACATGTCTCGTACGGCCGCGGTTCCGCGGCAAAAAAGAGGGGTCATGAGTTGAAATTTCTAGGGAATCTTCTGGTGGTTTTTGACTTCGTGTTTCTTCACTTGTTTCTCAGGTTGTCTTCTAGTTCTCTTCCAGATTTCCTCAGTGAATAATTTCGTGGACTTTTACCGCATTGCTTCGTGTTGAAGTCTTGAACCTTGCGCTGCCTTTGTTCTTTGTGAAATTGTCCATTGATCTTCGTTTAGTCTTCAAACTGTAGGCTTGATCAAGATTCTTCCATTTGTTGGTCGCAGTCTCACTTTTATATCGTTTTTTTACCTTTTTCACTATTTTCGTTCCGAGAACCTGTAACCTGCAACTATATAGCAGACATTGGTCAAAAGCACCTGTTTATTTGTAAAATGAATAAGAATGGGGAATATAATAATCTAAAATTATGGTATGAACAAATACCCCCAAACTTATCTTTTGCTCGTCCTCGAGCAAACCTAGATTTATTCTCGAAAAAGACCTAGCCTCACTTTCGCAGGGAAACGCGATTGCACTGAGCTCGTGCAACAAGTCGTTAAACCTCTAGGTGTCCCTAGTAGGAGGAGTGTTGTCTCCTGAGGGTTTTCAGCGGATACTACCCACAAAATCCTATCAATTCGGCCTGTTGACTTTTATTCTCCAATTAGGTTTTCTAACAAGAAATTCTATTATCTTCAACTCAGAAATTATCAACCCGTATTTTTCACGCTTATCATTCAACTTAAGATTACATATGTTCTGTAGACTTACTTAGCTTTTAGCATCTTTTAAGTTTTCCTTCTAGGGTTCTATCTCAACTTAGGAATTTTTATCATCTTTACTAAAAATACAAGTCCTATTCTTCATTCCTATCTCTTATCTAAACCCCAATCACACTCCCCTACGTGTGTGTATATATCACCCCTACACTTGGAAATTCAAATCAAGCTATCATACTCTTGTCCATCGTCCAAAGCACTTCTTAATTGGTGAAATTTTAGATGAATTTTGCTTACACATCCTTCATGCGACCGTTAATACTTCTTGAGGTACCAACAACCGATTACAAAATGTGTTGCACATTAAGGCGTAATTTCTAGTCTTGTAATCCCTAAGGCTTTTAGCAGTGACTCCCAAACCAGTTGGTCTAAGGCACTAGGTGACGAAGCACCCTCGCTAAATATTTTTTTTCTATTTATGCAGCGTTAAGTAATTACAAAAACCAGTGTTTATTTTTTTATTATCTCTTTATTCACACTTGTATTTTTATTTTATTTTCCTTCATACTAAGGACTTTAGACAAGAGCATTTCAAGGTCTCTTCTACTATTCCAAGTTTCAAGGTGCGTGTTTGTGCAATTTGTAGGGTATACATTTTCAGAATTTAGACTTAAGTTAGGAATTATTTTTCAAACTTATACTTTAATAAAAATATCAATACTTTTCCCTTGTTTTAACTTAGCCCACGAAGTCAACTCAAAATTTGCCTATTTCTAAATTAACTATAAAGACATATACTTTCTACCGTTAAATTTTAAGAAAGGTTATTTTTAGGGTTTTTAATTTACTAAGTTTAGGATCTAGTTGTTCCTAGCTAGTTAACCTTTTTGTCAAACTCAAGTCAATTATGGCCAAAATTGAATACTTTAATTTTTATAATTTTGAAAATTTTCAATTTTTATGGGTTTTAAAATAAGTATGCAAATGCAAAAATATACACATGAATGCGAAGGAAGAAAGCTTACCGAGCATACCCCAAAGTTAAACTTGACAGTGTCCTCACTTTCAGGCTACACCAAGAGGGTCAAAATGTCGGTACTCCCTTGTTTATTTATTTATAGATTTTTTTTATTGTTAAAAGAAAAACAAAAATATATATACAAAAAGGTCCCCTAAACTTCAGTTAAACGATGTTTACTAGTCAATGCCAAACTTTGCAGAGACCAAAAGTCAACACCAACCAGTTGAAAAATTTATCTGTGTAAAGCATTGGTCGGTGGAAGAACATGTTGTACCGAGCCAAGAAGAATTGGGGAAGAGATAAGTGGTGGTATGGACAGTGTAGTGAAGAGATAGGAGGTGATGATGAATGAAAACGAGAATGGGAATGATCAGAAATCAGAGGAATATTGACATTCTCGTAGCTTATTAAAAGAAAAAGGGATGGTTCAACTTCTAAAGGAGGATGTTGATTATCCACACAATCCCCAAGATGTTTCAGTGGATCCTTTATTGACTTGGCATCAGTGGATCCTTTATTGACTTGGCATCATTCATCATATGCATATGATATTCAATTATGAGGGAACTAATCTCCTCGATGTCCGCCATAGTCCAGCCAAAAGTTTGCCGGTTATCTTATAAGACCATTAAAAGGGTTTTCTCTTGCTCGAGAGCTAGAGATGCCGATATGATAACGGGAAATGTCTCATTCTCACCTAGGTTAGCGTATTTAAGGTGAGACGGCAAGGGCTTGAGTTCGAGTTTCGGAGGCGAAACAATCAAAGGTAAAATTGGGGAATCTACTTCGAACTTAAAGGATTCCAACAATGGTTCGAAATCACTGCAAACAACCGAATCGGATGGTTCAACTAACTCATCCAAAAATTCAAAGGACTCATTCGGGCGGTGAGTCGTCAAAATCGTCCGAAAAAGTGAAACATTCATAATCATTATCGGTTGTGCCAACTGTGTTAGATTCAAAGAGGGATGCACTAGTGGCGTCAAAACTGTTGTCATCAAACAGAAATTTTTCAAGCTCGCAGTCCTCCTGCGTGATTTCGTGAATCGAGCAAACTTCTCGTGTACTAGTTTTAGACACGGGGGGCAGAGTTCCTATCCTGTAAATATTGAACTCACTAGACATCTTCCCAAAGGATAGAGTCATAGAGCCATTGTGACAATTTATTACGGCATTGGAAGTGGCTAAAAATGGTCGACCGAGGATCACCGGAATTTGGTTTTGTGGGTTAGCAACAGGTTGTGTGTCCATAACAATAAAATCAACGGGGAATATGAAGTACCCTACTTTGATCAACACATCCTCTAACCCACCCCTACGATGGGTGATTGATCGATTAGCCATTTGGAGAGTACAACGAGTGGGTTTCAACTCTCCAACACCTAATTGCTCGTACACGGAGTAGGGAAGCAGGTTAACACTAGACCCAAGATCTAAAAGTGCTCTATTGATGTACTTATCCCCAATTGTTATTGAAATTGTAGGACAGCCAGGGTCCTTTCGTTTTTGGGGTAAGGGTTGACGTTGGTTAATAGCATTGCTTACGACACTAGCTACTAGCACTTTCTTGGGTATTTGTGACTTTCTCTTCGAGGAGTATAAGCCCTTTAAGATTTTTGCGTAAGAAGGGACTTGTTGGATTGCATCCAAGAGAGGTATATTTATACTAACCTGTTTAAATAAGTCCACAATCTTCTCCATTTGTGGAGTTGGTTTATTGGAACTCAACCTGTTTGGAAATGGAGCATTTTGAAAATCCATTGAGTCCAATGTCTGTGGAGTAGAATGTGGAGTTGGAACGGATCCCAGTGTGGGTGTGTTTGTGAAGTGAGATGTGGGTCCGTTCGGATCAGAAGAAGAAGAGCCTTTTGAAGAATGAAGAATAGGCTCTAACGAAGAAGATGAAGATGGAAAAGAGGAAGATGAAGAAGAACCACCGGCGGGGGTTTCATCACTATTACCCACGTTATTTTGCAACACTCTTCCAGATCTCAACGTGGTCACAGCATTTACATTATGATTTTATTGTTCATATGCAACATGTGCGTTGTGTGTGTGACCGGGATTTGGCAATGGTTGAGATGGAAGCTTTCCCTTTTCTCGCTCTCTCAACGCAGCAGTTAGTTGTGCAATTTGGGCCTCAATAGATTTGATGCTTTGTGTTAGTTATGTATATACCCTAGAGGCCATTGTTGTACATATGATGTATATTATAATGGATGCTTGGATATATATAGAGAGGACTTTCTTGCTCGTCATGATAGTATGCTATTTGGTTTCACTTTCTTAACATGTTGACTTGTATTTGTTTACTGTCTTACTCTCACATGTTGATAAAGCCTTTAGGATCTGTACTCGACTACTGGGATTATGATGAGATCATACTAGTGGGGCCACGGTAGTCGATGAGTACATCTTATAACTGTTCCTAGTCGAGGGTGTATCGAGATAGGGCATCGATACACCAGTGTAGACTAGCGTATACGCATCTTGACCCATATGATGGGCGATGGATGATCTCATATCCATCGGTGTTTGACATCAAGGATGGTGTACGGGTGCTCAGTGGAGACTGGGTACACTGGACGGACTTGCCGAGAACTCCCAGATGGTATTATACCTCACGTTAGATGGCAGTTCTCTGGTGACACTGGTACAAATTAGTCTGTAGATCCGAGATCGTCATAGAGTCTTGTGTGATTCCCACTGTGCTTTGATTTCCACCTTACCACGTCCAAGAGGGCGTGTAGAACGGTGGCTTTTGGGTACAGTCCCGAATCACATGGAGGCAATGAGCGATAGGAGGGGATTCGTCTTTCCCGGTATAGGGAGTTGATGTTGTGCTGTATTCGATTGGCTATAACTGGAAGTCCCTAGCCAGGGCTGATATAGAAATTTACTGGTAAGTGTTACAGTAGTTTCTCGACTTGTTATGAGCCTCACATCGACACGACCTATCGGTTACTGGGGTCTGATGTATACCACACCTAGACTAGATATGCAACATATCAGACGAAGAGACCGGACTGTACGGGAGTGTTGCTGATTGGATTCATAAGAGAATGTACATGCTTGCTTGTTGATCTTCTGATCGCTCAATACTTGGGTGACTGTTACGTTTAGCTGACCGCTTGCAGCTTGTGGGTGTTTGATATGATCATCACCAGCTACCGGCGTATTGATGATTCTTTAGAGTCCTACACAGAGGTTTCTTGACTCAGGAAAAATGGAGTAGGAGCATATAGGTGCAGGACCGAGGATAATGCGATATGAGATACCGTATTATATTCTCGCGATATTTTGATATGAGCCGGGTCATCGGATCAAGTGTTGATTCGATGAATCGATACATAATATATTAGTCGGTTATATTCGATATAGCCGGATTGTCGGATCATGTGTTGATTCGATAATTTAATGTATAATTATATATGCGATATATTACATTACATTATCTAATATTGGCTCGCTTTATTGATTTATTTTCTCACCGGATAATACATTGATATATATATATATACGATATATGTTAATTGTATTATTTTCTTTTGTTACAAATATATATTATATATGTGATATATAATATTGTAACATGATATGATTACTAATGCAACATGTTTAGTGGAGATTAAACAAGGTTAGGGTTTGATTTGGGTTAGTTCTTTCTTGATACTTCTAGAAGGTTTTATTTTGTTTTTAGCTAAAGATATTATGTTTGATATTTTGCTAGATATTTCTAACCCAACCCAAACCCACCCTAGGTTAAATCTCTACATGGGTTAGCCTTGTCATCCTTGACCATGGTTACATTTGTAATCATATTAACATTTCATTATTCATCACAAAAGGAATTATTCATTTGATATTCTTCTTCTTCCTTGAGTTTTGAAAAAGCTTTCTAGGTTTTCTTTATGTGATGAATTAGAGTGAGAATTTGATAATGAAAGAGAGCATAAATCCTACTTAATCATTCTCATCTAATCTAGCCAATTAGATTAGGGTGTTCACCTCATTAGCGAGAAAGAGCTTGAGTTAAAGGAATTTCGAGGTAGATCATCGGAGAAAAGGAAGACTACAAGCAAGCATGGATCATTCGGGTTGTGGAGCCTCTCTTGAGTCCGGGAGATCGTGGATTGCGGCGAAGGGACTTCTACTCGGAGCTTATGAAGCGAAGGAACGGACTATAAAGGTTGTAATCGTTCACTCTTAGTTGTAAAGATGTTTACTTGCATATTAAACCCTAATAATCTAGCAAAGATCCCGGCTTTGGGTTGTTCGGCACGTCTAAATTTTGAATCGGGCATGGTTGATGCCTTATAGACCTTTGTATGACTGCCTAGGAACCCTACACTTTGATCGTATGAAACATTGTTGTGCACCAAAGACTGAATGGAAGTTTTCAACCTTGCAGCGGATTGTGTAGATTGTTGTAGAAATGCATCTAGACTTCTTTCTAGCAAGATAACCTTATCATCATTTGGTTGAACAAAATTGTTTTGAGGGTAAAAGTTGTTAGGCACAAAATTGTTCATTTGATTTGGGTAAGGTGGTGGTTGGAAATGTTGCTGGTTTTGAGTTTGTTGTGGTGCTTGTTGTTGTGGAGGAGGTCTTTGAAAGTTGTTTCCTTGGAATTGTTGATTTTGATTCCAAGCAAAATTTGGGTGACTCCTCCAACCCGGATTATAAGTCGAAGAGTATGCATCATTTCTTTGTCGTTGCTGAAAGACAGCATTGACTTGATCTTGTCCTTGAACAGGTGGATTGTAAGGACACTCTTCGGTAAGGTGTGATGGATCCGAACATCAAGCACAAACAGTTCGTGGGGTAAAGCAGGGGCAGGAGAAGGCGATGAGATTTTGGTCTCGATTGCTTCTAGCTTTTTCGTAAGTGCGGCCATCTCGGCCTTCATTGCTATCGACATATCTAATTGATGTATGCCTGCCCTAGATTGACCAACATAAGAAGATGGGGTAGTCTTAGTGCTTTCCCACTGAAGTGTTTGTTCAGCAAGATCCTCGAGAAACTGCCATGCTTCCTCACTAGATTTGGTTAGAAAGTGAGCTTGACAAATGGTTTCCAGCAACTGCTTCGTTGCTGAGTTCAATCCCTAGTATAAAGTTTGGCAAAGTTGCCAATTTTCGATACCATGGTGAGGGCATTGAACAAGTAGGTCTTTGAATCTTTTAAAACACTTCCAAAATGGTTCGGAAGGAAGCTGGGAAAATTGTATAATCTCATTACGAATTCTCGCGGTCTTGTGATGATGATAAAACTTTTTAAGAAAAGCTTTAACAAACTCGTCCCAATTTTTAATTGAATGTGATGCTGTGCTGTATAACCACTTCTCGGCTAAGTCACATAAGGTGAAAGGAATGACTTTTAGCCTTATAGCATCATCTGATAATTGGGTTGTTTTCATCATTGCGCAAATGTTTTGGAATTTGTTTATGAAGATATAGGCATTTTCGGATTCCAGTCCGTGAAATTTTGGCAACATATTGATGAAGTGGGGTTTGATCTCAAAATTGTCCCCATTTGCTGGTAGGAGTGAAAGACAAGTAGGTAAGACGGTGTGGACATGGTAGAAAAGATCCCAGAGCGCGATTTGTTGGGGCGTTTCAACAGGCGGGTGTTGTGGGTTATTCGCACCTAACGGAGGTGGAATCAGTCCCGTGGGTAAGGTGTTAGGATTATATCCCGACATCCCTTCGGAGGAAGAAAGTGAAGGTGAAGGTAAGAAAGTGGAAAGAATTTCGACTTCGGAGTCGAAACGTCGTCGGTCGGTACCAACGAGACACGGACTAATCGGGCGCTAGTGTCCATAGTCCAACCGGACATATACTAAAAATGTAGTGTAGTCACAAAGTGAAAAACAGAATGTGGGGGGGGGTAAGAAAACGTCAATGGAAAGAAAGTGGTGTAAGTGGGGTGCACAGATTTTTAGCGACAAGTTGCAAGTTTTTTTTTGTAAAAATTCACCTTTTTTTATGTGGTGCTTTTTGGAAAAAGATTTTCGATAAAAGACTTAGACACACGTTCAATCAACCACAAATGCACAATCAGGCCTAGATCTAGGGTCATCTAGGTCAGCTAGACAGCTCCTAACTGTTCCAAAGGGCAAGATATAGGACCTCAAACCGCCTCTTCACCGCCAATTGTGGCCAGGTAAGTGCCAGGTAAGTGGGAGGCTCTCCACCACGTAAGTAGTTGACCTAATTAAGTAACCACTTGCCTTTGACACAATTTCCTAAACACCACAAAGTCAGGTTAGGATCAACGGTCGATGCCTACAACTTGTCCTTTGTCCTATTGAGCGCGAAGTCCTTAGGGCTGAGTCTAATCTTTTTTAATTAAATGATGGTCAATGTAATATGCCTTATGTGATTTCTGGGGTCCTGGGAAGGGTGATGAAATCCCCACCCAATCTGGATTGGTTTCAAGCCCCTTAAAGTCCAATTAAAATATGCAAAACAGTAAACAACCACTTGCAAACAATTTTTTTATTTTTAGCGCGGCGCAAAGAATCCTGCACAAGATCAATTATTGGAAGGGGAGAGATTTTTTTAGCGCAAAGAATCCTGCAGGCAAATTTATAGAGGAGATATCGGGGGTTCAGAGGAGGAGAGAGAAAACTTACAGTGAGTTTCTTAAGTGATGACGTCACCAAGCCGCCGCAGATGCGCGGTCGAAACAGGGTTGGCGCGGCGGAAACGCGGCGGCGGCGGCGGATCGATTCCTGAGATTTCTTCTGCTCCTCTGTTATGATTTCCCTCTGTCGTTCAGATCTGCCGTTTTCTGTTTTGCTTGTTGGATTTTCCAGATCCGAAATCGTTCGTCTATCCTGCAAAATTCACACGACAATACCCTTCACAAGATGATAAATTTTTATATTTTTCAGTTTTTATGATTTTTCAATTTTCTATTAACCCGAAATTACAAAAAGAAAATACTACGCCATCCTCGGCAACGGCGCCATTTGATTGATCAAAGAATAATTATAACCGCAATCAAGAACGGCGTCGCTTGGTAGCTAGCCGGTGAGTACGGGTCGGTCCACAGGGATGTGTACTTCCTAATTTGGTCTAACGAGTTAATTCCAAACGGTGTGAACGGATTATCGCTAAAAACTAAACTGATTTATACTAATACTAGAATCTTGCTAGGATTAGGTTTAGGTTGAGTTTGGAAATTGAAGATTTCCTCATCGCTTTCAATGCCCTAATTTAGATCTCTTTAGGTGTTATGGTAACAATTAATAAAGGGGATTAGTACCATCGGGAAGAAACGATGTTTCTTCCTCTAGGTTGTAGTCCTTCCTTTCTTAATTCTTACCCTAACCTTCATGAAAAATATACGCAACCGGTCGTTTATACTACGGTATCACCGTTACCTCGTGGGGTAGGTGTCGTAGGGAACGGTGTGTGTATGTATGCATGGAGTCCTATAAAAACGTGTGATGTGCAAGAAAGGTATGAGAGATTTTCATATCTCAAGCCTTCCCCAAATCTAACCCTAACAAGCGAGGAGACTACTCGCTCATTAGGGAATTGAAGAACATATCTAATTATCTAACTAGGGCAAATAATAAAATTTAAACTAAGGCAATGAAATAAAACTACTTACTTTATTGATGGCTCTCTCCAAACATTTACACAGGAATTTTCAGATCTGAATAGATGAATAAAAAGAGGCATCTTTATTTGATGGCTCTCTCCATACATAGAATTCTGAATTTTTTGATCAATGAAAAGAGACATAACCTAAAAAAGAGGTTTAGGGTTTCTATTTATAGATTATAGAAAATCCTAGGGTTACAATCGACGAACATCTGTTTTTACAATTTTACCCCTTAAGAAACCTGGTCAACGCAACGATGCGCCGCCACAGAAAATTTCTGCCGACACGTGTCTCGTACGGCCGCGGTTCCGCGGCCAAAACCCATGTTTGGCCGCGTTTCCTCGGCCAAAAAGAGGGGTCATGAGCCGAAATTTTTAGGGAATCTTCTGGTGGTTTTTGACTTCGTGTTTCTTCACTTGTTTCTCAAGCTGTCTTCTAGTTCTCTTCCAGATTTCCTCAGTGAATAATTTCGTGGACTTTTACCGCATAGCTTCGTGTTGAAATCTTGAACCTTGCGCTGCCTTTGTTCTTTGTGAAATTGTCCATTAATTTTCGTTTAGTCTTCAAACTGTAGCCTTGATCAAGATTCTTCCATTTATTGGTCGTAGTCTCACTTTTATATTGTTTTTTTTTATACCTTTTTCACTGTTTTCGTTCCGAAAACCTGTAACTTGCAAATATGTAGCAGACATGGGTCAAAAGTACCTGTTTATTTGTAAAATGAATAAGAATAGGGAATATAATAATGCAAAATTATGGTATGAACAACCATCAAGAAAAACAACTAAGGAGACGCGCTATACATTACACATGTCTCGAAGGAATTCTTTTCTGAACATTCGATAGCCTCTTTCTCCGATGTTTATCTCCGAATAAAGCAAAAGCCGCTCTAGAAGTACACGCTAGTGTATATGGCGCTCAAGCATATTCAAACCACATAAATAAAACACAACCACACGACGAACGTGGCGAAAAGCCGGTTCGCCGTCATACAATCATACATGCCTAGCTTGTTTCAAATGAAATTTACTTGAGCCCTTCCCAAACATTTTTTGAAAATATCTACCAACCAATTTGCGGATTTTACATAACATGTATCAATAGCTTCATATTCTACTTTGCCTCGAATGAAGTGGCAGACGACTTCAATGTTCTTTGTCCTTTCATAGAAATTTGGGTTCGAGGCAAATTACAACCTTTTCACAATATAGCCTCATGGAGGAAGTGTACCCAAAACCAAGCTCTCCAGATAAGAAACTAATTTATACAAACTCGGAAGTGGTATTTGCCATGGCCATGTATTCTGCAAGATGCAACACTTTGCTTTCTCTTTCAGGATGCTAAGTTGCGATCAACAAACACACAATATCGTGTAGTGAATCTTCGTTCGGAAGGGGATCCTGCCTGGTTAGCTTAAGCGAATCCTACTACTCGAGAGTTCGTGTTTATTGGTCGCATAATATCGTGTAGTGGATCTTCGTTATTTGAATATAGCACACTTTTTGTCTGGAGCACTCTTCAAATATCGCAGTCAGTGTTCCAAATATCGCTGATATATCACCTATGTCGGCTGATATATCTTTTTTGGAAGGAAAACGATATGATATGATCAAATAATACCTTTTTTAGTTTTGGGTATATATCGACTAATATATCGTAATATCGGCCGATATATCTGGTCCGATATATCTTACCAAATCTCGAGATATTTATCAAATTTTATTTTGGGTTTTTGGATGCATGCAAGATTGTTAATGGATCCGACCTGACCCGTTAGACAAGATCTTTTATGGTCGAAACTACCGAACATAGCCCAAATCAAGATCAAAGTTTATTTCTCTCTAGCGCTTGAAAGAAAGACCCTAGATCTAGGTTCTTGAAGGAGCACTCACCATCGAGATCAAATATCAATGTTTTCAAATTCGGTTATTTGTGTTCTAACGTCAAATCTCTTTACGTGGGATTCAAACCTACAACTAGTCATTATATATGCCCATTTTACCAATGAGCTATTGAGAAACTCATCTAAAAGAGTAAATTTTCATATTGAGTTTTCTTTTACATTTATGATAATTTTTTTTAAAAATATATTTCCCGATTTATCGCGATATACGCTATTCGATATGAAAATCATCGGGCCGATACGATACCGATATCCGATAGTTAGAACATTGATCGCAATATACAAACTGTTGCATCCCAATCACCATAGAAACAACCATAGATTGATTCACTACACTAACTGGAGAAGTAATATCGGGTTGCGTAATGTGTGGTGGTTAAGCTTGCCAACCAGTCGTCTGTAGCTATCGAGATCTTCCAACTAATGACATTCAGTAGAGGAAACAGTCGTAACATTGATATTATCGGAAGGAGCTTGTGTGATATGAAAATGAATAATATATTTAAGGGGAAGTTCTCATTCATGGTAAAGAGTGTATGAGTCTCAGAAAAGTTACATGAGGACTCTCAAAAGTGACACCAACAGACATAAATCGACATTGCAACCAAGGACTATAGCATCAATATCCTTTTTGAGTGCGAGAATATCCAAGAAAGACATAATGTATGCATCCAAAGACCTGTGGAGGTAAAGGAAAAACGGGTCTCGAAGGAATAAAATGGATTAAGGAAGATGAAGGCATTCGATTGATTATATGATAATGAGGAAAAACTGCATCTCCCTAGATAGACTTACGTAATTGCATATGGAAAAGAAATGTACGAGTAATCTTTAGAAGATGTTTATTCTTCTTTTTCGCCACCCCATTGTATTGGGATGTATAGATAAGATGATTCATGGATGACACCAGATTTCTTTATGTACTCACTGTAGGGTGAACTGAAGTATTCTATGGCATTATCACTTCGCAAACAACCAATCGAAACTTTACAATTGATTTTTGATTTCAGCACAAAACGTTTGGAAATTAGAAAATACTTCGTTTTGAGATTTCATTAAAAACAACCATATCATACGAGAGAAGTCATCAATAAAAGTCACAAATTAATGAAATCCTCTTGAGAAACAAATGGCAAGGCCCTATACATCAGAATGAACTAAAGAAAAAGGTTTTTTTGACTCTTCTATTGACACATGATGAGCAGCCAGAGTAATGATGCTTACCTATTTCACATGACTTACACGTTTAAGAAGCTAAAGGATCACGAGAAGAAACAAGCCTCTTCAAATTCTATTAGGAGGTGCAACTAAACGGGTAATCAGCATCGAACACTGAAGTGGGAGCAGTATATGCTATAGGATGTCGATGCTTGTCCAGGCAAACCGTTTTTTGTCCTAAGATCTTGCATAATGCAACCATTAGGATAATAAGTGATGTAACGATTCAATTTTTGTGTCAAATGACTAATTGAAAGTGTTGGAATAGTTTAGAGTGTATTGTTATTAGGGTACACCGTACCACGATACTTGGGTATCAAGTAATTGTAATCCCTATATAAAGAGACCATTGGTCACATAATAAAGTATCTCTTTCTCATATTTTTTACTTTTTAATATGATATCAGAGTAGGTATCCTAAACTCTAACCCTATATAACAAACCGCCGCCCTCGCTTCCTCCCTCGAAGCTCTCGCTTCCACACTTGCAGCCCTAGCCCTCGCTACCTTCCTCGAAGCCGCAACCCTTGAAGCCCTCCTTGTAGCCCTCGTCCTCTGTTTCGAAGCCGCAACCCTCGAAGCCCTCCTCGCAGCCATCGCCCTCGCCTAATCCCAAGCCGCCGCAGCCCTCCTCCCGCCGCCGCAGCACACTTCGTTTTTTCTGATCTATAATGATCGGGAATTGGCTTGAGTAAACTCTAGTATCTTTCTCTAGCTCTTTATGTGCTACATCTGTACTTTCTATTGCTTGCTCTTTTTGTGTGCAACGTTCAATATGACACATAACAAGATTGATCCTCCATCCACAGCAACCCAATCGCCAGCATTATCATCCTCGCAGATCTCTCCTAAAGACTTACAACATCTGCAAAGTATTTTCTCTCATATCTCTATTGCTAACTTAACCATATCAATATCTCTTCTATCCCAGTCAAACCCTTGGGTCCTTGACTCTGGAGTTTCAGGCCACGTGAATTATACTGTTTATAACTCTGTATTTTCCACTTCGCATAAATTCATTTCCATTCCCAATGGGTTTGTCCTTCCTGTTCGTGGTTGTACCAATATTGATGTGATATCTTCCTTACCGCTTAAAAAATGTTCTAGTTTCTTCACTTCGTATAAACATTTTATCTGTTTGTTATCTTACCAATCATTTCAACTGTTCAATAACTTTCTATTCTAATAAATTTGTGATCCAGGACAACCAGACGGAGTACATTCTTGAGGGTAAAAAAAGTTAATGGCCTGTACTATTTGGATGTGCTACCTTCCGTATTTGCTGCTGTTTCTACTATTTGCTGGTATCGACGTCTTGGACATCCACATCTCTTCCTCACATGAATTCATTATTCATCACAAAGTAAATGCTTCTTCTTCTTCCTTCTTCTTTTGGATGGAAAAGCTTTCTAGCTTTTTCATTAGTGATGAAAATGAGTGAGATTAAGAAAACAAATGAGAGCTAAAATCCTACTTCATCATCCTAATCTATCCTAGCCATTTAGATTAGGGTGTTAACTTCATTAGTGAGTGAGAGCTTGAGTTAAAGTTTCTTCAAGGTAGATCATCTTTGTTATCGAACATCGGAAGCAAGCATGCATCTTTCTCTTCGTGGAGCCTCTCTAGAGTCCGGGTACTCGATGATCGCAGCGAAGGGGCCTCAACACGGAGCTTTAGAAGTAAAGGACCGGACTACAAAGGTTGTAATTCCAAACTCTTAGATGTTAAAGTGTTTAACATGCTTTGTTTCGCCTAATCTCTAGTTTAAAGATCTTGGTTAGGGTTGTTCGGCACGTCTAAATTTTAAATCGGGTATGGTTAATACCTTGTAGACCCTTGTGAGAGTGCCTAGTAACCCTACATCAAGACTGGGTATCGATACTCCGGAGTAGACTAGTGTATACTTTTCGAGACCCTGACGAGGGATGGTGGCCGGTCTCACAAGCCATTAGTGTTGAGTCACCTAAGATAGTATACATGTGCTTACTGGAGGTGAGTACACCAGACAGACTCGCCGAGAACTTCTAGATGGTATTATACCTATCGTCAGATAGAAGTTCTTTTATGGCATGTGTACGGATTAGTCTTTTGACCTGAGATTTTCATTTGTCTCGTGTGAGTTCCCACTGTACTTTGCTACCCTACCACGCCTCAAAGGAGTCGTGCAAACAGGTTTTAGTTAGGTACAGTCCCGAGCCATATGGAGGCAGTGAACAATCGTCAGGGATTCGTTTCTCGGTATTGGGAGTCGATGTCATGCTGTGTTAGGTCAGCCATCACCAGAAATTCTTGGCCAAGGTGGATGGATTTATTGATGTGATATCAGTAGTTTCTCAGTGGATGATGAGTTTCAGGCCGGCATGACTTATCGAGTTAGTAGAGGTTTGACGTTATCCACCCCTAGACCCGGTATGCGATTCTCAGAGGAAGAGACCGGACTGTACGGAGATTGTCACATACAAGCTCAGTAGGGCTACGAATGAGTTACTCATCGGTCTTCTTTTCGCTCAATATTTGGGTAGCCATTACGTAAATCTAGTGCCGCTGACGTGTTTGTGGTTAAACCCACTGGCAGCGCATTGACGAGTTTTTAGAGTCTCACACAGAGGGTTTTCCCAGTTCAGGCGAAATGATGTAGTGGCCGAATATTGATACATGTAGGTTTCCGATTGTATGTGTGCTAGCCACACGAACTTCAATCGGGCGGATGATAATATTAGCCGGCTTAGGATTAAGCCGGATTATTAAATAAAGTTTTGATTTAATAATTTACATATATATTTCGATATGTATATTATAGTATTATGTTCATTGTATTTTTCTATCTCTTAGGTATTCGTATTTTGATACGAATACGGACATGTATTTGCGGAGACGTATTCTTATATTCATACAAGAATACTTCTAGAGGGACAACTCATATCTAGGATTTTCTTTTAAAGGAATTATGAAATGAGATGGAAAAGAGAAATGGTGGAGGGTATAGGCAAATGAATTATAAATTCATTTGCATTTACTATTCAAGCATGGTTGTAATTTTAAATTGGAAAATTCTTTTAACAAAAGAAATCAAACATGCTTGAATTTGTGCACGACTTCATTCCACCATTTTAGGTTCTTTCTCTTCCATGGCTCCTCCCTCATCTTCAACACTATCATGAATTGAGAATCATGAAGAAAAGAGAAAAAAATGCTAGAACACTTACACACATCACTAAGTATCCTAAATTAGCAACCTAGGATCTTTAGTTCATCGACGAAGTTGAAAGCTTGAACTTGGTTCTCTCGGGTGGATCATCTTCGGCGAAAGAAGACCGGCTTGCAAGCGCGATCCGGAGCTCTTGAGAACATGCTAGAGTCCAACCCAATTGGAAATGATGCCGCTACGAGGGTTGTGATTTTTATCCATTTGTGTTTGCTAGTTTAGGTGTTTGGTTTAGATTCTTAGGTTAGAGTTTTTAGTGCTACGAAAATTTTCGTTTTCGAATTCCGCATTGGTCGCGGATTAGCGGTGAGGGCACTATGAACTTTCAGTGTTTTCACTCATTTCAGATTTGACCAAGACAAGAGGTAATCATATATCTTGTCCCTTGCTAACAAATGCATCTCGTCCTTGTGTTATTGATTCCAGTGCTACAGATCACATGACATGGGAGCAAAATATACTGTCTTCCTATGAAGCGAGACTTGGAACCCAGGTCACCTTGTCTAATGGAACTACAACTGAAATTATAGGTGCGGGTTCAGTTCAGGCAACATCACAATTACCTCTGTCTTCCGTTCTATACTTGCCTCGATTCCCTTTTAACTTATTATTCGTCAGCCAACTGACTCGGCAATTGAATTGTAGCACTACCTTTTTCGTAGAGGATGTGTTTTTGAGGAGTGTGAGATGAAGTGAACGATTGGCATTGGGACAGAGATTGATGAACTATACCACCTTGATGAGCGTCGACGTCTTATACCATGTCCAACATCGAGCCCCTACATCAGCTTTTGATGCTCATTTCCGTTTTGGTCACCCGTCCTTACAAACATTGAAAAAGATGATTCTATCTCTTGGTTCCTTGTCTACTCTAGAATGTGAATCATGTGAGTTAGGCAAGCATCATCGCTCCAGCTACCCATCTCGTATTAATAAAAGAGTGGACGAACCTTTTAATTTAGTTCGTTCTGATGTTTGTGACCTTCATCGATGATTTTTCTCGAGTCTCGTGGTTATTTTTGATGAAATCCAGGAGTGAAGTGTTTTCTCATTTCCAGACTTTTTGTTCTGAAGTGAAGACTCAATTTGGAGCCAGTGTACGTATCTTGAGGTGTGATAATGCCAAGGAGTAGTTTAGTACATCTTTTCGGGTATATACAGAGCAACTTGGAATTATTCATGAATTCTCTTGTCCTTGTACCTTTCAACAGAATGAGATGGCAGAAAGGAAGAATTGACATTTGTTAGAGGTCACTCAAACTCTCCTGTTTCATATGCGGGTGCCTAAATCTTTTTGGGGAGATGTAGTTCTTACTGTCAATCACTTGATTAATCGTATGCACACGTCGGTCCCCGATTGACAGATTCCTCATTCCATATTGTTCCCGTCGATGGTCTCTTCTTATTCCGTCCCTCCGCCGGTATTTAGATGTGTTTGTTTTGTCCATGATCTGCTACCAGAGGGTTCTAAACTAGATCCTAAGGCTATTAAGTGCATTTTTCTTGCGTATTTTCGGGCTCAAAAGGGATATCGTTGCTATAGTCCTGAATTACGTCGTCGATTTATATCAGCCGATGTGACTTTTCATGAGTCCACTCCATATTTCTCTATATCACACTTCTGTAGACATGGATAGTGAATTTCCTTTAGATTTCTCCAATTTTTCGTCACATAATATCTCGTCTGCGTCGGTTGCTTCTCCACCTCTTGTATTAGAAATCATCCACACCGTTTTTATTGAGCCACCTACTACTCCTGCTTCTCCACTATTGGATCCCACACCACCGATTACGAGAGTATATACTTGTCGAGCTCGTACGGCTCCCGAACTTCAGCCTGCTCCTGAGCCCCAGCTTCTTGTTGTTGATCTCCCAGAGTCTCAAGCTCCGCCAGAGAGTGATATTGATCTTTCTATTGCCTTACGGAAAGGCACCCGGAGCTGCACTTTTCACCTTTAGCTCACCATATGGCCACATCTCACTTATCTTCGACCTATCGCGCATTTATCTCCTCACTCGACTCTTATGCTCTACCCAAGTCTTTTTCGGATGCTTTGTCTCATAAAATGGTGGACTGAAAATATAATTGATGAGATGCTTGCCTTCGATCTGAATCAGAGATGGGATTTGGTTCCTCTTCCGGCTAGATAGAAGGCTGTAGGGTGTCGCTGGGTATACATTGTAAACCTTAACCTTGATGGGACACTTTCCCGCTTGAAAGCACGTTTGGTTGCAAAAGGGTATTCACAGACTTATGGAGTTCATTATGAGGAGAAATTTTCTCCTGTGGCGAAGATAACTTCTGTTCGTCTACTTATGTCTTTTGCCGCTACCCATCATTGGCCATTGCATCAACTTGATGTGAAAAATGCCTTCCTTCACGGTTCTTTTGTCGAGGAGATATATATGGAGCAACCACCTGGGTTTGTTGCTCAGGGAGAGTCTGGTCTCGTTTGTCGATTGAAGAAGTCATTGTATGGCTTGAAACAGTCCTCTCGAGCTTGGTTTGGGAAATTTACTAAGGTGGTTACTTTGTTTGGCCTCAAATGATGTGCACATGACCATTCAGTGTTCTATTGTAATAACATCAATGGTCTTCATATTCTTTTGATGGTGTATATCGATGACACAGTGATTACTGGTGATGATGAAGCTGGTATTGCACGGCTTAAGTACCACCTGGAAATGAAGTTTCAGACTAAGGACCTTCGGAGCCTTAAGTACTTTTTGGACATCGAAGTTGCTCGATCGAAAAGAGTGCATCTACATCTCACAACGGAAGTATGTGCTGGATATGTTGACTGAAGCTAGGATGCTAGGATGCAAACCCATAGAGGCTCTAATGGATCTGAATACTAACTACTTCCGGGACAAGGTGACTTGGTTGAAAATCCCGGAAGATACCGACGATTGGTAAGTAAATTGAATTATCTCACCGTCACTTGACCGGACATCTCATATCTTGTTAGCGTTGTGAGCTAATTTATGACTGATTCTCGAGTGAATCATTGGGATGCAGTGATTCGCATACTTCGTTATGTGAAGAATGCTCCAGGAAATGGCCTATTGTACTCAGATCATGGCCATTTGATCGCAGCTCTACTACGGGATATTGCGTGTTTGTAGGAGGTAACTTGGTTTCCTTGAAAAGTATGAAAAAAAGCGTTGTGTCCAGCAGTGCTGATTCAGAATATCGAGCCATGACGAATACCATTTGTGTGCTTGTGTGGATTCGATTTATACTGGAAGAGTTTGGTTTTGAGCCTACCTTACCTATGCGGCTATATTGTGATAATAAGACTGCGATTTATATTGCTTCTAATTCTGTGTTCCATGAGCGAACGAAGCACATTGAGGTGGATTGTCACTTTGTAAGGGAGAAAGTTGAAGATGAGATTGTTGATGCCTACTATGTTCAATTGGCACATCAACTTGCAGACTTATTCACAAAACCCCTAAGAAAGAATAGAATGCAATTTCTTTGTAACAAGCTGGGTATGTTTGATATGTATACTCTTGTTTGAGGAGAAGTGTTAAGAAGTATTATATACGGGGCTATATGTAATTAGGATAATAATAGGGATGTAATTGCATAATGTGTTTACCTTTATAAAGAGGGAAATTAGCCTTGAGCTAATTTACCCATTACATTTCCCTAAACACTTTCTCACTCATCTCTCTTTCTCTCTCATCCCTCGCTTCTAAATAATCACACAAATCATGCTTAGAATACTTTAGAAATCCCTAGAATATCGTAGCACATTCTAACGAAACATATCTCCCTCTCAACTTCAAAGACATTCTAGAAAGAAGAAAGATATGGTGCATGATGATGAGGCCAAAAATGAAATAAGGATTATAGTCCTAGTCCAGCCCAATTTTTTTATCAAAGTGGGTGTGATTCTAATGGCAAAAAGTTTTGAAATCATTAGATCAAGGGCAGATTGCACTATGAAATACATTAGATTATTCCAAGTTGCAATGTTCAGTGCACATAGAAAACTTGCCTTTTCTCTGCTGTCACCAAAACTTGTTTAATTTCTTTGAGTTGTCAAGCACTAATTAAATGGGTTATTCTTTAATGAAGCACCATAGGTACCAAATATTTGTTTAGTTGGCTATTATGCTTTCGATTGTGGCTGTGGCTGATCGCTTGACCCCTGTTCATGTGGGTGATGGAAGTTATAGAGTTCTATACTGCAGCTTAAGAGCACCAAGTATATGGTCTCTCAGTAATGGTGTCTGTCAGTTTCCATCACAGAATGTACAGTGAAGCTAGATAATTATAAGTGCCATCTTCTTACATTTCATCCCATTCAACTCTATTTTATGGCATCTTAAGCCATCCATTCTTCTTCATTTAGTTCTATCCAAGGGTTCTATTATGTTATTAACAACTGTTCAATTTTCATTCGAGATATTTTGATTTTTTCCAAAGTATGTTCTTAACTTATATGAAATGACTGCTTTCACAGTTCAAGTGTCATTTAATGCAACACACCTTCTATCCTTTTGCATACATTTTCCTTCAGTTAGCATTTCATGTGCCACGTTAGAACAATTATTATCTTTTCCCCCTTTTGTGGTTATTAGGTGTTATTTTTATTCGTTCTGTTCCTCTAGATCATAGTTATGTCTTTTGTTCATTTTTTTTCTTGTTTCAGCTGATATTGCAGAAACTTTAGCAAGGGACATGCAGACAGAAAACTTGTGTGGGCGAACATTGACATTGAAATTGAAGACCGCTGCCTTTGAGGTTTTCAAAGTTTTCCTTTCATCTGCCTTTTCCCATTTCTTTTCTATCAATATGTTGCTAAATATGGGCCATCTTATAAATTCAGCATTTGTCGTGTGGTTAAATAGTAAAATAGTTCGTTTTACGCTACCAATATTCTTGGAGAAGTGTCATGAAAAGGTTTAAGCTGAGCCTGGAGTGTTGCGATTGGAAGCTTTATTGTTGTTGTCATCTCTCAAAATATTTAAGTCATTTTCTGACTGTCTATTGTGATCCTGCTGCTTATATATTAAATCTCATTCTAACTAATATTTCTTCCAGGTTCGAACTAGGGCTGTATCTCTGCAGAAATATATTCACTCCAAGGAAGAGATTCTATGTAATGCTTCTAAGTTGCTTAGGGGTGAACTTCCTCTTTCATTGAGGTTAATTGGTACGGAATCTGTTCATATATGTTCTGAGCTCCTTAGGACAATTTTCATTATTGTTGTCCTCCAAGCATGTGATTCAACACGTAGTTGACACATATTTTCCCTTTCAGCCAAAGATGACACCCTCTTATAAAACTGAAGTTACTGAAACAATTTGCAAAAGAAACGATTATTTAGATTCTCTTTCTTGATTCCATGTTTGATATGTTTTGGTGATTAAAATTGATGTTCACTCCTAGTCGTTGTTTGAGGGCTTAGTAAAACTGATGGGTTTCGCTAAAGCTAAGCCATGCAAAGCTGGTCCCAAAGGGTTTGCATCTAAGAAAAATATTTATTTAAATTACTTATTTTCCTTGAACCATGTTCACTAGTGTGAAATCTATTGTCTAAATTAGAGCTATTCTGAAACTACTTTAAGAGAGGGATGGAAGTGCGCGACAGAGATTTTTTTTTCTTGGATTCATGTTGACGTGTTATTTTGAGTGATGGAATGAGGTGATCACTCAATAAGATAATTTAAGTTTTCGGTCGATTTGATTGCTTACATTGGTTGGGAGAGAGGGAGGTACTCGCAAACAAAGGTTATGTTTATTGATACATTCAGTGAAACTATTAACGCATAGGCCTAAACACGAGGAAAAAAAATATCAATGAACCAATGTAATCCAACCACTTATGGCTGATATTTTTGAGAATTTTTAATGACCATTTAGCTACTTGATGCAACCATCCGTAAATTAACAAGAGAACTATGGACAACAGAGGACCTATTCATAAACAATTTCTAGTTGGCATCCTTCAAATTTTGTCATGCTAATCTAGAAGGAGGTGATAGATTTGCTATATGGAATTATGTTCAATTCTAAGTTAGGAATATGGCCAAGAGAGAAAAAGAAAACATTACCACAGTGTGAATAGTAACTAAAAAGAAATTGTATATTTATGTGAAAGGAAACCAATTGTCAGACTAGGAGTGTCCGGGTTGCTACTTATTGTATTTCGTATTTGTCATAATGACACAGCAAGGGAATGATAGGGCTGGTAGACATGTGTATGGATGCAATACAGATGCAAAATGGCAATTACAAGCAATCGATGCAAATAAAAACCCTAGCAACAAACTACAAATTATGCAACCACACTTGAGAGATCCAATATCAATAGCTGCAATTAATAATTAATATGGAACTCGAGAATAAATATCCACAATTAACCTTTGATTTAAAACTATCGATTTTGTGCTGATATCCGATTAAGCCGCAAGTGCTGATATCATTATCATCTTCTTCTTCTCTCTCTTGATTTTATTTTTGAGAGAGAGAAAACTAAATAGAGAGAGAAAATCATGAGCAAAATTCCTACATTATCTTTCTAAACTCTTTTAGCAAATTAGTTTAGTTAGTTGCTTCACTACTGGTTGTAGCTTGTGAAGTAGAAGCTTGTGTTGGTGCAACCTCAAGGTGGATCATCTTTGGCTTGGAGGATCTTCTACCTAGCTTGTTCCAAAGATCAAAAGGAACTTTTGAAGAGAAGGACTTGACTACAAAGGTTGTAGTTCTAATCATAGTAGTTTAAAACTCCTAGTTTAGTTAAAAGCTTTAGTTTTTAGGCTAGATTTTGTGTTAGGGTTTGTTTTTGCTCTCTTGAAAATTTGAAAATCCGTTTCCGCCACGTTTTAAAACCTAATCAAGTGAGCAATGCAACCTTTCAATTTCTTATGGATTGTGTTCTCGAAGCAAGTAGTTTGCGGAGATCGTGTGCAACTTTGTTTTGATGTGTTGATGTGAGTGGATTCGATTGTTTTTGTATTCATGATTTGATCTTATGAGATCAATGGCATGGTAATTGCATTTGGATTTTGGTAGATCACTTGTATCTTGATTGGTAATTTTTTTCCGTTTGAAGGACCTTTTCTTGTTGTTACTATTGAATTTTCGGAAATTGATCCCTTGATCTTTTAGTGGATCTTCGTGCATCGATTTGGTACTTTTGTGTTCTATTATCGGTGCAATTGTATCTTGGGGTTTTTGAAAATACAGCAATAATGTTGAGCACATTGGTTGCATTTTCCTTTGCACCAGTGACGAGTAACGAGGCAAGATGTGATAATGTGGCATGCATTTTTTCTACACGTACACCACGACATTGGATCATTGACTCTGGAGCCACGGATCATATGACCAGTGAGTTGAAACAACTCTCTTCATTTCGTCCCACTTCTTTAGCTGCCCCTGTGGTTTTAGCAAATGGGACTACAATTGTTACTGGTATTATACTTACCCGACTTCTCGTTTAGTTTGTTGTCTGTTCGTGCACGTATTAGATTCATGGGATGCTCGTTCATATTCTCTGCTACGGGACCATGAGGGATCCTTCAAGAGTAGTTATTGCTACCGGCCATGAATCTAAGGGTCTCTATATTTTGGATAAACAAATCTCTTCATAACTTTATTCGAAGTCTCTAATAACATGATCCACTTTATCGCCGCTACAGATCCATAGCAAATTTGGTCATTCTTCTGTTCAGATTTTAAAGACGCTTGCCCCTTCCCTTAACTGTTTATCTATGTTGGAGTGAGAGTATTGAGGGAAGGGATAAACATCATCGCTCTAGTTATCCGACTCAAATCAATAAAAAAGAAGCTAAATTGTGCGACTTAGTTAATTCCTCGAGGTGGTTTCAGATACGTCACATTTTTTGATGATCACTCAAAAATAACTTGGCTCTATTTAATGAAATCTTGGATTCAAGTTATTTCTAGATTTCAAGAGTTTTACTCTGAAGTCAAGAATCAATATGGAGCCTCTATCACACTTTTGTAGCAACTGTGCTAAAGAATACTTTAGTTCAGGCTTTTCAGGATATTATGTCAAATGTTGGATCATTCATGATTCGTCTTGTCCTTGTACACCTCAACAAAATGGGATAGCGGAGCGGACTAATAGACATAGTCATGGAGATTACGCGCACCTTATTGATTCATATGAAGGTCGCTAAGATCTATTGTGAAGAAGCAGTTCTCACTGCTGGCTATAATCAATCGTTTGGCTACTCTTGTCTTGGACGATCACACTCCATATTCTTTGTTGTCTCCAAACAGTCTTTCTCTTTGCCCCTTGGAGTTTTTGGGTATGTTCTCTATGTTCATGATAATCGACTGGGAGGTACCAAATTGGATGTTAGGGCTATTAAATGTATATTCCTTGGATATGCTCATGGACAGAAAGGGTATCAATGTTATAGCCCTTGGTTAAGACCGGAGTTTGTTTCAGCAGACATCATGTTTCATGAGTCCACTTCTTATTATTTTTAATTTCATAATGCTCCAAATTTGAATGGAGACTTTTCTTTGGATATTTTTATTTCTAGATTACACAACAAACTGTAGTTGCACCAACCGATAACCGATATTCCTCCTGCAGATGCAGCTGATGTTCCTTCTACATATTTAGTTGCTCCAGCTGTCCCATGTTGGCTATAGTGTCAAAAAGGCAATTATTGTAATTGTAAGTAGGCGGTTATGATAATTGAAGGACCTATACAGGTAAAACAATCTTACTTGAGATGATAGTATACTATCTGGTTTGTATTTATCATGTATGTATATACGAAATACATAATGATAAATCCCGTAAGATCTTTGCTTGATTACCAGTTATGAAGGTGATCATAATCGTGAGAGCTCGGTAGTGCATAAACACATTCTTAAATGTCTCTAGTCGTGGGAGTATCGAGACTGTAGATCGATATTCTATAGTAGACTAGTGTATATGTTTCTAGATCCCGACGAGGGGCGGTGATAGGTCTCTTAACAATTGGTGTGATGTACCTAAGATTGTATTTAGGAGCTCGCTGAAGGTGAGTACACCAGACGGACTCTCCGAGAACTTCTAAATGGTGCCATACCTATCGTGAGATGACAGTTTTTAGGTGACATGAGTACATGTAGTTTGTTGACCTAAGATCGTCATTTGTCTCGTGTGAGTTTCCACTGTACTTAGATTACTTCCCTACCATGGTTCTACTGAATCGTGCAAACAGCTTTTAGTTGGGTACTATCCCGAGCCACATAGAGTCAGTGAGCGATCGTCACAGATTCGTTTCTCCCGGTGTAGAGAGTCGATGCCGCGCTGTGTTCAGTTGGCTATCATCATAAATCCTTGGCCAGGGTCAATGCGATTTAATGATTGTAGATCAGTAGTTTCTCGATGGGAGATGGGGTTGACACCGACAAGACTTATCAGGTTATTAGGGGTATGACGTTATCTACCCCGTAGATCTGGTATGCGATTCTTTTAGACGAAGAGACCGGACTGTACGAATATTGTCACTTACAGGCTCTGTAGGGATACGGATGAGTTTGCCCGTCGACTTTCCTTTTGTTCAATACCTGAATAGCCGTTATGTACAGCTAGTGTCACTGACGTGCTTATGGTTAAACCCACTGCCAGCGTATTGTTGAGTTTTTAGAGTCCCACACAGGGTTTTCCGGTTCAGACGAAACGATATAGTATGCGCGTATTTTGATACGCACAAAATACGCACTCAGGTTCGATTAAATGTGTATTTAATGCACGTATTTTAATCGGGCGTCTTGATAATACTGACAGAATTGAAAGATAGCTGGATCATTGTGAGCTACTATTATATCTCTCATTATCTCTTTTTTGGTATTTGTATTTTGACACGAATACGGTATTTATGCGAATACGAGTATTTGTATAAATATGTATATTTGTATCTTAATACGATGAGTATTTTTATCTCAATACGAATACACGTATTCGTATTTTTATACGAATACGGTATTTGTATTTTGATACGAATACGGATACATGTATTTTGATACATATTTGCTTGTATGTATATGTGTGTGTGTGTATATACATATATATGCGTGTGTATGTACACACATTTTCCACTCATATTTAGAAGCTTTGTGAAGAGTGAATGGGTGACTCATTGTGGTGAGTCACCATCCATCCACTCTCCACAATTTAAAGAAAGAAAAAAGAAAAGATGTGATTATTATTGATTTTTCTTCTGTTCTTCTTGAGGTTAGCTTCAAATTTGAGAGGAAATTTGAAAAGGGAGAAAGCTTGAGAACCACCACCACATCTCTCTCACAATCAATTCTTAGGAAGTTTTGTTTGTGAGTTGCTTACTTGGTATTTTAGATGTGAAGTTAGAGCTTGAATCGAACTCTTTCGGATGGATCATTTTTGACAAGGAAGATCGGCGTGTAAGCTAATTCCCGTCGACTTCGGAGCCATGCTAGAGTCCTTGGAGAGGTGTAGGGGTTTTCTGCAATTGCGCAGACACGCTACAAAGGTAGCTAGCTCCCAACCTTGTATATTTAGTTATCTAGTTTAGTGTTCGGAATCGATTGTAGGGTATTGGTTGCTAGTTCTTGCTTTAAAATTTTTGTTTTCGCTTCCACCTTTGCAGCGAGTCTTGCGGTGCGAGCACTAGGGTCCTTATAGTGGTATAAGCCATGCCAAACACTTTGACTAGTTGTAGACGATATTTACGTTTCGAAATCGAAATTTTAACCGTTATCGATCACAAAAAGTTTCTGTAAATTTTTTGAAACGACATCTGAATTTTTTTTAAAGTACGTCAAAGGTCTTGTTTTGAGGTATAAAAACTTGGGGGGAAAATCTGAGGTCCTACTAACATTTTCTGGCCTCCCAAATTGCTCTTGGGCTGCTTCTGCCGGCCAAAATTTCTCAAAAGTCGCTGGTTTTTTGTTAGGTGTTTTATGTCTCAGAAACTTGATTTTTAGTATACTTTGTTTTGCCCCAAATTTCAGTTATGTTATCTTTGTATTCGGGCAAGTTTGGAAAACTTTTTGGTCGAAACTAATGCATCATTTATGATCCGTATCTTTGTTTGTGTGTTTGATAACGTCGTCTAATTGCTATATGTTCGATTAGACGGGGTTGCACATTGGTTACTTGTTATGTTTTTTGATATATATATCTTATGATACTTTGCCTACCCCATATGCTTGGGATAAAAGGCTCAGTTGTTGTTGTTGTTGTTGATATCTTATGATACTTTAGCCGGATTGTCTTGACGGATAGCCCCTCGTGCGATGCGGTTGTACATTTTGATAGTTGTATTTATTTATTTTGGATGAGCAGTCGGATTGTGTCCGTTGTTGCCGCTTGAAGTATATTCTTTTTGGGACACATCCAGGTTACTGGCGTTGTCACCGATGTATATATTTCATTACTTGTACTAGGATACCCCGCAACACAGTGCTCGGGTATTTGGATTCGAGAATGCAGAGGGTAGCCATCTTATGGAGTTGACACCCGGGCCACCTTATTCTCGGATTGGCGAGTTGCTCGCTGCACTTATAAGGGGTGTGGCTTATCCAAGATGAAGTACTCAAGTTACCAGATTTTAGAAAGCACCGGGTAGCCTACTCATGATATTGAGGGAGGGGTATCCCGTTTCTATGATTGAGGAGTAGCTTGCCGATCTCGTAGAGGTCTTGGTTCGAGATTATACGGGCTATCTACACAACCGGGGATCGTTGGTTTCGTTTGCGGTTCAAACGAAACACGGGGCTCCTATCTTATCCGCTATTCCATCTTATTTGTAGGCTATCGCATGTCTGTGATGTTTATTACTTGCCGGTGATATATATATATATATATATATATTATTAGATGCTTCTATATAGTTTGCATCTGCGCTAGCTTTGTCCCCATCCTGCCGTAAGTAATCTTATGGTGAAAACCCGGAACCCCGTGTCTAATGCGAATGGCATATAAAAGCATGCTATTCTGGTTGTTTCTGTGTGGCTTAGAAACATTGATTGATGGGATCACATTATAGGTTTAATGCAAGAAAAACAAATCTAAATGATGTCGGAACCAATTTTTAAAACTACTTGGTTTTCTTCAAAACCATCCGGTTTTCTATAAAACCAATTGTTTTAAAAGCGGAGCCTAAACCACTCATTTTCAAAGGAATTCGAGTTCCTTCAACGATATCAAGTTCATTACGTTAATGGCTTTCGCCAAAAATCAGCCGTAGCCCATTATCATTTCAGATTAGTATTGTTTTGTATTCGTGCTGCGTTTGTTAACCTTGTCAAGACGTAGTGTTCGGTAGTTCTGTAGTGCTTTTTTGTTGCATGGTGATGCGATTAAATAGGACGGTCATACGGCATTGTTGATCTTGTCAAGGGTTCGTGCGGATGGATAGATTAATCCAGGATGAAGACGAGTTGAATTTGATTAGCGACTTATGTTTTGTTGATCTTGTCAAGGTCATGAGTCGTTAGGGGTAAAACCCATATCAGGAGTTTCAAATATAAGGGAAACTTGCTAAATATGCGTATACCTTCTAGACTGGTAATTTTGGTCGGTTTCCGTCAAAGTTATCACACAATGATAGTTGGGTCCTGATTCCCACTGATTAGTAGGTATTACTCCCGGGAGATTTTTTATTTCACAACTAGCTAACCTATTGGATGTCTAGAAAGGTGTTAACGGGGTTATGGCTTTGCGGAAATGGGGTTATTTTATTAGGTTCGTGTGAAAGCACGGGAAACCTCCCGCGGAATACTAACATTGGCCTGGCTGAACGGTTAGCGAATTTGTAAGGTGTACATGATCCCCACTGATTCTCTTTGGCAATGACCCATGACTGACCTCGAACTAAAACTCATAAACCAAGTTGACCGAATCTTTTTACAAACCCGGTTTTGGTTTGTCATGATTTACGATTAACTCGCATATATTCTTGCCGCTTCTACTTTACCTTTAGCCTTCTCCATAACATTCTGTATCATTATAGATATCCATATTGTTTGGAACGGCCATCTCGTATAGTTACATACGAACTCGAAAAATTTATTTCAGTCCGAGGATGGTCACGGGTTCTGAATAAATTGAATTGTATAATTCGGTTGTTTCCCCTTTGTTATCTTCTCTCAAGTTGAGAGCTTTTTATATTAGGAGAGTACACCTGCTACGCTTGTTGGATAGTTTTCTTTCAAATCTTAGGCAAGTGCCAAAAGGTGGGGAAGAAAGAAAACCAACTAAGCCTAAGTTGGTGTACAGAAGGTGAGATGTAGAGACATATAAAGGGATTGAAGAGAGAGCAAAGGAAATTGCATCTAGTGTCGTGAATCTGGATATTGGAAAAAGCATTACTAAGAATACCCGGCCATCCCCTTGAAACATTTTAATGTTTTAGTTTTTCCTGTGTAGTTTTAATTGAAAATCATTTTTCCAATTAATTCTGACTCTAGGGTATGTATATACGGGATTTGGATCTCACATCTGTATGTCGTTACAGATGCTGAGAAGGGACAGAATATTGGGAAATGTGTGATTTGATCTTCAATATCGGAAATCATAGCAATTAGTGATATTGGATCAAATCACCTGGTTTTGCCTAACGACAAATATTTGGTTTTGAATTACCGTTATGCACCAATTTTTAAAATGATATATCCGTATCTTTATTTTATAAAGTGAGATATAAATTTTTGAAAACTGTGTCTTAGACATTTATCTTTATCAGTTGAAAATAAAGTAAAGTATATTGAATAATGGTATAGACATTTTAAACTAAAATACAGTTCTCAACTTACAATACACAGAATTAGAGTTATTGAACTCTTGGGACTTATACATGGTAATGTATGTTGTCCAGTGTTCATATGGACAAAAGGGATTGGTACTCGTAGTATATATTCTATTCACTTATCACTTCTCTGATTTTAGACACATATTTCGTTGAAATGCAAGGTCTAAAGATTTTGAGATGTTCATAGATATAAGAACAAAGTAGAGAACCATACGTTGGAAATATCAAGATTCTTCTAAATAATCGAAAATGTAGATACTTATGCTAGCTATTTCGTTATAATAATAATGAGTATTATTTCTTACAGGTTACTCATCCGTGTGTGCTCTTTGATGAGTAATGTTGTATGGTTTTTTTCTATTTAGGGGATATGCACTGGACACAATTGCATAAATTTTTGAGTCTGGTGAAAGTATGTCTTAGCATCTCTAGTAGGTTTCAAAGTGAATCAAGTATACAAATTAAAAAAATCTAGATGTCTAAAGCATACTAACCAAGAATCTAATTAGTGAATTAGGGTTTTAGCGTAAGCAAACAGGTTCTACACTAAGTGAAAAGAGAATACAACTTTTGTAGACCGGTCCTTCACTTCTAAAGCTCCAAGTAGTAGTTCCTAGAACTCTTCTTGGACTCCACTAGGTGAAAGGAACGAGCTTGCTTTGTAATCTTCGGAGCCGAAAATGATTCATCTTGAAGTCTCTCTAACTCAAGCTCACTCTTCACTAATCAAAGTATTAGTGAAGCAAACAACCTAAACTAAAGGGCTAGTAAAGTGTAGATTGATGAAGTAGGAATTTTGCTCAATTTATTTTCTTCTTTTCTTTTCTTTTTCTCAGCTCAAGAATTTTCTAAAGAGCAAGTGAAGAAGAAGATGAGAAGAACTTAGATGGAGAGAGAGTGAATCATGAAGTGAGAATGAATAGTGAACAATAATACTAGAATACATATATCTAATTACATATATAAATTATTAAATCAAAACCTGATTTAATAATCCGGCTTAATCCTAAGCCGCTAGTATTATCAACCGTCCGATTAAAGTCTGTGCAGCCTGTACACATTTAATCGGAGACTTGTATGTACCAATATACGTCATCTACACCATATCACATGAACCGTGAAAACCCTATGTGTGAGACTCTAAAGACTCGTCAATACGCTGACAGTGGGTTTAATCACAAGCACGTCAGCGACATTAGCTGTACGTAACGGCTATCCAGGTATTGAGCGAAAGGAAGACCGACGAGCAAACTCATCCTGAACCTCTACCGAAGCTGACAGTGACAATATCCGTACAGTTCGGTATGTTCGTTTAAGTATTGCATATCGAGTCTAGGGGGTGGATAAAGTCAGACCCCTAACAACGCGACATTTAGTGTCGGTATGAAACTCATCACCACCTGAGAAACTATCGATCCTGGATCGGTAATTCTCCTCTACCTTGGCCACCCGTGCACTGCGCGATATCAACCCCCAATACCGGGAGAGACGAATCCCCGACGATCCGATTATTGCCTCCATGCGGCTCGGGACTGTACCCAACTAAAACCTGTTTGCACGACTCCTTTGAGCCGTGGTAGGGTAGTAATCAAAGCACGGTGGGAACTCATACGAGACAAATGACGATCTCAGGTCGACAGACTAACCTATACACATGTCACTTGGGAACTGCTATCTGACAATATGTATAATACCAACTAGCAGGTTTCCGGTGAGTCCGTTCAGCGTACTCATAACGCAATGAGCACCTGTATACTATTTTAGGTGAACAAACTAACACCAATGGCTTGTGAGACCTGGCCACCGCCACTCGTCGGGGTCTTGATCAGTATACACTAGTCTACACTGGAGTATCGATGCCCAGTCTCGATACTCCCACGACTAGGGACATTTAAGGATGTGCTTATAAACCACCTAGCTCTCACGTATATGATCGCCATCATAATGCTGATAGTCAAGTAAGAATTCTATGGGCTCTATCAACATGTAATAGTGATGATAAAGACAAACCAGATAGCATACTATCATCTCGAGTAAGACTGTCCTACCGGTATAGGTCCTCCCTCAATCATCATAATCACCTAACTGCGATTACGACAATTGCCTTGAGGGCATTATAGCCAACAATCTCCCACTTGCACTTAAGGCCAATTATTGCGGTGTCGCATACTCACAGCCCGTGTGATACTGAACACCCAACTTCTCTACTAATCAGTTTCGCAAAGCCCGTTTGCGAAACTATTGCGTTCGAGAAATAGCCTCAGTGAATGGACTCGCTGAAATGTTTCTTTCTGTATCTCTGTATATCTCAACTTCGCGGAGAAACTATCTCCCGAAATGAGCAATACCCGTCTTAGAATTTGTCTGGATATCTGATGGGACCCAGTTCACAAATGAACTCCAAATCCAGCGAACTTCTTAGACTGTATCATCCACTGAATTTAATCAGGATCATGAGCCATGCCTTTTCTCAGTATCCGTTTAGACCATCTGTCCAACATACTGCCCCTGAAAAGAGGGAAAACTATAACTCTGACAGTCACTCTGTCATCCAGGTCACCTTGGAAGCCTGAAATGATAACCGTCTCCTGAAGGAGGCTGCCGTTACCATATCCCTAGAATATCCATTTATGTTCATAAACTGCTTCCCTTCGTTTCTCCAGGATTGGATTAATATATGTTTATTGCAGCTAGTGCTAAAACAATATCTGGTGTCGTACTTGATATCACATGATTGACTCAATTGCCTAAGCAAGTGATATGCCAATCATGCAAATCCCTTCCCCCTTTAGTCTGTAAGACTTCCTTTAGAGACGGTGACTCCATCACCTGCAGGTTCACCACCATGCCAGGAATCAACCATTCTAAAACACCTTTAGAATATTGTCAAGTACCTTAATTGGGACACTTCCCAAATCTAGATCTAAAATCATAGATCTAGTCACCAGAAACCCTGATATTATATTCATATCCTCGGTGGAGAAATAATTTTGTGACAACCACAGTATAAACGATCGTAGTATAGGAATATCTCTTCCTATCAAGTGCATGTCATTCAAATATCTGGACATCATTCCCTACTATCTTCTTACCAGATCCATCTCTTATTCTGATAAAGTCAAGACCAATGACCGTCACATAAAAATAGATGATCTATCTCCGCTATACTTGCTTTAGTCTATAAATAGACATAAGCTACTTGCCTACTATGCTTCCGCTGCTCCCACTGACTACACCAACCCTCTGGCAGAGTTATATACACGTGCACTTCTAAAGCTAGTTTAGAACGACGTTATACTCATCCTCCTACCGGGTCTCATAGTTTAGAACAGCAGCAATGACAAGTCTGGGTAAACAAGAACCTCTCTGTCACCGTCTCTGAGAAGACCGAAATATCTCTCGGGTGCCTGAGGTTACCCACCAAATCTGCGGAGTGGCTAATGGAATGTCAAATCCAATTGAATTCTTAGGTTCTATTAAATTTTCAGTGATCGTTTGCGATTCTGGAATCACTTCCAGTTCTACCATACTCCCACTTCTGTTTTCTGAAAAATCCATTTTACTAAAACTGTGGCGAGTTAAGAACAATATCACTATTGATCTTCCTGATGGTAGAAAGTTAACCCTCGTCAAAGTCCGGGATAACCTACAAACTGACATTACTGAAACGTGCCTCGAGTTTATCCAGATTCTGGTTTTAAGTATCAGTCGGACAACTCCCTATACCTTAACATCTTTAAGATATAAATTGTTTCTATATATATCCAATATAAAAACAAAAGCACTAATTTAATTGAAACCAGATTCAAAATCATGCAGCTGTCTTCAGTGCATATCAACCAGATGGAAAGAGATCAATCAGTATTACTCATCTAGGAGCGCATCCATATATGAGTAACCCGAAAGAGAAGCAACCGGTCTCGCTAGGATGTCACTGTTATCATATAGGATAAGATGCCGTAGGGAGCGGATTGTGGTTGCTTTGATAGGAGTTCGAATTAAGTTGTTGGGCAAAAGAAATAGTGAGGGAGATTTCCTTCTCTCAAACTTTTCTTATCTTATCCTAAAAAGTGAGAAAACTACTCACTCATTATAAAATAAAAGAAAATAAAACAAATAAAGAAGATAGAAAGAAATGAGGCAGAAAATTATAATTAGCTACTTGGGACCTCACCAAGGCAAGGATCACACTTAAGCATTATGGTTGCAAGGATAAAAGAAAAGAGAAGAACATGAAAACCAGCAACTACTTAACAAAGAAAATAACAAGCAATATATATTAAACTAGTTAACAAATTTACAAGATATGCATATAAAAACACTCTTCATTTATCATCCACTCAAAAGCTCACTACAATTTTAATGGATGAAAGACGAAGAAGTTACACTAAATTCTAACAAAAAACTAATGAAAAAATATATCCTTGATATGGCTCTGATCTGGAGTATTTATAGGCAGTGAAGTGAAACCCTAAGGTCTTATTCTGAGCCCTTACAAAATGTCAAAACTACCCCTGAAAATTTGGTGTGAGACGCCACGTATTGCCTGCGGAACCCCGCCAAAAGCAGCCTTAGACCGCGGAACCGCGGCCGTTTTGGGGAGTTAGAACTCCAAATTTCTCTCGCTGCCTTGTGTTGCTTTATTACTCTGTTTAGTACACTTGTTTTTGCAGAATCATTCCATTTTTCTCCCAGATTTTCATCCGTCCAAAAAATGAAAACGTGTGGACTTTTTGCCTTGATTTTCCGAGCTCCGCGTTGTCAACTTGATTCTCATGCTGCCTCTCTCGTGCTTTGTGCTTGAATGACCCTTGCTTGATCTTTGTTTCCTGAACTTGTAAGCGGCACCTGACGGATGGTGAGCGGAACCCGTATTTTTAATCGATGTTGGCAGTTGTCCTGGATTTGTCGTGACTGTTCATGATTTTCATTGTTTTGGACTAAGAACCTTTAACCTGTAATTATTTAGCAAACACGGATCAAAAGTACTTATCTATATGCAATGCGATCAAGAATGGGTGGTATAAAAGTGCAAAATTCTGATATGAACATGTGTTCATCAATGGTTCCTAATGTTTCTTCAGGATTGGATTAATATATACTTATTGCAGCTAGTGTAAAAAGAAATATCTGGTGCGCTACTTGACATCTCATGATTGATTCAATTGCCTAAGTAAGTGATATGCCCATCATGCAAATCTCTCTCCTTGCAGTCTAGAAGGCATCTTTTTAGAAGAGGTGACTCCATCACTTGCGGGCACACCACCACGCTAGGAGTCGTCCATTCTAAAACACTTTAGAATGGTGTCAAAATACCCGAATTGTGACACTTCCCAAATCTAGATCTAAAACCATAGATCTAGCCACCGGAATCCCTGATATTTTGTTCAGATCCTATGTAGAGAAACACCTTATGACAACCACAGTATAACCAATCGTAGTATAGAAATATCACTTCCTATAAAGAGTACGCCATCCAAATACCAGGACATTACTTCCTACTACTTTCTTATCAGGTCCATCTGTTGTTCTGATGAAGTCAAACTCAATGACTGTTATATCAAAAATAGCTGATCTTTCTCCGCTATACTTACTTTAGTATATAAATAGACATAAGCTACTGGCTTACCATGCTTTCGCTGCTTCCACTGACTACAACAACCCTCTGGCAGAATCATATATTCGTACAATTCTAAAGCCAATTTAGAACGACGTTATAATCATCCACCTGCTAGATCTCATAGTCTAGGACAGCAGTATTGGCAAGTTTGGATTATCAAAACCTTCCTGTCACCGTCTTTGAGGAGATCGAAATAGCTCTCGGGTGGCCGAGATTACCCACCAAATCTACGGAGTGGCTAATGGATTTTTGAATCCAATTGAATTCTTAAGTTCTACTAAATTTTCAGTAATCGTTTGTGGTTCTTGAATCACTTCCAGTTCTACCATACTCACACAAAAGTTTTCTGAAAGAATTCATTTTACTAAAACGGTGGCGAGTCAAGAAAAATATAACTATTGATCCTGCAAATGGTAGAATGTTAACCCTCATCAAAGCCCGGGATAACCCACAAACTACCGAAATGTGCCTTGAGTTTATCTGGATTCTTGTTTTAAGCATAAGCCAGACTACTCCATATACCTTAGCATCGTTAAGATATGAATTCATTCTATATCCAATATAGAATCAAAGACACTAATTTAATGGGTACCAGATTCAAAAATCATGCAGCTGTTTCCTATGCATATCGATTAAATGGAAGAAGGACAAGCAGCATTACTCATCAAGGAGCGCACCCACGAAAGATCTACACTTTTGATCACCTCGAAAGATCCTGATGCTTGCAACGTATGGTTCTCTACTTTATTTTTATTACTATAACTTCTCAAAATTTGGATCTTATATTTCAACGAAATGCGTGTTTAAAACCAGAGAAGTTATAAGTAAATGGAATATAGTACGAGTACCAAACCCTTTGTCCTAATGAACATCGGACAACATACAATACTTTGTATAAGTCCTCTGAGTTTAATAACTCAAACCCTATGCGTCGTAAGTTGAAAGCTGTGTTATGGTTAAGAAGAATTTGTAGGGTTCCTAGGCACACTAATGAAGTCTCACAAGTGATCAAACATGCCCAATTGAAATTTTACATGTGCCGAGAAAACCTAATACGGATCGTCAACTAGATATATAGGCGATGCAAGCATATAAACGAATTAAATGCTAAAGGAAAGGGGCTACAACCTTTGTAGATCCGGTCCACCACATCCTAAGCTCCGCGATGATGTCCCTCCGCTGTCCAAATCGGATTCCGGACTCTAGCATCGGCTTCATCGAGGAAATGGGCGGGCTTGGTCGTCGGCTTCGATGCCGAAGATGATCTACGTCGAGGCATCACTAGATCAAGCTCCCACTTCACCAAGTCATGAAACTTGTGAAGAAAACACCCTATACTACTTGGCAAGAGGTAGAGGATGAAGAAATAGGAAGTGGGTTCACTTTAGAATTGGATTTCTCACTCTTATTCTCAAGTTGCCATTGATGGTGGCATTGTTTTCTTCTTGTTCAAGATGAAGAAGAAGATGAAAAGATATGATAAGTCTTGAATAATTGGATAAATAAATCAATACTTATCATATATTAACCCTTGGTTAATTGTAGAGAATGGACCATGGTTAACTTGAATGGTTAGGGTTAAGCATGAGAAAAGAATGGTGACTTAGTCAATGCTTCATGAATCTTCAACTAAAAACAAAAATAGCAACCATTCTTTTCTCATCTTTTCCAAAAATAAATAAATAAATAAGTAAGAAAACCCTAATCATAAACTTAACCATGGTTTAATTCTTTACACTCAACCAAGTAAACATGTATCATCAAACATGATACAATCATGTGCACAAATGTATACCACATATACAACTTGCACAATTCAAGTGAGAAAATCCATTTAAAGTGAACCAATACTAGTTAATGCAAAGTAATATATCAAATACATAATTATACATTAAATCATTAAATCAACACTTGAATTAACGATCTGGTCATATCGTACATAACCGACTAGTATCCATATCGGCTTATCGAATCAATCCTTGATTCGATAACTAGGTTATATCGCATATAACCATTCGATGCATTCATCGCGAGAATAGAATACGGTATCACATACACGCATTATTCTCGGTCCCGCACATATCTCATATGCGCTCCTATTTCGTTTCGCTTGAGCCAGGAAACCTCTGTGTAGGACTCTAAAGACTCGTCAATATGCCGGTAGCAGATGATGATCATATCAAACACCCACAAGCCGCAAGCGGTCTGCTAAACGTAACGGCCATCCGGGTATTGAGCGATCAGAAGATCGACGAGCAAGCCCGCTCACACTCCTGTGAATCCAACCAGTAACACTTACCGTACAGTCCGGTCTGTTCGTCTGATATGTCGCATATCTCGCCTAGGGGTGGTAAACGTCAGACCCCAGTAGCTCGATAAGTCATGCCGACGTGAAGTCCATGACATTTGTGAAACTACTGATAACACTTACCAGTAGGTCACTGCAACCCTGGCCAGGGATTTCCTGTTATGGCCAGTCGAGCATAGCGCAACATCAACCCCCAATACCGAGAGAGACGAATCCCCTCCTATCGCTCATTGCCTCCATGTGAATCGGGACTGTACCCAAAAACCACATGTTTGCACGACTCAGTAGAGCCGTGGTAGAGTGGAAATCAAAGCACAGTGGGAGACACACAAGACTCTATGACGATCTCGGGTCAACAGACTAAGCTGTACCAGTGTCACCAGAGAACTGCCATCTGACGTGAGGTATAATACCATCTGGGAGTTCTCGGCGAGTCCGTTCAGTGTACCCAGTCTCCACTGAGCACTCGCATACCATCTCCGATGTCAAACACCAATGGATATGGGATCATCCATCGCCCATCACATGGGTCGAGAAGATATACGCTAGTCTACTCTGGAATATCGATGCCCCGTCTCGATATTCCCACGACTAGGAACAATGAAGGATGTACTCATTGACTACCCAGGCCCCACTAGTATGATCTACATCATAGTCCTGGAAGTCGAGTACACATCCTAAGGGCTTTATCAACATGTAATCAGAGAGACAGAAAGTATACATATTAAGATAAAGAGCAACCAGATAGCTTACTATCATGTCGAGCAAGAAAGTCCTACCTATATATGTCCCAGCATCCACTACAATATACATCCAATGTACAGTAATGGCCTCTAGGGCATACATATAACTAACAGAATTACACTGTTGTTGAATGCACCTTATCTAACCATCAACTGATATATGTAAATGTCATAAACATAATTTTAAAAAGTTATATTTCGCTTTATAAAATAAACGTACAGATATATCAGTTTGAAATCGGTTCATAAAAACGGATATTCTAAACCAAAAATTTGCCATTAGGTAAAACCTTGGTGATTTTCTCAAATATCACCAATTACAAAAAATTCTGATATTGATCATCTAATCACCCAATTCTTAACATTCTACCCCCACTCAGCATCTGTAACACCATACAAATGTGAGAATCAAGTCTGGTAAATACATACCCTGAAGTCAAAAACTAATTGGGATAGCAGTTTTCAATTAGCACCGCACAGTAAAACTGAAACATGAAAATATTTCGAGAAGGTAGCTGGGTATTCCTAGTAATGACTCTTCCACTATCCAGATTCATGACAATAGTCGTAATTTTTCTTGCTCTCACTCCAATCCCTTTATATGTCTTTATTTCTTATCTTATGTACACCACACTTAGGCTAATTGGTTTTCTTTCTTCCCTATATTTCGGCACCTGCCTAATGTTTGGAAGAAGATTATCCAATAAGCGTAATATGTGTGCTCTCCTAATATTAGGAGCTCTTGCAACCTGAGAGAAGGTAAAGAGAAAAGACGACCGAATAATGCTATTCAATTTCTCCAGAATCGGAATCTATGCTCGAACTGAAACAAGTTTCTTCAAGTTCGTATGTAACTATACTATAGAATACCCAAACAATATGGATCTTCGTAGTGATACAGAGTGTTCTGGGGAAATGCAAAGTGTAAGTAGGAGTGACATGGATATATGCAGTTTTGTCGTGAGTCATGACAACTCAAAACCAAAATGTGTAAGAAGGTTCGGTTAACTTGATTCATGAGTTTTAGTTTAAGCTCAGGTCATGGTCGCAAAGCAGAGAAAGAAAATAAACACTTAGCGTGCACTCTAATCTAGATTAGATTGGTTAATCATTTTATTTAATCAGGATGGCTCCAACTGTTTTCGCGAATTCTCCTTCAAACCCTAAAAGGAGAATTAGTCGGGATCATCAGAAAATCACCCAAGGAGTAACACCTACTCATCAGTGAGAATCAGGATCCAACTATCATCGTATGATAACCTGACGGAAACCACTCAAGTCACTACACTTGTGCATGTCTGACAAGTTTCCTTTATGTTTGAAACTCCCGTTATGGTTTTTACCTTTAGGACCCTAGTGACCTTGACGAAGTCAACAAATCAAAGCGTCCTAGTCAAGTTAAACTCGTCATTATCTTAATTGCATTATATTAGTGTATATGCCCTAAGGGTCATTATTGTATCATACTAGCTTGTATATTACTTAATGGAAGCTTGGGATATTCGCAGTTATATTAACAGTCTTGCTAAACATGGTAGTATGCTACTTGGTTTATATCTATCTTAATATGTGTATACATATTGATAGAGCCATTAGGATCTTGCTTCACTACCAGCGTTGTGATGGCAGTCACACTAGTGGGGGCTGGGTAGTCTAAAAGCACATCCTTTTTCAGGTCCCTAGTCGTAGGATTATCGAGACAGGGCATCGATACTCCGGAGTAGACTAGTGTGTACGCTTCTCATCCCAGTTGGGGAGATGGTCTGTCCCACAGCCATTAGTACGTTGTACTGGAGATAGTATACAGGTGCTCTTTGGGTTACGGGTACACCGGACAGGACTCACAGGGAACTGTTGGTTGGTATTATACCCGTCGTCAGTTAACAGTTCCCAGGTGACATGAGTACAGCTTAGTCCGCAGACTTGACACTGCTGCTTCGCCCGAGTGTGTTCCCACTGTTCTTAGATTGCTATCCTACCACGGCACAAAGGAGTCGTGCAAACATGTAGCAGTTGGGTGCAGTCCCGAAGCACTTGGAGGCAGTGGCGGTTAGATAGGATTCGTCTCTCCCGGTATTGGGAGTTGATATCGCGCTGTATTTGGAGAGCCATTACGCAAAGTCCCTGGCCAGGGCAAACGAGATTTACTGGTAGGATTTCCAGTAGCTTCTCAAGGTGTAATGGGCTTCACTCCGACACGACTTATACCGCTTTTAGGGGACTACGCTTGCCGCCCCTAGGCCCGATATGCGATAGTCCTAGACGAACAGATCGGACTGTACGGAGATTGTCACATCAGGCTCAGTAGGAGTTCGGATGGGTTTCCTCATCGGCCTTCTTATCGACATCTACCTGGGGACCGTTACGTACAGCTAGTACCGCTTGCGGCCTGTGGTTAAACCCACTGCCAGCGTAGTGTCGAGTCTTTAGAGTCCCACACAGAGAGTTTCCCTGCTTCAGGCGAAACGATATAGAGGTCGTATGGTTTTACAACAGGGTTCAGACACATACGTGTTTTCTCGCACGTACGATGTTCGGACAGTTTATACTAGCAGGCTTTGGTTTAAGCCATATTCTAGTATTGAATTATTGGATTTATACAGTCTCAGCATTTCCGTGTTTTCACGGATGGGAGGGGCATTCTCATAATTAGTCGAGAAGCTTCTAGAAGATTGATGAGTTGGAGGCTTAGGTGGAAATTGCATTAAATGGATTAACGTCTCATGGTGTGATTCATCCAAATGAGTTAATGAAGCATTTATTGCTTAATAACTCATGAGATGAATCACACAAGGTGAGTTAATGAAGCATGGTTGATATTATTATTTGTTATTCATTTAATATTTATTATGTTTCATATATTCACAAATGAGATATTATTTCATTATCATTCTCACTCTCACCTTCTCTCTCCTCAAGCTCTCTCTTCAAGAACTAACCCTAACCCTCTCATGTGTTGAGATCTTAGGGTTAGCAAGACTAATAGATTCCTAATCCTCTTCTATATCCTCTAGGTAACCTTGATTAGCACTCATAGTCACCTAGTTACCTCAAGTGAGAGGTTAAGCTTGGAGAAGTAGCTCTCGGGTGGATCTTTTATCACAACGAGGAGGCCGTTGAGGAGGTGAACAAAGAGAACAAGGACTTGATTCATTAGGTATAATCATCTGTCATAGTAGCTAATCACTTCTATATAGGTTGTTAGTTAGGGTTTAGTAAAGATCCGTAAAGTTAGTCGATGTTAGTTTAAACAAAATGATTGTTTTACTTATTCCGTCTCCCCGCATCATGTGGGGTGTCTAACGCCGACTTACAGTAGTATCAGAGCCTCGTTAAACCATAACTAACTTGTTAGCAAAGTCCTTAGAAATTCGATCGCAAAACGAACCCGAAAAAACATCATTTTAACCAAGTTTCTGCCGATTTTAAAACGAGGTCTAAAAATTTTTTAGGGACCCTTAAAAATACAAGCAGGGAATTTTAAGAATTGTGAAGAAATTTAGGACTGTGAATCGACCAAAGCGCCGCGGAACCGCCGCTGATCCAAGCGATCCTCCGCGGATCCGCGGCCGAGTTGACTCCGATTCAGCCCAAATTTGCTCAGTTATTCTTCTGTGTTGATGTTGTGTTTTCTGGGATGTTTTGTTTCTGCTCAGGTTTCATGTGCACAGAGAATTGTTTGGAGTAGAATCATTTGTGTTTACTTGATCGAAATTCTAAGATGTTTGGCTAACTTGATTATATCTGTGATGTGTTTAATGTGTTCGTAAACCTCCCCTAACTGCTAGTATGTCGGTTAGCAGGGTGTTGCACATTTCTGTAATGGTTTTTACTGGTTTGTGATTGTGGACTTGTTGGATTGTCGTGAATGGATAGCCGGGGATGTGAGACGAGTGTTTCTTTCATTCAAATGTAAATTTGTAAATTGTTGTAATATTATTTTGCGGGGCACATCCAGGTTGAGGTTGTAGCCACCGTTGTATTATTTCATTTACCGTTTTCTGCTCTTAGGATAGACCTAAGGTGGGGTGCACAAACTACCGGGTACTTTAAAGTGTTTAGTGGTCTACTCACGTTGTTGAGGGAGACCGCTTCACTTCGTGTACTAGGCGGGTAGTTTGCCGTACCCGTAGGGGTCTAGGGTGGGGTTTTGGCTATTCATCGCGACTGTGTAATTCTTCTTTCTTTGCAGGCTCAAAAGGAATGCGGATTCGTAGAAAATCCAATATGTTCATCTGTGATCTGGAATGCCTATTATTGCGTCTGACGAATGTACAATATCTATATACGATATATATTAGGCGTCACTTATGTTTTACACCCGCGCTAGCCCAGCCCCCGCTCTGTCGTTAGTTAAGTAACCTAACGGGTGAATGACGGGGCCCAGTGGCGAATGCGGATGGCATAAGACGACGTATTTTCGTTGTTTTCTGCAATGATAAGTTAGTTGATGGGACACATTATATTAATGCAAAGAAAATAAACCAAAGTTGAATCGTTGGAACAGTTTAAAAGAAACCACTCGGTTATTTTAAAACAGAAGATATTTTTTTTAAATTGCGGAGTTTTAACGACTCCTTTTAAAAGCTATCAGGTTCCTTCGAGCATATCAAGTTCACTACGTTCACGGTTTCGCCAAAACCATTCATAGCCCTCCGTCATTTCATTTGGGTATTCAGTAGTATTCAAGCTATGTATTTTGACCAACGCCAAGGCATAGTGTTTGGTAGCTGCTGGGTATTCATTTGTTGCATAGATAGATGAGTTAGTTTGGGACAGTCGTACTATCATTTGGCCAACGTCAAGGGTATGTATGGATGGGTTCAAATTAGCAAGATAATGATGGGTAGAACTTGACATGTGACTTATGACATTTTGACCAACGCCAAGGTCATAAGAGCATGGGGCAGAAATTGATATCGGGAATTTCTAAAGAAACTGAAATTTGCAAAGAGTTGCATACCATTTGGAGTGTGATAATTTTGGTAGGATTCCTTCAGTTTTATCACACGATGATATTTGGATCCCGATCCTACTGTGAGTATCCGCTACTCATCAGGAGATTCGTCACTTAACGATCAATGCTATAAACCAAGTAGGTGTCGAGAAAGGTGTCAGCAGGGCTACGCCCCCAGAGAAAAGAGATTATTTAATTAAGGAACTTTGTGAAAGCGTTGGAAAACCTCCCTCGAAATACCGACACCGGCCTGGCTGAACGGTTAAGCAAGTATTGTACAGTGAGAATAGTCCTGACTAGTTCTTCCTTTTTGGTTTGAGGAGGGATTCGAGAAACAGTGGGAGTCATCCAGTTTAGATAAACTAAAAACCACTCTAAACTTGTAAGAGCATCATACTAAAGTGTTCCCTCTCTTTCTCAATTGCAGCGACCCAGAACATGACTGACCTTAAGTTATTACTAGATAAAAATATTCTGACAGGGCCAAACTATAAAGATTGGTTCCGGAATGTCAAGATGGCTTTAACTTATGATAAATTGGGGTATGTCCTTACTGCTAAGGCACCTGCTGTCCCTGGTCCAGAATCCAGTATTGCGGATAAGGAAATCCACAAGACTTGGGAGTTAGATTGCACGAAGGCCAAATGCATCGTGCTTGCCTCTATGAATAATGAACATCAGAGGAGGCACGAGAATATGGATCTTGAGTCCATATTTTTCCACACCAAGGAACTGTATGGAGAGCAATCTCATATAGTTAGATACGAGACCTCGAAGAACTTGTTTCAGTCGAGGCTGGTCGTCGGATCATCTGTAGGAGAACATGTCCTAAAGATAATTGGCTATATATAAGAGCTCGTGGATCTCGGGACGACTTTAGAGAACGAGCTCTATACAGGCTTGGTTCTTCAGTCCCTTCTTTCCACCCACGCCCAATTTATCGTGAATTTCAACATTCAAGGTAAGGAAGTTGAGCTTTCAGAACTCCTTAATATGTTGAGGAGTGTAGAAGGCACCTTGCAGAAAGTAAGGGAAACACCCGCTATGTTTGTTCGCGGTGCTTCCTCTTCCAGGTCCAAGGCTAGGGCTAAAGGAAGGAAGAAGAAGGCCGCTACCAAACCAAGAGATGGTGTTGGTAAGGTGGGAGTCAAGGGAAAAGCAAAGGTTGCGGTGCCAGTAGTGGCAAAGGACGAGTGCTTCCACTGTCGTAGGAAAGGCCACTGGAAGAAAAATTGCAAAGCTTGGATTGCCAAGAACCAGGAACCGAAGCAAGCTGTGGCTTCGACTTCAGGTGTGTTTGTAATTGAAAATTGTCTGTCAATCAACTCTACTTTCTGGGTATTGGATACCGGATCAGGATCTCATATATGCAATTCATTGCAGGCACTGAGAAACCGTAGAGTGCTGAAGGTTGGTGATATGACCCTCCAGGTTGCTAACGGAGCTAGCGTGGGTGCTGTGTCCGTAGGGGATTATCACCTTGGATTGACGAGTGTACATATTTTGGTTTTGCATAACTGTTTTTGTGTACCCAGTTTAACGTGTAATATCATATCAGTATCGTTGTTATCAAAAGAAGGTTATGATTTCACGTTTGTAAGCGATATTGTTAACATCCACCTTAATCATGGTTTGATTGGGTTCGGTACACTAGATAACGGTATATTTGTGTTAAATCAATTACAGATTTTCAATGTCCAGAACACACTAAAAAGAAAGTCTCCTGATATAAATCAGGCTTTCTTATGGCATTGTAGACTAGGTCACATCAATGAGACAATGTTAACTAAGTTACATAAAGAAGGATATTTGGATCTGTTCGAATATCAATCTTATGCCACTTGTCAATCATGTCTCAAAGGAAAGATGACAAAGATTCCATTCACTGGACATGGAGTAAGAGCGAGCAAGCTCTTAGGACTCATACACAGCGATGTATGTGGTCCAATGTCTACACATGCAAGAGGTGGTTTTTCATATTTCATTACTTTTACGGATGATTACTTTAGGTACGGATTCATTTTCTTAATGAAATATAAATCCGAGGCTTTTGAGAAATTCCAAGAATATAAGAATGAAGTGGAAAACCAAACCGGCAAAAGTATCAAGACACTAAGATCTGATCGAGGTGGTGAATACTTAAGTACCGAGTTCCTGGGTTACCTAAAAGAGAAAGGAATTCTCTCTCAGCTTACTCCTCCATACACTCCACACATAACGGTGTATCGGAAAGACGGAACCGAACTCTATTGAATATGGTACGTTCCATGATGAGTAATGCTGAGTTACCGCGATCTTTCTGGGGTTATGCGCTAGAATCAGCTGCATATCTTTTGAACAGGGCTCCTACCAAAACTGTGCCTACCACACCATATCAGATGTGGAGTGGGAAGAAACCCTATTTTCAGTATCTGAAAATATGGGGATTCCAGCTTTTGTTAAAAAGCAGCATGCGGACAAACTCGATGCACGATCAGTGCAGTGTCAGTTTGTGGGATATCCAAAGAACTCCAAGGGGTATTTCTTCTATTACACAGAGGAACAAAAGGTTTTTGTTTCTCGTAATGCCTGTTTTCTAGAACAACAGTTTTTAGAAAAAGAAACAAGTGGGAGCGCAATAGAACTGGAAGAAATTCCAGAACCACAAACTACTACTGAAAGTTTGGTAGAACCAGAAGTTCAAGAAGAACAGGACATTCCCACACCCCTCCGCAGGAGTAGTAGGCCGTCTTATCTGCCTGAGAGATACTACGGTTTTCTCATAGACGGGGATAGAGAAGATTGCATCATTGATAATGATGAACCTACTAGCTTCCAGCATGCCATCCAGAGCGGCGACTCAGTAAAATGGCTGGATGCAATGCGGAACGAAATGGAGTCCATGTACACCAACAAAGTATGGACTTTGGACTTTGCTCCAGATGGGGTAAAACCTATAGGATGCAAGTGGATTTTCAAGAAAAAGATTGGTGTAGATAGACAGGTGGAAACCTATAAGGCTAGATTTGCTGCAAAAGGTTTTCGTCAAAGACCTGGTTTGGACTATGACAACTTTTTCTCCAGTGGCTATGCTCAAATCCATTTGTATCCTTCTTGCCATTGCCACCTTCCATGATTATGAGATCTGGCAGATGGACGTAAAGGCGGCTTTTTTAAATGGTAATTTAGAAGAGTGCATCTATATGGATCAGCCAGAAGGTTTCAATCAGAGTGGGAGCAGCGGGAAAGTGTGCAAGTTTCTTAAGTCCATTTATGGACTAAAGCAGGCATCACGGAGTTGGAACATCTGTTTTGATGAAACGATCAAAGAATATGACTTTATCAAAAATCCAGATGAACCATGTATATATAGTAAAATTGTAGCATGAACCGTCGTTTCCTCGTCTTGTACGTGGATGACATTCTCTTGATAGGAAATGACATTCCTATGCTACAATCTGTCAAAGAATTCTTGTCACACAGGTTCTCCATGAAAGATCTGGGTGATGCCTCTTACATTCTGGGAATCCGGATCTATCGTGATAGATCCAAGAGGATGTTGGGACTTTCGCAGTCCAGGTATATCAACACTATACTGAAAAGATTCAGTATGGATGATTCTAAGCGCGGTAATTTACCGGCTTGTCACGGAATCACCCTCTCCAAAGAGATGTCTCCCAAGACTGATTTGGAAAGGGATCGCATGTCGATTATACCCTACGCTTCTGCGGTAGGCTCTATAATAAATGCGATGTTGTGCACCAGACCAGATGTAGCTTACGCACTGAGCGTGGTAAGCCGGTATCAGTCAGACCCAGGGGAGAAGCACTGGATAGCAGTAAAGAACATTCTCAAGTACTTGAGAAGGATAAAGGATATGTTCTTGGTTTACGGCGGAAAAGATCTCAAGATCGAGGCTTTTGCTGACTCCAGCTCCCAGAGTGACAAGAATGACTCCAAGTCCATGTCAGGTTATGTCTTTACCCTCAATAGAGGGGCGGTGTGCTGGAAGAGTTCCAAGCAGGACACCGTTGCTGACTCGACGATGGAAGCGAAGTATATAGCTGCTTGCGATGCCGCAAAAGAAGCAGTCTTGATGAAGTTCCTAATAGAACTTCAGGTGGTTCCATCCATTGTTGATCCAATACCTCTGTATTGTGACAACAACGGGGCTATACCTTTAGCAAAGGAACTCGATCCCATCAGAAGTCCAGACACATCTTAAGGCGGTATCACCTGATCAGGGAGATCATAGATCGCCGGAAGATCGAGGTCCGGAGAGTTGCTACAGAGGAGAACACTGCCGATCCATTCACAACGGCCTTACCCCAGACTCAGTTTGAGAGGCTATTCGAGATGATAGATCTTCGATACGCTAGTACATGACCCTAGTGCAAATGGGAGATTGTTAGTGTATATGCCCTAGGGGCCATTATTGTATCATACTAGCTTGTATATTACTTAATGGAAGGTTGGGATATTCACAGTTATATTAACAGTCTTGCTAAACATGTTAGTATACTACTTGGTTTATATCTATCTTAATATGTGTATACATATTGATAGAGCCCTTAAGATCTTGCTTGACTACCAGCGTTGTGATGGCAGTCACACTAATGGGGGCTGGGTAGTCTAAAAGTACATCCTTTTTCAGGTCCTTAGTCGTAGGATTATCGAGACAGGGTATCGATACTCCGGAATAAACTAGTGTGTACGCTTCTCATCCCAGTTGGGGAGATGGTATGTCCCACAGCCATTAGTACGTTGTACTGGAGATAATATACAAGTGCTCGTTGGGTTACGGGTACACCGGACAGGACTCGTAGGGAACTGTTGGTTGGAATTATACCCGTCGTCAGTTAACAGTTTCCAGGTGACATGAGTACAGCTTAGTCCGCAGACTTGACACTGCTGCTTCGCCTCGAGTGTGTTCCCACTCTTCTTAGGTTGCTACCGTACCACGGCTCAAAGGAGTCGTGCAAACATGTAGCAGTTGGGTGCAGTCCCGAAACACTTAGAGGCAGTGGCGGTTAGATAGGATTCGTCTCTCTCGGTATTGGGAGTTGATATCGCGCTGTGTTTGGAGAGCCATTACGCAAAGTCCCTGGCCAGGGCAAACGAGATTTACTGGTAGGATTTCCAGTAGCTTCTCAAGGTGTAATGGGCTTCACTCCGACACGACTTATACTGATTTTAGGGGACTGACGCTTGTCGCCCCTTGGCCCGATATACGATAGTCCTAGACGAACAGACCGGACTGTACGGAGATTGTCACATCAGGCTCAGTAGGAGTTCGGATGGGTTTCCTCATCGGCCTTCTTATCGAAATCTACCTGGGGACCGTTACGTACAGCTAGTACCGCTTGCGGCTTGTGGTTAAACCCACTGTCAGCGTAGTGTCGAGTCTTTAGAGTCCCACATAGAGAGTTTCCCTGCTTCAGGCGAAACGATATAGAGGTCGTATGGTTTTACGACAGGGTTCGGACACATACGTGTTTTTTCGCACGTACGATGTTTGGACAGTTTATACTAGCAGGCTTTGGTTTAAGCCAGATTCTAGTATTGGATTATTGGATTTATACAGTCTCAGTATTTCCGTATTTTCACGGATGGGAGGGGCATTCTCGTAATCAGTCGAGAAGCTTCTAGAAGATTGATGAGTTGAAGGCTTAGGTGGAAATTGCATTAAATGGATTAATGACTCATGGTGTGATTCATTCAAATGAGTTAATGAAGCATTTATTGCTTAATGACTCATGAGATGAATCACACAAGGTGAGTTATTGAAGCATGGTTGATATTATTATTTTTTATTCATTTAATAATTATTATGCTTCATATATTCACAAATGAGATATTATTTCATTATCATTCTCACTCTCACCTTCTCTCTCCTCAAGCTCTATCTCTTCAAGAACTAACCCTAATCCTCTTATGTGTTGAGATCCTAGGGTTAGCAAGACTAATAGATCCCTAATCCTCTTTTATATCCTCTAGGTAACCTTGATTAGCACTCATAGTCACCTAGTTATCTCAAGTTAGAGGTTAAGCTTGGAGAAGTAGCTCTCGGGTGGATCTTCTATCACAACGAGAAGGCCGTCGAGGAGGTGATCAAAGAGAACAAGAAGGACTTGATTCATTAGGTATAATCATCTATCATAGTAGCTAATCACTTCTATATAGGTTGTTAGTTAGGGTTTAGCAAAGATCCGTAAAGTTAGTTTAAACAAAATGATTGTTTTACCTATTCCGCCTCCCCGCATCATGTGGGGTGTCTAACGTCGACTTACACATTAAACCCACCTGTACGAGCCCTTGACGGAGTCAACAAGACTACATGACTGTCCTAACCAATCGCATTGTATGATACAAACAAGCACCACTTAGTTACCGTACACTACACCTTGACGGAGTCAACAAACGTAACACGAATACTAAGCACTAGTAGAAAATGATGGAGGGCTATGGTTGGATTTTTGGCGAAAAACCTTTAACGTAATGAACTTGGTATTGTTGAAGGAACCCGAGTGGTTTTAAAATGGAATGGTTTAAGCTCCGCTTTTAAAACTAGCAACGTAAACTTTTGCTTAGGAGCGAGCTCACTATGAAGGGATCAAGACTCTTTCCTTATAGAATCAGGTGCAGGATATTCCTAACCGAATATTTCTATCTAAAGTAAAAGAAAACGACTATGGTTTTGTAGAAAACTGAGTCGTTTTAAAAATTGATTCCGACAACATCATTTAGGTTTGTTTTCCTTGCATTAATCAGAATTAATGCAGCCCCATCAATTAATCATATCATGCCAGAAAAGAAACGAAAATAGATACGCATATATATTCCATCTGCATTCGCCATAGGGTTCTGGGTCTTCATCGTAAGGTTACTTAATTTACGGCAGGGCGGGGACAAGACTAGTACAGATGCGAAACATATATAGCGTATATATATAGATATATGAACATTCGTCTCACGTATGATATCAAGTAACAAGCATCACAACAGAATCATAGCGGAAGGAAAACACAATATGGAAATGCGGATAAACTAGGAAAAGTACATTTCAATGGAGCTAAATATGAAATGCAGTTTTCCTGTCGTGTGGATAGCCCGTAGTATCGGATCCTAGACCTCTACGAATGCGGTAAGCCACCCGCCAATCTCAGAAGCGATGCAACCCTAATCAACGAAGTGAATGGGTCACCCGGCACTTCCAAGCTCCGGTGACTTGGGCACCCTCCGCGGGTCAATCCTATATCCCTACGAGTGTGGTAAATAGCCCGCCAATTCTAAAGTAAGACACCCCGGTCTCAACACCATGAGATGGTCGCCCATTACCCTCTAAAACTCGGCTACTCGAGCACTCCGCCGTGGGGTAATCCTAGTGAATGTAATGAAAACCTGAATATACAACGGTGACTACGTTTGCAACCAGGACGCCTCCCAAAGAATAATACAAGCCGCAATGACGGCAGTCCATATGTCGGACGCTCGCCACGCAATATGATATGTATTATATCACAGAGCTATCTAAAAATACGTACACCGGGCTATCCATTGCAACAAATCCAATATAACCATAAATAATATCCATCACAAAATATCAACGTGAATATCATGTTTATAAACTCGTCTGATTGTACATATAGCAACCAGTCGGATTATACTGTGCTATGATATTCACGGTCGCAGAAACAAGTGCACAGAAAAACACGAATTTAAAATTTCGATCGATTAAAACTTTCCACATTGGCCCCAAGTACAAACCAATACATAAACAAATTTGTACCCAAAAAAAATATTCCAAAAATCATATTTCCATGTATTAGAGCCCCAGAAAAAATTTAGGGTACTGTAGCCAAAATTGGGCCGCAGATCGGCGGCCGAATTTTGGGCTTAGTTGCCCAATTTTTTTTCTTGGTTCAAATTTTGCATAATTTTAATGCAACCTGCATTTTTTTAAAACTACTTTGAAATTCGAACAAGCAAGAACTTGGAAATGTGAATCGGAAAATTCTGTCGATCGAAACTCTAAATTTGTGCAAACAAGTCTAGCCTTTAGTGTGGCTCTAATTGTTAGTTATATGTATGCCCTAGAGGCCATTACTGTACATTGGATGTATATTGTAGTGGATGCTGGGACATATATAGGGAGGACTTTCTTGCTCGACATGATAGTATGCTATCTGGTTGCTCTTTACCATAACGTGTACATTGATTGTCTCTCTATTACATGTTGGTAAAGCCCTTAGGATGTGTACTTGACTACCTGGACTATGATGCGGATCATACTAGTGGGGACATGGTAGTCCATAAGTACATCCTTCAAAGTCCCTAGTCGTGGGTGTATCGAGACGGGACATCGATATACCAGAGTAGACTAGCGTATACCTTCTCGACCCATACAGATGGGCGATGGATGATCCCATATCCATTGGTGTTTGACATCAGAGATGATGTACGGGTGCTCAGTGGAGACTGGGTACACTGGACGGACTCGCCGAGAACTCCCAGATGGTATTATACCTCACGTCAGATGGCAGTTCTCTGGTGACACTGGTACAGAGTAGTCTGTTGACCCGAGATCGTCATAGAGTCTTGTGTGGTTCCCACTGTGCTTTGATTTCCATCTTACCACGTCCAAGAGGGTGTGCAAAACGGTGGTTTTTGGGTACAGTCCCGAGTCACATGGAGGCAATGAGCGATAGGAGGGGATTCGTCTCTCCCGGTATAGGGGGTTGATGTTGCGCTGCGTTCGATTGGCTATAACAGGAAATCCCTGGCCAGGGTTGCTGAGATTTACTGGTAAGTGTTACCAGTAGTTTCTCGAATTGTTATAGACCTCATATCGACACGACTTATCGAGCTATTGGGGTCTGACGTTTACCACCCCTAGGAGAGATATGCGACATATCAGACGATCAGACCGGACTGTACGGTAGTGTTACTGGTTGGATTCACTGGAATGTGAGCGGGTTTGCTCGTCGATCTTCTGATCGCTCAATACCCGGGTGGCCGTTACGTTTAGCAGACCGCTTGCGGCTTGTGGGTGCTTGATATGATCATCACCTGCTGCCGGCGTATTGACGAGTCTTTAGAGTCCTACACAGAGGTTTCCTGGCTCAAGCGAAACGAAATAGGAGCGCATATGAGATATGTGCGGGACCGAGAATAATGCGTGTATGTGATACCGTATTCCATTCTCGCGATGAATGTATCGAATGGTTGTATGCGATATAACCTAGTTATCGAATCAAGGATTGATTCGGTAAGCCGACACATAGGATACTAGTCGGTTATATGTGATATGACCGGATCGTTAAATCAAGTGTTGATTTAATTATTTAATGTATAATTATATATATTTGATATATTACTTTGCATTAACTAGTATTGGTTCACTTTAAATGGATTTTCTCACTCGGATGTACACATTGTATATGTGATATACTTTTGTGCACTTGATTGTATCATGTTTGATGATACATGTTTGCTGGGGTTTTTGTGTAAAGAATTAAACCATGGTTAAACATATAATTAGGGTTTTATTTTTCCATTACTTATTTATTCATTTATTTTATACATTTTGGAAAATAAATGGAAAAGAGAAAAGAATGGTGGCTTTTTTTGTTGTTTAGTGGAAGCTTAATGAAACCTTGACCTAGTCCACCATTCTTATCTCATCCTTAACCCTAACCATTCCTTTAACCTTGGTCAATTCTCTACACATAACCATAGTTAGTATTATGATAAGTTTTGTTTTTCTATTCTAAATCAATCAACTTATCATAATACATATCATCTTCTTCATCTTCTTCTTCTTCTTCACTTCAAGAAAAAGCTTGAAAGCTTTAATGGCAAAGTGAGAAAAAGAGTGAGAAATCCAATTCTAAAGTCTACCCACTTCCTATTTCTTCATCCTCTATCTCTTGTCAAGTAGTAGAGTGTGTTTTCTTCACAAGTTTCTTGACTTTGTGAAGTGAAAGCTTGATCTAGCGATGCCTCGACGTAGATCATCTTCGGCATGGACATCGACGACCTAGCTCGCCATTTCTCCGACGAAACCGACGCTAGAGCCCGGGAATTCACTAGGACAGCGAGGGGACTTCGTTGCGGAGCTATGGAGGTGGAGCACCGGATCTACAAAGGTTGTATTTCCGTTAAACTTTAGTTAAGTTGTTAACTAGTTTCATTTTCGCCTAGACATCTAGCTAACGATCCGTAGTCTAGGGTTTCTCGGCACCGTATATTTGAAAATGGCATGGTTGATGCCTTGTGAGACCTCATTAGGGTGCCTAGGAACCCTACAGTGGTATCAGAGCCTAGCTAGAGCCTTAGGCGAAGTCTAGACGACGTTTGAATCCCGATCGAACCCGAAACCCCATTTTTCCCATGCTCTCTGTACTTTTTTCAAAACAGTGCATTTTTCCACATTAAAAATATGCAGAAAATTAAGCAGGGTTTTATATGAATTACTGTGAAATACGGGGGCCTAATTCAATTAAACCACCGCGGAACCGCGGCACGAGCTTAGCATGTGCGGCGGTTCCGCGGTCTCATGGTCTCCTCTTGCGTTGACTTTTGCACAGTAATTCCTATTTAACAGTGATGAGTTCTCTGGGTATTTTTAATATTTATTCAAGAGTTGAATAATCTGGGATGTTTTGGAGCTTCGATGATTCGATCGGGTTTATCAGATTTTGTCTATTTGGCTTTCCGGATAAATTTTAGAATATGTTAAAAAGTTCGACCGGATATAAATACCCACTTTTTCCCCTGCCGGGAAATTTCCAAATGTTGGATTTTTCCGTAGTTTGACGACGTTCTAAGTAGTGCAAGTAACGCGATGGACCCTCTAGAAGACAACAAACCTTAACTCGATTATGTGACCGTCTTGAACTGCCCTTTGAACCTTAGGGTTTGGGGCAGTACGGCGTGCCACATGTGAGGCGTTGGCTTGACCCTTCTACGGCTGGACCGTTGGTACTGAGGCACGAACGGAATGTTGTTAGACTTATTTCATGTGTTGAGCTGTATCGGGAAAACTTGGGTGTTCGATTGTTCGATCGAAAAGTTTAACATTTTCTGTTTATCTGGAATGGGATACAATAATTGGAATTCACAAAAATTATGTGATAACTGAATGAATGTTATAAACATAGCAGTTTAGTCTTACTTGATCGGTTGCCACGGAATTTTGATGTGATCAAAAGTCCGTCGCAATCACGTAGCGTACGCGGATACTCGCCGGGTAAACTTAATAGACGGCCTCACTCCATAGCCCCGACCAAGTGACTGTAGGAGAACCCCGTCGCCGAAAGCATCCGTTCGGGTGCTCGCGGTGGCGGTGTTCCGCCTTGGTGCACTTCGTCGACGGCGTCGGGGGTGCGGCCGCCTACTGAAGTTTGCGACGAGCATTTGATCAGGATGTCGGGAATCTTGTTGAATTGCCCGACTTGATATTGAAAAGAATTTTCGATTTTGAGACTAAAATGCGGGGTTTATAATTGTTAGGCATGCGATGTCTAAGTAATTCATTTGGTCAGGCATGCGATGTCTGAGGTGGTTGCGGATTCCAACTGTTGTAGTTTTACACTTTCTTTTCTGTGACCGTAAGTGTAATATGTGATATCGCCGGTTTCGTTGCTATATGCCAACGACAATTGGGATGCGCATATTTACTTACGTTGATGACATGTGATGTTATGTGTTGCTGGATATGTTATATTGGATCGTCGTGTTTGAATAGCCGGGTTTTTTTTATGTGAGATGAGTGTTTTTCATTTTCATTCATGTAAAAACTTGTATGTAATATTCTTTTATTTGGGGCGCTTCCAGGTTGCGGAAGATGTCACCCGTTATTGTATATTATTTACTTTTCCGCACTAGGATAGACCCAAGGAGGAGGGCACAAGTAACCGGGTTCTAGAGTCCAGTGGGAGACCAACTCGAGGAGTCGAGTCCGGGTCTCCTAACTCCAGAATTGGTAGGGTTGATTGCCGCTCTCGTAGGGGTCTAGGGGTGTGGGTTTGGCTATTCATCGCGACCGTGGAATCCGTGTTTTATACTGGCTCGTATTGAAAACACGGACGTCCTAGAATATCCAATATTTCATATGATTCTTCTGCTGCGATATCTGTGATGTGATCATGTGATGTTCTGTGATAGATAGATATATAGTATATATGATATATTATATAGACGTTACTTATGTTTTACACCCGCGCTAGCCCTGCCCCGCTCTGTCGTTAGTTACCTAACCTAACGGTGCACGAGGGGACATCGAGGCGAATACGGATGGCATAAGTGTACGTCGTATTTATCTGTGATGTTTAGGTATTTAAATGATGGGACTTCATTAATGAGATTAATGAAATAAAAGAAACCTAAGATGTTGTAGAATCGAATTTCAAAATAAAACAGGTAGCTACAGTTCTTGCTTTGCACAGAGGTATATGTGATATATCCTGCACCTTATTCGATGAGGAAAGGACCGAGATCCCTTCACCGGGAGTGACTCCTTTAGCAATAACTGGCAGATGCTACAACCTTCGGTTTGTCTTTTGATTGCTTTTAAGTGTTTTTGCTTTGCACAGTGATATATATGATATATCCCGCACCTCATTCGACGAGGAAAGGACCGACGATCCCTTCACCGGGAGTGACTCCTTTAGCAAAACTAGAAAAGCCTCAAAAGCACTCCATTTCAAAATCATTTGATTCTACAACGATATCAAGTTCATTACGCAATAGGTTTTCAGAAAAACCTGTCGTAGCCCTCCGTCATTTCAGATAAGTACTAGTTAGTATTCGTGCTACGTTTGTTGACTATGTTAAGGCGTAGTGTGCGGTAGCTAATTAGTGCTTATCTGCATAAGCATATGATGTGATTGGATTAGGGTAGTCGTGCGACTTTGTTGACTATGTTAAGGGTCGTGCGGGTGGGTTTAATTCAATCGGGAAATGACGGGTTGAACTTGACTAGCACTTATGATTTGTTGACTATGTTAAGGTCATATAGCTGCTAGGGGTAAAATATTATCGGGAATTTCAAGTGTTGAAATTTGCAATGAGATTGCATACCTTCTATGAGATAGTTGGATCCCGATACCCGCTGCGAGTAAGAGTTACTCCTGGGAGAGTTTTATACATTACAATTAGCCGATCAAGTAGGTGTCTAGAAAGGTGTCAACGAGGTTACGCCTCTGGGAAAACGAGGTTTACATTAATTAGGTTCGTGCGAAAGCACGGGGGACCTCCCTCAAAGTACCGACACTGGCCTGGCTGAAAGATTGGCGAACTTGTAGTGTGTAATTACTCCCGGCTAGTCTTTCCTTTTAGGGTTTGAAGGAAGATTTGATAAAAAGCAGTGGGAGCCATCCTGATTAGATAAAATAATAACCAATCTATTCTTGCAAGAGCGCACGCTGAGTGTTTTCTTCTCTCTCTCCTGGTAGCGACCATATCATGCCTTAATCAAGATAATAATATGGATTATTGACCGAACCCGCTTGTTATACTGAGCTGGGGAACGTTGGTCCCGCTCCAACTTATAATTGTTATAAGACAGAGCAGGAAATTGGGGATTATCAGAATTCCCGTGCCGCCCAAACGAAGAGAGTGCATGCTGATGCATCATCTTCGGGTGTGTTCATTATACAGAACTGTTTCTCAGTATCCTCCGCATCCTTGGTATATGATACCGGATCAGGATCCCAGATATGTAATCTGTTACATAGGGCTACAAAAGGGTAGAAAAACTGAGAACGGGTGATAAGTTTCATGAGGCAGAAAACGGGGCAAGAGTTGCAGCCAAGTCTGTCGGTCACTGTCACCCTGTATTACCAATACATTGATTCTGAACGAATGTTATTAGATACCGAACCTGATATACCAAATCATATCACTCTCTTTGTTAGAAAAGAAAGGATATAATTTTGTATTGATGGATAATGTTTTGAACATTTCCTATATCAAAAGTTGATCGGTTCAGGCACGTTATCTAAAAGCATTGATGTTCTAAATCAAACTACAGTTCTTAGTATATGGAACACACACAAGAGGAAGAGTTCAGAAATGAACGAATTCTTCTTGAGGTATTGTAGACTAGGTCAGATCAATGCGACCCGACTGGCTAGAGTTACATAAAGATGCATATTTAAATTAGTTTGAACTTACATCTTGTGAAACTCGCCAGTCATGTCACAATGATAAGATGACCATAGCTCCGTTTACTGGAAACAGAGAAAGAGTTAGTGAACTCTTGGGATGATACATGTTGATGTATGTAGGTCCCCTGTCTACACATACCAGGACTGGTTCTTTATATTTCATTATATTCTCTGATAATCTCTCAAGATTCGGACATATGTTCCTGTTGAAACACAAGTACGAACCTTTTGAGATATTCACAGAATATAAGTTAGGAGTAGAGAACCAATACGAGTATATGTATTATGTCCTATGATGAGATCAAGGAGGAGAATACTTGTGCATAGAATTCCTGGACTATTCTAAAGGAGAATGAGATTCTCTCTCGGCATTACTCCTCCGAATACACCATAGCACGATGGTATATCGGGGCGGAGCAATCACACCCTATATGATATGGTGTGCTCTATGATGAGTATTACTGAGTTACCTATTTCCTTTTAGGGGTTATGCACTTGAGAAGCTGCATACCTATTGAATAGGTTCGAATCAAATCAGTTGCCTACCACTCCATATGAGATATGGAAAGGGAAGAGCCCATGTCTTAAGCTAGTTAAGATTTGGGGTTGTCCGGCCTATGTCTAAAAGCAAAATCCGGACAAGCTCGAGGCAAGGTCTGTTATGTAGAACTGGAAAGGTTCCAGCTATGCAAACTGCAGCAGATGATTTGGTACAACCAGAGGATTCAGTAGAAACCAACGAACCTCAGCCTCTCCGCCGATCTAGTAGGGTTCCTCATCCACCTGAGAGATACTTCGGTTTCTCTATGACAGTGGGAGCGAGGAATGCATCATGAGATGATGACCCAACTAGTTTCGAGCTGGCCATCAAGAGTGAGACTCTGTAAGAATGGCTGGATGTTTATCGATCTGAGATGGAATCCTTATACACCAACAAAGTATGGACTTTAGTTGCTATATCTGAATGGTTAAATCCCCATCAGGAACAAGTATATCTTGAGAAGATTACTTGGTGTAAATGGAAAAGTTGAGACTTTCAAAGCTAGACTTGTTAAAGATTTTCGTCATCGACCAGGTGTGGATAATGATGAAACCTTTTCCAGTACCTATGCTTAAGTCCATCCAGATCCTACTTGTCACGGCTACATACCATGACTACGATATCTGGTGGTTGGGTGTCATGACTGCTTTTCTAAATGATATTTTAGAAGAGTGCGTCTATAAGTACACAGCCAGAGGGCCTCGTAGACAGTGGGAGCAGCGGAAACATGTGCAAGATGCTTTATAGGATAAAGCAGGCATCGCGGAGTTGGAATATCTGTTTTGATGAATTAGTCAAAGAAGTTGACATCATCAAAATGGTAGATGAACCTTGTATAAACAAAAAGGTAGTAGGGAGTATGGTGACGATTCTCGTAGAGTACGTGGATGACATACTCTTGATAGGGAAGGAGATTCCTATGCTACGCTCGATCAATCTCCGCTTATCACTATGATTCTCCATATAGGATCAAAATGATACCTCCTAAATCCTGAGTTTTGGATCAATGAGATAGATCTAATTGGATGTTAGAATACTCACTAGTTGTAGTGAGAAGGTATCAATCGATCCTGGGGAGAATCACTGGAAGGGTTCCAGGGTGATAAAGACGACTGAATGTCAGTCGCAGGCATTGTCTTTACCCTCAGTAAAGGGACGGTATGTTGGAAGAGTTCCAAGCTAGATACCGTGGCATACTAGACGATAAAGGTTGGATCCATCGCTACTTATGATGCTACCAAAGAGGCTGTTTGGGTGTATATTGGTTCATGAGATGAACTATGTTCCTCCCATTGTGTGACAATGGAGTTGTGGCTTATGCCAAGGAACGCAGGTCCCATCAGTGATCTAGACATATTCTAAGGCAGTATCACCTGATCGTGGAGATGGTTGATCTCCAGGTGATCAAGGTTAGGAGGGCAGACTCAGAGGACAACACGGCGGATCCACTCGCGAAGGCCTATTCCCAGAGAGAGACTTTTATGGGATGGTTGAGTATGAGATACTACAACCACTGCTACAGATGGTCCTAGTGCAAGTGGGAGATTGTTAGTTATATGTATGCCCTAGAGGCCATTACTGTACATTGGATGTATATTGTAGTGGATGTTGGGACATATATAGGGAGGACTTTCTTGCTCGACATGATAGTATGCTATCTGGTTGCTCTTTACCTTAACGTGTACATTGATTGTCTCTCTATTACATGTTGGTAAAGCCCTTAGGATGTGTACTTGACTACCTGGACTATGATGCGGATCATACTAGTGGGGACATGGTAGTCCATAAGTACATCCTTCAAAGTCCCTAGTCGTGGGTGTATCGAGACGGGGCATCGATATACCAGAGTAGACTAGCGTATACCTTCTCGACCCATACAGATGGGCGATGGATGATCCCATATCCATTGGTGTTTGACATCAGAGATGATGTACGGGTGCTCAGTGGAGACTGGGTACACTGGACGGACTCGCCGAGAACTCCCAGATGGTATTATAGCTCACGTCAGATGGCAGTTCTCTGGTGACACTGGTACAGAGTAGTCTGTTGACCCGAGATCGTCATGGAGTCTTGTGTGGTTCCCACTGTGCTTTGATTTCCATCTTACCACGTCCAAGAGGGTGTGCAAAACGGTGGTTTTTGGGTACAGTCCCGAGTCACATGGAGGCAATGAGCGATAGGAGGGGATTCGTCTCTCCCGGTATAGGGGGTTGATGTTGCGCTGCGTTCGATTGGCTATAACAGGAAATCCCTGGCCAGGGTTGCTGAGATTTACTGGTAAGTGTTACCAGTAATTTCTCGAATTGTTATAGACCTCATATCGACACGACTTATCGAGCTATTGGGGTCTGACGTTTACCACCCCTAGGCGAGATATGCGACATATCAGACGATCAGACCGGACTGTACGGTAGTGTTACTGGTTGGATTCACTGGAGTGTGAGCGGGTTTGCTCGTCGATCTTCTGATCGCTCAATACCCGGGTGGCCGTTACGTTTAGCAGACCGCTTGCGGCTTGTGGGTGCTTGATATGATCATCACCTGCTGCCGGCGTATTGACGAGTCTTTAGAGTCCTACACAGAGGTTTCCTGGCTCAAGCGAAACGAAATAGGAGTGCATATGAGATATGTGCGGGACCGAGAATAATGCGTGTATGTGATACCGTATTCCATTCTCGCGATGAATGTATCGAATGGTTGTATGCGATATAACCTAGTTATCGAATCAAGGATTGATTCGGTAAGCCGATACATAGGATACTAGTCGGTTATATGTGATATGACCGGATCGTTAAATCAAGTGTTGATTTAATGATTTAATGTATAATTATATATATTTGATATATTACTTTGCATTAACTAGTATTGGTTCACTTTAAATGGATTTTCTCACTCGGATGTACACATTGTATATGTGATATACTTTTGTGCACTTGATTGTATCATGTTTGATGATACATGTTTGCTGGGGTTTTTGTGTAAAGAATTAAACCATGGTTAAACATATAATTAGGGTTTTATTTTTCCATTACTTATTTATTCATTTATTTGTTTATACATTTTGGAAAATAAATGGAAAAGAGAAAAGAATGGTGGCTTTTTTTGTTGTTTAGTGGAAGCTTCATGAAACCTTGACCTAGTCCACCATTCTTATCTCATCCTTAACCCTAACCATTCCTTTAACCTTGGTCAATTCTCTACACATAACCATAGTTAGTATTATGATAAGTTTTGTTATTCTATTCTAAATCAATCAACTTATCATAATACATATCATCTTCTTCATCTTCTTCTTCTTCTTCACTTCAAGAAAAAGCTTGAAAGCTTTAATGGCAAAGTGAGAAAAAGAGTGAGAAATCCAATTCTAAAGTCTACCCACTTCCTATTTCTTCATCCTCTACCTCTTGCCAAGTAGTAGAGTGTGTTTTCTTCACAAGTTTCTTGACTTTGTGAAGTGAGAGCTTGATCTAGCGATGCCTCGACGTAGATCATCTTCAGCATGGACATCGACGACCTAGCTCGCCATTTCTCCGACGAAGCCGACGCTTGAGCTCGGGAATTCACTAGGACAGCGAGGGGACTTCGTTGCGGAGCTATGGAGGTGGAGCACCGGATCTACAAAGGTTGTATTTCCGTTAAACTTTAGTTAAGTTGTTAACTAGTTTCATTTTCGCCTAGACATCTAGCTAACGATCCGTAGTCTAGGGTTTCTCGGCACCGTATTTTTGAAAATGGCATGGTTGATGCCTTGTGAGACCTCATTAGGGTGCCTAGGAACCCTACACTAATGCCACTGTTGGGAACTTAGGGACACGAGCAAACTAATTTTAGAAAATGGCAACATGGATTTCAAAATTTTTCTAGTTTGCTAAAGTTCCAAAACTATGAATCGAACTAAAGAGCTAGAACTTGTAAACAAAAACCTAGTGAGCCATGCTAATCTACTATGTTAGCAATATTCACATTCTCAAGCTTTCTTCAAGGGCTCCGGATCGCGCTTGCAAGCCGGTCTTTTTTCGCCGACGGTGATCCACCCGAGAGAACCGATCCAAACTCCAGTTTCGCCTAATGAAGCAACCGATACTCCAAACTTGTTAGGATTGGAGAGGGGATGTAGAAATTTTCCATTATCATTTTTTTCTCAATTCTAAAACACAAGTGAGCAACTAAAGGAGGAGTAGGTGAACAAGTGGCCAAGTAAATGTTGAAGGCATGAGTGAGTAGTGTTGTGTAAAAGAAAGTAATGGTTGTAAGGTGTTTTTCATCATCCCATTGAGATGGGAGTACGCGTCGCTTGTCAGGCGTACTACAGATCCCCCGTCTAGACTAGGCGGGGGTTTAATGATTGTGGGGATCCGAATCTCCGGCAGACGCGGACTAAGCTGCCGTTAATTACTGCTCGCCTTTGGAGCGAAAGAACCTTCGATTGACGGGTCAAACTGGTCATGCGAACTCAATGTGCAGTTTTGTGTTTTGAAAGGGTTTTGAATATATCGGGGGCCCCGCAGAGTTTTGACGGGTCAAATTTTTTCTAACTGGAGAGGTATTTTTAGTGTGGAGTGTATATAAAATGAGGGGGAAAATGGCGTCCAAAGGATGCGTGGGCGCCGGCGCCCCACGCACGTGGTACGCGGGCGCCGGCGCCTCACGTGCTTGGCACGCGGGCGCCAAGCGTCGGCAGGAAAGGGGACTTGGTCCCTGCACTGGGAGCCGTGCTCCCGATTTGACTTATGGAGTTAAATATTTTTGAGGAGTTAAACTCCTAAGATATTTTTGGAGCTGATGAAAGGGGCTTCTTCCTTGAGCCCTGGATCTTCCCAAGATAGGATTTTTGGAGATGAGTCTCCTTCTTCCCCTCCGTTGGCCAGATCTTGGATGAAAGGGGGTGAGATTTAAAAATCTCCCATTTTTGAGATCCGATGGAAGATCTGAGCTCCCCTTTGTGGGTTTTGTGGTGAAAAACTATTTATTTTTGGAAAAGGAAAAGTAAAACTCTTGATTTAATTGAAAAGGGGAAGAATGTTTAGAACCTTGAGGAAGGAGTAGGCAAATAAAACCCAGAGTTTGAGAGAATGAAAAAGTTCTTTTTTATTCATCATCATGTTGCCCTATATAGGCTTACACATTTACATATAGCCCCTTGAGCTTTACAAAATGGAATTTTGCCCATCCCATGTCACATGTGCTCATTTTTTTGCACATAAGCCATGAGCTTTACAGAAATTTGGCTTTATGCCCATTTTCTTACATTCATGCATAAAAAATTATATCAAAATTATTTATTACATGATTTTTTATTTCGGCATAGGGGAGGCCGGCCGCGGGGCTTGACTTGGGCATGGAGCCACTTGCTTGGGCTTGGGCCTGCTTACTTGGGGTTGACCTTGACTTTGATCCGGTCAACTGGGGTGCAAATTTTGACCCCAATAATGGCTTCATCATTTTTTAGTAACCATGCAAAATCAATTCTCACAATAATTTGTAATATCCTAATGAAGCCCATCCATTTCCACATGTCTTCAACCATGCTTATTGCCACTTTACCCTCCACCTCATTTACAAATGATTTTCTAAAAGGAAAATCATATAATGATGTGTCTCTCTTCTAGAAAATATTTCATAGAAATACGGAATACAACTCGGTATACGTATAGAAATAAATATACGCGTATTCGTATAAAAATACGAATAGCCAAGAGAGAAAATGAATAGTGAACAATAATACTAGAATACATATATTAAATATATATATATATATATAAATTATTATATCAAAACTTGATTAAATAATCCGGCTTAATCCTAAGCCGCCATATTATTAACCGTCTGATTAAATGCGTGTATCCTGTACATATTTAATCGGGCACATGTATGTACCAACATACGTTATCTATATCATATCGCCTGAACCGGAAAACTCTTTGTGTGGGACTCTAAACACTCGTCAATACACTGGCGGTGAGTTTAACCACGGGCACGTCAGCAGCACTGGCTGTACGTAACATCTATCCAGATATTGAGCGAAAAGAAGGCCGACGAGCAAACTCATCTGTACCCCTACTGATCATGTTTGTGACAATCTCCGTACAGTCCGTTCTGTTCACATATCCGGTCTAGGGGTGGATAAAATTAGACCCCTAGTAACGTGATATTTCGTGTCGATGTGAAGCCCATCACCCATTGAGAAACTACTGATCCAAATCAATAATTCTCGTCCATCTTGGCTAAGGTTTTCTGGTGATGGCCATCCGTGCACAGTGCGATATCTACTCCCAATACCGGAAGAGACGAATCCCTGACGATCCGTTCACTGCCTCCATATGGTTCGGGACTGTACCCAACTAAAATCTGTTTGCACGACTCCTTTGAGTCATGGTAGGGTAGTAATCAAAGCACAATGGAAACTCACACGAGACAATTGACGATATCAGATCGACAGACTAACCTGTACTCATGTCACCTGAGAAGTGTTATCTGGTAATAGGTATAATACCATCTAGCATGTTTCCGGCCAGTCCGTCCAGTGTACTCACCTGAGAACTTGTATACTATTTTAGGTGACTAACTGACACCAATGGCTTATGAGACCGGCCACTGCCCCTCGTCGGGGTCTCGAAAAGTATACACCAGTCTACTCCAGAGTATCGATGCCCAGTCTCGATACTCTCTCGACTAGGGACATTTAAGGATGTGCTTATGGACCAGTCTCGATACTCCAACGTATATGGTCGCCATCATAATGCTGGTAGTCAAGCATGGATCCTGTGGGATCTATCAATATGTAATAGTGATCTGTAATACCACATAATGCATGTACATGATGAAAAAGTCAAACCAGATAGCATACTATCATCTCGAGTAAGACTTTTTTATCCGTATTGGTCCTCTCTCAATCATCATAATCGCCTACCTGCGATTACAATAATTGTCTTGATGTCATTATATCCAACACTCTAGACGTATCATGATGTAAGACGATTCTAGGTTCTACTCTATACTTGTGTGGTCAAGGAAAATACTTTTCCATTAATTTAGTTTTCATATCTTCCTAATATTTGATAGACTCTTCTCAACCATTTTCAATTTCATTCTCCATCCTAGTCCAATAAGTTCTAGACTCTTATAATTTCGCATGATAATCAAAATATCCGTCCATATCTGACAACTAATATGAATAGACTGTAAGTTTGTTTACCACAAATCTATGACAAGATCTTTCCCTTTCATAGTCATCGCTACGATTATAACTAACATCCCAACAGTAATCATGTGTGTCAACACGTTTACCTGCTGTCATACTTATAATCTCAGCAATCGTAAGAAATGGTGTTTGAACGCTATCCGTAAATTTCCTACTGCGAGCGATAAGACAGAGGCCTAGGCTCAGATACCTGACACGGGACGAGAAACGATAGGGTCTCTACTTGCCAGATATGTGTGTGCGGATGCAAAATGCCAATCACAAACAATCGATGCAAAACAAACCCCTGGCAACAAACTATAAATGATGCACCACATACAATAGAGAGAGATCCGATATCAGTAGTCACAATCAATATGAAACTAGAGAATAAATATCCACAATTAAACCTTTGATATAAAACTATCGATTTTGTGTTGATCGCAAATGTAATTAGGTAACCATCGTTCGGCTCCAAAACTATATTTTAGAAAAATTATATTCAAATAATCTAGGATATAGAATGTTAACCAGAAAACAACACGAGTAGTAAACCCAATCACTTAAGCAATTAATATCCTATCTCTTATTCCAGGGAAATGACAATTCAACTCTATATCTCCTAAAATTGATGTTACTGTTAAACTCAGGGCTGAAATAACTTCAATCATTCTGCTTTACTCAAACTCTTTATTGTGAACTATGAAAAGTATTTCGCTATTTCCAAACGAAGGTAAATGGCTGTGAAGGAATATAGAAATAAGGTAACGATGGCGAGCGACCGCAGCCGATTGAAGGCTTTATTTATGGTGGCGTGATTGATGTTGGATCTCTTTACTCCTCGGACTCTTTTTTTATGATTGATGTTGGATCTGGTGGCACGATGATGATAATGATGAAGAATAGGAGATCAGCCGCAGCCGATCGAAGGCTTAGACCGTAGCCAAAGGATTTTCGACCGCATGCGAAGAAAAGGAATCAACCAAAGCCGATTGACGAGCACACTCTGTAGAGTTCTCATAGACACAGTTATGATTAATAGCTATGAAGCACGAATATTTGTATATGCCTCACAAATCATCCCTAATTGCATATGGGAGTCTGAAACTCTCGGAAACTAGTCTTGGATTCTTTCGGATTCGCTCGGACTTGTAAAGGTCTCACCAACTGCTCTTGAATCGATGCATCTTCTCTTTCTCTCGAAAATTAAAGCACTCAAAAGTTTGAAAGTGCATTGAATGTCTAGTATAATGCCATTATTTATTTATATTATTATATATTGATATGTATTCCTTAATATATATTCATATTTAAACGATATAAAAATGTATCATGTATCCTAGGTTTTTGGAAAATTGTGAATCCGTGAGTCTGTATCTTATCGTATCCGAACCCGTGCAACATAGATTAATAGTTAAAGTTTCATCAATCATTCAATAATCCCATAGAAAAGTCTAGATTTTTGTAGACAGAAATCGTATTACCCTAATATAATATTCAAATAATGCATAGAACTCCTAAAATTGCAAAATAACATAAACTAAAAAAATAACATATAAATAAATAAATAATGTGCAATATGATGCTCCCACATCACATAAGCTTTCAAATCTCTGAATGAGACATGTGCTGTCTTTATGTCACTATTCAGTATAGTGTAACTATCATTAAGTTTTTAGTTACTAGTTGAGTGCATACATGAAGTCCCACTCAACTGTAACTTGAAACAAAATGATATTCGCAGGATAAAGTTTGACTGCAAATCTGGATACAGTTTGTTCTGTAGCACCCTCTAAAATTCTATACTGTTCAGCTGTGTCGTTCATTTGTATATTTCCTGAATCTAATAAAGTTAAAGATTATTACCATCTTAACAGGTCTTCGCATGTCACAGTTCGGTGATGACAATCGTGGTCCTCTTGATCCCATGCAGAAAACTCTCACTAGTTTTGTCATCCCAGGGGAAAATGTTTCTACACATGTCCAGAGCTCAAGTGGCTTACAGACGAGTGATAAGCATGTAATGCTTGATGGAGAACTGAATTCTTCAACTAGTGATAGCAGTTGTTTCTCAAACGATGATAGTCACTTCAGTATTCCACATGAACCATATGCATCGACAGAATCAAACCAGCTGATGCAACCTGCAGCCAACTCAGGCAACGATGCATGCAGAATAAATAGTTTGGATGATGCATGCCCAGCTAAGGTTCGTAGCTTAGCAAGCAATATATTTTCTAAAAAAATAGTTTTTTAATACTTTTTAATACATTGCATTTTTGTGGCTTAGGCTTGCAATGTCTTAAGTATTTCCTAACATAATTGAGTTCTGAATGATCTCAGTTGCAAAAGCTCTTGAGATAAGGTCCAGTTCCAAAAGCCATTTTTTAAAATTAGAAGACTTAACTAAATTTCCAGCTTTGTTCAAGAAATTAAAAGCAGATCCATTCTCCAATTATATTTATCTGCTTATTTTCAGAGCTTCAATTTGTAAATAAATTTCTCTTCACTTGGATGCTTCACTTTAAGATACTAGGGAATTGCATGTGGGATGCCCGTGTATATGTTAGATATATTTTGTTGAGAAAAACATATGGCTTGAACATTTAAAATGGTGAGCCCTATCGGGTTGTTTTTTCTCTAAAGGAGAGCTTTTGATGATGTGGACCATTTGAGAGGATGCAGAAATTTTCTTATTTGTTTGAGATTTTCTTTTAAAAATCAGAAAAAATAAGAAATAGACCTCTTGAGTTCTAGTTATTATAGTAGAAGTCTGATTCGTCACAATTCTGACTGTCATGCATGGCGCAATAGTTCATTGAGATAATCTGACCTTCATGATTCTGGGAACCACTATCAAGTATCAAGCAATAGGTTCATCATGTTTCCATTATTTGATTCTTTTACCAAACCGCTTCTGTATGTCTGCATGCGCGCGCGCGCACACATTTAGTGTTAAAGTAATATGCCTCGTCATAGTTATGGTTTATCGGTAATGTCCCAGATTCCCTGTTTGTATCAAAAACATTAATTACTCTGGGCATCAAATGCAGACTTTTTCAGTATTTTAAAAGTTCAGCATTCTGCACTATTGAAGTTTCTTGTTTCAGCTCTTACATATTACATCATTGTTATTAAAAATACATCATTTCACATGCAGGAAGTTGTTCCTTGTAGCCATTATACTGCAAGGAACTTGATCATTTCTATTCTAGCCTGTTTCTTCCTCGACCGTCTCAAGGGTTCATTTGTATTTCGAAGGATTAAACGTTTTGTTCCAGAGTTATATTTCACTTGTAGAATCACTTATTACGTTTGCTTTATATTCATATTGTTACTAACTATTAGTGGTCAGATAATTTGATGCCATTTCTAGTAGATTAATCCCGATTATCATATCCTCCAGTATAGGCACAGCTATCCGAAGAATACCAAGAGAATAAACAACTTATTATATGAAAAGGAAGAACCCTTGTGCCCTCAACCTTTGTGGGTTGACGACTACATGTGTTCCGTGTGTGGGTTTGAACTACCTTCAAGCTTCATTGAGGAGAGGCAGGAGCACATGGACTATCATCTAGCAGAGACACTTCAGGAGAAGGAAGGATACGCGAACAACAAAATGCTCTTTGCTGAGCAGGAGAGGTATACGATTCTTATATTTGTACTGATCTTGTATGTGCAATAAAAATGCACAGTAAATGTATTCTCATGATTGTTTCTACTCAATAGCCAACTTCTTTACTTGCCATCTTCCTCAGATGTTAACAGGTTAAACTGCAGGACCCCCCCCCCCCTCTCCAACCAAAATAAAAACCCACCCAAACAAAAGAAACCCCAAAAAAAACCACCCCACTTTTGCCCATACAGAAAAATACTTCTCTTCGGAAACCTGCAGTTTGCCTCTTTGTTTAATGGAAGATTTCTTTTCCCGTTTTCTGCAAAAAGCGCAGGTGTGTGTGTGTGTGTGTGTGGGGGGGGGGGGGGGGTTATTAATCATCTGTACAGCTATGTATACACTAATACCATATATTTCATGCTGACATATTGGTATTTTGGAAATAAAAAGTAGTATAAAATTGGAAAAATCAATGGTCTAGCAAACTGCAGTTATTCAAAACATAGTGGGTATGGTATAACCGACAGAAGAGGGGGTTTCCTGCAATTTATCCATTTTTATAGACTTATGTGTTCCCTCTTCTCTTAACCAGAAAAAGTAGGAAATCCCTGCTCAAAATATATATAAGAAAAAACAGTATATACAAAAGAATGCATCCCCTTTTAATAAGCCAATTTATCCATCATCTAAGAATTTACTGCATTACCGGTAAAATGATATATTAGAACTTTGCAGGCAGATCCAATTTATCTCAACTTGACTGGATTTAATTCGTCTTGGTTTGATATGATCGTTTCTTATTTTTCATTTGATCAGGTCAGTACTAAAGGCGAGAAAAGCTGCAGACTCGAGGAAGAAGCTCAAGTCATCACACAAGGAGGATAAGCATATTCCAATTGATACTTTCTTTATTAAGTGTAAGAAAAACTTGTAATTTAGGATTCTTTTTTCTTAAAAACGAAAATTACTAATTAGTATATGTATATTTGTAGTTCAATCGTGCAAGATGAAATAATTGTACCATAGTCAATGTTATCATATTTAGGCTAGGTATGCTCTCTCTCTCTCTCTCTCTCTCTCTCGCTTGATAGACAGCACGTTAGATTTTGGAGGACTGGTAGAAATGGCATAGATTAGCAGTTATGTACGTATATATGAGTGTTCTGAATGTCTGGTTGGCTATAGTGGGAGAACTTTTCATTTGGAATGACGTCTCTGTTGTTTTATTATTTATACTGTTTTTGACTAAAACAGAAGCAATTTCTTCCGCTTTCCATTAATGCATCACTGTTATTTTGACTACAAAACATAAGATCTTGCAACGTAAAATGGACTGCCGAGGAAGCCATGTGCCCCTTGGAATCAAAAGTTCCTTCTAGGATTTTTCAATTGATTAAACTGATCGCTCCAAAGAGTGAAATGCCCTTTACTAAAAGCTACTTACAAAGACACGGTCACGGTGCCGGTGCCGGGGAGAAATTTTCCCCCAAAGGGGCAATCGGAGGGGCATTGTTACACCCCATGATGGGAGAGACCACTTGCTCTTGGATAAAGTCTGAATTTTGGCTCTCTTGACCAGATCTAGTTGGCATCTGTCACGTCCTAGAACAAGGATCACGTGAAGTTTAGTGGACCCCTCCGTAATCTAAGTCAACCAAAATCAGTAATCAAAACCAAATATAAGAAAAACAGAGAGGAATTTTAAGAAAAGATTTTATAAGATGAAGTAAAACTTGTTTCGTAAAGATTTAAAGTTTGAAAAAAATAGACAGCGCCTTCATTGTAAATTTTCAATAAAATCATTGTACAATAATAACTTATAAAAGTATTCTTATGTTGGCTACAGTGCTCTTAAGGCAATTATCGTAATCGCAGGCAGGTGATTATGATGATTGAGTGAGGAACTATACCGGTAGAGCAGTGTTACTCGAGATGATAGTATGCTATCTGCTTTGTCTTTATTATCACTATTATAGAGTTCATATGATTCTTGCTTAACTTCCAGGATTATGATAGCGATCATATACGTGGGAGCTGGGGGTTTATAAGTACATTCTTAAATGTCCCTAGTCGTGGGAGTATCGAGTCTTGGCATTGATACTCCAGTGTAGACTAGTGTATACTAATCGAGACCTCGACGAGGGGCGGTGGTCTGGTCTCACAAGCCATTAGTGTTAGTTTGTTCACCTAAGATAGTATATAGGTGCTCATTGGGTTATGAGTACACTGGACGGACTTGCCGGGGATGTGCTAGTTGGTATTATACCTATTGTCAGATAGCCGTTCCCAGGTGACATGTGTACAGGTTAGTTTGTCGACCTGAGATCGTCATTTGTCTCGTGTTAGTTCCCGCTGTGCTTTGATTACTACCCTACCATGGCTCAAAGGAGCCGTGCAAACAGGTTTTAGTTGGGTACAGTCTTCAGCCACATGGAGACGGTGATTGGATCGTCGGGGATTCGTCTCTCCCGGTAATGGGGGTTGATGTCGCGTTGTGCACGTGTGGCTATCACCAGAAATCCATAGCCATGGTGGACGAGAATTACCAATCTAGGATCGATAGTTTCTCAGGTGGTGATGGGCTTCATGCCGACACTAAATATCGCGTTGTTAGGGGTCTGATTTTATCCACTCCCTAGACTCGATATGCGATACTCTTAGACGAACAGACCGGACTGTACGGATATTGTCACTGTCAGACTCAGTAGGGGTTCATGATGAGTTTGCTCGTCGGCCTCCCTTTCGCTTAATACCTGGGTAGTCGTTACGTACAGCTAGTGCCGCTGACATGCTTGTGGTTTAACCCACTGCTAGCGTATTGACGAGTCTTTAGAGTCCCACACAGAGAGTTTTCATGGTTCAGGCGATATGTAGTAGATGACGTATTTTGGTATATACAGGTGTCCGATTAAATATGTGCACATGCTGCACAGACTTTAATCGGACGGTTGATAATACTAGCGGCTTAGGACTGAGCCGGATTATTAAATCAAGTTTTGATTTAATAATTTATATGTATTTATATATATGTATTCTAGTATTATTGTTTACTATTCTTTTTCTATCTTGTCTATTCGTATTTTTGTACGAATACGCGTATATGTATTTCGATACGTGTACAGGGTTGCATTCCGTATTTATACGGAATAGCTTTTAGAAGATGGCCATTTCCTTATTGGATTTTCTTTTTAGAAAATCAAATAAGGAAATGAGTAGGAGGGGTGAGTTGGCATGAGCATGGTTTTGGACATGTAGAGAGGCATAGGTCTTTATTGTTTAATGGAAAATTGTGGAGATATTTTGGTGGAAATGAGAGGGGGCGGCCACTTCACCATGGGCTTGGCTCATTTATTTTTCTACACTTGCTTTTCTCCATTCTCTCATGCTCACTTGAAAACACTTAGACTTTCTTGATTTGCTCATGCCATTGCTTTCTCACCTCCTTCATCTTCTATGGTTGCTCCCTTGAGCAATTGTGATGAGAGGAAAATTATAGTGACACATTTCTACACCTCCACTCTCCATTGCTAGAAACCTTGGAGCGTCGGTTACTTCACTTGGCGAGGTTGATGCTTGCACCGTTTCCTTCTGGTGGATCATCATAGATGGAGGAAGACCGACAACCAAATTCGATCAAGGTTCCACTAGGAGCTTGGGGATGATGGTTGAAGACCGAAAGATACGGATCAACTCGGTATAACTGTTAGTTATATGTATGCCCTAGAGGCCATTACTATACATACGATGTATATTGTAGTGGATGCTTGGACATATATAGGGAGGACTTTCTTGCTCGACATGATAGTACGCTATCTGGTTGCTCTTTATCTTAACATGTACTCTAATTGTCTCTATGTTACATGTTGATAAAGCCCTTAGGATATGTACTCGACTATTAGGACTATGATGAGATCATACTAGTGGGGCCACGGTAGTCGACGAGTACATCCTATAACTGTTCCTAGTCGAGGGTGTATCGAGACAGGGCATCGATACACCAGACTAGCGTATACGCATCTTGACCCATATGATGGGCGATGGATGATCCCATATCCATCGGTGTTTGACATCAAGGATGGTGTACGGGTGCTCAGTGAAGACTGGGTACACTAGACGGACTCGCCGAGAACTCCCAGATGGTATTATACCTCACGTCAGATGACAGTTCTCCGGTGACACTGGTACAGAGTAGTCTGTTGACCCGAGATCGTCATAGATTCTTTTGTGATTCCCACTGTGCTTTGATTTCCATCATACCACGTCCAAGAGGGCGTGCAAAAAGGTGGCTTTTGGGTACAGTCCCGAATCACATGGAGGCAATGAGCGATAGGAGGGGATTCGTCTCTCCCGGTATAGGTAGTTGATGTTGCGCTGTGTTCGATTGGCTATAACCGGAAATCCCTGGCCAGAATTGCTGAGATTTACTGGTAAGTGTAATCAGTAGTTTCTCGAACTGTTATGGACATCATATCGACACGACTTATTGAGCTACTGGGGTCTGACGTTTACCACCCCTAGGCGAGATATGCGACATATCAGACGAAGAGACCGGACTGTACGGGAGTGTTACTGATTGGATTCACAGGAGAATGTACATGCTTACTTGTTGATCTTCTGATCGCTCAATACCCGGGTGGCCGTTACGTTTAGCTGACCGCTTGCAGTTTGTGGGTGTTTGATATGATCATCACCTACTGCCGGCGTATTGACGATTCTTTAGAGTCCTACACAGAGGTTTCTTGGCTCAGGCAAAACGGAGTAGGAGCACATATGTGATATGTGCAGGATCGAGGATAATGCGGTATGTGATACCGTATTAGATTCTCGCGATATGAGATATCGGCCGGGTATATGTGATATAGCCGGGTCATCGTATTAGTCGGTTATTTGTGAAATAGCCGGATTATCGGATCAAGTGTTGATTCGATAATTTAATGTATAATAATATATATGATATATTAAATTACATTAACTAATATTAGCTCACTAAAAGATTCATTTTCTCAAGGGATAATACATTGATATATATGCGATATATGTTAATTGTATTATTTTCTATTGTTACAAAATATATTGTATATGTGATATATATAATATTGTAACATGTTAGGCTTACAAATTTAACAATGGTTTAGGGTTTAAACTTGGTTTGGGTTTAGATTAGGGTTAGCTTTTGCATGAAGCTTCCATGAAACTTCATGAAGCTTTGACTTTGTGTTTTGCTTGATATTTTGTGAAGATATTATGTTAACCCAATCCAAACCATTAACTCTAGTTAATTCTCTACAAGGGTTAACTCCTTCATGCTTAACCCTTGGTTAGATTTGTAACCACTACAATCAATTCATTATTCATCACAAAAGGAATGATTCATTATCTTCTTCTTCCTTCTCTTTTCATGGAAAAAAGCTTTCTTAATTTGATTTTGTGATGAAAATGAGTGAGAATAAGAAAATAAAAGAGAGCAAAAATCCTACTTCATCATTCTCATCTATTCTTTCCCTTTAGATGAGAGTGTTCACTTCATTTAGTGAGTGTTAGCTTGTGTTAATGAAAGTTCAAGGTAGATCATCTTTGTTATCGAAGATCGGAAGCAAGACTGCATCTTTCTCTTCGTGAAGCCTCTCGAGAGTCCGGAACACGATGATCGCAGCGAAAGGACCTCAACACGGAGCTTAAGAAGTGAAGGACCGGATCTACAAAGGTAGTAATCCCTCTCACTTAGTGTTAAAGAGTTTAACATGCTTGTTTTTGCCTAAACTCTAGTTTAAAGATCCGGCTTTGGGTTGTTCGGCACGGCTATTTTTTAAATCGGGCATGGTTGATGCCTCGTAAACCCTTGTACGCGTGCATAGCAACCCTACAGTGGTATCAGAGCCAAGCTAGAGCTTTAGGCGAAGTCTAGGCGAAGTTTAAAGTCCGTTCGAACCCGGATACCCCGATACATACCCCTCTCTGTACATTTTCTAAAAATGTGATTTTTTCTGAATTAAAAATGCTCAGAAAAATAAGCAGGAAAAACTAAGAATTACTGTGAAGTACAGTCCACTAAGTCGATCAAGTGACCGCGGAACCGCGGCTAAACCAAGGGTTTGGCGGCGGTTCCGCGGCCAAAATTTGGACTTAGTCCCTCATATTTCATATATTTATTCTTAGGTCCTTTCTTGTTATTTTTTCTTGGAATTTTTAATTCCACTCAAGTGTTGAGTTTTCTAGGGTTGTATTGGGGACTCGTTGATTCGATCAGATAATTTAACTTTGTTTAGTTTTGTCCGGATAATTTTTAGAAACTGTTAAAAAGTTCGAATGGATATCAATAACTCACTTTTTCCCCCGTTGGAAATTTTTTCAAAAGTTGGATTTTTTCTCGAGTTTAAGAACGTTCTAAGTCGTGCAAGTAACGCGGTGGACCCTCTAGAAGACAACAAACCTTAACTCGATTATGTGACCGTCTTGAACTGCCTCTAAACCTTAGGGTTTGGGGCAGTACGGCATGCCACATGTGAGGCGTTGGCTTGACTCTTCTACGGCTGGACCATTGGTACTGTGGCATGTGATGGATATTTTTTGAACTCCGCTCAAGTGTTGAGCTATTTGGGAAATCTTGGGTGTTTGATTATTCGATCGGAAAGTTTAATATTGTCTATTTATCTGGAATGTGATACAATATTTGGAATCCATATGTAGTTATGAGATAACTAATTTGAATATTATAAATCTAGCAGTTCAGTCTCAGATGATCGGTTGCCACGGAATTTTGATGTGATCAAAAGTCCGTCGCAATCACGTAGCGTACACGGATACTCGCCGGGTAAACTTAATAGACAGCGACGCCCCATAGCCCCGACCAAGCGACTGTAGGAGAACCCCGTCGCCAGAAGCATCCGTTCGGGTGCTTGCGGCAGCGGTGTTCCGCCTTAGTGCACTTCGTCGACGGCATCCGGGGGTGCGGCCGTCTACTAAAGTTTACGACGAGCATTCGATCAGGATATCGGGAATCTTGTTGAATTGCCCGACTTGATATTGAAAAGAGTTTTCGATAAATGAGACTAAAATGCGGGGTTTATAATTGTTAGGCATGCAATGTCTAAGGAATTCATTTGGTTAAGCATGAGATGTCTAAAGAGGTTGCGGATTCCAACTGTTGTAGTTTTACACTTTCTTTTCTGTGACCGTAAGCGTAGTATGTGGTGTATCACCGGCTTCATTGCTATACATCAACGACAATCGGGATACGCATACTTGTTTACGTTGATGATATGAGATATTATGTGTTGCTGTGATATGTTATATTGGATCGTCGTGTTCTGAATAGCCGTGGTTTTTTATGTGAGATGAGGTTTTTTATTTTCATTCATGTAAAATTCATTTGTATGTAATATTCTTTTATTGGGGCACTTCCGGGCTGAGGATGATGTCACCATTGTATATTATTTACTTTTCCGCATTAGGTAGACCCAAGTCGGGGAGCACAAGTAACCGGGTTCTAGGGTCCAGTGGGAGACCATCTCGAGGAGTCGAGACCGGGTCTCCTAACCCTAGAATTGGCAGTGTTCCTTACCGCTCTCGTAGGGGTCTAGGGATGTGGGTTTGGCTATTCATCGCGACCGTGGAATCCGTGTTTTATACAGGCTCGTATTGAAAACACGGAGATCCTAGTATATCCAATATTTCATATATGTTCTTCTGCTGCAATGTTCTGTGATGAGATCATATTACTGCCTGAGACGAATGTTTATATTATATATATGAGATATATGTTATATTGCAGATTTCGTTTCAAATGTGATGCTTGTGAAGCATAATAAAATGGGACTTCATTAATGAGATTAATGAAACTAAAAGAAACCTAAAGATGTTGTAGAAACTTGTTTAAAAACTGGGAGCTCTAGTTCTTGCTTTGCATAGCGGTGTTCCTTGTAGAACATCCAGCACCTTATTCGATAAGGAAAGAGCCGAGATCCCTTCACCGGGAATGACCTCTTTAGTGAAACTAGCAGATGCTACAAACTCGGTTTGTCTTTTGATTGCTTCTATAGTTCTTTCTTTGCATAGTGATATTTTTGAAATATCCTGCACCTTATTCGATGAGGAAAGGTCCGACGATCCCTTCACCGGGAGTGACCCCTTTAGCAAAACTAGAAAAGCCTAAAAAACACTCCATTTAAAATCACTCGATTCTACAACGATATCAAGTTCATTACGCAAAGGATTTTCTTAAAAACCTGTCGTAGCCCTCCGTTATTTCAGATAAGTCCTACTTAATATTCGTGCTACGTTTGTTGACCTCCATCAAGGCGTAGTGTGTGGTAGCTGACTAGTATTTATCTGCTTATGCATATGATGCAGATTGGATTAGGGTAGTCATGCGGCCTTGTCGACCTCCGTCAAGGGTCGTGCGTGTGGGTTTAATTCAATCAGGAAATGACGGGTTGAACTTGACTAGTAGCCTATGGTTTGTTGACCTCCGTCAAGGTCATAGGACGCTAGGGGTAAAATATTATTGGGAATTTCAAGTGTTGAAATTTGCAACGAGATTGCATACCTTCTATGAGATAGTTGGATCCCGATACCCGCTACGAGCAAGAGTTACTCCTGAAAGAGTTTTACACATTACAATTAGCCGATCAAGTAGGTGTCTAAAAAGATGTTAATAGGGTTACGCCTCTGGAAAAACGAGATTTACTTTAATTAGGTCCGTGCGAAAGCACGGGGAACCTCCCTCAAAGTATCGACACTGGCCTGGCTGAAAGATTGGCGAACTTGTAGCGTGTAATTAATCCCGGCTAGTCTTTCCTTTTAGGGTTTGAAGGAAGATTTGATTAAAACAGTGGGAGACATCCTGATTAGATATATTAGATAACCAATCTAATTTTGCAAGAGCATACGCTGAGTGTTTTCTTCTCTCTCTCCAGGTAGCGACCATATCACGCCTTAATCAAGATAATAATACGGATGTATTGACCGAACCCGATTGTTATACTGAGCTTGGGAACGTTGGTCCCGCTCTAACTTATAATTGTTATAAGACTGAGCAGGAAATTATGGAATACCAGATTTCCCGTGCCGCCCAAACGAAGAAAGTGCATGCTGATGCATCTTCTTCGGGTGTGTTCATTACAGAGAACTGTTTCTCAGTATCTTTTACGTCCTGGGTATGAGATACCAGATAAGGATCCCGCATATATAATCTGTTACATGGGCTACAGAAAGGTAGAGAACTGAGAACGGGTGATAAGTTTCATGAGACAGAAAACGGTGCAAGTGTTGTAACCAAGTCTGTTGGTCACTATCACCCTGTATTACCAGAATATATTGATTCTGAACAAATGTTATTAGATACCGAACCTGATATACAACATCATATTAGTCTCTTTATTAGTAAAGAAAGGATATAATTTTGTATTGTTGGATAATGTTTTGAATATTTCCTATATCAAGAGTTGATCAGTTCAGGCACGTTATCTAAAAGCATTGACATTCTAAATCAAACTACAGTTCTTAGTATACAGAACACACACGAGAGGAAGAGTTCAGAAATGAACGAATCCTTCTTAAGGCATTGTAGACTAGGTCATATCAATGCGACCCGAGTAGCTAAGTTACATTTAGATGCATATTTAAATCTGTTTGAATTTACATCTTGTGAAACTTGTCGGTCATGTCACAAAGATAAGATGACCATAGCTCTGTTTATTGGAAACAGAGAAAGTGTTAGTGAACTCTTGGGATTGATACATGCTGATGTATGAAAGTCTCCCGTCTACACATGCCAAGACCGGTTCTTTGTACTTCATTACATTCTCTGATGATCTCTCAAGATTCAGACATATGTTCCTGTTGAAACACAAGTCCGAACCTTTTGAGATATTCACAGAATGTAAGTTAGAAGTAGAGAACCAAAATACGGGTAAAAGTATTATGTCCTTTGATGTGATCAAGGAGGAGAATACTTGAGCATGGAATTCCTGGACTATTCTAAAGGAGAATGAGATTCTCTCTCAGCATTACTCCTCCGTATACACCACAGCACGTCGGTGTATCGGGGCGGAGCAATAGCACCCTATGTGATATGGTGTGCTCTATGATGAGTATTACCGAGTTTCCTATTTCCTTTTGGGTGTTATGCGCTTGAGAAGCTGCATACCTATTGAATAGGGTTCAAATCAAATCAGTTTCCTACCACTTCATATGTGATATGGAAAGGGAAGAGCCCATATCTTAAGTTTGTTAAGATTTGGGGTTGTCCGGACTATGTCTAAAAGCAAAATCTGGACAAGCTCGAGGCAAGGTCTGTTATGTAGAACTGGAAAGGTTCCAGCTATACAAACTGCAGCTGATGATTTGGTAGAACCAAAGGATTCAACAGTTTCCAACGAACCTCAGCCTCTCCGCCGATCTAGTAGGGTTCCTCACCCATCTGAGAGATACTTCGGTTTCTCTATGACAGTGGGAGCGAGATTGCATCATGAGATGATGACCCAACTAGTTTCGAGCAGGCTATCAGGAGTGGGACTCTGTAAGAATGGCTGGATGCTTATCGATCTGAGATGGAATCCTTATACACCAACAAAGTATGGACTTTGGTTGCTTTATCTGAAGGGTTAAATCCCCATCAGGAGAAAGTATATCTTGAGAAGATTACTTGGTGTACATGGAAAAGTTGAGACTTTCAAAGCTATGCTTAAGTCCATCCAGATCCTACTTGCCACGGCTACATACCATGACTATGATATCTGGCGGTTGAGTGTCATGACTGCTTTTCTAAATGATGTTTTAGAAATGAGCGTCTATAAGTACACAGCCAGAGGGCTTCGTAGACAGTGGGAGCAGCGGAAACGTGTGCAAGATATTTTATGTGATAAAACAGGTATCGCGGAGTTGGAACATCTGTTTTGATGCGGTAGTCAAAGAGTTTGACTTCATCAAAATGGTAGATAAACCTTGTATATACAAAAAGGTAGTAGGGAGTATGGTGGTGACCCTCGTAGAGTACGTGGATGACATACTCTTGATAGGGAAGGAGTTTCCTATGCTACGCTCGGTCAATCTCCGCTTATCACAAGGATTCTCCATATAGGATCATAGTGATACCTCATGAATCCTGGATTTTGGATCTATGAGATAGATCTAATTGGATGTTAGGATACTCACTAGTTGTAGTGAGATGGTATCAATCGATCCTGGGGAGAATCACTGGAAAGGTTTCAGGGTGATAAGGACGACTGAATGTCAGTCGCAGGCATTGTCTTTACCCTCAGTGGAGGGACGGTATGTTGGAAGAGTTCCAAGCTAGATACTGTGACTTACTAGACGATTAAAGGCAAGATACATCGTTACCAAGGATGCTACCAAAGAGACAGTCTGGATATATATAAGTTTATGAGATGAACTTCGTTCCTACCATTGTGTGACAATGGAGTTGTGGCTTTTGGCAAGGAACCCCCGTACCATCTGAAATCTAGATATAATTCTTAGGCAGTATCACCTGATCATGGAGATGGTTGATCTTCAGGGAGATCGAGATTAGGAGAGTAGACACAGAGGACAACAGCGCGGATCCACTCACAAAGGCCTTTTTCCCAGTAGAGACTTTTATGGGATGGTTGAGTATGAGATACTTCAACCGCAGCTAATTGTTGAGTATGTGATACCACAACAGATGGCCCTAGTGCAAGTGGGAGATTGTTAGTTATATGTATGCCCTAGATGCCATTACTATACATATGATGTATATTGTAGTGGATGCTTGGACATATATAGGGAGGACTTTCTTGCTCGACATGATAGTACGCTATCTGGTTGCTGTTTATCTTAACATGTACTCTAATTTTCTCTATGTTACATATTGATAAAGCCCTTAGGATATGTACTCGACTACTGGGACAATGATGAGATCATACTAGTGGGGCCACGGTAGTCGACGAGTACATCCTATAACTGTTCCTAGTCGAGGGTGTATCGAGACAGGGCATCGATACACCAGAGTAGACTAGCGTATACGCATCTTGACCCATATGATGGGCGATGGATGATCCCATATCCATCGGTGTTTGACATCAAGGATGGTGTACGGGTGCTCAGTGGAGACTGGGTACACTGGACGGACTCACCGAGAACTCCCAGATGGTATTATACCTCACGTCAGATGGCAGTTCTCCGGTGACACTGGTACAGAGTAGTCTGTTGACCTGAGATCGTCATAGAGTCTTGTGTGATTCCCACTGTGCTTTGATTTCCATCATACCACGTCCAAGAGGGCGTGCAAAAAGGTAGCTTTTGGGTACAGTCCCGAATCACATGGAGGCAATGAGCGATAGGAGGGGATTCGTCTCTCCCGGTAGAGGGAGTTGATGTTGCGCTGTGTTCGATTGGCTATAACCGGAAATCCCTGGCCAGGGTTGCTGAGATTTACTGGTAAGTGTTATCAGTAGTTTCTCGAACTGTTATGGACATCATATCGACACGACTTATCGAGCTACTGGGGTCTGACGTTTACCACCCCTAGGAGAGATATGCGACATATCAGACGAAGAGACCGGATTGTACGGGAGTGTTACTGATTGGATTCACAGGAGAATATACAGGCTTGCTTGTTGATCTTCTGATCGCTCAATACCCGGGTGGCCGTTACGTTTAGCTGACCGCTTGCAGCTTGTGGGTGTTTGATATGATCATCACCTACTGCCGGTGTATTGACGATTCTTTAGAGTCCTACACAGAGGTTTCTTGGCTCAGGAAAAACGGAGTAGGATCATATATGTGATATGTGCAGGACCGAGGATAATGCGGTATGTGATACCATATTGGATTCTCGCGATATGAGATATCGGCCGGGTATATGTGATATAGCCGGGTCATCGTATTAGTCGGTTATTTATGAAATAGCCGGATTATCGGATCAAGTGTTGATTCGATAATTTAATGTATAATAATATATATGATATATTAAATTACATTAACTAATATTAGCTCACTAAAAGATTCATTTTCTCACGGGATAATACATTGATATATATGCGATATATGTTAATTGTATTATTTTCTATTGTTACAAAATATATTGTATATGTGATATATATAATATTGTAACATGTTAGGGTTACAAATTTAACAATGGTTTAGGGTTTAAACTTGGTTACGGTTTGGATTAGGGTTAGCTTTTGCATGAAGCTTCCATGAAGCTTCATGAAGCTTCCATGAAGCTTCCTTTGTGTTTTGCTTGATATTTTGTGAAGATATTATGTTAACCCAATCCAAACCATTAACTCTAGTTAATTCTCTACAAGGGTTAACTCCTTCATGCTTAACCCTTGGTTAGATTTGTAACCACTACAATTAATTCATTATTCATCACAAAAGGAATGATTCATTATCTTCTTCTTCTTCCTTCTGTTTTCATGGAAAAAAGCTTTCTTGATTTGATTTTGTGATGAAAATGAGTGAGAATAAGAAAATAAAAGAGAGCAAAAATCCTACTTCATCATTCTCATTTATCCTTGCCCTTTAGATGAGAGTGTTCACTTCATTTAGTGAGTGTTAGCTTGTGTTAATGAAACTTCAAGGTAGATCATCTTTGTTATCGAAGATCGGAAGCAAGACTGCATCTTTCTCTTCGTGAAGCCTCCCGAGAGTCCGGAACAGAATGATCGCAGCGAAGGGACCTCAACACGGAGCTTAAGAAGTAAAGGACCGGATCTACAAAGGTTGTAATCCCTGTCACTTAGTGTTAAAGAGTTTAACATGCTTGTTTTCGCCTAAACTCTAGTTTAAAGATCCGGCTTTGGGTTGATCGGCACGGCTATTTTTTAAATCGGGCATGGTTGATACCTCTTAAACCCTTGTACGCGTGCATAGCAACCCTACAATAACCATCTAACTTCTTATATATAGCTTGCCAGTTTAGGGTTTAAGGTAGATCCGAGTATCGGGTAATGATAGCGTCAGTTTAGTAAATTTTTGTTCCGCATTTAGCCACGGTTTGATGGCCGGGGTGCTGCCGTAACCCAACATGGTATCATAGCCAACCCATAAACCCTACTAGTTAGTTTGCATAAGGTTAAAATCTTGATCGACCAATTTTTCCGAATCATTTTTCCATGTTGATGCGCCCGCTGTCGATTTTCAAACTTGCTCAAAAAATATTTTCAGGCATCTTAAAAATACGTGCAGGCAATTATAGGGCACCAGAAGAAATTTGAGCCACTAACTCCAAAATTTGGCCGCCAAACCGCCACGAAATGTGCCTATTGGCGGCGGTCCCGCCGCGCTTTTATGGCCAAACGTCGCCAAATTTTTTCTGGCACTCTATTTATTGGAAAAATGATTTTTGTGATATATAGTTTTGGCCCGGATTTGTTTGAGTGCTCTATTTGCATTTGGGGCCAATTTGGAAAGATTTAGTCGATCGAAATTTTAATTGTGTGTTTATCAGTACATGCATTACTATTAGCGACCATGAATGTCATTGGAGCGCTATAACTCGTCTAATTGCTATATGTTCTTTTAGACGAGTTTGCGAACGTGACATTCATGTTGATGTTCTGTGTTGTGCTTTGTTGTGGTTGGATTGTCATGGTGGATAGCTTTGGTGAAATGGTAGTACAGCTTAGTCTCATTTGTACATTTGATATTGCGGGAAGAGCGTCCGACATGTGGACAGCCGTCACTGCCAGTTTGTATATTATTTATTTGGGGCACGACCGGGTTGAGGTCGAAGTCACCCTTGTACATATTATTTTCTTTTTTGTACTAGGATTACCCCGCGGTGGAGTGCACGAATAGCCGGTGTCTAGAAGTCAACAAGTCCGCATCTTATGGCGTTGAGATGGAGAGGACCTTACTCTAGAATTGGCGGGCTATTCGCCGCACTCGTAGACGGTATAGGTTGACCCATGGAGGGGTGCTCAAGTTACCGGATTCTGTGAAGTGCTGGGTGGCCCATTCATGTTATTGAAGGGGGTTGCCTCACTTCTGGTTTTGGCGGGTAACTTGCCGCACTTGTAGGGGTCTAGGTTATCATTGTACAGGCTATCCATACGACAGGGTACGTCGGGTTTCATTTGCGGCTCAAGTGAAACCCGGGGCTCCAGGATTATCCACCATTCTGTGTTGCTTCTGTGATGTTGCTTTATATCATGCCTGGGACGATTGTTATATATATTTATATATATACTAGTAGATGTTGTATATGTTTTGAACCCGTGCTAGTCCAGTCCCCGCTCTGTCGTTAGTTAAGTAACCTAACGAGTGATGACGGGACCCAGTGGCGAATGCGGATGGTATATACGTACATTTTATTTTCGTTCTTTTCTGGTGTGATTAATTGATGGGACTGCATTGATTCTGATCAATGCAAGGATAAAACAAACCTATATGATGTTGTTGGAACCAAGTTTTTAAAAACTGACATTACAGACGTTCTCTTTTGCTTTGCACAGTGGTATTCGATTGGGAATATCCTGCACCTCATTTGACGAGGCAAGGGCCGAGATCCCTTCATCAGGAGTGACCCCTTGGGCAGAAGTTTGCATCAACGTAATAACTTCACTATATTCGATTCTTTTGCTTTGCATCGTGGTATTCAGTTTGGAATATCCTGCACCTCATTCTACGAGGAAAGAGTCGAGATCTCTTCACCGGGAGTGACCTCTTTAGCAAGAGTTTTCGCCACTATAAATTTGGAAAACCACTTTGGTTCTTTCAACGATATCAAGTTCATTACGTTAAACGTTTTTCGTCAAAAACCAGCCGTAGCCCTTCGTCATTTCGGATAAGTAGCACATAGTATTTGTGCGATGTTTTTTGGCCAAAGTCAAGGCATCGTGTGCGGTAGCTATGTGCTGCTTGTCCGTTGCATGGATATGTATTGGTTTAGGACAGTCGTACCACTTTGTTGGCTAAAGTCAAGGGTGTGTGCGGGTAGGTCTAAATCAATCAGGACAATGACGGGTAGAACTTGACTTGCGAGTTATGATTTGTTGGCCAAAGTCAAGGTCATAAACCGCTTGGGGTAAAAATCACATCGGGAGTTTCAAACATACAGGTAACTTTCCAGGCATGTGCATACCTTATGGAGTGTGGTGACTTGAGTGGTTTCCAGATCCCGATTCCTGCTGATGAGTATGATTACTCATCCGGTGATTCCGACTAATTCTCCTTCAGGGTTTGGAGGAGAATTCGAGGATACAGCGGGAGCCATCCTGATTAGATAAAGTGATTAACCATTCTAATCTATGTTAGAGTGCACGCTGAGTGTTTCTTTTCTCTCTCTCTTTGGCAGCGACCATGGCCCGACCCTAAACTAAAACTCATGAACCAAGTTAACCGAACCTTCTTAATATATTTTGGCTTTTGGAATGTCACGGTATCGCATACATCATTGCCACTTCTATATCACCTTTGCATTTCTCCAGAACACCCTGTATCACTGCGAACATCCACTTCCATTGGATAAATCCATCGTATAGTTACATACGAACTCGAAGGAACTTGTTCCTGATTCGAGGATGGATTTTGGTTCTGAAAGGATTGAATAAGATTATTCGGTTGTCTTTTCCCTTTACCTTCTTTCAGGTTGTGAGGGCTCCTAGGAGTAGGAGAGGGTACACCTATTGAGTTTATTGGATAGTCTTCTTCCAAACCAAAGACAGGTGCCGAAAGGTGGGGAAAGAAGAAAACCAATTAGCTTAAAGGTTTTGTACAGTAGGTAATAAGTAAAGACATATAAATGGATTAGAATAACGGCAAAGAGAATTGCGACTGCTATTATTCACGACAAAACCGTGTATACCCCTGCCACCCCCACATCCACTTTGCATTTCTCCAGAACACTCCGTATCACTACGGATATCCACTCCTATTGGATATGCCATCGTATAGTTACATACGAACTCGAAGGAACTTGTTCCAGATTCGAGGATGGTTTCCGGTTCAGGAGAAATAAAATAAGATTATTCAGATGTCTTTTCCCTTTACCTTCTCTCAGGTTGCGATGGCTCCTAGGATTAGGAGAGTACACCTATTACGCTTATTGGATAGTCTTCTTCCAAATCTTAGGCTGGTGCCGAAGGGTAGGAAAGGAAGAAAACCAATTAGCCTAAATGTGGTGTACAGAAGGTAATAAGTAAAGACATAATAAAGTGATTGGAGTGAGTGCATGGAACTATACGGTTACAGTCATGAATCGGGATAGTTGAAGAGGCGTTACTAGGAATACCAGTTAACGCCTTTTTGAAACATTTTCATGTTTCAGTTTCACTGTACAATGTTAATTGAAAACTGTTTTCCCAATTGGAATCTAACTCTAGGGTATGTGTTTACCAGATCAGTTTCTCACATCTATATGCTATTACGGATGGTGAGTGGGAGTATGATATTAGGAATTAGGTGATTGGATCCTCATTATATCGGAGTTCGTTGTAATTGGTGATATTTGAGGAAATCATCTGGATTTTTCCGGATGACAAATATTTGGTTTTGAATATCCGTTATTATGCACCAATTTCAAACTGATATATTTGTACGTTTATTTTATAAAGTGAGATATAACCTTTGATATTATGTCTGTGACATTTACCTATATCAGTTGGTGATTAGGTAAGGTGCATTCAACAGCGGTGTAATTCTTCTTAACCATAGTACAGTTTTCAACCTACGACGCACATGGTCTTGAGTTATTGAACTCAGGGGACTTGTATAAAGTATTGTATGTTGTCCAGTGTCCATTAGGACAATGGGGTTGGTACTCGTACTATATTCTGTTTACTCATGACTTCTCCAGTTCCAAACATGTGTTTCGTAGAAATACAAGGTCCAGATATTGAGAAGTTATAGGTATAAGAATAAAGTAGAGAGCCATTTGTTGGAAGTATCAGGATTCTTCGAGGTAGTCGAAGATGTAGATACTTGTGTTTGGTATTCCGTTGATAGTAATGGTTTTGAGAACTTGCTTCTCTTTCAGATTACTCATATATGGATGCACTCCTAGATGAGTAATGCTGATTGACCTTTTTCCATCTGGATGATATGCACTGGAGTCAGCTGCATGATTTTGAATCTGGTTCCAATTAAATTAGTGCTTTTGTTTCTATATTAGATAAATATAGAATCAATTTATATCTTTATGATGTTAAGGTATAGAGAGTTGTTCAGCTGATGCTTAAAACCAGAATCTGGATAAACTCGAGGCACGTTTCAGTAATGGCAGTTTGTAGGTTATCCCGGGCTTTGACGAGGGTTAACTTTCTACCATCAGGAAGATCAATATTTATATTGTTCTTGACTCGCCACAGTTTTAGTAAAATGGATTTTTTTCTTCAGAAAATAGAAGTCGGAGTATGGTAGAACTGGAAGTGATTCCTGAACCATAAACGATCACTGAAGATTTAATAGAACCTGAGAATTCAAATGATTTCGACATTCCACTAGCCGCTCCACAGATTTGGTGGGTAATCTCAGGCACCCGAGAGGCACTTTGGTCTTCTCAGAGATGGTGACAAGGAGGTTCTTGTTTACCCAGACTTGCCATTGCTGCTTTTCTAGATTATAAGACCCGGAAGGAGGATGAGTATAGCGTCGTTCTAAACTAGCTTTGGAAGTGCACGTGTATATGACTCTGCCAGAGGGTTGTTGTAGTCAGTGGGAGCAGCGGAAGCATAGTGGGCAAGTAGCTTATGTCTATTTATAGACTAAAGCAGGTATAGCGGAAATATATCATCTATTTTTAATTTGTCAGTCATAGGTTTTGACTTCATCAGAATATGAGATGGATCTGCTAAGAAGGTAGTAGAGAGTGATGTCCAGGTATTAGGATGACATGTACTTGATAGGAAGAGATATTCCTATACTACGATCGGTTATACTGTGGTTGTCACAAAGTTGTTTCTCCACATAGGATATGGATATAATATCAGGGTTTCTGGTTACTAGATTTATGGTTTTAGATCTAGATTTGGGAAGTATCCTAATCTGGGTACTTTGACATTATTCTAAATGTATTTTAGAATGGACAACTCTTGGCATGGTGGTGTACCTGCAGGTGATGGAGTCACCCTCTCTAAAGGTGTCTTACAGACTAAAGTGGAGAGAGATCTGTGTGATTAGCATATCACTTGCTTAAGAAATTGAGTCAATCATGAGATGTCAAGTACCACATCAGATGTTGTTTTTGCACTAGCTGCAATAAGCAGATATATTAATCCAATCCTGGAGAAACGTTGGGAAGCAGTTATGAACATAAATGGATGTTCTAGGGATATGGTAATGACAGCCTCCTTCAGGAGACAGTTATCATTTCAGGTTTCCAAGGTGGCCTAGATGACAGAGTGACTGTTAGAGTTATAGTTTTTCCCTCTTCTGAGGGGCAGTATGTTGGACAGGTGGTCCAAACGGATACTGTGGAAGGCATGGCGCAGGATACAGATTAAATTCAGTGGATGATACAGTCTAAGAAGTTTGTTGGATTTGGAGTTCATTTGTGAACTGGGTCCCATCAGAAATCCAGACAAATTCTAAGACAGGTATTGCTCATTTCGGGAGATAGTTTTCTCCGCGAAGTTGAGATATAGAGAGATACAGAAAGAAACATTGGAGCGGATCCACTCACTGAGACTATTTCTCAAACGCAATAGTTTCGCAAACGGGCTCTGCGAAACTGATTAGTATAGAAGTTGGGTGTTTGGTATCACACGGGCTGTGAGTATGCGACACTGCAATAATTGGCCTTAGGTGCAAGTGAGAGATTGTTGGCTATAGTGCCCTTAAGACAATTATCGTAACCGCAGGCAGGTGATTATGATGATTGAGTGAGGACCTATACCAGTAGAATAGTCTTACTCGAGATGATAGTATGTTATCTGGTTTGTCTTTATCATCATTATTACGTATTGATAGAGCCCTGTCACGACCCGCAGGGTACGGACGTGACTGGCACTTAAGTTTACGAAACGTCTCAAGACGTCCGTAAAACAAGTAAGCCAAAGCCCAGAAACCAAAACCAAAAAGCAAAAGAGTGAAGGAAAAACCAATCAATTGAAAGAGAGTTTATCAAATAAGTCATATCAACCCCTTTTAAAAACAATATCAATTTTTCCGAAAATTTCGGCAAAGTCTCCTTTCTAAATACTGGCCCCCAAAATGGGTACAACAAGAATATATATAAATCCAACAAATAAGGCATCCCCAAGCGGGAGCTAGCTTTTCGCCACAAGGCGGTCACAAATCCCACACAATATAAAACAATAACATGCAAAATAATCATAAAGAAGCATGAGAAAAACAGCATGTCGACTCAAGTGAGCTCGACCCCAAAATACAGCATAAGAAGTCCACAAATCTCACAGTCTCATCTCTAGGTCAATATACAACAATACTGGTAGATACAGTAGATGGAGTACACTAGATATAAGAATATACAAGGTGGTACAAAAATAATAATACAACCCACCTACGAGCAAAAACCTCGAGTCCTGGCAAGAGAGGCAAAAGAAGCGGTGCGCCCGCCGCTACTGTGCTGACGGAGCGGACCTGCAAAAGACTGTGGCACAACGGGGGTGAGTTGCCAACTCGTAAGTAATAAATAACATCTATAGAGGCTATCGCAAGTATGCACACAAGCATCCTAGCATCTATAATACAGGTATGGCAGGACATAATAGCAGGTATGTATGCAATATGAATATACTAGCAGGTATGAATGCAATGTGAATCAACTCATGATCTGAATATGTAAGTATAAGAATCATGTTTTTCCTTTAGGAATCTCTTTTGAAATACCAGCACAATACCACTAGAATCAACAAGAACCTGTGTCCAGCAACGACACCTCAAAACTATCACAAATCTCATATATCCATGTCATAGTATCTTTGGCCTCAGCCATCCGGCTGACCCATCTCAATATCAATATCTCATCATCTCGCGGCCACGGTCGGTATCCTCTGGATATCCGCCGTGCCAAACAGTCACCGGTAGGTAATCCGTCCCCTGCCAGGCTCATCGTCAGCACCACGAGCTTCTTGCCCCGGGATACCTTACCGGGCCCACCATGTACCTGAGACGGTTCATCCAACTCCTCGAAACGGGTCTCGAAAATCACAGCAAACTCATGGTGGACGACACTTACATCACTAGAAAACCGCAATTTACATATTTTAAAAATATAATAAGTTTAGAAATTTTGCGGCTTTCCCCGAAATCCAGAAATATCACAAAATCTCAAGAAATCCTCCTAAATGCATATGCCAATGATAATGAATGCATATGGTATCAATAATCAAGTTGCGATGGATGATTGATAGACTAGGCATGAACAAATAACATGATGAGGTACATGCACATGATTAGCAATCTTATGAATTCATTTTAAGGAATTAAAGGCAATAGCACAGGTTTAAGCATCAATTATAGTAAAAGGTTTCAAATTATAGGTTATCTAGTGTGGTGGAATGGCAATTACCAGGGCGTGTGTGTAAGCATGAATAGTGCTCGTGCTGCATATAAAAACCCTGGCAATGGTGCAGGTGTCCTATAGAATGGGTTCGCATATGTAGGTCAAATAAGGTATGGATGTAGTTACTAATATCACTAAAAACTTAACTACTTAAACTATCGGAAGACTTGCGCCATCCAAACGATAGTCCCCCATAGATGTTAATCTACTCACCGGAATCCCTAGCTAGTCACGTCCAAGCACCGCTTTCCCCTTTCGTGCTGCGTCTGACGTCTCCGCGACCGAACCTGGAATTTACATCAATACCAAACATAGGTTACATATCAAGAACGACACAAATCCCAAACGAAAATACCAACGTTCACAAGCTAGGTACAACGTGCACAAGGTGCGCGGAACACGCGCGAAAATCGCAAAAACTAACTAAAATCGTCGATTTGGTCGCCCGGCAAAGCTAAAACCCGATCACTAAAAAATCCGCACTCACACATCCTAAATGTCATAGGATATGCCAAAAATATCATCAATATATCGCAAATAATTCATCACAATATTTTTATAAAAACCTAGTTAGCCAGAAATTTGCAATGTGGTGCAAACATCGAAAATTAGAGATAAAGTTAACACAATCCAACACAAACATCCAAACTAACCCACTAGATAGCCACTACACTAATTTTAAACCATTTACAAAGCATCAAACCATAATTCCAACACAACAATCATGCTTCAATCTATATCCATACACAAACCCCTTCTTGATTTTTGTAATTAGCAATTACAATGAAAATTCCACACAAGATTAATTTAGATTAGCATAATATGAAGCCACTTAAGTAAAGTAACCTCATAGATTGGGTTAGTAAACAACTAGATAGCAAAATAGATTTAATTAACTAAATAATGGTTTCTAAAACCCTAGTTAAACTCAAACCATGAACTAGAAAAACTAGATTAGGATTTTGCTAAGCTTTTAACACTAAAACCATTTAATTAAAGGAATTTAACCAAAAGAAATTAACTTGGTGGAAATTATACCTCAAGATCTATGGATCTAGCAAGAAGAATTTTCCTCCAATGATGGCTTCATAGCACCATGATCCAAGCAAGAGAGGCTAAGGAGAATGGGGTGAAGGATGGGGGGTTAATTTGTGAGGTTTAAATTGGAATTTTTGGAGCAAACTTGATGAATTTTTGAAGGAAATGAAAAGAAAAATGATGATGGGGGGGGGGGGGAGGCTGCAGCTTTCTCGGCCAGAGAAGGTAAGGGGAATGGTGTGGGTGGTGTTGGAAAAGTCAAGGGCAAGCATACCAATCACTAAAGACCCATACCCAATTAATAAATCAAAAACCTTATAAAAACACCTCATTTCAACACATAATAAAAAGTCAAAGGAGAAAAGGGATTTTTTTCCTTATGCTGCTGAAGTGGGCCGGCCTAGGGGTGAGGGAAGAGTGAATGGGGTTTTACAAAAAAAAATTTATGCAAAAAGACCCTCTACAAGTCCAAAATTGCAAGTTTTAGCTTAAATTCAATAAATTTCGTTTTCCATAATAAAAATTAGTTAAAACTTAAAATAAAATACTAAAAATTTATGTTACAACTAGATTTTAATTAACATGATTTTAAAGCTTAAATTTAGCCTATTTAAATTTTTATTTATCGCTAATTTAATGTATTTTCTTACCGGCTTAAAATAATATTAAAAAATTGAAAAATAGGGAAAAATTTTTAAATGACCAAAAATTAATAAGTAACTCATTAGCTACTAAAAACTAGAAATTACCTATCCAAATTAGGTATAATTATTCCTAAACTGCAAAATAACAAAATAGACGGTTTACGGAAAAATACCGAATTTTCACCGATTTTCAGGAAAACACCAAAACGACTTTTCAAGGCGCTACAATCTTCCCCACTTAAAGAAATTCGGTCCCCAAATTTAAAAATATAGCTACGCGTACCTTCAAAGAGATGGGGATATCTCTTCCTCATCTCGCCCTCGGTCTCCCAGGTAATCTCCTCACTGCTCGGGCCACGCCAAAGGACCTTGACGGTCGGTATAACTTTCGATCTCAACTTCTTCACCTGCCGATCCAGGATGGCCACCGGCTGCTCTGCAAAAGAAAGGTCGCGCTCTAGCTGGACTGTCGGGTGCTGAATCGCATGCGAAGGGTCGTGAAGGTACTTGCGGTGCATCGAAACATGGAAGACGGGGTGAACATCGGGAAAGTTGGGTGGAAGAGCCAAACGATATGCAACAGCGCCGAAACGCTCGAGGATCTCGAAGGGACCTACGAACCTAGGGCTAAGCTTCCCCTTTCGCCCAAAACGCATCACGCCCTTCATCGGAGAGACTCTCAGAAAAACATGGTCGCCAACTGCGAACTCTAATCTGCGACGGCGCCTGTCTGCATATGATTTCTGTCTGCTCTGAGCTGCTCTCATCCGGTCTCGAATCAACTGTATCTTCGCTGTCGTCTTCTCAATAAGCTGCGGCCCCAATATACTGCTCTCGCTGAGCTCTGTCCAACAAACGGGCGATCTGCATCTCCTCCCATACAATGCCTCGAAAGGTGCCATCTGAATAGTATCCTGGAAGCTGTTGTTATAGGAGAACTCCACTAGAGGTAAATGACGATCCCAGCTACCGCCGAAGTCTAAAACGCACGCTCTGAGCATGTCCTCGAGAGTCTGAATGGTCCGCTCTGACTGTCCGTCGGTCTGCGGATGAAACGCTGTGCTGAAGCTCAAACGAGTGCCCAAAGCCTCCTGAAGTCTCTGCCAAAGTCGGCTGGTGAATTGGGTGCCTCGATCTGACACGATACAAGTCGGTACGCCATGCAATCGCACGATCTCGTCGATGTAAAGCTGGGCATACTGAGCGAAGCTGAAAGTGGTCTTCACTGGCAGGAAGTGAGCCGCTTTCGTCAATCGATCTACGATCACCCAGATGGAGTCGTACCCTCGACTGGTCCTGGGTATACCCACAACGAAATCCATCGAAATCTGCTCCCATTTCCACTCTGGAATGGGTAACGGCTGTAGCTCTCCTGCGGGCCTCTGGTGCTCGGCCTTGACTTGCTGACAAGTCAGGCATCTCGATACAAAATCCGCAATGTCCCTCTTCATCCCGTCCCACCAGTAGGTCTCTCTCATATCATGGTACATCTTGTTGGAACCGGGGTGGACACTATACACTGATCGGTGTGCCTCCTCAAGAATGTCGCGCCGCAATCCATCAGCATCTGGTACGCACAGTCTAGATCCATATCGTAAAATCCCCTGATCGTCAATCACGAACTCGGAAAATCTGCCCTGTCCCATGATCTCTGAGCAACGGTCGTCACTGCGCTGTGCCTCATATATACGGTCAAGCAACTGTGGGCGTGCACGAACATGCGCGAGCTGTCCTCCTGTCTGAGTGAACTCGAACTCAACTCGGCTGTCGCATAAAATCTGCCAATCTGCTGACGACTGCCTCTGCACTGCGCGCAAACACGATAGACTACCCCCGGGCCTCCTACTCAACGCATCCGCCACTACATTAGCCTTGCCTGGGTGATATAAGATCTCGCAGTCGTAGTCTTTCACCAACTCCATCCAACGACGCTGTCTGAGGTTCAGGTCTCGCTGCTGAAATATGTATTTTAAGCTCTTGTGGTATGTGAATATTTGGCACGACTCGCCATATAGGTAATGTCGCCATATCTTCAGTGCAAAGACCACTGCAGCCATCTCCAAATCGTGAGTGGGGTAGTTCTGTTCATGCTTCTTCAACTGCCGAGAAGCATAGGCGATCACCCGGCCATGCCGCATCAATACGCATCCTAACCCCACTCGCGAAGCATCACAATAGACCATAAATCCGCCTGATCCAGAAGGCAAAGATAATACCGGCGCCGTAGTCAAACGAGTCCGTAGCTGCTGAAAACTGTGCTCGCACTCCTCCGTCCAAACGAAAGGAACTCCCTTCCGGGTCAAACCGGTCAAAGGTGCAGCTATACGGGAGAAGTCCTGAACAAAACTCCTGTAGTAGCCCGCCAGGCTTAGAAAACTACGGATCTCAGTAACCGATGTAGGTCGGGGCCACTGCTGAACAACCTCAATCTTCTTCGGGTCCACACATATGCCATCTCTCGTAATCACGTGACCCAAGAATCCGACGCTATCCAGCCAGAATGCATACTTGGAGAACTTTGCGAACAGCTGGTGCTCCCTCAGAGTCTGTAACGTAATCCGTAAGTGCTGCTCGTGCTCCTCTCTGCTCCGGGAGTACACCAAGATATCGTCGATAAACACGATGATGAACAAGTCAAGATACGGCCTGAATGTACGGTTCATCAAATCCATGAATGCTGCTGGGGCGTTGGTGAGTCCGAACGACATCACCAAAAACTCATAGTGGCCGTAGCGCGTGCGGAAAGCTGTCCTCGGTATATCCTCCTGTCGAACTCGCAGCTGATGGTATCCTGATCGCAAGTCGATCCTCGAAAAATACCCCGCACCCTGAAGCTGGTCGAACAAATCATCAATGCGTGGCAACGGATATCTGTTCCGAACGGTAACTTTGTTCAGCTGGCGGTAGTCGATACATAAGCGCAAACTTCCGTCCTTCTTCTTGACAAACAGGACCGGAGCACCCCACGGAGAAACACTAGGTCGAATAAGCCCCTTATCTAACAAATCCTGCAACTGATCCTTCAGCTCTCGAAGCTCTGCCGGGGCCATCCGATAAGGCGGTATAGAAATAGGCCCCGAGCCGGGAATCAAATCGATGCAGAACTCAACGTCGCGCTCAGGTGGTAGCCCAGGTAGCTCATCAGGGAAAACATCAGGGAACTCACAAACAACCGGGACCCGGTCCAACAGAACCTCTGCAGCTCGAGTATCACAAATATACGCTAAGAATCCTTGACATCCCTTCCGCAAGAGCTGACCAGCGCGAAGAGACGAAATCAAGCTGGGAAGGGTGACGCTGCGGTCTCCCTGAATAACAAGGACTGGCTCTCCCGGACAGCTAAATCTGACTGCCTTCTCACGGCAGTCCATCGAAGCATAACAAGTGGCTAGCCAATCCATGCCCAGAAGCACATCAAAGTCCAGCATATCGAGGAGAATCAAATCAACCGATGAATCCCTCTCCCCGATACGAACGGAACACAATCGAAATACAAAACGAGCGACAAACGACTCGCCTACCGGAGTAATAACAACAAGCGGATGATCTAACGACGACGACTCACGGCCCAACATCGGTGCAAAGTGTGTAGATACGTACGAATGTGTGGAACCTGGGTCGAATAATACCCGTGCGTCGAAAGAGCAAACTGGCAAGGTACCTGTCACAACGGCATTGGATGCCTGCGCATCCTGCGGTGTCAAAGCAAATACTCGGGCCTGTCCTCCACCGATAGCGGGCTGATCTCGACCTCGGCCTCTGCCTCCTCGTCCTCTCTGAACAGGACCGCCGCGTCCGCGGCCTCTGGGTGCACCTAACTGGCATGGAGCATCGCCTGTGGTAGGAAGTAGGGCTCTCTGAGGAGGGGGTGGTGATGGTGGTAGGGTCACATGCGGAACGGTCGCCGCTTCCTGTCGTCTCGCCGGATAGTCTCTGACAAGATGGCGCGGACTCCCGCACCCAAAACACCCTGGCGACGGCTGCTGTCCCTGGGGATATGAACCAAATAACTGACCCCGTCCAAATCCTCTGCCGGGCCCATCCCTCGGAAAGAATCTGGCACGCTGCCTCTGAGACGGCACCTCGGTGCGAATCCTCTTCGGCCCAGAAACGGCCGAAGTCTGTGATATGCGTGCCTCCATCCGTAATGCCGTATCCATAGCAGCTGAATAAGTGTCGTAGTGCTGGGCGCCAATGGCAAGATATAACTGGGCATCAAGTCCCTGTACGAACCTCTTCACTATCTTCTCCTCGGTATCCACCAAATACGGAGCATATCGGGACAACTGTGTAAACTGGATGTCATACTCAGACACCGTCATCCCAGGTGTCTTGACCAAGGCCTCGAAGCTACGAGCTCTGGCGTCACGAACGCTCTCTGGGAGGAAACGTGGTAGAAAGACCGCTGTAAACTCGGCCCAAGTCATAGGCGGTAGACCTGCAGCTCGACCTCTCAGGACTGACTCCCACCATGTCTGCGCAAGACCCTCTAGTCGGAAACTCGCAAGCTCTACCCATCGATCATCCGAACATCTCAGCGAATGGCAGATCCTGGCTAAACTGTCAAGGAACGTCTGTGGGTCCTCCGCTGCCTCGGTGCCGGTGAATACTGGAGGTCTCAGCCTCATGAAATCGTGTAGTGAAACCGGGATGGTCACGGTGGTAGTAGTAGGAGCAGGTATCATAGTAGTCTGGGATGTAGTAGGTGCGTCATCCGGCCTCGGTGTACGACTGGCTGCAACTAGGGATCCTACCATATGACGTAGCTCCTGCATACTCCCCATCATCTGTCGCAACTCCTCCATACCAGTCTCAAGCCTATCCATACGGCCTGGGGAAGGTGGATCAGTCTGTCCCTGCGGCGTAGGCATACTACCCTGCTCAGTCCTAGTCTCGGACGAGCCAGCTCGAATCTCGTCTCGGGCGGCAGCCCTCTGTGCTCTCGTAGCCTTTGGCGGCATAGTGGCTGGTACAGGAAAAAGGATAATAAGAACAGTGTAATAGAATCATAGGATACACGGAAATGAAGAAGGAATTTCAAGCAAGTATATCCTAAAGTCACTTAGGCGGAGTACCGTATCACAAGTATGCCACGGACATACACACGCTACGTTACCGTGCTTAAGTCACTTACTCCATCTACTAAGGGTCATCCTACACTCAAAAAGGTAAAACCTATCGCTCTGATACCAACTTTGTCACGACCCGCAGGGTACGGACGTGACTGGCACTTAAGTTTACGAAACGTCTCAAGACGTCAGTAAAACAAGTAAGCCAAAGCCCAGAAACCAAAACCAAAAAGCAAAAGAGTGAAGGAAAAACCAATCAATTGAAAGCGAGTTTATCAAATAAGTCATATCAATCCCCTTTAAAAACAATATCAATTTTTCCGAAAATTTCGGCAGTCTCCTTTGTAAATACTGGCCCCCAAAATGGGTACAACAAGAATATATATAAATCCAACAAATAAGGCATCCCCAAGCGGGAGCTAGCTCTTCGCCACAAGGCGGTCACAAATCCCACGCAATATAAAACAACAACATGCAAAATAATCATAAAGAAGCATGAGAAAAACAGCATGTCGACTCAAGTGAGCTCGACCCCAAAATACAGCATAAGAAGTCCACAAATCTCACAGTCTCATCTCTAGGTCAATATACAACAATACTGGTAGATACAGTAGATGGAGTACACTAGATACAAGAATATACAAGGTGGTACAAAAATAATAATACAACCCACCTACGAGCAAAAACCTCGAGTCCTGGCAAGAGAGGCAAAAGAAGCGGTGCGCCCGCCGCTACTGTGCTGACGGAGCGGACCTGCAAAAGACTGTGGCACAACGGGGGTGAGTTGCCAACTCGTGAGTAATAAATAACATCTATAGAGGCTATCGTAAGTATGCACACAAGCATCCTAGCATCTATAATACAGGTATGGCAGGACATAATAGCAGGTATGTATGCAATATGAATATACTAGCAGGTATGAATGCAATGTGAATCAACTCATGATCTGAATGTGTAAGTATAAGAATCATGTTTTTCCTTTAGGAATCTCTTTTGAAATACCAGCACAATACCACTAGAATCAACAAGAACCTGTGTCCAGCAACGACACCTCAAAACTATCACAAATCTCATATATCCATGTCATAGTATCTCTGGCCTCAGCCATCCGGCTGACCCATCTCAATATCAATATCTCAACATCTTGCGGCCATGGTCGGTATTCTCTGGATATCCGCCGTGCCAAACAGTCACCGGTAGGTAATCCATCCCCTGCCAGGCTCATCGTCAGCACCACGAGCTTCTTGCCCCGGGGTACCTTACCGGGCCCACCATGTACCCGAGACGGTTCATCCAACTCCTCGAAACGGGTCTCGAAAATCACAGCAAACTCATGGTGGACGACACTTACATCACTAGAAAACCGCAATTTACATATTTTAAAAATATAATAAGTTTAGAAATTTTGCGGCTTTCCCCGAAATCCAGAAATATCACAAAATCTCAAGAAATCCTCCTAAATGCATATGCCAATGATAATGAATGCATATGGTATCAATAATCAAGTTGCGATGGATGATTGATAGACTAGGCATGAACAAATAACATGATGAGGCACATGCACATGATTAGCAATCTTATGAATTCATTTTAAGGAATTAAAGGCAATAGCACAGGTTTAAGCATCAATTATAGTAAAAGGTTTCAAATTATAGGTTATCTAGTGTGGTGGCATGGTAATTACCAGGGCGTGTGTGTAAGCATGAATAGTGCTCGTGCTGTATATAAAAATCCTGGCAATGGTGCAGGTGTCCTATAGAATGGGTTCGCATATGTAGGTCAAATAAGGTATGGATGTAGTTACTAATATCACTAAAAACTTAACTACTTAAACTATCGGGAGACTTGCGCCATCCAAACGATAGTCCCCCGTAGATGTTAATCTACTCACCGGAATCCCTAGCTAGTCACGTCCAAGCACCGCTTTCCCCTTTCGTGCCGCGTCTGACGTCTCCGCGACCGAACCTGGAATTTACATCAATACCAAACATAGGTTACATATCAAGAACGACGCAAATCCCAAACGAAAATACCAACGTTCACAAGCTAGGTACAACGTGCACAAGGTGCGCGGAACACGCGCGAAAATCGCAAAAACTAAACTAAAATCGTCGATTTGGTCGCCCGGCAAAGCTAAAACCCGATCACTCAAAATCCGCACTCACACATCCTAAATGTCATAGGATATGCCAAAAATATCATCAATATATCGCAAATAATTCATCACAATATTTTTATAAAAACCTAGTAAGCCAGAAATTTGCAATGTGGTGCAAACATCGAAAATTAGCGATAAAGTTAACACAATCCAACACAAACATCCAAACTAACCCACTAGATAGCCACCACACTAATTTTAAACCATTTACAAAGCATCAAACCATAATTCCAACACAACAATCATGCTTCAATCTATATCCATACACAAACCCCTTTCTTGATTTTTGTAATTAGCAATTACAATGAAAATTTCACACAAGATTAATTTAGATTAGCATAATATGAAGCCACTTAAGCAAAGTAACCTCATAGATTGGGTTAGTAAACAACTAGATAGCAAAATAGATTTAATTAACTAAATAATGGTTTCTAAAACCCTAGTTAAACTCAAACCATGAACTAGAAAAACTAGATTAGGATTTTGCTAAGCTTTTAACACTAAAACCATTTAATTAAAGGAATTTAACCAAAAAAAATTAACTTGGTGGAAATTATACCTCAAGATCTATGGATCTAGCAAGAAGAATTTTCCTCCAATGATGGCTTCATAGCACCATGATCCAAGCAAGAGAGGCTAAGGAGAATGGGGTGAAGGATGGGGGTTAATTTGTGAGGTTTAAATTGGAATTTTTGGAGCAAACTTGATGAATTTTTGAAGGAAATGAAAAGAAAAACGATGAGGGGGGGGGGGGGGGGCTGCAGCTTTCTCAGCCAGAGGAGGTAAGGGGAATGGTGTGGGTGGTGTTGGAAAAGTCAAGGGCAACCATACCAATCACTAAAGACCCATACCCAATTAATAAATCTAAAACCTTATAAAAACACCTCATTTCAACACATAATAAAAAGTCAAAGGAGGCAAGGGATTTTTTTCCTTGTGCTGCTGAAGTGGGCCAGCCTAGGGGTGAGGGAAGAGTGAATGGGGTTTTACAAAAAAAATTTTTATGCAAAAAGACCCCCTACAAGTCCAAAATTGCATGTTTTAGCTTAAATTCAATAAATTTCGTTTTCCATAATAAAAATTAGTTAAAACTTAAAATAAAATACTAAAAATTTATGTTACAACTAGATTTTAATTAACATGATTTTAAAGCTTAAATTTAGCCCATTTAAATTTTTATTTATCGCTAATTTAATGTATTTTCTTACCGGCTTAAAATAATATTAAAAAATTGAAAAATAGGGAAAATTTTTTAAATGACCAAAAATTAATAAGTAACTCATTAGCTAGTAAAAAATAGCAATTACCTATCCAAATTAGGTATAATTAGTCCTAAACTGCAAAATAACAAAAAAGACGGTTTACGGAAAAATACCGAATTTTCACCGATTTTCAGGAAAACACCAAAACGACTTTTCAAGGCGCTACAAGCCCATATGATTCTTGCTTGACTACCAGCATTATGATGGCGATCATATACGTGGGAGCTGGAGGTCTATAAGCACATCCTTAAATGTCCCTTGTCGTGGGAATATCGAGACTGGGCATCGATATCCGGTGTAGACTAGTGTATACTGATCGAGACCCCGACGAGGGGCGGTGGCATGGTCTCACAAGCCATTGGTGTTAGTTTGTTCACCTAAGATAGTATACAGGTGCTCATTGGGTTATGAATACCCTGTACGGACTCTCCGAGAACCTGCTAGTTGGTATTATATCTATTGTCAGATAGCCGTTCCCAGGTGACATGTGTACAGGTTAGTCTGTCGACCTGAGATCGTCATTTGTCTCGTGTGAGTTCCCACTGTGCTTTGATTACTACCCTACCATGGCTCAAAGGAGCCATGCAAACAGGTTTTAGTTGGGTACAGTCCCGAGCCATATAGAGGCGGTGATTGGATCGTCGGGGATTCGTCTCTCCTGGTATTGGGGGTTGATGTCGTGTTGTGCACGGGTGGCCATCACCAGAAATCCATGGCCATGGTGGACGAGAATTACCGATCCAGAATCGATAGTTTCTCATGTGGTGATGGGTTTCATGCCGACACTAAATGTTGCGTTGTTAGGGGTCTGACTTTATTCACCCCCTAGACTCGATACGCGATACTCTTAAACGAACAGACCAGACTGTACGTATATTGTCACTATCAGGCTCAGTAGGGGTTCAGGATGAGTTTGCTCGTCGGCTTCCCTTTCGCTCAATACCTGGGTAGCCGTTACGTACAGCTATTGCCGCTGACGTGCTTGTGGTTAAACTCACTGTCAGCGTATTGACGAGTCTTTAGAGTCCCACACAGAGGGTTTTCACAGTTCAATCGATATGGTGTAGATGACGTATGTTGGTACATACTGGTGTCCGATTAAATATGTGCACATGCTTTATAGATTTTAATCGGACGGTTGATAATACTAGCGGCTTAGGACTGAGTCGGATTATTAAATTAGGTTTTGATTTAATAATTTATATATGTATTTATATATATGTATTCTAGTATTATTGTTCACTATTCTTTTTCTCTCTTGGCTATTCGTATTTTTGTACGAATACGCATATATGTATTTCAATATGTGTACCGGGTTGCATTCCGTATTTATACGGAATAGCTTCTAGAAGATGGCCACCTTATTATTGGATTTTCTTTTTAGAAAATCAAATAAGGAAATGAGGTGGAGGGGTGAGTTGGCATGAGCATGGTTTTGGACATGCATGGGTCTTTATTGTTTAATGGAAAATTGTGGAGATATTTTGGTGGGAATGAGAGTGGGGCATGTCACGACCCGAAATAGCACGTGACTGGCACTTGAATCATGTGAAGTCTATAGGACCCCACCTAATTCAAGTAAGCTAAAAGCCTAGAAATCTAAACCATTTTGAAGAGAAAGTGAAGGAAAACTTGTTTTAAAGTAAGTGGTTTTAATAAAATAAGTGACGTTAAACATTTTAAAGCAATATAATATTTTTCCGAAAATTTCGGCAGAGCCTCCTTTGTAAATACTAGCCCCAAACGGGTACAACATGAAAATATACATAATGAATAATGGCATCACCAAGAGAGAGCTAGCTCTTCGCCAATTGGCGGACACAACCACACAAGCAATATAATATACAACGCCGAAGGGCGAGGATCAAAAACTCATAAGAAAACCAATAACCACCAGAAAACCATAATAATACAAGCGCGAGTCGAAGGTCGAAAGAATATACACCGGTCTTCTAAGTCTATCAAATATACAAGTCTGGTTGATGGAGTTTACTAGATACAACTGAATATAAATAAAATACGACAGTGGTCACGATGCGAGTGAACCCACCTACCAAAGTAATCACCCGGAAGGAACAATGTGCCAGCAAACCGCAACGAAACCTATATGGCAAAACCCGCAAGAAACTGTAGCACAACGGGGGTGAGTTGCCAACTCGTGAGTAGAAAACATCACCGAGCAGAAATCGCATGTATGACTTAATCCTAGGTCATACGATAATATATCCTCAATATAAAATATAACCCTGAAACATCTACACATAAGTGTAATATCAAGTGTTCGTGCCAGTGCCTCAGGTAGCAACATAATACATATATGATGTATGGATGCATTAAAATGAAAACAGAATACATCATGAACGAGAAAACTGTTTTCTTAATTTAGTGAGATTTCTGTATATAAAAATCGAGGTATCATCAATAAAATCAACATAGAATCCGTGTCAAGCATCGACACAAAACATAAATCTCAATATCCAATATCTCGGGCTCCGGCAATCCGGACTGGCCTATATCATATAATCTCAATACCTCAAAGTCTCAATATCTCAGGCTCCGGCAATTCGAACTGGCCCCTGGGCTCCGGCAATCCGGACTGGCCCAAATCATCAAATCCCACGACTATGTCGGTATCCTCCGGATATCCGCCGCGTCACAAATAATCGGTCCGTAGTGCTCCCTTGCCAGGCTCAACGCCATCATCTGTGACCATCTTGCCCTGGGGTACCGCACCGGGTCCACCATGCACCCACAGACGGTTCCTCCTCCTCTTCGAATCGGGTGTATGATATCGCTCAAGAGCCGAGAAAACTCATGGTGGACATATCTCACATCATATCATGAGAAAACTGCATTTTCTATTTTTAGAAATGACAATCAGTTTATAAAATCCTTGAGGTTTCTCCAAATACAGAAATCTCATGGAAAATCCAAATCCCAAACTCCAAGGTAAATAGCAGTGAAATACCGGCGTAAAGCTCCATAATATTTCATAACAATGAATATACATATGCATGCATGAAGTGTCGAAGTAAGAAATGCGATGTCAAACTAGCATATGAAAGCAACGTACTAGTACTATCTTACAACTACCAGCTAGCAATCCATACTTGCGAAATAATGTTTTCTAAGGTGTACGTGACATGAAAATTACTGATGATGATGTGTGTGAGCCGGCAAGCAAGTGTACGTGGAGCATACGTATCATGGGTAATGGTGCTGGTGTCCTGACAGCATGGTTTGATAATCACTAAAGTACACATTAAATATGCAATGCGATGATAACAACATGAATAAACGGAGTATGAATAGTAAACGTGACAATAAAGAATATACATTTCTATATACGAGTCATACAGTTTTTGGACTATTGAAATAAAACGAATCGTGGTTTTTAGAAAATAGGGCTTGTCTTTAAAATACCCACGATTCGTCAGTTTTGAAAAATAAGTATGACTCGAGCCCAGTTTAACATCTACCTGATAAACTACAGGACTAATCGAAAGGGTAAGGAAATCCACCTAAGTCTGAGTCGATATATCTAGTAGTCGGTGATCCCGCCTCAATAGCGTCACGTACGATACAATATATAATACAACTTCCTCGAATCATGAGTGCGGATCCATTATCATAATTATATCTCGTACGGTAAATCCATCGTACGACGTCCCGAAATCAGGGTACCGGTCGCCTATCACATATAGCTCATTATTCATCTGGTATCATTATCATCATATCCTGAATTAAGGGTACTGATCTAAGTCTAGTACATTCCGATACCATCCAACATATATATATATATATATCCGCGTGTGTGTGAAAACACATCGCTCAATGATCCGCCATAATATCATGTCGTAACTCATAATACGACCCAAGTCACATTACCGATCTCACGGCATCATGCCCAATCAATTCGACTCATCTCTAAGTATCATATACTATCCTCATCATATATATATATATATATATATATATATATATATATATATATAGAGAGAGAGAGAGAGAGAGAGCAACACATCCACACACACACACATATCATATACGCCAAAACATAACCCGTGTGTGCAAGCGTGTGTGTAAACCTTATTCTAGGGTTCGCGACTAAGAAACTAACTAACGACACTATCATTCAGTTACACTAAAATTTAACCCATGATCTTCTAAAGTCATACTTGCTAATTACCTATGTTTCACATAACACATATTCATATATAAATATAATATATCATAGGCTACAATACGAACTGCGGGGGTGTTATACGCCATCCACCCGACTTCCCCCGTAGATATATATCTACTCACCTTGATTATTGCTTGTCGAAGTCGATGTCACCATGCTCCTCCTTGCTATCTGAAGTCCACGTGAGGGTGCCTACATATATAACGCATAGTATCGTAAACAGAATCGCGTACGAAAACCAAAACGGCGCACAAAACGCACATATGTTAAAACTTACGAACTACGCATGCAAAAGAACCAAACAACCCCCGATATTGACATACAAACGTCAAGTGATCGTGATAAAACACAAATACCAAAGTTCAAGTTCACAGAATTCACAAACCGAAATTAGAAACTATGAAAAACACTTCCAGATTTTACCCTAGGTGAAATTAGAAAATTTTGCATATGTGGAGGGTCTAGTTAACTGAAGATAAAGTCAAGGACCCAATACGAATCAATTTGGTCATACCCAGGCCGCAATTTGCGGCCAGATGGGTTAAATCTGTGGCCAGGATGAAGGATTTGGGGCTCGGGTCTCTATGGTAGCTTCCAGGTTGCCTGCACGACTCACAGTAATCGCTATAAAATTTTTAGGTGCCCCGGGTCATAGCAGATCTCCAAAACAATCACCAAAGTCAACAAAATCCAATATCGGGGTTTCTAAGTTCAAGTCTTTCATAGCCTAGGCTCTGGCTTTTAACACTAAGGGTTTCTAATCACCAATTACACATCACTTAGACCATCACAACTCAAGAATTCCTCAAAACCTCGTCATGGAATTTTCAAACCTCACTAAACTACACTTAAACGCTTCTAAACTAAAATAGATGCTAAAGGAAATGGATTACTAATCTAATGGTGAAGGAATTACCTCATTTGGCAACTCAAGAATTTTCTTGAGTTGCTCAAAGTTTTCAAAATCCAAACTTTCTTGGTTCCCCATGCTTGTAGTGAGCTTGTGCACATTTTTTGTGAAGAGAATGCGAGGTTTTGATGTGGGATTGATGGTATTATGAGGGGGTAGAGGTAGAGGAAGGAGAGGGCAACTATGGAGGTGAGGAAGGAAAGGGAAATGATGAAGATGATGAAGTGAAACAAGGAGCCATGGTTCAAGGAGACCCCTCACCCCCCTCTCTCTCCAAAGCCCATACCTCCATGTCCCCAATTCTTTATTCATTTTCTTTTTCTTTTCATTTTGTTTTCCTTTTTCAATTTAAAAGCAAAAAATCCTTGTACATATAAAAGAAAAAATAAGGATGTCATGGTTAAAAAATGAAATAAGTGTGTAATATAACATGGTGCATGTCATGAAGCCTAATCAAAATTAATGCATGGTTAGTGAACATTAATCAAGTTTAGAAATAAACTTATATATAATTAATTTTAAAGAATTTATAATTTTCCTAAATCGCGTAAGTCCCTCCAAAAATCACTATTCAATTTAATTTTTCCAATATTTTCCAAACTATCGGTATATAATTATCCCATATCATTAAAACTAATCTCCACATATTAAAATATTCATAATATTTATTATTTAATTATCCAAATTCCCAAAAATAGTATTTTATTTTTCTGAAATGTTACAGGACAGCCACTTCACCATGGGCTTGGCTTATTTGTTTCTTTACATTTGCTTTTCTCCACTCTCTCATGCTCACTTGAAAAAACTTGGACTTTCTTGAGTTGCTCATTCCATTGCTTCCTCACATCCTTCATCTTCTATGGTTGCTCCCTTGAGCAATTGTGATGAGAGGAAAATTAAAGTGACATATTCCTACACCCCCACTCTCCATTTCTAGCAACCTTGGAGCGTTGGTTACTTCTCTTAGCGAGGTTGAAGCTTGCGCCGTTTCTTTCAGGTGGATCATCGTAGATGGAGGAAGACCGGCAACCAAATTCAATCAAGGAGCCACTAGGAGTTTGGGGATGATGGTTGAAGAACGAAGGACACGGATCAACTCGGTATAACAATCTAACTTCTTATATATAGCTTGCTAGTTTAGGGTTTAAGGTAGATCCAGGTATCGGGTAATGGTAGCGCCGGTTTAGTAAATTTTTGTTTCGCATTTGGCCATGGTTTAATGGCCAGGGCGCAGCCGTAACCCAACACCTCACACAGCAGCTAGCTCGACGTCTACATAGTGGAGACACAATCAGTAAGTGCATGGCAGCGCTCCGGCCGTCATTCCGAGGCCAAAATGCGGAAACGATACTTTTCTTTAACTTTTAAAACTGGCGCTACCGCGTACTAAAAACCCGGATCGGGCCATTAACCTAATGCTAGCAAACTAGAGAATGGGTAGAGAAATATACCGAGCGATCCGTGTCCTTCGGTCTTCTCGTCGTCATCCCGATCTCCCCGCGGAATCTCCGGTCTTCACCTCCTCGTCGGAAGGGCACCACATCGCCGGGTTCTTTTACGGGCTCCCACCTCTGGACCGAGGCAACTCGGGCACGAAGTTGGTGAGCCGACGTGTCCAAGAATGCTGTAAGCTAAGTGTAGTACTCTTTGTCTCTAAAGGGTTATTAGAAGTTGCCTTTTCATGAAGGTGGAGGAATAGACTTTTGGAGATGGAGCTATAGGATTTTTGCAAGCCAAAAGAGATCAAAAATCCCACACAAAAATTTTGGACAGCCCCTCTCAAGCTTGGCCGGCCATGCTAAAATTGGGAGAGTGGAACAAAAAACAATGAAGGGAGAAGAGTGTAGTAAAGGGAAATGGGTGATCATCAACAAAAAGCAATCCTCACTCCATCATCATAACCCTTCATCATCATCAAGTCAAAAGTCAAGCAATCATGAATAATCATGAACCAAGAAGTCAATGTATGGTGGAACCATCATGAAACTACCAATTGTAGGGTTCCTAGGCACTCTCAAGAGGTCTCACAAGGCATCAACCATGCCAATTTCAAAAATTACGGTACCGAGAAACCCTAATACGGATCGTTGGCTAGAAGTTTAGGCGAAAAAGAAACTAGTTAACAACTTAACTAAATGGTAAATGGAAATACAACCTTTGTAAATCCGATTCTCCACCTCCATGGCTCCGCGATGATGTCTCCTCGCTGTACAAATCGGATCTTGGGCTCTAGCGTCGGCTTCATCGGAGAAAAAGCGGGCTAGGTCATCGACGACGATGCCGAAGATGATCTACGTCGAGGCATCGCTAGATCAAGCTCCAACTTCACCAAGTCATGAAACTTGTGAAGAAAACACACTCTACTACTTGTCAAGAGGTAGAGGATGAAGAAATAGGAAGTGGGTTCACTTTAGAATTGGATTTCTCACTCTTTTTCTCACTTTGCCATTTTTGGTAGCAAGCTTCTTCATGTGAAGAAGAAGAAGAAGAAGATGATAATATTATGATAAGTTTTTCTTGAAAAGAATAATAAAATGATTCTTATCATAAAATTAACCATGGTAATGTGTAGAGAATAAACTAGGGTTAGTTGGAATGGTTAGGGTTAAGCATGAGACAAAATGGTGACTTAGTCAAAGCTTCATGAAGCTTCAAATACAAACAAAGAAAGCCACCATTTTTCCCATTTTCTTTTCCAAAATAAAATAAATGAAATAAATAAATAAATGAATAAGAAAATAAAAACCCTAACCATTACACAACCATGGTTTAATCTTTACACAAACCATAGTGAGCATGTATCATCAAACATGATACAAACTTGTGTACAAAAGTATATCACATATACAATGTGCACAATCCAAGTGAGAAAATCCATTTAAAGTGAACCAATACTAGTTAATGCAAAGTAGTATATCAAATATATAATTATACATTAAATCATTAAATCAACACTTGATTTAATGATCCGGTCATATCGCATATAACCGACTAGTATCAACAGTAACATCTTATCGAATCAACACTTGATCCGATAATCCGGCTATAACGCATATAACCGATCAATGTTACAAATCGCGAGAATGGAATACGGTATCACATACACGTATTATTCTCGGTCCCGCACATATCTCATATGCGCTCCTATTTCGTTTCGCTTGAGCCAGGAAACCTCTGTGTAGGACTCTAAAGACTCGTCAATACACCGGCAGCAGGTGATGATCATATCAAACACCCACAAGCCGCAAGCGGTCTGCTAAACGTAACGGCCACCCGGGTATTGAGCGATCAGAAGATCGACGAGCAAGCCCGCTCACACTCCTGTGAATCCAACCAGTAACACTTACCGTACAGTCCGGTCTGATCGTCTGATATGTCGCATATCTCGCCTAGGGGTGGTAAACGTCAGACCCCAATAGTTCGATAAGTCGTGTCGATATGAGGTCTATAACTGTTCGAGAAACTACTGGTAACACTTACCAGTAAATCTCAGCAACCCTGGCCAGGGATTTCCGGTTATAGCCAATCGAACACAGCGCAACATCAACCCCCTATACCGGGAGAGACGAATCCCCTCCTATCGCTCATTGCCTCCATGTGATTCGGGACTGTACCCAAAAGCCACCATTTTGCACGCCCTCTTGGACGTGGTAAGGTGGAAATCAAAGCACAGTGGGAACCACACAAGACTCTATGACGATCTCGGGTCAACAGACTACTCTATACCAGTGTCACCAGAGAACTGCCATCTGACGTAAGGTATAATACCATCTGGGAGTTCTCGGCGAGTCCGTCCAGTGTACCCAGTCTCCACTGAGCACCCGTATATCATCTCTGATGTCAAACACCAATGGATATGGGATCATCCATCGCCCATCTGTATGGGTCGAGAAGGTATACGCTAGTCTACTCTGGTATATCGATGCCCCGTCTCGATATATCCACGACTTGGGACCTTGAAGGATGTACTTATGGACTACCCTGTCCCCACTAGTATGATCCGCATCATAGTCCAGGTAGTCAAGTACACATCCTAGGGACTTTACCAACATGTAACAGAGAGACACCCAGTATACACGTTAAGGTAAAGTTCAACCAGATAGCATACTATCATGTCGAGCAAGAAAGTCCTCCCTATATATGTCCCAGCATCCACTACAATATACATCCAATGTACAGTAATGGCCTCTAGGGCATACATATAACTAACAATCTCCCACTTGCACTAGGGCCATCTGATAGCAGTGGTTGTAGTATCTCATACTCAACCATCCCATAAAAATCTCTCTCTGGGAACAGGCCTTTGTGAGTGGATCCGCTGTGTTGTCCTCTGAGTCTACTCTCCAAACCTTGATCACCCTGGAGATCATCCATCTCCATGATCAGGTGATACTGCCTTAGAATATGTCTGGATCACTGATGGGACGGGTGTTCCTTGGCACAAGCCACAACTCCATTGTCACACAATGGGAGGAACTTAGTTCATCTCATGAACCAATAAACACCCAAACATCCTCTTTGGTAGCATCTTAAGTAGCGATGTATCCTGCCTTTATCGTCTAGTATGTCACGGTATCTAGCTTGGAACTCTTCCAACATACCGTCCCTTTACTGAGGGTAAAGACAATGCCTGTGACTGACATTCAGTCGTCTTTATCACCCTGGAACCCTTCCAGTGATTCTCCCCAGGATCAATTGATACCATCTCACTACAGCTAGTGAGTATTCTAACATCTATTTAGATCTATCTCATAGGTCCAAAACCCAGGATTTAGTAGGTATCACTTTGATCCTATATGGAGAATCATTGTGATAGGCGGAGATTGATCGAGCGCAGCATAGGAAACTCTTTCCCTATCAAGAGTATGTCATCCACGTACTCTACGAGGATCATCACCATACTCCCTACTACCTTTTTGTTTATACAAGGTTCATCTATCATTTTGATGATGTCAACTTCTTTGACTATCTCATCAAAACAGATGTTCCAACTCCGCGATGTCTGCTTTATCCTATAAAGCATCTTGCACACGTTTCCGCTGTTCCCACTGTCTACGAAGCCCTCTGGCTGTGTACTTATAGGCGCACTCTTCTAAAACATCATTTAGAAGAGCAGTCATGGCACCCAACCGCCAGATATCGTAGTCATGGTATGCAGCCGTGGCAAATAGGATCTGGATGGACTTAAGCATAGTCACTTGAAAAAGGTTTCATCATTATCCATACCTGGTCGATGACGAAAAGCTTTAACAAGTCTAGCTTTGAAAGTCTCAACTTTTCCATCTACACCAAGTAATCTTCTCAAGATATACTTGCTCCTGATGGGGATTTAACCCTTCAGATATAGCAACCAAAATCCATACTTTGTTGGTGCATAAGGATTCCATCTCAGATCGCTAAGCATCCAGCCATTCTTACAGAGTCCCACTCCTGATGGCCAGCTCGAAACTAGTTGGGTCATCATCTCATGATGCAATCCTCGCTCCCACTGTCATAGAGAAACCGAAGTATCTCTCAGGTGGGTGAGGAACCCTACTAGATCGGCGGAGAGGCTGAGGTTCGTTGGTTACTATTGAATCCTTCGGTTCTACCAAATCATTTGCTGTAGTTTGTATAGCTGAAACACTTCCAGTTCTACATAACTTACCTTACCTCGAGCTTGTCCGGATTTTGCTTTTAGACATAGGCCGGACAACCCCAAATCTTAACTAGCTTAAGACATAGGCTCTTCCATTTCCATATCACATATGAAGTGGTAGGTAACTGATTTGATTTGAACCTATTCAATAGGTATGCAGCTTCTCAAGTGCATAACTCCCAAAAAGGAAATAGGTAACTCAGTAGTACTCATCATAGAGCACACCTTATCATATAAGGTGTGATTGCTCCGCCCCGATATACCATCGTGCTATGGTGTATACGGAGGAGTAATGCTGAGAGAGAATCTCATTCTCCTTTAGAATAATCCAGGATTTTCTTGCTCAAGTATTCTCCTCCTCGATCACATCAATGGACATAATACTTATAATTTTGGTTCTCTACTTCTAAATCATATTCTGTGAATATCTCAAAAGGTTCGGACTTGTGTTTCAATAGGAACATATGTCTGAATCTTGAGAGATTATCAGAGAATGTAACGAAGTACAAAGAACCGGTCTTGGCATGTGTAAACAGGGGACCTTACATACATCAACATATATCATCCCAAGAGTTTACTAACTCTTTCTCTGTTTCCAGTAAACGGAGCTATGGTCATCTTGTCTCTGTGACATGACTGGCAAGTTTCACAAGATGTAAATTCAAACTGATTTAAATATGCATCTAAATGTAACTTTAGCCAGTCGGGTCGCATTGATATGACCTAGTCTACAATGCCTCAAGAAGGATCCGTTCATTTCTGAACTCTTCCTCTTGTGTGTGTTCTGTATACTATGAACTGTAGTTTGATTTAGAACATCAATGCTTTTAGATAACGTGCCTGAACCGATCAACTTTTGATATAGGAAATGTTCAAAACATTATCCAACAATACAAAATTTTATCATTTCTTTACTAATAAAGAGACTGATATGATTTTGTATATCAGGTTCGGTATCTAATAACATTTGTTCAGAATCAATGTATTGGTAATACAGGGTGACAGTGACCAACAGACTTGGCTGCAACACTTGCCCCGTTTTCTGCCTCATGAAACTTATCACCCGTTCTCAGTTCTTTACCTATCTGTAGCCCATGTAACAAATTACATATGCGGGATCCTGATCTGGTATCACATATCCAGGACGTAGAGGATACAGAGAAACAGTTCTTTGTAACGAACACACCCGAAGGAGATGCATCATATGCACTTTCTTCGTTTGGGCGGCACGGGAAATCTGGTATTCCACAATTTCCTGCTCTGTCTTATAACAATTATAAGTTGGAGCGGGACCAACATTCCCCAGCTCAGTATAACAAGCGGGTTCGGTCAATAATCCGTATTATTATCTTGATTAAGGCGTGATATGGTCGCTACCTGGAGAGAGAGAGAAGAAAACACTCAGCGTGCGCTCATGCAAGAATAGATTGGTTATTATTTTATCTAATCAGGATGGCTCCCACTGCTTTTTATCAAATCTTCCTTCAAACCCTAAAAGGAAAGACTAGCCGGGATTAATTACACACTATAAGTTCGCCAATCTTTCAGCCAGGCCAGTGTCGGTACTTTGAGGGAGGTCCGCCGTGCTTTCGCACGAACCTAATTAATGTAAACCTCGTTTTCCCAGAGGCGTAACCCCGTTGACACCTTTCTAGACACCTACTTGATCAGCTAATTGTAATGTGCAAAACTCTCCCAGGAGTAACAATTACTCGCAGCGGGTATCGGGATCCAACTATCTCATAGAAGGTATGCAATCTCATTGCAAATTTCAACACTTGAAATTCCCGATAATATTTTGCCCCTAACCTCCTATGACCTTGACAAAGGCCAACAAACCATAGGATGCTAGTCAAGTTCAACCCGTCATTTCCTGATTGAATTAAACCCACCCGCACGGCCCTTGACAAAGGCCAACAAGGTCGCACGACTACCCTAACTCAATCTGCATCATATGCATAAGCAGATAAGCACCAGTCAGCTACCGCACACTACGCCTTGACAAAGGCCAACAAACGCAGCACGAATACTAACTACTACTTATCTGAAATGACGGAGGGCTACGACATGTTTTTCTGAAAACCTATTGCGTAATGAACTTGATATCGTTGTAGAATCAAATGATTTTAAAATGGAGTGTTTTTTAGGCTTTTCTAGTTTTGCTAAAGGAATCACTCCCGGTGAAGGGATCGTCGGTCCTTTCCTCGTCGAATGAGGTGCGGGATATATCATATATATCACTGTGCAAAGCAAAAACTCTTAAAAGCAATCAAAAGACAAACCGAGTGTGTAGCATCAGCCAGTTATTGCTAAAGGAGTCACTCCCGGTGAAGGGATCTCGGTCCTTTCCTCATCGAATAAGATGCAGGATATATCACATATACCTCTGTGCAAAGCAAGAACTGTAGCTACCTGTTTTATTTTGAAATTCGATTCTACAACATCTTAGGTTTCTTTTTATTTCATTAATCACATTAATGAAGTCCAATCATTTAAGTACCTAAACATCACAGATAAATACGACGTACACATATGCCATCCGCATTCGCCTCGATGTCCCCTCATGCACCGTTAGGTTAGGTAACTAACGACAGAGCGGGGCAGGGCTAGCGCGGGTGTAAAACATAAGTAACGCCTATATAATATATCATATATACTATATACAGTATTTATCACAGAACATCACATGATCACATCACAGATATCGCAGCAGAAGAAACATATGAAATATTGGATATACTAGGACGTCTGTGTTTTCAATACGAGCCAGTATAAAACACGGATTCCACGGTCGCGATGAATAGCCAAACCCACACCCCTAGACCCCTACGAGAGCGGCAAGCAACCCTACCAATTCTAGAGTTAGGAGACCCGGACTTGACTCCTCGAGTTGGTCTCCCACTGGACTCCAGAACCCGGTTACTTGTGCCCTCCTCCTTGGGTCTATCCTAGTGCGGAAAAGTAAATAATATACAAACGGTGATATCTTCCGCAACCTGGAAGTGCCCCAATAAAAGAATATTACATACAAGTTTTTACATGAATGAAAATGAAAAACACTCATCTCACATAAAAACCCCCGGCTATTCAAACACGACGATCCAATATAACATATCCAGCAACACATAACATCACATGTCATCAACGTAAGTAAATATGTGCACCCCAATTGTCGTTGACATATAGCAACGAAACCGGCGATATCACATATTACACTTACGGTCACAGAAAAGAAAGTGTAAAACTACAACAGTTGGAATCCGCAACCTCTGTAGGGTTCCTAGGCACACTAATGGAGTCTTACAAGTGATCAAACATGCAAATTTCTAAAAATTGCGGTGCCGAGAAAACCTAGAACGGATCGTTAACTAGATATTTAAGCAAAGCAAGCAAGTAAACGGAAATATAGAAACAGGGAAGGGGCTACAACCTTTGTAGATCCGGTCCACCACTTCGTGAGCTCCACGATGATCTCCCTCCGCTGTCTAAATTGAACTCACGACTCTAGCATTGGCATCATCGAAGAATGGGCGGGCTTGATCGTCGGTTCGATGCCGAAGATGATCTACGTCGAAGCATCACAAGAACAAGCTCCAACTTCACCAAGCTTTGAAAACTTGTGAAGTAAACACCCTATACAACTTGGCAAGAGGTAGAGGATGAAGAAATAGGAAGTGGGTAGACTTTATATTTGGATTTCTCACTCAATTTCACTAGTTGCCATTAATGGCCACTAGCTTTCTTCATGTTGAAGAAGATGAAGAAGAAGAAGAAGGTATGATAAGTTAATTAAAAATGAGATAATTAAATCAATACTTATCATGACTTCAACTATAGTTAAGTGTAGAGAACTAACTTGGGTTAGTTAAATGGTTAGGGTTAAGTATAAGACAAGAATGGAGACAAAGTCAAAACTTCAAGAAAGTTCAACTAAAAACAAAACAAGCAACCATTCATTTATCCTTTTCATTTTCTAAAATGAATAAATGAATAAGATAAATGAATAAGTAATAAAGTAAACAAAACCCTAATCATTAACTTAACCATTGTTTAATTCTTTACACTTAACCAAATAAGCATGTATCATCAAACATGATACAATCATGTGCACAAAAGTATATCACATATACAACTTGCACAATTCAAGTGAGAAAATCCATTCAAAGTGAACCAATACTAGTTAATGCAAAGTAATATATCAAATACATAATTATACATTAAATCATTAAATCAACACTTGATTTAACGATCCGGTCATATCGTATATAACCGACTAGTATCCAATGTATCGGCTTATCGAATAAATCCTTGATTCGATAACTAGGTTATATCACATACAACCATTCGACACATTCATCGCGAGAATGAAATACGGTATCATATACACGCATTATTCTCGGTCCCGCACATATCTCATATGCGCTCCTATTTCGTTTCGCTTGAGCCAGGAAATCTCTGTGTAGGACTCTAAAGACTCGTCAATACGCCGGCAGCGGATGATGATCATATCAAACATCCACAAGCCGCAAGCGGTCTGCTAAACGTAACGGCCACCCGGGTATTGAGCGATCAGAAGATCGACGAGCAAGCCCGCTCACACTCCTGTGAATCCAACCAGTAACACTTACCGTATAGTCCGGTCTGTTCGTCTGATATGTCGCATACCTCGCCTAGGGGTGGTAAACGTCAGACCCCAATAGCTCAATAAGTCATGCCGACGTGAGGTCCATAACATTCGTGAAACTACTGATAACTCTTACCAGTATATCACAGCAACCCTGGCCAGGGATTTCCTGTTATGGCCAGTCGAGCATAGCACAACATCAACCCCCAATACCGGGAGAGACGAATCCCCTCCTATCGCTCATTGCCTCCATGTGAATCGGGACTGTACCCAAAAACCACCTGTTTGCACGACTCAGTAGAGCCGTGGTAGGGTGGAAATCAAAGCACAGTGGGAGACACACAAGACTCTATGACGATCTCGGGTCAACAGACTAAGCTGTACCAGTGTCACCAGAGAACTGCCATCTGACGTGAGGTATAATACCATCTGGAAGTTCTCGGCGAGTCCGTTCAGTGTACCCAGTCTCCACTGAGCACCCGCATACCATCTTCGATGTCAAACACCAATGGATATGGGATCATCCATCGCCCATCGCATGGGTCGAGAAGATATGCGCTAGTCTACTCTGGAATATCGATGCCCCGTCTCGATATTCCCTCGACTAGGAACATTTCAAGGATGTACTCATGGACTACCCAGGCCCCACTAGTATGATCTACATCATAGTCCTAGAAGTCGAGTACACATCCTATGGGCTTTATCAACATGTAATCAGAGAGACAGAAAGTATACACGTTAAGATAAAGAGCAACCAGATAGCGTACTATCATGTCGAGCAAGAAAGTCCTACCTATATATGTCCCAGCATCCACTACAATATACATCCAATGTACAGTAATGGCCTCTAGGGCATACATATAACTAACAACCTCTTTAGACATCGCATGCCTAATCAATGAATTCCTTAGACATCGCATGCCTAACAATTATAAACCCCGCATTTTAGTCTCATTATCGAAAACACTTTTCAATATCAAGTCGGGCAATTCAACAAGATTCCTGACATTTTGATCGAATGCTCGTCGCAAACTTCAGTAGACGGCCGCACCCCTGATACCGTCGACGAAGTGCACCAAGGCGGAACACCGCTACCGCGAGCACCCAAACGGATGCTTTCGGCGACGGGGTTCTCCTACAGTCACTTGGTCGGGGCTATGGGGTGAGGCTGTCTATTAAGTTTACCCGACGAGTATCCGCGTATGCTACGTGATTGCGACGGACTTTTGATCACATCAAAATTCCGTGGCAACCGATCAAGTGAGACTAAACTGCTATGTTTATAATATTCATTCCGTTATCTCATAACTACTTGTGAATTCCAATTATTGTATCACATTCCGGATAAATAGAAAATGTTAAACTTTTCGATCAAACAGTCGAACACCCAAGTTTTCCCGATATAGATCAACACATGAAATAAGTCTAACAACATTCAGTTCGTGCCTTAGTACCAACGGTCCAGCCGTAGAAGGGTCAAGCCAACGCCTCACATGTGGCACGCCGTACTGCCCCAAACCCGAAGGTTCAAAGGGCAGTTCGAGACGGTCACATAATCGAGTTAAGGTTTGTTGTCTTCTAGAGGGACCATCGCGTTACTTGCACTACTTAGAACGTCGTTAAACCACGGAAAAATCCAATATTTGGAAATTTCCCGACAGGGGAAAAGTTGGATATTTATATCCGGTCGAACTTTTTAACATATCTAAAAATTATCCGGAAAGCCACACAGACAAAATTTGATAATCCGATCGAACATACGAATCCCCAAAACAACCCAGAAAATTCAACTCTTGAATAAATATTAAAAATTCCCAAAAAATCCAACACCAGAAAAGAGGAATTACTGTGCAAAAATGGGAAGCTGACGTCATCATACGGCCGCGGAACCGCCGCAGAAGCCAGGCTTCTGCCGCGGTTCCGCCGCACTTTGGTGGATTCATGGGTACGGGCTTCACAGTAATTCTTACAATTCCCTGCTGATTTTTCTGCATATTTTTAATATCGAAAAACTCCAGATTTTGGAAAAAGTCCAGAGAGCATGTTTGTGTTAGGGTTTCAGGTTCGTTCGGGTTTTAAACTTCGTCTACGCATCGCCTAAGGCTCTAGCTAGGCTCTGATACCACTGTAGGGTTCCTAGGCACTCTCAAGAGGTCTCACAAGGCATCAACCATGCCAATTTCAAAAATTACGGTGCCGAGAAACCCTAATACGGATCGTTGGCTAGAAGTTTAGGCGAAAAAGAAACTAGTTAACAACTTAACTAAATGGTAAACGGAAATACAACCTTTGTAGATCCGATTCTCCACCTCCATGGCTCCGCGATGATGTCTCCTCGCTGTACAAATCGGATCTTGGGCTCTAGCGTCGGATTCATCGGAGAAAAAGCGGGCTAGGTCATCAACGACGATGCCAAAGATGACCTACGTCGAGGCATCGCTAGATCATGCTCCAACTTCACCTAGTCATGAAACTTGTGAAGAAAACATACTCTACTACTTGGCAAGAGGTAGAGGATGAAGAAATAGGAAGTGGGTTCACTTTAGAATTGGATTTCTCACTCTTTTTCTCACTTTGCCATTTTTGGTAGCAAGCTTCTTCATGTGAAGAAGAAGAAGAAGAAGAAGAAGAAGAAGAAGATAATATTATGATAAGTTTTTCTTGAAAAGAATAATAAAATGATTCTTATCATAAAATTAACCATGGTAATGTGTAGAGAATAAACTAGGGTTAGTTGGAATGGTTAGGGTTAAGCATGAGACAAAATGGTGACTTAGTCAAAGCTTCATGAAGCTTCAAATACAAACAAAGAAAGCCACCATTTTTCCCATTTTCTTTTCCAAAATAAAATAAATGAAATAAATAAATAAATGAATAAGAAAATGAAAACCCTAACCATTACACAACCATGGTTTAATCTTTACACAAACCATAGTGAGCATGTATCATCAAACATGATACAAACTTGTGTACAAAAGTATATCACATATACAATGTGCACAATCCAAGTGAGAAAATCCATTTAAAGTGAACCAATACTAGTTAATGCAAAGTAGTATATCAAATATATAATTATACATTAAATCATTAAATCAACACTTGATTTAATGATCCGGTCATATCGCATATAACCGACTAGTATCAACAGTAACATCTTATCGAATCAACACTTGATCCGATAACCCGGCTATAACGCATATAACCGATCAATGTTACAAATCGCGAGAATGGAATACGGTATCACATACACGTATTATTCTCGGTCCCGCACATATCTCATATGCGCTCCTATTTCGTTTCGCTTGAGCCAGAAAACCTCTGTGTAGGACTCTAAAGACTCGTCAATACGCCGGCAGCAGGTGATGATCATATCAAACACCCACAAGCCGCAAGCGGTCTGCTAAACATAACGGCCATCCGGGTATTGAGCGATCAGAAGATCGACGAGCAAGCCCGCTCACACTCCTGTGAATCCAACCAGTAACACTTACCATACAGTCCGGTCTGATCGTCTGATATGTCGCATATCTCGCCTAGGGGTGGTAAACGTCAGACCCCAATAGTTCGATAAGTCGTGTCGATATGAGGTCTATAACAGTTCGAGAAACTACTGGTAACACTTACCAGTAAATCTCAGCAACCCTGGCCAGGGATTTCCGGTTATAGCCAATCGAACACAGCGCAACATCAACCCCCTATACCGGGAGAGACGAATCCTCTCCTATCGCTCATTGCCTCCATGTGATTCGGGACTGTACCCAAAAGCCACCGTTTTGCATGCCCTCTTGGACGTGGTAAGGTGGAAATCAAAGCACAGTGGGAACCACACAAGACTCTATGACGATCTCGGGTCAACAGACTACTCTGTACCAGTGTCACCAGAGAACTGCCATCTGACGTAAGGTATAATACCATCTGGGAGTTCTCGGCGAGTCCGTCCAGTGTACCCAGTCTCCACTGAGCACCCTATATCATCTCTGATGTCAAACACCAATGGATATGGGATCATCCATCGCCCATCTGTATGGGTCGAGAAGGTATACGCTAGTCTACTCTGGTATATCGATGCCCCGTCTCGATATACCCACGACTAGGGATCTTGAAGGATGTACTTATGGACTACCCTCTCCCCACTAGTATGATCCGCATCATAGTCCAGGTAGTCAAGTACACATCCTAGGGGCTTTACCAACATGTAACAGAGAGACACCCAGTATACACGTTAAGGTAAAGTTCAACCAGATAGCATACTATCATGTCGAGCAAGAAAGTCCTCCCTATATATGTCCCAGCATCCACTACAATATACATCCAATGTACAGTAATGGCCTCTAGGGCATACATATAACTAACACCAATTACAAGAAACACCCTTCACAATGCTAATTTGCACATTTGCAAATAAGCCCCTCCACCAAAATTCAGCCAAAGAAAGAAACAAAGGAAAATGGCCGAAACCGGAAGGCAAACTGGCAACTTCAGAAAAACGATCCCGTAATAAATTACAGGAAAACCCCGCGACTGTATATACATACCCGCATTTGTATTCCGTCTGAATACAAATGCAATGAGACAAAATCTACACTGTACAATACTAGGATCTGGCTTAAACTAAAGCCCGCTAGTATAATCCGTCCAATCATGATCCGTGCAATACCGCACGTACATGATCGAACCCTGCCATATATCCATACGGCCTCTACTGACTACGACAACCCTCTAGCAGAGTCATATACACGTGCACTTCTAAAGCTAGTCTAGAACGACGCTATACTCATCCTCCTGCCGGGTCTTACAGTCTGGAACAACAGCAATGGCAAGTCTGGGTAAACAAGAACCTCCCTGTCACCGTCCTTGAGGCTACCGGAGTACTTCTCGGGTGCCTGAGGTTACCCACCTTATCTGCGGAGTGGCTAAAGGAATGTCAAATCAGATTGAATCTTTAGGTTCTTATAAAATTTTCAGTAATCGTTTGCGGTTCTGAAATCACTTCCAGTTCTACCATACTCCCACTACTGTTTTTTGAAAAAATCCATTTTTATTAAAACTGTGGAGAGTCTAGAACAATATCACTATTGATCTTTCAGATGGTAGAAAGTCAACCCTCGTCATAGCCTGGGTCAACCCACAAACAACCGTTACAGAAACGTGCCTTGAGTTATCCAGAGTCTGGTTTTAAGCATAAGCCGGATAACTCCCCGTACCTTAACAATGTTAAGATATGAACTGTTCTATATCCAATACAGAAACAGAGCCACTGATTTAATTGAACCAGATTCAAATCATGCAGCTGTCTCCAGTGCATGTCAATTAAATGGAGAGAGGCCGATCAACATTACTCAACTTAGGAGTGCTTCCAATTATGAGTAATCTGAAAGAGAAGCAAGTTCTCTTAATCATTACTATCAACTGAATACCATACACAAGTATCTACATGTTCGATCACCTTGAAGAATCCCGATACTTGCAATACCTGGTTCTTTACTTTACTCTTATACCTATAACTTCTCAAAACTTGGACCTTGTGTTTCTACGAAACACATGTCTAAGAATCAGAGAAGTCACAAGAAAACATTATATAGTACGAGTACCAACCCCTCTGTCCCCATGGATACTGGACAACATACAATACTCTGTATATGTCCCTTGAGTTTAATAACTCATTCCCTGTGTGTCGTAGGTTGAAAACTGTACTTATGGTTAAGAAGAATTACACCGCTGTTTAATGCTCCTTACCTAACCATCCACTGATATAGGTAAATGTCATGGACATAATTTCAAAAAGGTATATCTCACTCTATAAAAATAGACGTACAGATATATCAATTTGAAATTGGTGCATAACAGCGGATATTCAAAACCAAATATTTGTCGTCTGGAAAACAACCCGGGTGGTTTCCTTAAATATCACCAATTACAACGAATTCCGATATAATGAGGACAATCACCCAATTCCCAATAACTTACTCCCACTCATCATCTGTAAAACCATACAGATGTGAGAATCAAACCTGGTAAATACATACCCTGGAGCAAGGACTAATTGGGAAATCAGTTTTCTTTACACAGTGAAACTGAAACATTGAAATGTTTCGTAGGGGTATCCGGGTATTCCTAGTAATGCCTCTTCCATTATCCAGATTCACAATTGTAACCGTATATTTCGTTTCCATCTCTCCAAATCCCTTCATATGTCTTTAGTCATTACCTTCTGTACACCCTCTTAGGCTAAATGGTTTTCTTCCTTCCCTACCGTTCGGCACCAGCCTATGGTTTGGAAGAAGACTTATCCAATAAGCGTAATGGGTGTACTGTCCTAATCCTAGGAGCACTCGCAACGCGAGAGAAGGTGAAGATAAAAGACACCTGAATAAACCTTATTCCTATTTCTCCGGAACCAGAATCCATCCCCGAGCTGAAACAAGTTCCTTTCGAGTTCGTATATAACCATACGATAGAGTATCCAAAATAACTGTGGATCTTCGTAGTGATACGTAGTGTTCTGGAGAAATACAAAGCTGATGTAGGATTGGCGATGAAATACTTGGTTTGGTCGTGAATAGCAGTCGCAGTTTACTTTGCCCTCTTACCAATCCCTTTATTTGTCTTTACTTAATACTTTCTGTACACCGTTTAGGCTAATTGGTTTTCTTCATTCCCTACCGTTCGGCACCTGCCTATGGTTTGGAAGAAGACTATCCAATAAGCGTAACAGGTGTACTGTCCTAATCCAAGGAGCACTCGCAACCTGAGAGAAGGTAAAAGGAAAAGACAACTAAATAATCCTATTCGTTTTCTCCAGAACCGGAAACCATCCTCGAATAAATTCCTTCGAGTTCGTATATAACCATACGATGGTTTTATCCAATGGAAGTGGACGTTCGTAGTAATACGGGGTGTCCTGGAGAAAAGGGTAAAAGTAGGAGTGGCAATGAGGTTTGCAACTCTGACAATCCAAAAGTCAGTGTTTAAGAAGGTTCGGTCAATTTTGGTCACTGAGTCATAGTCAAGTGTCGGGTCATGGTCGCTACCAAAGAGAGAGAGAAAAGAAACACTCAGCGTGCACTCTAACCTAGATCAGAATGGTTACCAATTTATCTAATCAGGAAACCTTCCACTGTAACGTCAAATTCTCCTCCAAAGCTGAAAGAAGAATTAGTCGGGATCACCCGAGGAGTAAACCAACTCATCAGTGGGAATCGGGATCCAACTATCATCGCATGATAACGTGATGGAATCCACTCAAGTTATCACACTCCAGAAGGTATGTGCATATCTGGCAAGTTTCAGTTTCTTTAGAAACTCCCGATGTGATTTTTACCCCATACTCTTATGACCTTGACGAAGGCCAACATATCATAAGTCACATGTCAAGTTATACCCATCATTGTCCAGGTTAATTTGAACCCACCCGTACATACCCTTGACGAAGGCCAAAATAGTAGTACGACTGTCCCAAACCAACGCATCTATCTATGCAGCAGAAAAGTAACAAATAGCTACCATACACTATGCCTTGACGAAGGCCAACATACATAGCATGAATACTAAGTGCTACCTTTCTGAAATGACGGAGGGCTACGAATGGTTTTTGGCGAAAAACCTTTAACGTAATGAACTTGATATCGTTGAAGGAACCGGATAGCTTTTTATAAAAATATAGTGGCGAAAACCTTTGCTAAAGAGGTCACTCCCGGTGAAGGGATCTCGTCTCTTTCCCCATAGAATGAGGTGCAGGATATTCCAACTGAATACCACGATGCAAAGCAAAAGTAATCAACTATAGCGAAGTTATTACCCTGACGCAAACTTCTGTCCAAGGGGTCACTCCCGGTGAAGGGATCTCGGCCCTTGCCTTGTCGACTGAGGTGCTGGATATTTATAACCGAATACCACTGTGCAAAACAAAAGAGAACGTTCTTGCAATAACATCTTTTTGAAAAATTGTTCCAACAACATCAGAATAGGTTTGTTTAGCTTGCATTGATCCGAATCAATGCAGTCCCATCAATTGATCACACCAATAAAGAACGAAAATAATGATGTACGTATATGCCATCCGCATTCGTCACTGGGTCTCGTCATCACCCGTTAGGTTACTTAACTAACGACAGAGCGGGGACTGGACTAGCGCGGATGCAAAACATATACAACATCTACTAGTATATATATCAATATATAATATTCGCTCAAGGTGTGATAAAATGCAACATCACAGAAATGTAATAAGCATCACAGAACAATACAGATATCTGGGATCCCCGGGTTTCATAGAGCCGCTACTGAAACCCGACGTTCCCCTGGTCGTATGGATAGCCTATGCAATAAAATCCTAGACCCCTACGGGCGCGGAAAGTTACCCGCCAAAACCTGAAGCGAGGCAGCCCCCTTCAGCAACGTGAATGGACCACCCGGCACTTCACGGAATCCGGTAACTTGGGCACCCATACTTGGGTCAACCTGTACCCCCTACGAGTGCGGCGAATAGCCCGCCAATTCTAGAGTGAAGCCCCCTCCGTCTCAACGCCAGGAGATGCGGGCCTGTTGCCCTCTAGAACCCGGCTATCCGTGCACCCCACCGTGGGGTAATCCTAATACAGAAAGTAAAATATATACAACGGGTACATCGACCTCAGCCCGGTCGTGCCCTAAAATAATAATATACAAACAGGCAGTAACGGCAGTCCACATGTCGGACGCTCGCCCCACAATATCAAATGTATATATACAACCAAACTGTACTACCATTGCATCCAGGCTATCTGTTAGTTGTATGTATGCCTTAAAGGCCAGTATTGTACAGATGATGTATATTATATTGGATGCTTGGACATATATAGAGATGACTTTCTTGCTCGATATGATAGTATGCTATCCGGTTGCTCTTTATCTTAACATGTATACTTGTCTCTTTATACTGTCTTATAGTTACATGTTGGTAAAGCCCTTAGGATGTGTACTTGACTACCTGGATTATGATGCGGATCATACTAGTGGGGACATGGTAGTCCATAAGTACATCCTTCAAGGTCCCTAGTCATGGGTGTATCGAGACGGGGCATCGATATACCAGTGTAGACTAGCGTATATGCTTCTCGACCCATGAGATGGGCGATAGATAATCCCATATCCATTGGTGTTTGACATCAGAGAGAGTATATGGGTGCTCAGTGGAGACTGGGTACACTGGAAGGACTCGTCGAGAACTCCCAGATGGTATTATACCTCACGTCAGATGGCAGTTCTCAGGTGACACTTGTGCAGGTTAGTCTGTAGACCCTATATCGTCATAGAGTCTTATGTGATTCCTACTGTGCTTTGATTTCCACCTTACCACGTCCATGAGGGCGTGCAAAACGGTGGTTTTTGGGTACAGTCCCGAGTCACATGGAGGCAATGAGCGATAAGAGGGGTTTCGTCTCTCCCGGTAATGGGGGTTGATGTTGCGCTGTGCTCGATTGGCCGTAACAGGGAAGTCCCTGGTCAGAGCTGATTAGAGATTTACTGGTAAGTGTTACCAGTAGTTTCTCGACCCGTTATGAGCCTCACATCGGCACGACTTATCGGTTATTGGGGTCTGACGTTTACCACCCCTAGACTTGATATGCGACATATCAGACGAGGAGACTGTACTGCACGGGTAGTGTTACCGGTTGGCTCGACGGGAGTTGTAGCAGGTTCGCTTGTTTTCTTCTGATCGCTCAATACCCGGGTGGCCGTTACGTTTAGCTGACCGCTTGCGGCTTGGGGGTGCTTGATATGATCATCACCCACTACCGGCGTATTGACGAGTCTTAGAGTCCCACAGAGGAGTTACTTAGTCCAGGCGAAACGTTGTGGTGCGCGTATGCGATATGCGCATGGACCCGGTTTAAAATGCGCGTATGAGATACCGTATATTAATGGGGTGGCTTGCTTTTGGTTGAATCGTATGTGATATGGCCGGACTGATAAATCAAGTGTTGATTTATCATTTAACCATTAGTTTCTCACTAGAAATCTTTTCTTGTATTTTTGGGATGTATGCATGCATGTATGCATTCTTTCTTGTTTCATGCACATATGGATATGCATGCACACATACATTCATACATCATCCTTCATGGTTGTATATACATAGGAAATGGTGGCAATATAAGACTCACACCATGGTTTTAAATATATGAATTATTATTGCATTTGTTTTAAAACAAAAAGAAAAAGGAAAGGATAATTCATGGTTTCTTTCTACACTCTTCTTTGACCTAACCATGCTCACCCACCATTTAACCATGGATTAACTTTCCTTTTGTGTTTTAACTCAAATTCAATAATATATTTATTGTTTAACCATGGTTTGAGATGAGAGAAGAAAAATATATTTAGATATATTTTCTATTTTCTCATGAGGTTTTATCTTTTACTCTTATTCAAAAAGCCATCATCTTCTTCCTCCTTCTTCTTTTGCTCTCTAGATTTCTCTAGTGAGCTAATTACTCACCAAGTTAGGATTTTGAAGTGAGAAAAGCCACCACAACATCATTCTACACAAGTCTTGCCCACTTGTTTAGAGTGTTAGCTTCCATTTTCATTCTTGATCTTGTGAAGTTGCAAGCTTGGACAAAGCGGACTCCGGGTGGATCATCGTGGACCTAGAGGAGTTCAAGCGGACTTTTTCCAAACCCCAAGTAGCCGAGGAGTCTAGCGTAGGGAGCTACAAAGGTTGTACTCTCAAAACCCTAGCTTAATCTACTTGTGATGAAGTGTTGTTTTTGAAACCCTAATTTTTCTAGGAATGATTCTTTGTATGCTTACTTAGCACCCTAAAAATTTAATCTTTGGTACATGTGATGTTTCCAAACCATTCATGAGGTGCTAGGTAAACCCAACATTGGTATCAGAGCCGACCTAGAACATTAGGCGACACTTTAACGAAGTTAAAACTCCGATCGAACCGGAAAATACGGATTTTTAGCACTCTCTGGACAATTTTTAAAATCTGTCATTTTTCAGAATTAAAAATCCTTAAAAAATTCAGCAGGTAAATATAAGCACAACTGTAAAAAACGAGCCCATGAACAGTTACTTCCACCGCGGAACCGCGGCCAAAGCTTGCTTGGGCCGCGGCTCCGCGGCCGTACAGAGGCTATTTTTTTTAAATTTTTATGCAGTAATGCTTATAACTGCTTGTATATATTTTTAGGTATTTTTAACCTGAATTTAGTGCTGAATGTTCTAGGGATGGTTTTGGACTCTTCAATTCGATCGGAATTTTGATTTCGTGTTTCTTTCCGGGTAATTTAGAAAGTATTGAATTGTTCGAACGAGTATCATTTACTCACTTTTTCACGGGGTTTTAATCTTTCGGAAATACGTGCAAGTTTTGTGGTGGACCCTCTTGAAGACAACAAACCTTAACTCGATTATGTGACCGTCTTGAACTGCCTTTTGAACCTTAGGGTTTGGGACAGTACGGCGTGCCACATGTGAGGCGTTGGCTTAACCCTTCTACGGCTGGACCGCTACTACTGTGTCACACTCCGGGTTTTTTGAACCTCGCTCAAGTGTTGAGCTTTATGGAATTTTGGGTATTTGGTCATTCGTTCGAAAACTTTAATACTGTCTATTTATCTGGAATGTGATACAATATGTGGAATTCATATAGTTAGGCATGAAATACGAAATATGTGATATTTCGCATTTATGATGTCTAAAGAGAATGTGGATTCCAAATATTGTAGTTTTACACTTTCTTTTCTATGACCGTAAGTGTAGTATGTCGATATCGCCGGTTTCGTTGCTATACATCAACGACAATTGGGGTACGCATACTTACTTACGTTGATGATATATGATATTATGTGTTGCTGATATATGGTGTGCAGGATTGTCGCTATTGGATAGCCGGGGGGTTTTATGTGAGATGAGAGTTTTATTTTTCATTCATGTAAATTCAAATGTAATGTAATATTATTTTATTTGGGGCACTTCCGGGTTGAGGTTGATGCCACCAGTGTTGTATATTATTTTCTTTTCCACATTAGGATGGACCCAAGGAGGGGAGCACAGGTGACCGGGTTCAGGGGTTCAGTGGGAGGCCATCTCGAGGAGTCGAGACCGGGTCTCCTAAACTCCAGAATTGGTAGGGTCGCTTGCCGCTATCGTAGGGGTCCAGGGTGTGGGCTTGGCTATTCATCGCGACTGTGGAATCCGTATTTTCTATTGTTGGCTAAATACTAAATACGGACGTCCTAGTATATCCCACATTATATCTATGTTTCTGCTGCGATATCTGTGATGTGATCATTAGATATGTTCTGTGATAAATACTGTATATAGTATATATGATATATTATATAGGCGTTACTTATGTTTTACACCCGCGCTAGCCCTGCCCTGCCCTGCCGTTAGTTACCTAACCTAACGGTGCACGATGGAACATCGAGGCGAATGCGGATGGCATAAGTGTATGTCGTATTTATCTGTGATGTTTAGGTGACTTAAATGATGGGACTTCATTAATGTGATTAATGAAAGATAAGAAACCTAAAAGATGTTGTAGAATCAAATTTTCAAATAAAAAGGGTAGCTACAGTTTTGCTTTGCATAGCGGTATATATGATATACCCTGCACCTTATTCGATAGGGAAAGAGCCGAGATCCCTTCACCGGGAGTGGCCTCTTTAGCAAAACTGGCAGATGCTATAACACTCGGTTTGACTTTTGACAGCTTTTAGAGTTTTGCTTTGCATAGTGATATATATGATATATCCAGCACCTTATTCGATGAGGAAAGAGCCGAGATCCCTTCACCGGGAGTGACCTCTTTAGCAAAGCTAATAAAAGCCTCAAAATCACTCCATTTCAAAATTCACTAGATTCTACAACGATATCAAGTTCATTACGCAATAGGTTTTCAGAAAAACCTGTCGTAGCCCTCCGTCATATCAGATAAGTCCTGCTTCGTATTCGTGCTGCGTTTGTTGACCTTGTCAAGGCGCAGTGTGCGGTAGATGACCAGTATTTATTTGCTTATGCATATGATGCAGATTGGATTAGGGTAGTCGTACGGCCTTGTTGACCTTGTCAAGCGTCGTACGGGTGGGTTTAATTCAATCAAGAAGTGACGGGTTGAACTTGACTTACGGTCTATGGTTTGTTGACCTTGTCAAGGTCATAGATCGTTTGGGGCAAAATATTATCGGGAATTTCAAGTGTTGAAATTTGCAATGAGATTGCATACCTTCTATGAGATAGTTGGATCCCGATACCTACTGTGAGTAATTGTTACTCCCGGGAGAGTTTTACACAGGACAATTAGCCGATCAAGTTGGTTTCTAGAAAGGTGTCAACGGGGTCACGCCTCTGGGAAAACAAGGTTTACTTTAATTAGGTCCATGCGAAAGCACGGGGAACCTCCCTCAAAGTACCGACACTGGCCTGGCTGAAAAATCGGCGAAGTTGTAGGGTGTAATTAATCCCGACTAGTCTTTCCTTTTAGGGTTTGAAGGAAGATTTGATAAAAACAGTGGGAGCCATCCTGATTAGATAAGATAATAACCAATCTGATCTTGCAAGTGCATACGCTAAAGTGTTTTCTTCTCTCTCTTTCCAGGTAGCGACCATGTCATGCCTTAATCAAGATAATAATATGGATGTACTGACTGAACCTGCATGTTATACTGTGCTGGGGAACGTTGGTTCCGTTCTATCTTATAAGAGTTATAGGACTGAACAGGACATAGGGGAATACCAGGATTCCTATGCCACCCGAATGAAGAAAGTACATGTTGATGCATTTTCTTCGGGTGTGTTCGTTACAGAGAACTGTTTTTCCATTTGCCCTACGTCCTGGGTATTAGATACCGGGTCAGGATCCCATATATGTAATCAGTTACATGGGCTTAAGAAAGGTAGAGAACTTGGAGAAGGTGATAAAGACATAAGGGTTGGAAATGGTGCAATTGTTGCAGCTAAAACCGTCGGGGAATATCACCTTGTATTACCAACTGGTAATACATTGATTCTGAACGAATGCTATTACATGCCGAACCTGATATGCAACATTATATCGGTTTCTTTGTTGAGTAAAGAGGGATATAATTTTGTATTACAGGATAATGTTATGAACATTTTCCATAACCAAAAGTTGGTTGGATCAGGCACGTTGTGCAATGGCATTTATGTTCTAAATCAATCAACAGTTCTGAGAATAACAAACACACACAAGAGGAAGAGATCAGAACTGAACGAATCCTTCTTATGGCATTGTAGACTGGGTCACATCAATGCGACACGACTAGCTAAGTTGCATAAGGATGGATATTTGAAACCATTCGAATTTTCATTTTATGACACTTGCCAGTCACGTCTCAAAGGCAAGATGACCAAAACTCCGTTTACGGGACACGGAGAAAGAGTTACTGAACTCTTGGGACTGATACATAGTGATGTATGCGGTCCCATGTCTACATATGCCAGGGATGATTCTTCGTACTTCATTACATTCACTGACGATCTCTCTAGATTCGGATATGTATTCCTGATGAAACACAAATCAGAAGCTTTTGAGAAATTTAGAGAATATAAACAAGAAGTCGAGAACCAAACCGGAAAAAGTATTAAAATCCTTCGATCTGATCGAGGAGGTGAATACTTGAGCAATGAATTCCTGGACTTCCTAAAAGAGAATGGGATTCTCTCTCAGCTGACTCCTCCATATACACCACAGCACAACGGTGTATCGGAACGGAGAAACCGCACCCTATTAGATATGGTGCGCTCTATGATGAGCACAGCTGAGTCACCTATTTCCTTCTGGGGATATGCGCTAGAGACAGCAGCATACCTATTGAATCAAGTTCCATCTAAATCTATACCTACCACACCATATGAGATATGGAGTGGGAAGAGGCCATATCTTAAACGAGTTAAGATATGGGGTTGTCCGGCCTATGTCAAAATACAAAATCCGGACAAACTCGAGGCACAGTCAGTTCTTTGCAAGTTTGTGGGATATCCAAAGAACTCATATGGGTATTTTTTCTACCACAGCGAGGAACAAAAAGTGTTTGTTGCTCAACATGCCACCTTTTTAGAAAAGGAATTTCTTGTAAAAGAAATTAGTAGCAAGGTGGTGGAGCTGGAAGAGGTTCCAGATACACAAACCGCGACTGAAGATTTAGTGAAACCAGAGGATTCAGTAGCTCCCAACGAACCTCAGCCACTCCGCCGATCTAGTAGGGTTCCTCGCCCACCTGAGAGATACTACGGTTTTCTCATGGATGGTGGGAGTGAGGATTGCATCATGGAGGATGATGACCCAACTAGCTTCGAGCAGGCCATCACGGGTGGGGACTCAGTGAAATGGCTGGATGCAATGCGGTCCGAGATGGAATCCATATACACCAACAAAGTATGGACTTTGGAAGTTGCTCCTGAAGGGGTAAAACCTATTGGGAGCAAGTGGATCTTCAAGAAAAAACTTGGTGTAGATGGGAAAGTGGAGACTTTCAAAGCTAGACTTGTTGCAAAAGGTTTTCATCAAAGACCAGGTGTGGACTATGACGAAACCTTTTCTCCAGTGGCTATGCTTAAATCCATCCGGATCATGCTTGCCATCGCTGCACATCATGATTACGAAATCTGGCAAATGGATGTTAAGACCGCCTTTCTAAACGGTGATTTAGAAGAGTGCGTGTACATGACTCAGCTAGAGGGCTTCGTAGATAGTGGGAGCAGCGGGAAGGTGTGCAAGCTGCTTAAATCCATTTATGGAGTAAAGCAAGCATCGCAGAGTTGGAACATCTGCTTTGACGTCGTTATAAAAGAGTTTGATTTCGTCAAAAATGTAGATGAACCTTGTATCTACAAGAAGGTGGCAGAGAGTAAGGTTGTCTTCCTCGTATTGTACGTGGATGACATACTCTTGATAGGAAATGACATTCCTATGCTGCAATCGGTCAAGCTCTTCTTATCACAAAGATTCTCAATGAAAGATCTTGGTGATGCCTCCTGCATATTGGGAATTAGGATCTATAGAGATAGATCCAAACGGATATTGGGATTGTCCCAATCCAGGTACATTGACACCATACTAAAGAGGTTTAGTATGGAAGAATCCAAGCATGGGAACTTACCCACAATCTCTGGAGTCACTCTCTCTAAAGAGATGTCTCCCAAGACTGATTTGGAGAGAGCTCGCATGCAAGGGATACCCTATGCTTCGACTGTAGGCTGTATCATGCAGGCGATGCTATATACCAGACCCGATGTAGCATACTCACTAAGTGTAGTGAGCAGGTATCAAGCTGATCCTGGAGAGAGTCACTGGACAGCTGTGAAGAGCATTCTTAAGTACTTACTGTAGGGTGTTTTTCGTCACCCCAGTGAGATGGGAATACGCGCGCGCTTGTCAGGCGTACTACAGATTCCCCCTGCCTAGGGAAGGCTGGGGTTTAATGATTGTGGGGATCCGAATCTCCGGCAGCCGCGGACTAAGCTGCCGTTAATTACCCCTCGCCCTTGGGGCGGGGGAACCTCCGATTAACGGGTTAAACTGGTCATGCGAACTCAATGTGCAGTGTACGTATGTTCTGTTTTGAAAGGGGGGTCTTGGATATATCGGGAGCCACGCAGAGTTTTTACGGGGGTCCCGCTACCCGGATAGCGGGCTGGGGGTCAAGGGGGCTAGCAGCCCCCTTGCGGGGTGCGGGGCAGCGCCCCGTTAGAAATTTTTTTCTAACAGGGACAGTGTCGCGGAGTATGTGTATGTGTGCATTTGTATACATATGTATATATATACATGTAAATATAAGTAAAGGGGAAAAAGACATCCAAAGGATGCGTGGGGCCAGCGCCTAGAGCGCTGTGCGCTAAGGTGCTGTGCGCTCAGGCGCGCGCGCACCACGTGTCGACACGTGGGCAACTTGCGCATGAGCGCTGCGCGCAGGTGCGCAAGCGCACGCGCCACGTGTCGGCATGTGGGCGTTTTGCGCAAGAGCGCCGCGCGCAGGTGCGCAAGCGCGCGCGCGCCACGTGTCGGCACGCGGGCGCTTTGCGCACTTGCGCAAGCGCGCCACGTGTCGTTACGCGGGCGCTTTGCGCACTTGCGCAAACGCGCAGGTGCGCAAGCGCGCGCGCCACGTGTCGGCACGCGGGCGCTTTGCGCACTTGCGCAAGCGCGCCACGTGTCTTCACGCGGGCGCTTTGCGCACTTGCGCAAGCGCGCGCGCCACGTGTCGGCACGCGGGCGCTTTGCGCACTTGCGCAAGCGCGCAGGTGCGCAAGCGCGCGCCACGTGTCGGCACGCGGGCGCTTTGCGCACTTGCGCTGCGCGCCGGAGAGGACAAGAGGCTTTTAGCCTAAGAAACAGAAGCTGTGCTTCAAAAATGAAATATTTATTATGTATATATATATGGAGTTAAACTCCTGTGATGTTTTGAAGATGATAAAATGGGTTCTTCTTCTTCCTCCTGTTGTTTGGCCAGATCTTGAAGATCAAGAAATATGAGATTTTAAAAATCACTCCTTTTTGAGATCTGATGGGTGATCTGAGTTCCCCTTTGTGGGTTTTGTGGTGGAAAACTACTTAGTTTTGGAAAAGAAAGAGTAAAACTCTTGATTTAATTCAAAAGAATTGAGAAGGTTTAGAACCTTGGAGAAGGAGCAAGAGGCACAAAGAACCCTAGTTTTTGGGGGGAATGAAAAGTCTATATTTTATTCATCATCATGTTGCCTTATATAGGCTTACACATTTATATATAGCCCCTTGGGCTTTGCAAAAATGGCATTTTAGCTCATCCCATGGTTCATGTGCCATTTCTTTTTGCACATAAACCATGGGCTTACAAAATATTGGTTTTATGCCCATTTTGCATACATTCATGTATGAAAAAATTACATAAAAATTATTTATTACATGATTTCATTTTTGGCATGGGGAGGGTCGGCCGCTTCATGTTTCGGACTCGACCTGGGCATGGGCCCACTTGACCTGGGCTTGGGCCCACCTGGCTTGGGGTTGACCTTGACTTTGACTCGGTCAACCGGGGTGTAAATTTTTACCCCAACAAAGTGCCCCCCATCAATAAATGCACACCGCACATTTGAGTCGTGTGCATGAAATTGATGGATCTTGAAGCTGAACTTCGAGGTGGAACATCATTCCAGAGGCGAAGCATCATCCCGGGGAGCATGATTCCCGAGAATCGGAGCATCATTTCGATGAGCGGAGCATGATTTCAGGGTTCGGAGCATCATTCCGAAAGGCAGAGCATAATTCCAGAGACCGGAGCATCTTTCCGAAGAGCGGAGCATAATTCCAGAGATCGGAGCATCGTTCCAATGGGCGGAGCATTATTCCAGGGTTCGGAGCGTCGTTCCGAAGAGCGGAGCATAATTCCAGGATTCGGAGCATCATTCCGAAGGGCGGAGCGTGATTCCAGGGATCGGAGCATGATTCCAGAGTTCGGAGCATCTTTCCGAAGAGCGGAGCATAGTTCCAGAGATATCGGAGCATCATTCCGAAGAGTGGAGCATAATTCCAGGATCGGAGCATCATTCCGAAGGGCGGAGCATGATTCCAGAGATCGGAGCATCTTTCCGAAGGGCGGAGCATGATTCCAAGGATCGGAGCATCATTCCGATGAGCGGAGCATGATTCCAAGGATCGGAGCATCATTCCAATGAGCGGAGCATGATTCCAGGATTCGGAGCATCATTCCGATGGGCGGAGCATTATTCCAGGGTTCGGAGCGTCGTTCCGAAGAGCGGAGCATAATTCCAGGATTCGGAGCATCATTCCGAAGGGCGGAGCATGATTCCAGGGATTGGAGCATGATTCCAGAGTTCGGAGCATCTTTCCGAAGAGCGGAGCATAGTTCCAGAGATATCGGAGCATCATTCCGAAGAGCGGAGCATTTTGACCGAAGCATAATTTCGATGCAGAGGTTGATTCCCAGGCGAAGCGTAATTTCGATAAGGAAGGCAGATATTCCGAGGCGAAGCATTGATTTCGACACGGGATACATTCTGAGACGGAGCATGATTCCGGCGCAGAGCTTGTTGGCTGACTTGATTTCGAGAGGAAACATAATTTCGACAGGGAAGGCAGGTACACCGAGGCGAAGCATCATTTCGACACGGGGTGCATTCTGAGACGAAGCATAATTCCGACGCAGAGCTTGCTGGTTGACTTGATTCCGAGGTGGAGCATAATTCCGACGAGGAGGTCGTTGGTTGATTCCGAGCCGAAGCATAATTCCGACAGGGAAGGCAGATACACCGAGGCGAAGCATCATTTCGACATGGGGTGCATATTCTGAGACGAAGCATGATTCCGACGCAGAGCTTGTTGGTTGATTTGATTCCGAGGCGGAGCATAATTCCGGCAGGAAGAGTAGATATCCCGAGGCGAAGCATGATTTCGACACGGGGTAAATTCTGGGACGGAGCATGATTCCGCCGTAGAGGTTGTTGGTTTGATTTGATTTGGGTTGACATCAGCATCGCTACACTGGAATATGATACCAGGAGCGAATCATCATTTGTCATGAGAGGGTTTGGGGATTTTGGTTTTTTTTTTGTTTGGCATCTGCATTGCTGCACTGGAATAATGCCAGGAGCAACTCATCATTTGCCCCGAGAGGATTTGGGAATTGGTTTTTTTGGTTTGGCATCTGCATTGCTGCACTGGAATAATGCCAGGAGCAACTCATCATTTGCCCCGAGAGGATTTGGGAATTGTTGGCTTAGGAGACAGGTTTAGATCCCTGTCACCTAAGGCTTTTCCATTTTGTGAGCCGTAAGGGTCTCACAAAGCATTTTCTCCCTACGGGTCGTAAGGATCCCGTAGGTGTATTTTCTCCTTAGGAGTCGTGAGGACCCCCAAGTGTGTTGCTCCTTTGTGAGTCGTAAGGATCTCACGCGGGAATTTTCTCCTCACAAAGTCGAGAGGACTTTGCGAGTGCATATCATTTCCTTTTTTTTTTTTCTTTTTTTTTTCTTTTACTTTTTTTTTTGGAGAGATCGGGATTGTTTTACGCCCGTGGATTGTATACGGTTTTGCAGGATGTATGATCCAGACCGTAGGGCCAGAAACATTTCAGGACTTCGTTGGCGTCTGCATCGCTGCACTGGAATATGGTACCAGGAGCGACTCATCATCCGCCGTTGGTATAAGATTTGGAATTTGGTTGGCGTCTGCATCGCTGCACTGGAATATGGTACCAGGAGCGACTCATCATTCGCCACTTGGGGATTGGGGAGCGATGGCTTAGGAGACAGGTTTAGATCCCTATTACCTAAGACTTTTCAATTTTATGGGCCGTGAGGGTCCCATAAAAGCATTTTCTCCCTACGAGTCGTAAGGATCCCGCAGGTGTATTTTCTCCTTAAGAGTCGTGAGGACTCCTAAGTGTGTTTTTCCTTGGTGAGTCGTAAGGATCTCACGAAGGTTTGTTCTCCTCATGCATCGTGAGGACACATGAGTGGGTCTTTCCAATGAAGCATAATTCCAAAGGCGGAGACCAGCCACGTAACTGGTGGTTGCGGTGGGGCATGGGTATGCTGAGAATTATTTGAGCCCGTGGATTGTATACGGTAGTCAATTTGGGGACTGGCCGTAGGGCTGGAAGAATTTTGGGAATTTGAATTTTTGTTGGCGTCTGCATCGCTACACTGGAATATGGTACCAGGAGCGACTCATCATTCGCCGTTGTTTTTTCTGTTTTGTTTTGTTTTATTTTATTTTTTTTTTATTTTTATTTTTTATTTTTTTTTTACCGCGATTGCTCTACCATTTCAGCTTTTCTTATCGCGAAGGTCGCGATTGCCCTATCATTTCGGCTATTTATTCGCGGTTGCCCCATCATTTCGGCTTTATTTTTATTTTTATTTTTACTCGCTGATTTTTATTGCGAGTTGCCCTATCATTTCGGCTTTTCTTTATTTTTCTTTTATTTACACATTTTTTTTTACATTCCCAGTTTAACGACTTAGAGGTCGATTGTTCCCAGTTTAATGACGTGGTGGTCGATTGTTCCCAGTTTAATGACGTGGTGGTCGATTGTTTTCAGAGAAAGGCATATGTCTGAGAGAATCCGTTTCACGAAGAACTTCAGTCTCCGTTTGTATGAAATTGGCGGTCGCGTCTTGACTGTTTACTAACACGCCTTTGGACAGTTCTATCTCTCCTGCCTTATATTGCTTTTCGACCCAATCTTTGAAGACGAAGCAGTCCTCAATGGCATGGCCTAACACTCTGTGATAGGGGCAGTATTTGGGGTCGTCGGTCCTATTCGCTTCCTGCGGTCTTTTTGACTCTGGCAGTTGTAGACCGTTCTTCAGGGCGTCTTTGAATATTTTACGGATTTTGTCCCTTCTGAAGGAATAGACCTTATCCAGCTTCTCTTTCAGTGGAGATTCTCCTCCCTCTCCGAACACTGGCTTCCGAGGCTGGTTAGCGCTAGGCCCGCTCACCCCTTGCTTATTTCGGTTAGCCGAAGTGTTGAAAGATTCAGAATCATCGGAATTTCCGCCTTTGCGATTATCGTCCTTTCGGTTTTTCCAGGACCTATTGTTATTTTGGGAATCCGAGGAGGACTCCTGCTTTGAGCGCTCCAGCATTTGAACTTTCCTGGTCAGCTCTTGGAATGTTTTGAGACCCGCGGTGCATAGAAACGGGGTCATCCAATTGTTGAGATTTCCGACGAGGAGACTGACAGATTGGTCCTGCTCTATCAGCGGTTCACATTTGACAGAGAGATTGCGCCATCGGGTTATAAAATCCGTGCAGCTTTCGTTGTTCTTGGGCTTGGTCCTTACGAGCTCGGCAATGGTGATCTTATCGCTGACGCTCATGAATCTTTGTCGAAACAAAGACTCCATTTGGACGAAAGTAGCAACGGAGCCATCCGGTAGGCTCGCGTACCAGTCGAAAGCAACATCGGTCAAGCTATTAACGAACTGGCGGAGGAGAAGCGCATCATTGCCCCCAGTATTCCCGCAAGAGGCTTTGAAGTGGGCGATGTGCTGATTCGCATTTCCCGTCCCATCGAATCTTCCGAATTTGGGGATGACATAGCCGCTAGGAAATTCTACCAGATCATACTGAGCAGGATATGGTCTCCCACTACTGCTGATATCTTTTTGCGCTTCGGCTTCGGCTACCAAGGTTTTGACTTTGTTGGCAACCAAATCCATGATTTGATCTTGAGTTAGCGGGCTACTGTCATCGGTAGCCAAGAGATTTGCTGAGATAGGATGCGACTGATTTTCATGCGGTCCGCCCACTTTTGGATTTGAGGGAACGGGCGTCGGCTGTCTCGGGACACCATTTTCTGGTCCATGAGCTGAGCCCTGTGCTTGATTGGGCGGCTGAGGGGCAAGTTGGGCCGTAAGCCGTAAGACGACATTTGTCAAGTCGTCGATCTTTGAGTAGAGCTTGGCCATCTCCTTATCTTTGCTTCTGAGCTGTTTTCGGAGCTCTTGGAGAAGTTGCTGCTCTGCGGTCTTAGGACGGAAAGTTGGCTCATCTTCGCTTTCCGAGCCTGACTCCTCATGAATTGAGGGCTCTCTCTGCCTATCAGCCTCATCGAGAGGGTTTTCATCATCCAGCGGAGGCGGCTGTTCTTGGGAAGTGGCAACCACATTCAAGCCAGATTGGATTTGAGATGTGGTGGCCCCGTCCTTGCTCTTGCTGCGCGTGCCCACCACGTAGACAGTGTGGATAACACATTCAGCCATCCCCTCATCTTTGGCGGGGTAACCCTGTTCTTCGAACCTCATGAGGTTTATCCTGGCAGTAGCCCTAGCCCTTTTATTGGCTCTATATCTGAGCCTTTTCTCCCTCAGCTTCTCGATTTTGAAGGCTTGGAGGGCATCTGCTACCCGGGAAGCCATTGTGAGTTGATCAGAGGGGAGCTTAGAGGAGACACCCGATCGAGCAGTGGTCAAGGGCACCGCTGGAGCTTGCTCGGGATGCGTTGTAGCTTTATTGGTGTTGATGGCCTTGCCCCCAGCTGGGGCCAAGGAAATTCATTCAGACACCGACTTGCGTTTAGGTTGGGGCGCCCTTGAGATCACCACATTTGGCCTCTTGCCTTTCGAGACCGGTTTTTCTGCCACCAGGGCTTGAGAAGCTGGGATGGCGCCAACTGGCATGAACATGATAGAGCCGAATGGTAGCAGCGGCTCCTCCCATTGTCGCGCAAGACTGGCCGGGAGGACCGTCCTGGAGTCTATCTTCATCGTGTAAGAGACGGGAGCCGTGCTGAGAGATGAGTTCATCACTGGAGACATTGTTGAAAGGTGACTGCTTGAAGACCTGCATGAAAGAGCATTATTTTAGTATAAATACAGATATGTACATTGATTGAGTTCGCATGAACGCTTAACCCGAAATATGAGAGGAGAGATTGGTCCCACCGGGCGTGCCAGAATCTGTAGGGTGTTTTTCGTCACCCCAGTGAGATGGGAATACGCGCGCGCTTGTCAGGCGTACTACAGATTCCCCCTGCCTAGGGAAGGCTGGGGTTTAATGATTGTGGGGATCCGAATCTCCGGCAGCCGCGGACTAAGCTGCCGTTAATTACCCCTCGCTCTTGGGGCGGGGGAACCTCCGATTAACGGGTTAAACTGGTCATGCGAACTCAATGTGCAGTGTACGTATGTTCTGTTTTGAAAGGGGGGTCTTGGATATATCGGGAGCCACGCAGAGTTTTTACGGGGGTCCCGCTACCCGGATAGCGGGCTGGGGGTCAAGGGGGCTAGCAGCCCCCTTGCGGGGTGCGGGGCAGCGCCCCGTTAGAAATTTTTTTCTAACAGGGACAGTGTCGCGGAGTATGTGTATGTGTGCATTTGTATACATATGTATATATATACATGTAAATATAAGTAAAGGGGAAAAAGACATCCAAAGGATGCGTGGGGCCAGCGCCTAGAGCGCTGTGCGCTAAGGTGCTGTGCGCTCAGACGCGCGCGCACCACGTGTCGACACGTGGGCAACTTGCGCATGAGCGCTGCGCGCAGGTGCGCAAGCGCACGCGCCACGTGTCGGCATGTGGGCGTTTTGCGCAAGAGCGCCGCGCGCAGGTGCGCAAGCGCGCGCGCGCCACGTGTCGGCACGCGGGCGCTTTGCGCACTTGCGCAAGCGCGCCACGTGTCGTCACGCGGGCGCTTTGCGCACTTGCGCAAACGCGCAGGTGCGCAAGCGCGCGCGCCACGTGTCGGCACGCGGGCGCTTTGCGCACTTGCGCAAGCGCGCCACGTGTCTTCACGCGGGCGCTTTGCGCACTTGCGCAAGCGCGCGCGCCACGTGTCGGCACGCGGGCGCTTTGCGCACTTGCGCAAGCGCGCAGGTGCGCAAGCGCGCGCCACGTGTCGGCACGCGGGCGCTTTGCGCACTTGCGCTGCGCGCCGGAGAGGACAAGAGGCTTTTAGCCTAAGAAACAGAAGCTGTGCTTCAAAAATGAAATATTTATTATGTATATATATATGGAGTTAAACTCCTGTGATGTTTTGAAGATGATAAAATGGGTTCTTCTTCTTCCTCCTGTTGTTTGGCCAGATCTTGAAGATCAAGAAATATGAGATTTTAAAAATCACTCCTTTTTGAGATCTGATGGGTGATCTGAGTTCCCCTTTGTGGGTTTTGTGGTGGAAAACTACTTAGTTTTGGAAAAGAAAGAGTAAAACTCTTGATTTAATTCAAAAGAATTGAGAAGGTTTAGAACCTTGGAGAAGGAGCAAGAGGCACAAAGAACCCTAGTTTTTGGGGGGAATGAAAAGTCTATATTTTATTCATCATCATGTTGCCTTATATAGGCTTACACATTTATATATAGCCCCTTGGGCTTTGCAAAAATGGCATTTTAGCTCATCCCATGGTTCATGTGCCATTTCTTTTTGCACATAAACCATGGGCTTACAAAATATTGGTTTTATGCCCATTTTGCATACATTCATGTATGAAAAAATTACATAAAAATTATTTATTACATGATTTCATTTTTGGCATGGGGAGGGTCGGCCGCTTCATGTTTCGGACTCGACCTGGGCATGGGCCCACTTGACCTGGGCTTGGGCCCACCTGGCTTGGGGTTGACCTTGACTTTGACTCGGTCAACCGGGGTGTAAATTTTTACCCCAACACTTACGAAGGATTAAAGAGATGCTCTTGGTGTATGGTAACGGAGAACTCCAAGTGGAGTCCTTTACCGATTCGAGCTTCCAGAATGATAAGGATGACTCTAAGTCGCAGTCGGGATTTGTCTTTACCCTTTATGGAGGGGCGGTTAGTTGGAAGAGTTCCAAGTAGGAAACCGTGGCAGACTCGACGATGGAGGCTGAATACATCGCTGCCAACGATGCTGCCAAAGAGGCTGTCTGGATCAAGAAGTTCATTTCTGAACTTGGAGTGGTTCCATCCATTGAGCATCCAATACCTTTGTATTGCGATAACAATGGAGCGGTGGCTTTGGCCAAGGAACCCAGGTCCCATCAGCAATCCAGGCATCTTCTGAGGCGGTATCACCTGATCCGGGAGATAGTTGATCGCCGGGAGATCGAGGTCAGGAGGGTTGACACGAAGAATAACACAGCGGATCCACTCACGAAGGCCATTCCCCAGATACAGTTTGAGAGACTCTTTGGGATGCTCGGTATGCGATACTACAACAGCTGGCCCTAGTGCAAGTGGGAGATTGTTAGTTGTATGTATGCCTTAGAGGCCAGTATTGTACAGATGATGTATATTATATTGGATGCTTGGACATATATAGAGATGACTTTCTTGCTCGATATGATAGTATGCTATCTGGTTGCTCTTTATCTTAACATGTATACTTGTCTCTTTATACTGTCTTATAGTTACATGTTGGTAAAGCCCTTAGGATGTGTACTTGACTACTTGGACTATGATGCGGATCATACTAGTGGGGACATGGTAGTCCATAAGTACATCCTTCAAGGTCCCTAGTCGTGGGTGTATCAAGACGGGGCATCGATATACCAGTGTAGACTAGCGTATACGCTTCTCGACCCATGAGATGGGTGATGGATGATCCCATATCCATTGGTGTTTGACATCAGAGAGGGTATACGGGTGCTCAGTGGAGACAGGGTACACTGGACGGACTCGCTGAGAACTCCCAGATGGTATTATACCTCACGTCAGATGACAGTTCTCAGGTGACACTTATGCAGGTTAGTCTGTAGACCCTAGATCGTCATAGAGTCTTATGTGATTCCCACCGTGCTTTGATTTCCACCTTACCACGTCCATGAGGGCGTGCAAAACGGTGGTTTTTGGGTACAGTCCCGAGTCACATGGATGCAATGAGCGATAGGAGGGGTTTCGCCTCTCCCGGTATTGGGGGTTGATGTTGCGCTGTGCTCGATTGGCCGTAACAGGGAAGTCCCTGGCCAGGGCTGATTAGAGATTTACTGGTAAGTGTTACCAGTAGTTTCTCGACCCGTTATGAGCTTCACATCGGCATGACTTATCGGTTATTGGGGTCTGACGTTTAGCACCCCTAGACTTGATATGCGACATATCAGACGAGGAGACTGGACTGCACGGGTTGTGTTGCCGGTTGGCTCGACGGGAGTTGTAGCAGGTTCGCTTGTTTTCTTCTGATCGCTCAATACCTGGGTGGCCGTTACGTTTAGCTGACCGCTTGCGGCTTGGGGGTGCTTGATATGATCATCACCCACTGCCGGCGTATTGACGAGTCTTAGAGTCCCACAGAGGAGTTACCTAGTCCAGGAGAAACGTTGTGGTGTGCGTATGCGATATGCGCATGGACCCGGTTTAAAATGCGCGTATGAGATACCGTATATTAATCGGGCGGCTTGCTTTTGGTTAGGTCGTATGTGATATGGCCGGACTGATAAATCAAGTGTTGATTTATCATTTAACCATTAGTTTCTCACTAGAAATCCTTTCTTGTATTTTTGGGATGTATGCATGCATGTATGCATTCTTTATTGTTTCATGCACATATGGATATGCATGTACACATACATTCATACATCATCCTTCATGGTTGTATATACATAGGAAATGGTGGCAATATAAGACTCACACCATGGTTTTAAATATATGAATTATTATTGCATTTGTTTTAAAACAAAAAGAAAAAGGAAAGGATAATTCATGGTTTCTTTCTGCACTCTTCTTTGACCTAACCATGCTCACCCACCATTTAACCATGGATTAACTTTCCTTTTATGTTTTAACTCAAATTCAATAATATATTTATTGTTTAACCATGGTTTGAGATGAGAGAAGAAAAATATATATAGATATATTTTCTATTTTCTCATGAGGTTTTATCTTTTACTCTTGTTCAAAAAGCCATCATCTTCTTCCTCCTTCTTCTTTTGCTCTCTAGATTTCTCTAGTGAGCTAATTACCCACCAAGTTAGGATTTTGAAGTGAGAAAAGCCACCACAATATCATTCTACACAAGTCTTGCCTACTTGTTTAGAGTGTTAGCTTCCATTTTCATTCTTGATCTTGTGAAGTTGCAAGCTTGGACAAAGCGGACTCCGGGTGGATCATCGTGGACCTAGAGGAGTTCAAGCGGACTTTTTCCAAACCCCAAGTAGCCGAGGAGTCTAGCGTAGGGAGCTATAAAGGTTGTACTCTCAAAACCCTAGCTTAATCTACTTGTGATGAAGTGTTGTTTTTGAAACCCTAATTTTTCTAGGAATGATTCTTTGTATGCTTACTTAGCACCCTAAAAATTTAATCTTTGGTACAAGTGATGCTTCCAAACCCTTCATGAGGTGCTAGGTAAACCCAACACTATCCACCACGACAAATCCGCAACATCACAGAACATCAACGTGAATGTCACGTTCGCAAATCCGTCTAAAAGGACTATAGCAATTAGACAGGATTTACCGATCAAGTGACATTCACGGTCGCAGATATAATGTAAATACTGTGAACTAACATGTTTAAAATTTTCGATCGACTAAATTTCCCGAAGTGGGCCTCAAGCACAACTGTAGCACTCAAAGAAAATCTGGGCCCAAACAGAACATACCAAAAACCCTATTTCCATGTCAAAAGCCCACTGTAAAAATTTGGTGCAGTGAGGATACAGTACGACCGCGGATCCACCGCCAAAATGTGGTTGTGGCCGCGGATCCGCCGCGCTACAGTAATATCAGCCGACCAAATTTTCACAGAATGCATAAAAAACACTGCTCGTAATTTTACAATGTACCAAATAATTTTTTGACCACTGCAAAGATTCGACAAAAATTGATGCTTGAAAATACGGTTTTTGGAAAACCCGATCGATCGAACTTGTAAACACGTTAGAGCAAGCTAGACTAGCTTAATGGCGTGGCTCTGATACCAGTGTAAGTGCATGGCAGCGCCCCGGCCGTCATTCCGAGGACAAAATGCGGAAACGATACTTTTCTTTAACTTTTAAAACTGGCGCTATCGCGTACTAAAAACCCGGATCGGGCTATTAACCTAATGCTAGCAAACTAGAGAATGGGTCGAGAGATATACCGAACGATCCGTGTCCTTCGGTCTTCTCGTCGTCATCACGATCTTCCCGCGGAATCTCTGGTCTTCACTTCCTCGTCGGAAGGGCACCACATCGCCGGATTCTTTTACGGGCTCCCACCTCTGGACCGAGGCAACTCGGGCACGAAGTTGGCGAGCCGACGTGTCCAAGAATGCTGTAGGCTAAGTGTAGTATTCTTGTCTCTAAAGGGTTATTAGAAGTTTCCTTTTCATGAAGGTGGAGGAATAGACTTTTGGAGATGGAGCTATAGGATTTTTGCAAGCCAAAAGATATCAAAAATCCTACACAAAAATTTTGGACAGCCCCTCTCAAGCTTGGCCAGCCATGCTAAAATTGGGAGAGTGGAACAAAAAACAATGAAGGGAGAAGAGTGTAGTAAAGGGAAATGGGTGATCATCAACAAAAAGCAATCCTCACTCCATCATCATAACCCTTCATCATCATCAAGTCAAAAGTCAAGCAATCATGAACAATTATGAACCAAGAAATCAATGTATGGTGGAACCATCATGAAACTACCAATTAAAAGAAACACCGTCCACAATGCTAATTTGCACATTTGCAAATAAACCCCTCCACCAAAATTCAGCCAAAGAAAGAAACAAAGGAAAATGGCTGAAACCGGAAGGCAAATTGGCAACTTCAGAAAAACGATCCCGTAATAAATTACAGGAAAACCCCGCGACTGTATATACATACCCGCATTTGTATTCCGTCTGAATACAAATGCAATGAGACAAAATCTACACTGTACAATACTAGGATCTGGCTTAAACCAAAGCCCGCTAGTATTATCCGTCCGATCATGATCCATGCAATACCGCACGTACATGATCGAACTCTGCCATATATCCATACGGCCTCTACAGCGTTTCGCCCGAAACTTGAGAAACTGTCTGTGGGGGACTCTAAAGACTCGTCAACACTTTGGCTGTGGATTTAACCACTAGCACGTCAGAGGTATTAGCCATACGTAACGGGCTACCAGGTATTGACCAAAAGGGACGTCGATGAGCGAACTCATCCTGACACCCTACTGAGCCTATCAGTGACAATATCCGTACAGTCCGGTCCGTTCGTCTATAAGCATCGCATGGCGGGCCTAGGGGGTTGGTAAAAGTCAGACCCCCAAAAGCGGTACAAGTAGTGTCGGAGTGTAGCCCATAACACCCTGAGATACTACTGGAATACCTACCAGTAAATCTCCTGCCTTGGCCAAGGACTTCGTGTAATGGCTTTCCTAGACACAACATGACCTCACCCCCAATACCGGGAGAGACGAACCCCTGCAGATCCGCTCACTGCCTCCATGTGGCTCGGGACTGTACCCAACTAAAACCTGTTTGCACGACTCCTTTGAGCCGTGGTAGGGTAGTAATCAAAGTACAGTGGGAACTCATACGAGACAAATGATGATCTCAGGTCGATGAACTAACCTATACACATGTCACCAGGGAACTGCTATCTGACGTCAGGTATAAGACCAACTAGCATGTTCCCGGCGAGTCCTGTCCGGTGTACTCATAACCCAATGAGCACCTGTATACATCTTAGGTGAACCAAATGACACCAGTGGCTTGTGAGACCGGCCACCGCCTCTCATCGGGGTCTCAACTGTATACACTATCCTACTCTGGAGTATCGATGCCCTATCTCGAAAACTCCCACGACTAGGGACCTTTTAAGGATATGCTTATAGACCCCAGCTCCCACGTATATGATCGCCATCATACTGCTGGCCGTCAAGCAAGAATCTTAAGGGCTCTATCAACGCGCAATAGTGACCTGTAAGGTCACCTAAAGCAGTACACGATGATAAAGATAAACCAGATAGCATACTATCATCTTGAGTAAGACTGTCCTACCGGCATAGGTCCTCCCTCAATCATTACAATCACGTGCCTGTGATCCCATAATTGACTCTGAGGGCACTATCTCCAACACAATCCACGCAAAAATATATGACGCCAAAGGAGAAGAACAATAAACGGAAAACAACAAACACTATATATAAATACAGTCAAGCCGACTCCACAAGAGTTTGAGTACAACAACGATACAGTTTCTAAAGTCTTGGGCAAATTACTAGACTTAGTTGATGGAGTATTTCTAGATACACAATAGATACAAGGAAAATACCGAAATGAATTCTACCCCACCTAGCTCAAAGGACAAAATGCATCCATGCCCAAAACTCTCTCACTGTCGCTATCGATTCAAGCGACCAAATCTGCAAGAAGTTATGGCACAACGGGGGTGAGTTGCTAACTCATGAGTAGAATTCGCATAACAAAGTAGAAATCGTATGAATAAGCGGTGAAACAACTAAGACATGGGTAACCATGTACATTACGGAAGGTAAATAAGCATCCATCCAAATTAAAGTTCGAGCGATGAACAACAACAATAATAATTACCCATCATGTACAACTCATGTACCACTATCTTATCATGTGAAGCATATTAACATATGTCGTTATCGTGGCATCATAAAATGAATCTACATCTCGTCCGATACAGGCATATCAAACCTCTAAACTATATGAAAGCATGCGAGTCACGAATGTAATATGCATAAATTAAACTTGAATTTAAGCGCAATTAAACGGTAACATAATCATTCATGAACAACTCAACAATGTAATTATATACGGTGTACAATCTCTATCATAGTAGCCGTAGTGCAATATCTATAGCACGCGACCATGCGCAAGCACTATAACAAGACTATAACACATTTATATAGCACGCATCCAATATAATCACTTAAAAGTAGTCGTACCGTGTATATATGTATAATCATTTGAAAGTAGCCGTACCGTGTATATATTACGGCATATGTGGCGGACGTTAATTTGTAAAGAAATATAAGAATTTTATTAAAATATACGTCACGCCGTTTGAAACTAATATAAAAGGTTTTCTTTTGAAAAACACTTGTGTCGATCATAGACACGTGAAAAATAGTACGACAATAGCTCTTTGAAAGTGATAGTGAACATTGATATATGAAAATAATATCTCAGGTACTTTCTCTTGGACCTGTCTTGTTTGAAAATTATATAGTTTAATACATCTCATTCTTAGCAGGGTATCTTTAACGACCCTCCTGTCCCTAGCAAGGCATCTTGTGCCTTCTAATCTCAATCACTCATGGATTGATTACATATAATCTCAATCGCTCATGGATTAATCACATCATGTATCCGTAATCGGTTTTACCCCACCTCGATATTGGATATCAACAAACCAGTCCATCATGTATCCGTAATCTGTTCTCCCCCATCTCAATATCGGATATCAAAAAACCATAAATATATAGAAACTCATGGTGGACGCATCATCAATATATCAAGAGTTAACCACAATATACAAACATAACCAAGTTTATTAAATAATATCAAGCGATTTCCCAAATATCATGGAAAACACGGTACACACTAATAACATAATTATAACGTGGACGGATAACATGTAAAGCAAGCGTGGCGTAAACGAATGATGAGTAAGCACAGCGTAAAAAAAAGTAAAGCAAGTATAGAGTGAATGAATAGTAAATAAATCAAGTATAGTGTGAATGAGCATTGTGAATGGATAAATGCTTCCGAATAATCCGATTATAGTTTAAATTAGAACGACACGTTGTTTTGAAGTAAGGAGGCTGCGATATTTTAAAAGTAGATATTCCTTTTGAAGTCCAGCGGCGCATCCTTTGTATTATAGATTTAAAATATGAAATGAATCGTTAGTTTTAGAAATAAATATAACCTTTGTATTTTTATAATTTTCCAATCGGGGTAAATAGTAAGACTCGGCAAGTCAATAATAAAAGGCCGAATTCGGCTAACCATCATCACTTCATCAAGTACAAAATCTCACCTCGTACGATGAGAACCAAATATTCCATTGAATCGATTCGAATCGAATCATAACATCATTTTCGATAATTCCAAATGTTATGATAAATAATATAATGCGCTTAATAATAGTCAGTACGGACATCTACTCTACGTACGTAAGCACACAGTTCAAATAGTACGGACCGCTAGTGTACGTACTGTTGGGTTTCTTTAGCACCATGCCTAGGGTTTGGAAGTATCACACATGCCACTATAAAATTTTAGGGAGGTGCTAAGCAAACTAACCATGAATCAAAACTAGAATTTTAGGGTAACAACAAAAAAACATCACATACTAGAGGTGACTTACACTAAAGGATTAGTAATACAACCTTTGTAGACTTCCTTGAGTGACTCCTTGGACCTTTGAAAGTTTGAACCGGCTCGTTAGAAAACTTCCTAGTCCACGATGATCCACTCGAAATCCCTTTGCTCAAAGCCCCTTGCTTCACTTGATCAAGAATGAAGATGAAGCAAGCACTTTACACTAATGGGCTAGAGTAGTGTAGAATGGTGATGTGGTTTGTTTTCTCTATTTAAAACCCTTTCTTTTTATCTATCTCAATCAAAGGAAAACTCAAGAGAGCTTGGAAGAAGAAGAAGGAGATAGCAAATGCTTGAGCTCAAAAGATAATGATAATTCTCTAAACTTAAAAGAGAAAGAAAATAGTATATATATGAAAGTCACACTCTCATCACAAACCATGGTAAACAAATATCTAGATATTTTGCAAATAAGTTAAAGCAACAAAGGAAAATAAATCAAGGGTTAAACTCATGGTTAAGTGTAGAAGAGTGTGGAATAAATGAACTATGATTAATTTTCCTTTTTCTTTAACTAAAAAACAATTGTATATAGATATATTTATTTACCATGTGAGTCTTACATTGCCATCTCAAGTGTATCAACAACCATGATACCATGTATGCATGTATGTGTCCATACACATCAACATGTGCATACATGCATGCATACATCAATGTAGAAAAGGGTTTAATAAAGAAGTGAGCTAAAAGTCAATGTTAAATCAACACTTGATTTAACAAACCGGTCATATCACATACGACCCGACCAATAGAAAAACGCCCGATTAATATACAGTATCACATACACGCATTTAATCGGGTCCCCGCGCATATCCCATATGCACACCACATCGTTTCGCCTGAGCTAGGAAACTCCTGTGTGGGACTCTAAGACTCGTCAATACGCCGGTAGTAGGTGATGATCACATTAAGCACCCATAAGCCGCAAGCGGTCAGCTAAACGTAACGGCCACCCAGATATTGAGCGATCGGAAGAAAACAAGCGAAGCTGTTAAAACTCCCGTTGAGCCAACTGGCAACACTTACCGTACAGTCCGGTCTCTTCGTCAGATATGCTGCATATCGAGTCTAGGGATGGTATCGTCGTCCCCAATAACTCAATAAGTCATGCCGGTGTATGGCTCATAACAGATCGAGAAACTACTGATAACACTTATCAGTAAATCTCAGCAGCCCTGGCTAGGGACTTCCTGTTATAGCCAATCGAGCATAGCACAACATCAACCCCCAATACCGGGAGAGACGAAACCCCTCCTATCTCTCACTGCCTCCATGTGCCTTGGGACTGTACCTAAAATCCACCTGTTTGCACGACTCAGTAGAGCCGTGGTAGGATGGAGATAAAAGTACATTGGGAGGAAACACAAGGCACTATGACGATCTCGGGTCTACAGACTAACCTGTACCAGTATCACCTGAGAACTACTATCCGACGATAGATATAATACCATATAGGAGTTCTCGGCGAGTCCGTTCATTGTATCCAGTCTCCACTGAGCACCCGCATACAATCTTTGGTGTCATCACACCAGATGGATATGGGATCATCCATCGCCCATCATATGGGACAAGAATGGTATACGCTAGTCTACTCTGGAATATCGATGCCCCGTCTCGATATACCCACGACTAGGAACAGTTTAAGGATATGCTCATGAACTACATGTGTCCCACCATTATGATTCGTATCATAGTCGTAGTAGTCAAGCAAGTATCCTAAGGGCTTTATCAACATGTACCAAATGAGTAAGATGCATGATCAAATGAACATGTCAAGATAAAGTAAACCAGATAGCATACTGTCATGTCGAGCAAGAAAGTCATCTGTATACATACACACACACATTTCCAAGCATCCACTATACATATAATGGCCTCTAAGGCATACATATATCCAACAATCTCCCACTTGCACTAAGGCCAATTATTGTCGTATCTCATACCCTACATCTCAAAAAGTCGCTCATGTTGCGGCTGTGGAAGGGCCTTGGTGAGTGGACCCGCGGTGTTATTCTTTGTATCTACTGTCCGAATCTCGATCTTGTGGCGATCTACTATCTCCCGGATCAAATGATATCGCCTCAGGATGTGTCTGGTCTTCTGATGGGACCTGGGTTCTTTGGACAGCGCCATAGCCCGATTATTATCACAATACAAAGGTATTGGATCAACAATGGTTGGAACTACTCCTAGTTCCGCGACGAACTTCTTCATCCAAACGGCTTCCTTGGCAGCATCATTTGCAGCAATATACTCAGCTTCCATCGTGGAGTCTGCAATGGTATCTTGTTTGGAACTCTTCCAACTAACCACCCCTCCATTGAGGGTAAATACAAATCCTGAGATAGATTTGCTGTCATCCTTATCACTTTGGAAGCTGGAATCGGTAAAGGCTTCCATTTGGAGATCCCCATTAGCATACACCAAGAACAATTCTTTAGTCCTTTACAAGTACTTAAGAATGTTCTTCACTGCTATCCAATGTTTCTCGCTTGGGTTGGATTGATACCTGCTTACTATAGCTAGTGCATAAGCTACATCAGGGCGAGTACATAATATCGCATACATTATTGTAACGTCTTAGATTTCGATTAGTGTTAATTAGACGATAGTGCGGGTTTTTGGTAAAAAGTTTACCAATTTAGGTTCCTCACATTTTATAACATTTAATTAATATTTTTTTATATTTGTTATGGCTTGCACGCGCGTGTGTACGTTAATGTGAGGGTTTGTTTGTGCTAATTTAGTTTAGCAACCATGACAACTTTATGCTAATCCAATCCTTGTTTAACCTTAACCTAATCATAATTCTTTGTTTAAAACCTTAATCTTATTCTCTAGATATTTGTTGAGAGAGAAGATTTTTTCTTTGTGTTTGGATTGGATGAGAGGTAGCATGGTGAGTCATGGTGAACTTAATGCTTGCATTAAGTGATGGTGGTGCACTTACCCTCTCACCCTACAATCACCTCTCTTTCTTTTTTTATCTCACCCTCTCTCATTCTTTCTCACTTATCTCTTTCTCATATTTCTTCATCCCTCTCTCATCTCAACTGAACACTTATCATTCCTTTCACAAATCTTCACCAAACCTACACTAAAATTCACAAAATCTCATAAAAATCACATCTTTAGACTTGTTTTGCCTCTTGGATACCTTGGAGCTTGGAAAGTAGGATCTTTGAGCTTGTGGGACTAGGTAATGATCTCTATCTGTTAAATAAGTCTTTTTAGTGTTGCGTAGCTTATTCATTTCAGTTTAGATCGCGTATAGTTTCGTTACGGGTAAATATCGCATTTTTAGTGTAGTTTTGGGTCTCGGATGATCTTCTATCAAACCAGATATTTGTTAGAAAAATTCCCATCACAGTGACCTAGTGTAGTGACCTAGAACCTACCCTCAAAATAAGAGCCCATTCCCTTAGGAACAGGCCGCAAATTTAATGGTTCTGGCCGCAATTTGCGGCCAGAGTGGGGTGGTTGGTTGTGTATTTTGGTGTAGGGGTCTCTGGTGTAGTATGTGGTCTTATGTTATGTGCAACTTTTACAAATTGTTTGTGTATAAAAATCTGGGATCACTTGCTTGTTTTCTAGTGTTTCGTTTACGTGCGTTACGTTATCCGATACGGTTCGTGTTCTGTGTAGCTGTTGCTCTGAGTTGGTTTCGTTGTGTTGCTATGCACGTTAGCCACTAGACGAACACTTGAGAGTTTGTTTGGAGTTGTCGCGTCGGTCAAACGTAGTTTGTACGTGTTATTGGTCGTTGCTAATATACATACTTGTTATATTGTTTTATGATTTAGGTTCACAGGCGGGGACTTCGGACACTGCGAAGAAGGGGAAACAAGAGGTTGGCTTTACTTAGCCAGGAGCGTTGGTGAGTAGATTTAACATCTACAGGGGAATCGCCCACATGGCGTTATGTGTCTGGGCTAGGGATGATATGGTATTAGTCGCATATTTTATTGCATATATAGAGTTTGCGCATACACCTCATTGCATATTATTACTTGTTGTGCTTGGACTTGTACCCTTTGGACACTGCACTATTATTGACGGCTCATATTGCACGAGCACTGATTGTATGCCACACACACGTCAATAATTGCCATGACACGTACAACACACATGCACATTTGATGTTGTTTGGTTAGAGACATTGAGACATTGATTCATATTCCATTGTGCATATGACATATAGCATACCTGTATACCTACATGCTTATACATATGCCTTGCCATACCTATATGCTAGCTACCCATATACCTACCTGGTATTGTACCATTAGTGATAGGTATGTACACAAATGAGACATAGCTACATGTACATCTTGCATACATACTTACACTTATACCTGGAGGGTATTACATCATTACTGATAGGTAGATACATATACCTTGCTATACCTACATGTTTATATATATATATCTGGCTATAGCTACATGTTCACCTTTATTTGATGTTATATGGACTTGGAGAAATTAGGAACTGTATGATATATATATTAACTTGTTGCAGTTAAATAGCGACTTTTCCTTTATATGCTCACATTACAGTTTTATGTTGCATATATTATATTCATGGATTTTCGCATTGAGATATGGATTTTTCATGATATTTTCTGGATTTGAAGACCGTGGTAGTTTCATGAAATTATGCATTATTTGAAAAACCCGGTTTCTCTTGATATGATATTTCAGCAGCCACCATGTGTTTTCTCGGTTCTGATATATACCCCATGCGAGGAGGCGTCGTGGGCTGTGTGCGGGTACATGGTGGGGCCCAGAGGTACCCGGGGCAAGAAAGGTATGTCGATGGACCATACCGATGAGCCTGAAAGGGGAATCATACCTACCGGTGGCAGTATTTAGACTCGGCGGTTATCATGGGGATACCGACCGGAGTTATGTACGTATGGATACGTCGAATTGCGAGGGTCGAAACTGGGCACTCGGGTTTTCGAGATAGCGTATGATACGTACCTATCAGGGCCAGTCGCGGTGATAGCACCTGAAAGATCTGTATTTATGTGTCGATGTTAGATACTGTTTTCATGATATTTTTACTCCTAAGTATATACAACAGTGGAATCGGACGCTGTTATATATATATATATATATATATATATATATATATATATATTAGTGGAATGGGACGCTAATATATATGTATACATATCTAATTTATATATATCATCATAATGATTCATGCAAATATACTTATTCATTTTATAAGACTTGCTTGATATTGGATACAGGATATATGAGATTTATTTGATATTGGATACAGGATATATGAGATTTACTTGATATTGGATACACGATATATGAGATTTACTTGATATTGGACACTCAGGATATATGGGATTTAATTGATATTGGACTCCAGGATATATGAGACTTACAGGATATGAGAGCCAATTTGGGGGCTGATTTGATGAAATTTGGGATTTTGATTGTCTTGATGGACTTTGGTCCTGCCACGAGGTCAGGATTCTGTGAGAATGACATGTTTTATCTTATACTCCGCATTTATTTTATATGCATTGCTTCATGTATTAGTAGTACCTGATAGAGTACCTTTCATGACTGTTGTATATATATATTGCATTTATTGCTTCATGTATTAGTAGTACCTGATAGAGTACCTTTCATGACTGTTGCATACATATTGCCATTATTGCTATCCGCTTGCATATGTTAGATTCGCGCTGTGTGTGCATACTTGCGATTACCTGCATATGTTATTTACTATTCGCGAGTTGGCAGCTCACCCCCGTTGTGCCACAGTGTTTTGCAGGTTGTTCCTCAGAGTAGTCGAGGCAGGGCTTTTCATCTACCGTATCATCTTTTGCTGTGGATACCGCTTCGGCTGACTGTATGCAGTTTTGCTATAGGTTGGTTTTGCGGTTATCCGATGCTGATCATTGTATATTCGTTGTATCCTGTACTCTCCATGTACCATTATCATGTATTGACTAAGATACTAGATGTGAGGACGATATTGTATATTATTTTGTGACTTGGTGGTCTTTTATGCAGTTTATTTATATCGTCTTTTTCTTTGCTACGACGTCGTATATTTGCTTGTGTTGGTTGTTTTCTGCTCTTGGGCGTGGATTTGCTCCCGTTGGGGATGCTTTACTTATATATTTATTTTGTACCCTTTTGGGGCTGGTTTTTATAAAGGAGATGCTGCCAAAATTTTAAAGAAAATAAATTTGGACTTTAAAGAATTTGGTTTGAGATTTCAAAAGTTTTAAAATTGTTATTATCACTTACTACTTTTGATGGTTTAGATTTCTGGGTTTTCGGCTTACTTAAATTGCGTTACGCCTGTAGACGTTGCGTAGTTTAAGTGCCTTCACGTGCCAATTTCGGGTCGTGACAAAGTTAGTATCAGAGCGCTAGGTTTTACCTTTTGGAGTGTAGGGTGACCTTGGTATGATGGAGTAGGTAGCTGAAGCAGTGTAACGTAGTGTGTGTATGTCCGTGGCATACTCACAACACGGTACTCCGCCTAAGTGACCTAATTACTAATTGCTTGAAATTCCTTCCTTGATGATACATATCCTTGTGATTCGATTTCCGTGTTCTTATTGAATCCTATTTCCATTTATAGCCTTTTGCCGCCGATGACTATGAAGGCTTAGAGAGGTGCAGCGAAGGCCGAGGTCAGAGTTGATTCGTGTGGGACGAGATTTGACCAGGATGGTACGCTCGCTGTACAGGAGCAGATGGATCCACCTTCGATAGATCGTATCACTAGGCTTGAGGCAGAGATGCAGGACTTGCGCCAGACGATGAGGTCGTTGGTTGAGGCCAGTCGAGTGCAGCGACAGGAGATTGCCACCCCTGTTACCCAGTTGTTCCTTACGATCAGTACACAGCATTTCGTCACTCACACAGCACCAGTGGACGCAGCCCTTATAGACAAGGAGCGTCTTTCCGAGACTTTGGGAGTTCGAGGACCGAGGAGGGCTCGTACAGGTGTATCGGCCCAGAGACAGAGGTTCGATCGCCATGATAGGTTTCGTGCACGTCGCGGGTGTTGGTGAATGTTGCATGCTCCCATAACTCTTGTGAGGCGGCGGAAGTGATAAACGAAAATTTTCTTCGCATACAACACGCACTTTTCAAAGATCTTGTCTAAACCATAACTAGAAAATCCTAACTAGAGATCTTATCTACTATGTTAGGGATTATACCTTGGTGATACGGTCCTTCGGGTCTTCACTTTGGTGCAACTCCTTTGCTCCTTGCCTTCTCTTTTCGATGAACTCCTTTGCTCTTTTGGATGTTGCCGATGTCCTCGATCTCCGGCCACCTCAAGACCTAGATGATTCACGTGAGAGCTATCATGCAAGCTACAAACTCTTCACAAGAGTTTAACCTAGAGACCAAGTTTGCTAGAAGAGGTCACTAGGATCATGTAGAGATTAGGGTATTGGATTATCTTTAACCTAAGCTTTTGTTTCACAACACATGTGAAGGGTAAAGCTTAGGATGAAGAAGGAGGGGAGAAGAAGGAGAGAGAAAATGTTTTTGATAATGAGAGAAAATCAAGCATGATGAAGGATATGGCACAAATGAAATAATTGAAGCATGCATTATAAAATTAGCACAGTACTTCAATAGTAACTCCGAAACAATAAAATATAATACAAGCCATTCTTACAACCATGCTTATACTTTCTCAATTTCCACCTCATTTATTAATTTTCATAAAATAAATAATATCATTATGAGGTGGCACCTTCTAGAAGGTATTCTTGTAACAATTAAAATAATACCCCTCCTCCGTATTCCGTATACCCGTATCCGAATTCCGAAAAATACGAATACTATCAATCCAATAATATAATACCGGTATCCGGCTTAAACCAAAGCCTACCAGTATTATTGTTCCGATTATTATTCCTGTAACAATTACACGAACATAATCAAAAACCTTGTCGTAACACCTTACGGCTGCCGTAACAACTTACGGCCTCTACATCTTTCGCCTGAACGAGGGAACTCTCTGTGTGGGACTCTAAAGACTCGACAGTACGCTGGCAGCGGGTTTAACCACAAGCACGTCAGCGGCACTAGCTGTGCGTAACGGCTACCCAGGTACATGACGAAAAAGTGGCCGACGAGCGAACTCATCACAACCTCAACGAGCCTGCCAGCAACACTTACCGTAGAGTCCGGTCTCTTCGTATGATATGTCGCATATCATGTGTAGGGGTGGAAATCGTCAGACCCCAGTAACGTGATAAGTCATGTCGATGTGAGGCTCATAACAGGTTGAGAAACTACTGATAACACTTATCAGTAGATCTCCATATCAGCCCTGGCCAGGGACTTCCAGTTATTGCCAATCGAGCATAGCGCAACATCAACCCCCAATACCAGGAGAGACGAAACCCCTTTTATCGCTCATTGCCTCCATACGACTCGGGACTGTACCCAAAATCCACCCGTTTGCACGACTCTTCTTGAGCGTGGTAGGGAGGAAATCAAAGCACAGTGGGAGTCGCATAAGACTCTATGACGATCTCGGGTCTACAGACTAACTTGTACCAGTGTCACCAGAGGACTGCTATCTGACGATAGGTATACTACCACATAGAAGTCCGCGGTGAGTCCTGTTCAGTGTACCCAGTTTCCACCGAGCACCCGTATACCATCTTTGATGTCAAACACTAATGGATGTGGGATCATCCATCGCCCATCATATGGGTCAAGAAGCGTATATGCTAGTCTACTCTGGAATATCGATGCCCTGTCTCGATATTCCCTCGACTAGGAACAATTGAAGGATGTACTTATGAACTACCATGGCCCTACTAGTATGATCTACATCATAGTCCTGGTAGTCAAGTACATATCCTAAGGGCTTTATCAACACGTGAGAGCACGACAGTATCATAATACAAGTCTACATATTAAGATAAAGATAACCAGATAGCATACTATCATGTCGAGCAAGAAAGTCTTCTCCGTATATACATATCCAAGTATCCACTATCATATGTACAATAATGGCCTCTAGGGCATACACATAACTAACAATCTCCCACTTGCACTAAGGCCATGTGTTGTAGTATCTCATACCTAACATCCCAAAAAGTCTCTCAAATTGTGTCTGAGGGAGGGCTTTCGTGAGTGGATCCGCTACGTTGTCCTTCGTGTCAACTCTCCTGACCTCGATCTCCCGGCGATCTACTATCTCCCGGATCAGGTGATACCGCCTCAGAATATGTCTAGATTTCTGATGGGACCGGGGTTTCTTGGCTAAAGCCACTGCTCCATTGTTATCACAATACACAGGTATTGGATGCTCAATGGATGGAACCACACCAAGCTTAGCAATGAACTTCTTCATCCAGACAGCTTCTTTGGAAGCATCGTTGGCAGCGATGTATTCAGCCTCCATCGTCGAGTCTGCAACGGTGCCTTGCTTGGAACTCTTCCAACACACCGCCCCTCCGTTAAGGGTAAAGACAAAACCCGAGACCAACTTACTGTTGTCCTTATTACTTTGGAAGCTCGAGTTGGTAAAGGACTCCACTTGGAGTTCACCGTTACCGTATACCAAGAACATCTCCTTAGTCCTTCTCAAGTACTTGAAAATGTTCTTTACAGCTGTCCAGTGATTCTCTCCTGGATCTGCTTGATACCTACTCACTACACTTAGTGAGTACGCTACATCCGGTCTGGTACATAACATTTCATACATGATAAAGCCTACCGCCGAAGCATAGGGTATCCCTTGCATGCGAGTTCTCTCCAAATCAGTTTTGGGAGACATCTCTTTGGAGAGAGTGAGTCCAGAGATCGCGGGTACATTCCTACGCTTGGACTCTTCCATACTAAACCTCTTTAGTACGGTGTCTATGTACCTGGATTGGGACAATCCCAGTATCCGTTTAGATCTATCTCTATAGATCTTAATCCCTAAGATGTAGGAGGCATCACCTAGAACTTTCATTGAGAATCTGTGTGATAAGAAGAGCTTGACCGAGTGCAGCATAGGAACATCATTTCCTATCAAGAGTATGTCATCCACGTACAATACGAGGAAGACGACCTTACTCTCTGCAACCTTCTTGTATATACAAGGTTCATCTATATTTTTGATGAAGTCAAACTCTTTGACTACCTCATCAAAATAGATGTTCCAACTCCGCGATGCCTGCTTCAACCTGTATATGGATTTAAGCAGCTTGCACACCTTTCCACTACTCCCACTTTCTACGAAGCCCTCCGGCTGATTCATGTATACGCTCTCTTCTAAATCACCATTTAGAAAGGCGGTCTTGACATCCATTTGCCAGATTTCGTAGTCATGGTATGCAGCGATGGCAAGTAGGATTCGGATGGACTTAAGCATAGCTACTGGAGAAAAGGTTTCATCATAATCCACACCTGGTCGTTGACGAAAACCTTTTGCAATAAGTCTAGCTTTGAAAGTCTCAACTTTTTCATCTACACCAAGTTTCTTCTTAAAGATCCATTTGCTCCCAATGGGTTTTACCCCTTCAGGAGCAACTTCCAAAATCCATACTTTGTTGGTGTACATGGATTCCATCTCAGATCTCATCGCATCCAGCCATTTCACAGAGTCCCCACTTGTGATGGCCTGCTCGAAGCTAGTTGGGTCATCATCTTCCATGATGCAATTATCGCTCCCACCATCAACGAGAAAACCGTAGTATCTCTCAGGTGGATGTGGAACCCTACTAGAATGGCGGAGAGGCTGGGGTTCGTCAGGAACTACTGAATCCTCTGGCTCCACCAAATCATCTGTTGCAGTTTGTGTAGGTGGAACTTCTTCCAGTTCTACCTCCTTGCCACTAATTTCTTTTGCAAGAAATTCCTTTTCTAAAAAGGTGGCATGCCGAGAAACAAACACCTTTTATTCTTCGGTGTGGTAGAAGATATATTCTTGTGAATTTTTGGGATATCCTACAAACTTGCATAGAACAGACCTTGCCTCGAGCTTGTCCGGATTGTACCTTTTGACATAGGCCGGACAACCCCATATCTTTATATATTTAAGATGTGGTCTCTTCCCCTTCCATATCTCATATGGAGTGGTAGGCACTGATTTGGTAGGAACCATATTCAATAGATGTATGGCTGTTTCAAGCGCATACTCCCAAAAGGAAATAGGTAACTCAGCGGTGCTCATCATAGAGCGCACCATATCTAATAGGGTGCAATTTCTCCGCTCCGATACACCGTTGTGCTGTGGTGTATATGGAGGAGTAAGCTGAGAGAGAATCCCATTCTCTCTTAGATATTCAAGGAATTCTGTGCTCAAGTATTCTCCTCCCCGATCTGATTGAAGGATTTTAATACTTCTACCCATTTGGTTCTCGACTTCGGATTTATATTCCTTGAATTTCTCAAAAACTTCAGACTTGTGTTTCAACAGGAACACATGTCCGTATCTTGAGAGATCGTCAGTGAATGTAATGAAGTACGAGGAACCATTCCTGGCATGTGTAGACATGGGACCACATACATCACTATGTATCGGTCCCAAGAGTTCCATAACTCTTTCTCCGTGTCCACTAAACGGAGTTTTGGTCATTTTGCCTTTGAGACATGACTGGCAAGTGTCATAAGACGAAAATTCGAACGGATTCAAATATCCATCTTTATGCAACTTAGCTAGTCGTGTCACATTGATATGACCTAGTCTACAATGCCACAAGAAAGATTCGTTCATTTCTGAACTATTCCTCTTGTGTGTGTTTTGTACGTTAAGAACCGTGTTTTGATTTAGAACGTACAACCCGTTACATAACGCACCAAACCCAATCAACACTTGATTTAGGTAAATGTTCATAACATTATTCTCTACTACAAAGTTATATCCTTCTTTATCTAATAAAGAGATTGATATTAAATTGCATATCATAGAGGGTACGAAGTAACAATCGTTTAGGATCAATGTATTCCCTGTTGGTAATACAAGGTGATATTCACGAATTGCTTTGGCTGCAACATTTGAACCATTCCCTACTTTTAGGGAATGATCACCTTTTCCTAGTTCTCTGCCTTTCCTTAGCCCATGAAACATATTGCATATGTAGGATCCCGATCCGGTATCTAATACCCAGGACGTAGAGTGTACTGAGAAACAGTTCTCTGTAACTAACACACCCGAAGAAGATGCATCAACATGCTTATTCTTTGTTTGGGTGGCGTGGGAATCCGGATATGTTCCTATCCCCTGCTCGGACCTATAACACTTATAAGTTGGAGCGGGACCAACGTTCCCCTGCTCAGTATAACAAGCGGGTTCGGTCAATACATCCATATTATTATCTTGATTAAGGCGTGAGATTGGTTGCTGCCTGGAGAAAGATGGAAGGAAACGCGCTAGCATGCGCTCTTTGTAAGATTAGATTGGTTATTATCTTATCTAATTAGGACGTCTCCCACTATTTTTATCAAATCTTCCTTCAAACCGTAAAAGGTAAGATTAGCCGGGATTAATTACACCTTACAAGTGTAAGACTACGGTAGCACCCCGGCCGTCTAACAGACGCCAAATGCGGAACAAAAACTTTTTATAAACTAGCGCTATTGTATACCGTAACCCGGATCTGCCATTAAAGCTAAACTAACAATCTACAAAGTGGGTAGAAACGTTATACCGAACGATCCGAGTCCTTCGGTCTTCAACCATCATCCCACGCTTGTTGCGGCTTCTCCGATCTTCTGGAACTCCAGTCTTCTCGTCCAGGTGGCACCACGTCGACGGATCTTTAAACGGGCTCCCGCCTCTGAACCGAGGCAACTCGGTCGTCAAGTTTGCTAAAAGAGACGACCAAGATGAAGTAGAGAATGAGTAGAACACTTTGTCTCATTACGTCCAAGGTTATGGACGAACGGTTAATGAAGTTGCCTTTTAGATCGGGTGAAAAGAGAAACCGATCACATCTAATTTCTATGCATCAAAACTTATATCTTTTTTCCAAATAACAACCATGAACCTCCACCAAGGGGTGGCCGGCCACTTATAGGAAGAGGGAGGTGAGGGTAGGAGCAAAGTGGTGACAATAAGAATGAAGCTTATCATGACACATAGTATGAACACAATTTAAAGCAAGTGATGAATCATTAAGCTTAGTCACCAAAACATTAATGGAACAATTAATGCAACCATGAGTCACTAATCCTAGTCATCATCTAGAAACTTCTATATGCACGACTCACCTCATGACACACCCTCCAGAAGAAAAGATAAATCCGTATTTTACCGAATGTTAAATACGGCTGATAGAAAACTGGAAACTGGCATCTTCCAAAAGTGATCCTGAAACGAATTTCAGGATAACCCCGTATCAGTATAAACATACCCGCATTTGTATTACGACCGAACACAAATGCATCTGAGACAAAGATATTATATCTACACAGTATAATACTTGGATCCGGCTTAAACCAAAGCCGACCAGTATTATCTGTCCGAAAAACGACACGTGCGAAAACGCACGTGCTTTTTCCGAACCTTGCCATAAACCCATATGGCCTCTACAACGTTTCGCCCGAACTTGGGAAAGTGTCTGTCGGGGACTCTAATGACTCATCAACACACTGGCACTGGGTATAACCACTAGCACGTCAGAGGTACAAACTGTACGTAACGGTTTGCCTATGTATTGATTGGAAGAGAAGCTGACGAGTGAACTCATCTATAAACCCTACTGAGCCTGACAGTGACAATGTATATACAGTCCGGTTCGTTCGTCTATAAGTATCGCATATCTGCCTAGGGGGCTAGTAACGTCAGACCCTCAATAGCAGTATAAGTCGTGTCAGAGAGTGGCCCAGAACACCCTGAGATACTACTGGAGTACCTACTAGTAAATCTCATGCCTCGGCCGAGGGCTTTGTGTAATGGCTCTCCTAGACACAGCGCGATCTCACCCCCAATACCGGGAGAGACGAATCCCCTGTCGATCCGCTCACTTACCTCCAATGTGGCTCGGGACTGTACCCAACTAAAACCTATTTGCAAAACTCCTTTGAGCGTGGTAGGGTAGTAATCTAAGCACAGTGGGAACTCACATGAGACAAATGACGATCTCAGGTCGATGAACTAACCTGTACACATGTCACCAGGGAACTGCTATCTGACGATATGTATAATACCAACTAGCATGTTCCCGGCGAGTCCTGTCCGGTGTACTCATAACCCAATGAGCACCTGTATACATCTTAGGTGATCTTACTGACACCAATGGCTTGTGAGACCGGCCATCACCCCTCGTCGGGGTCTCGACTGTATACACTAATCTACTCTGGAGTATCGATGCCCTGTCTCGAAACTCCTACGACTAGGGACTTTTTAAGGATGCGCTTACAGACCCCAGCTCCCACGTATATGATCGCCATCATACTGCTGGTAGTCAAGCAAGAATCCTATGGGCTCTATCATCATGCAATAGTGAACTAAAGCATGTATATGATGATAAAGACAAACCAGATAGCAAACTATCATCTCGAGCAAGACTGTCATATCGGTATAGGTCCTGCCTCAATCATTGCAATCACGTACCTGCGACCCAATAATTGACTTTGAGGGCACTATCTCCAACAATCTCCCACTTGCACTCAAGGCTAATTATTGCGATGTCGCATACTCATAGCCCGTGTGATACCGAACATCCAACTTCTCTACTAATCAGTTTCACAAAGCTAGTTTGAAAAACTCTTGTGTTCGAGAAATAGCCTCAGTGAGTGGATCCGCCCTGATGTTTCTTTCTATATCTCTATAAATCTTAAGTTCGCGGAGAAAACCATCTCCCGAATTGAGTAATACCTGTTTTAGAATATGTCTGGATATCTGATGGGACCTAGTTCATAAATGAACTCCAAATCCAAACTTCTTGGACTGTATTGATAACTGAACCTAATCAGTATCCAGCACCATGCCTCCCACAGTATCCTCTTGGACCACCTGTCCATAATACTGTCCCTCATCAGAGGGAAAACTATAACTCTGACAATCACTCTGTCATCCATGTCACCTTTGAAGCCTGGAATGATAACCGTCTCCCGAAGGAGGCTGCCGTCATCAAATCCGTAGAACATGTACTTATGTTCTAAAAATGCTTTCTTATGTTTCTCTAGGATTGGATTAATATAAACTTATCGCATCTAGTGCAAAAACAACATCTGGTGTGGTACTTGACATCTCATGATTGACTTAATTGCCTAAGCAAGTGATCTGCCAATCATGCACTTCCCTCTCTCCTTTAGTCTCTAAGACACCTTTAGAGAGGGTGACTCCATCACCTGCAGGTACACCACCATGCCAGGAGTCATCTATTCTAAAATACTTTTAGAATATTGTCAAAGTACCCATATTGGGAAACTACCCAAATCTAGATCTAAAACCATAGATCTAGTAACCAGAATGTCTAATATTATATCCATATCCTTTGTGGAGAAACAACTGTGTGACGACCAAAGTACAACCAATCGTAGTATAGGAATTTTACTTCCTACCCTGTGTATGTCATCCAAATACCAGGACATCACACTCTACTACCTTCTCAACAGATCGATCCCCTATTCTGATGAAGTCAAAGCCATGACCGTCTCATCAAAATTAGATGATCTATCTCCGCTATAACTGCTGAAGTCTATAAATAGGCATAAGCTACTTGCCCACTACACTTCCGCTGCTCCCACTGACTACGATAACCCTCTGGAAGAATAATATATACGTACACTTCTAAAGCTAGTTTAGAACGACGCTATATTTATTCTCCTGCCGGGTCTCATAGCCTGGAACAACCGTAGTGTCAAGTCTGGGTAAACAAGAACCTCCCTATCACCGTCCTTGAGGCTACCGGAGTACCTCTCGGGTGTCTGAGGTTACCCACCATATCTGCGGAGTGGCTATTGGAATGTCAAACCTGTTTGAATATATAGGTCCTATTAAATTTTCCATAATCGTTTGCGGTTCTGGAATTACTTCCAGTTCTACCATACTCCCACTGCTGTTTTCTGAAAAAGTCCATTTTAATAAAACTGTGGCGAGTCTAGAACAATATCACTATTGATCTTCCAAATGGTAGAAATGTCAACCCTCGTCAAAGCCAGGGTCAACCCACAAAACAGCCATTACAAAAACGTGCCTTGAGTTATCCAGTGTCTGGTTTTAAGCATAAGCTGGACAACTCCCCTTACCTTAACATCGTTAAGATATGAACCATTCTATATCCAATATAGAAACAGAGGCACTGATTTAATTGGAACCAGATTCAAATCCTGCAGCTGTCTCCAGTGCATAACAACTTAATGGAGAGAGGCTACTCAGCATTACTCAACTTAGGAATCCATCCAATTATGAGAAACCTGAAAGAGAAACAAGTTTCTCAAAACCATTACTATCAACTGAATACTAATCACAAGAATCTACATCTTCGATCTCTTTGAAGAATCCCGATACTTGTGACACTTGGTTCTCTACTTTATTCTTATGCCTACAACTTTTCAAAACTTAGACTTTGTGTTTCTACGAAACACTTGTCTAAAAACTAGAGAAGTCACAAGTAAATAGAACATAGTACGAGGACCAACCCCTTTGTCCTGATGGACACTGGACAACATACAATACTCTGTATAAGTCCCCTGAGTTTGAATAACTCAAAACCTGTGCGTCGTAGGTTGAAAACTGTACCCAGTGGATTTCCTCAAATATCACCAATTACAACGAATTCTGATATAATGAGGATGATCTCCTAATTCCCAATAACTTACTCCCACTCATCATCTGTAAAACCATACAGATATGAGAATGAAACCTGGTAAATACATACCCTGGAGTAAGTATGTAATCGGGAAATCAGTTTACAATTAACAATGCACAGTGAAACTGAAACATGAAAATGTTTCGTAGGGGTTTCCTTGTATTCCTAGTAATGCCTCTTCCATAATCTAATTCATGACTTTAACCGTATATTT